>JAGXOD010001382.1:6980000-7580000 GCA_020368025.1 Brachyhypopomus occidentalis
GGCCCGCGCGTTGTGAACGCGCACCCCGATGAGCGGTTCAAACATGCAAATGATGGTAAATGAGGCTGGAGCGTCCCGCAATGCGCATAAGGACATCTGCTTCCTGTACGCGGACTGTCTCCTGCTGTACCCCGTCAGATTTGTGGGATTTAGACACCCCAATGTTCTTCATCGGCAGTCCAATACAATACAGAATGGCTCCGTTTGGGTGCTTAATTACATGATCAAGAGAATTCTCATTCTCATTCTCTCTCTCTCTCTCTCTCTCTCTCTCCAGCCTCGCCAACCCCCCCTCATTTAATTATCACAGCTCACCACTCTACATGCATGGGACGAAGGATCCGATTTGATGCCTCAAATACGGATATCCTGTAACCACACAAGGCTAGTGTGTCTCATTTAAATATCTCCGCATGGGATTGTGTGGATTCGTCATTTTAAAATCTTTGTGCCATTGCACAGTACCATTTAGCATGCTAGGCCTGTAGCATGCCTGGGACACTAATGAGAAGTGGGGGTAATCTCCATTTTAATAGAGCCGGTTGGGGCTGATGTAGCTCGGCGGTCATTAACTAGACACTTCAGTGCAACAACGGGGTGGATGCCGAAGTGGAGCAACGCAGTGAAAGGTGTAGCGGAGCACGGCGGGGGGTTCGTCTGACCCAATAGGCCCACAAAGCGGCCCTCTCAGACCCGGTCCGCCCTCTTTTCAGGCCCGGGCGCCTCCTATTCCAAAAAGAAAATAGAAAAAAAAAACCGCGCAACAGCGGAGTCTGGCATAAGCCTGAACGGATCCGCCACAGAAAGGTAAAGTAATACCCACCGTTAGAATTCACTTTTAGAAGGAGAAGCTGCAAATGCATGTTGGCCATGTTAGCCACATTGGAAAATTATCGATCATTTTACTGTTAGGATAAGTGACGGCGGAGTGTCCGAGTGTTTGAGATTAATGAGTCTACACTAAGCTTCAGTATTGCTATGTTCATGAACTTAGTGAATAATGAGGTTTTGGCAGCATTACACACAGACATATATGCTATAAAGTATTTAATTTTCTCTAAGCACAAACGCACACACAAACATACACACAATCTTACCCTCTTCTTCTGTTTGATGGCCATTTGAAGCCTGGGTCTAATGTCAACAGTGCTCTGAGGTGACATTTAGATCCACATGAGACATTTAAATATGTGTGACAAAAAATAATAAAAACAACACAGCTGCTCTGATTCCTTTAAATGACATTATGTCTTAAAAACATCATATGACATTTGACAGAGAGAGTATGATTTCTCTAAATGGGCTCTGTGCCATGATGGCAAATAAATGCCACTTGTGCGTTCACTAAAACAACTGCAAAGAAATGTGAATACTGTACACACCATTGAAACAGGGATGGTTACCATATTTTTCTTCTTTGTGGCATCTGATGAACAGATCAGGTGTTCAGAGTGGAATCATCCTGTTTTAGATAGTAAATATTTTTAGGTGCAAATGCAGAGGTCTCTGAATGTGTGTCAAACATGACAATAAAAAGCCAAGGACTTCATAATATAGATGTGAAGTTTCCACAAAATCAAAATTCAAAACTTATCAAAAACAGTTTGATTGAGACAAATGTCATGTCACTTGTATTGTAATTAACATTATGTGCAGACAGTAGGTGGAATATACAGAAAAAAGGAATGTTAATTGTTAATGTGCTTCCTTTTTGTAGTCAGTTCCACAGTCACCCCCCCCCCCATGACAGAACGACACAACAGCTGTAAGATGTGGGACACATTTAAAATTGTGTTTGATTAATAAATGATGGAAATGGAGTAAAATCCTCCTCAGGATCCAAGTGGTAAAAAATCCTCTTATTAAAAATAAAGCATGGCATTCCAAAATAAGTGTGTTTGATTGGTTATGCAGAAGTGAGACTGTAGTATTTCCTATTGTCTTTATCTATACTACTGGGCTGGGGAGTTGGAATCAAAGGATATGACACCAAAGAGAGATCACATGGATAAGAAGAAAAAAAAATGTGTGTGAAAGTTGAATGTATACTCCCTGACCTAGTTACAATGTTTCATCTAAAAATAAAACCCATGATAAAGAGCCTAATGAAAAGACTAGGCCAACAGTGACACACTACCAGACGTGGAGGTGGGCATACGAAGCTCTTGGTACATTAATGGGTTGCACTGTATTCTGTCTCATTTCAGACGGAGATCAGATCAGTAGTTCAGTCCTAAGAGGTATTTGGTTAAATGATTTGGACATTGTTGTGATGGATTTTGTGAGAAAGATTTTGTGTTCTTCAACGCCTGATAAAAAAAGTTACCTCTCCAGCTAATCAAAAAAAAAAAAAAAAAAGAATTGTACATTGTCACACTTTTTCAGTGTATATGTGCGAAATGTTAAACAAAGAGAAAACACCCATAACAATATATTATGCTGACCTATTGCATAGGGCACTAAGGCACAACTAGAAGCACTGTCTGTGTAGCTGCAATAGAGCAGGTGAGCCTTGTAGCAACAGACAGGTTTTCACAGAGGCATGCACACAGTTTTTACACAGATATGCACACCCAACTCTTTCATGCACCCCCAGCCTTTCATGAAGCGAATGACTACAAATGAGATTCATGAGACACAAGAAACAAGCAAGCAGGTAAGCATACATTACGATGGTAGAACATATTATGTTTAGCCTAATTTATGGTCATACTTTTCCATATGCATACTAAAAGCAGCATAAAAGATTGATTTATTGTTCCTGAAGGTGTACAACTAGAATCCACTAGTTCTTCAGCAATGGTCAGTTACTAATTTCAGGGCCACTACTGACCAGATATGTAAGGGTGGTCAACCATTCTCAAACGAGTGGTGGTGCTGATGTGTATCCCAGCAGTGCTACTGTGCATGCTAATTACTGCCTTCACATCCACATCCAGGTTTGCAGTAATGCTGTGTTTCAATGGTTTTCCATCAAAATGATATACAATGGATATGGGGGGGGGGTTACTGTGGATACCAGCAGATCTGATAAAAGCTGGTATTGTTCACTATACATGTTTATATAAACATTATTTATGTGTTTTGTTTCCTTTTTCTGGAACCCTTATATGTAGTGTACACACACACAGTATATGCACACCTGAAAGACCACTTACTTACAGCCAGGACAGCTATTAACCTGTACCCAGAAAATCCGAGCCAAAGTAGGAAAATGAAAACGTCTATTTTACAGAAATCTGGAGAAAATAAATTTATTTATTACCACCAAAACATAATTTATTATTACAAGTTACTTAATGTATATACGAGAGGAAGGTAACTTGTTAGCTGTTCACAAACTGGTTGACACTTCGGTCCAAATGAACATGTGTATCTCCTGGAAATTTCGTATGTTCTGTTAACAAGTGTATTCTCAGCCTAGAGACTGCAAGTATGATTTAGACATGATTGTCTAAACTTTTATCCGTTTGGGGAAGTGTAATCTTAGGTATGAAAGATATGGGCAGGAGAACAAAAACTTTAGTAAAACCGACATAAAGCTACACATATTCTTAAGTGGATCGTCCTTTTCGTGTGATAAACATAAAACACACTTATGACCAGCAAACGCCAGCAGTGCAGGTATTTGTCTACAAACAGACGTAAAGCAGGACACTTAACATTACTAACACTGACACGAATCGCGAGATGTCGGCCTAACTAACAGAACTATTTTGCATTCTAACACTTGAGCTACAGAGCAGTCTGGTTATAATGGTCAATAAGCATAAACGTTAATATACATTTAATCGCAAGTCGTCAAAATTTGCTAGAAGAACTACTCGAGGAAAGACTACACGTAAGAAACATCCCATCTTTCTACCGCTGTAGGATTAGCACCGGTAGGAAAACGTCACATGTGCTTTACAGTCTGCTTCCGGTGGTGGGTCCTTTGATAATGGATGTCTAAGCTTTCGCCTGATAAAAGGCAAAATAAATAATGTCACAAATGGATGAATGTAAAACCTTTTTAATTATTCGAAATAAAATCTCGATACGTTACAAATGTACAATAAAACGACCGTTACAGCAAAATAAATTGACATTGTTTATAGCCCCTCAAATAATTCGATCTGTGGGCGCTTGAGTCGTCAGCTAAGCACCAAGACATCTAGCGTGACCTCTACTGCAATTGAAAACACTCTGGAGCTGGGCTGAATCAATTGGGCTGGAATGATGTGAGATGGCTTTCGTGAGGACTTAATTTCCCCCTCAACTTACACATTACTCTGACATTACACCGACGTAAATCAGGCATATGTACACCGTGCCGCACGAGTTCCGGCGCTGAGCCTGTTCCCCGCACCACAACATCAACATGGTGAGTATAACATCTCCAGTCTAGCAGGGGAGCTAGTCGGCTAGCTAGAAGGATTTCAGACCCTGTACTTCTGCAGTCGTTTCGCTCTAAATGCAATAACGAACAAGTTTCTGCCCTGCTCACAAATGCTGCTAAGACTTCTGAGTCTTATCCGGCCGTAAAGATTACAGTGATGTGTTGTCACTTGCTAACTGCACAAGCCACGCTTCGCCGCTGCAGTGAGCTTAGCTACCTGCTTGATTTAAATAGCTATGATTAAATGATTGTCCTAGATGAATTAAATCATGATACGTAGGATTGGAAATTGGTGTTTTCTTAGCTGTCACATCTCTGCATGACATTGCTGTACAGTGAGGGGGGGTCTCACCTGCAGTCATGCACTTCCTTGTTTCAAGGTCTACTCTTGACCTCAGCATAACCCTCCACGTACTGTGTAGTATATATGGAATATATATGTTGGTGCACCTCAGTTTGTAACCCGTTTTAAGTTAACCATCATATGTTATGCACAGATTGTGCATGCAAAAAGATTTCAGATTAATCCTAATCATGAAAACGACACATTAGCAGTGCAGTTGACAGCAACACCATTGTTATGAAATTACTTATATCAGTTGTCAATTGTCAAATGTTTCTCCGGTAAACCTAAATTGTCAAAACAGTGCTTTAGCAGAAACACTTGTTGTTTGTTGCCACAGATGTTTAAATCTCTTTATCTCTTTAAACTTAACCTATTTATCCATGACCCCTGTGTAATCCATGTAGATTTCAGATTAGTTACCCATCATATCCATCCAAATGTAGTGGAGAGTGTGTGGTCATATATTTCAGAAGGTATTCAAGTAGATCTTAAAAAGGTTTGCTAATACAATGAATGTTGAAGTATGAAACACAAAACACCACTATGCTTAGTTGTTTGGGTATTCAACACCCTCTAGATGGAGTCACCTTAGAAAAATCATCAACTTTTTTCTGCATTGTGTTCTTGTAACATTTCAGAAAGTTCTTACATAGATTCAGGTCAGTAACTAAGAATGCTTAAATTGCATAACTAAATTGCGTTAACGATTTGCATGTCCATGAACGTCTATGTGTCATAATATGCACATAAACTACATTTTTGTCAATAACATCACGTCTGTCAGAGGATGTACGTGGTGGATGTTTTTGAATCTTTAGTTAAATCAGCATGAGCAGGGACTGGATTAGCAGGGTGCTTCCCAGTCCCAGGACTGGATTATCCAAATATTTCCAATCCCAGGACTTGTGAACCTTGCACAGAACAGTTTTTACTCTCTTCTATTTCTGTGTTCTGAAAACTTACACTAATAAACATTTTAAATACGTCATAAATGCTTAGGCTAATAGTGTCAATCAGCCTATGCGCCTGGTCAAAAAGTGCAGTTTGCTGTTTTTTTTTTGCACCGCGTGTAAACGTTTATGTTAATCTGTTGTTAACTTACATTTATATTCTGTAGACGTGGGAAATGTAGTGCGTTGCAGAACTACAACATTGCAGGGTTGTGTCATTGCAGTTTTAGGCCTAGCATTAGCCCTCATGATCTTACTGACCTGTACGCTCATGAGACGCTTAGTCATCACCTGATGAACTCGTTCAGGCATAGGCCACAGTCTTTTAATTTAGTGCTTAAACCATCGGTGACGGGAAGAAAGCGTCATTGGGAGGCCGTCTCTGTCAATCACGCTGGCATCACCGTCACATTCCTCACACGGTGTGCTGGCACGGTGTAATGAGGTAGTGAAGCAGCGGCGTGCCTGCGTCTGAGGGGACTTTACCGTGAGGAACAGACATGGCTAGCTCACCGTGTGCTTTCTTTGCGTCGCATTAGATGTTCTGACCCGTCCTGTTCCAGATGTCCATTCGTTCTGCCAGGTTTCACTCCTTCCCTCATGCTGAACTGTGGGTGTAGTGAAATAAGTTGCATTTTCAGAACTAGGCTAATAATAGCTACGGTCTTAAGCCTCATTGCTGACCCCCTAAATGTTGCTGGGTCTTCGGTTCCGTCATCGGTGAGCTGTACTGCCCGTGTGGTGTCTTATGTTGGACCCATATTGAGCTTTCTGACCTCGAGTTCTAGTTGTCAGCTGGGAGTAATTCGCTTGTCTCGTTAGAATTCCAGTGACTTAAAGCAGTGTGCTGTAGCATAGGCTAAAGTAGATCTGCACACGCGTATGTCCTTATCCTCAAGAACTGTATAAATTCAGTATGTCCAGTTGTAGCCCCCATAAACTTACCCTGGTTTACAAAACAGATTACGTAATAGCACATTGCCATCCGAAATTAATGCATAACCGCATGCCTTAGGAGATCCCCCCCCCCAAGCGACTGGGTGAGCAAGAGATCCCGACCTTTTTACGCTAAGACCTGTCTTTTACTGCCGTGATCGCTTCTGGCCCAGGCCTGATTCGAGAAGGCCTGGCGACTGGCTTCCTGGACCTGCTGGTTATCTGTGCTGGCCCCCCTTAGACCTCATTTAGCCCCTGTGTATTTTGGGTCAGTGCTGCTGGGGAAGATAGTGTGCCCATGCTGGTTCAATTTTCCCCCCGTGGAACTAGCCACTCGGAGGCCCTTGCACTGGCGGGTCAGAGACCCCCTGCCCCCCCTTCCGCCTGCGTGTGTGTGTGTGGAAGCGTGGGTGAGAGAGACCCACATTTCCTGTGACACACATACTGTCAAAATGTGTTGTTTGTATTTCCTGGAAGGACAGGGTGCTCTCCTCAACGTTTTGGTTGGGTGAAAATAAATTGCTACAGACATGGTGTACCGTACCACGTCATGGATATTTGAATTGGTATTAACTTGGTCTCGAAGGGCCTTTGCTCTTCCCATGAAATGGTCACATTCTAGAGGCATTGTTGAGCCAGCTTGGTGAAGATACCCGAGTTGCCAAATCTCCTCGAAATCCTCCCCCTCCCTTGTGCAAAGGTAGAAATAACAAAGGGAAGTGGCCTATGCATGTCCCATTCTGCACAGAAGCATTGGCAACTGGCACCAGGAAGGAGCCTCCATCCTGCGCTCCATCCGTGAGCTGCGGGCACAGGGCTGAGGAAGGTAAAATTAGCCAGTCAGGATGCATGCGTTGCAGGAGCCAGTGTAAAGCAATCCTCTTTTCTCACACACACACACACACACACACACACACACACACACACTCTCCTGTCTACTCCAGTTTCTATCTTTGGGATTTCCGTTTTCTATCTTTAGTGCTCTGTTATGTTGAGGGAGGAAAGTGCATTTCGGACTAATGACTGAGGAATGCGAGCGTGACCAGGACATGGCGATTTGTTACGTGGACGCAGGTGCACATCTCTCTCGTCTGGCGCAGGACAGTGAGAGGAGCTCGGCCTGCCGTCCTCCCTCACCAGCAAGAGGAGGTTGATGCTGCTTTGGAATGGCAGATTAAGGGTTCTGGTGCTCTGCTGAAATACTCTAGCAAAGCACCATGTTTTCCCCCACTGAAATAGCTGGTTTTTCATCTCGACTTGGTGGGCTGCATGAAAGAGACACCAAGGGTGTTTGTGCCTTAAACTTATGTCTAGTTATTCGCGTTGTATCCATATTTGCATATGCATGGCTTACATATTTAACTAACTTGTATTTCCTCTGAAAAAACATGTGCCTTCTCCCTACAGGGTGTGATTAGTGTGCAGCTGGTGGTTACCATGGTAATGGCCTGCGTGATTCAGAAAATTATACCTCACTACTCCTTTGCAAGATGGCTCCTTTGCAACGGCAGGTAATGAGGGAATGTTTAGGATCCTGTATCGTAGGTGACCCATTCACACCTTTAGCACTTTAGCATTTTACTTGAGTTTACCGAAATCGGCACGGCCTACTTTGTCCAAGTCTGTTGCCTTTGTTGTAAGTTTCAAAGGCCAAACAAACGTGCATCGCTCTGGCGCGTCATTAAGACTAAAGGGCAGCATGAAAACACAGACCAGCCCGAGAGGCTAACCCTCGAGCCCCGCCCAGTTTCTGCTAATTAGCACCAAATGTGTTTACAGTAAACAGCTTCTCAGAATGCACTCAATAATTCATCAGCGCTTGTTTTTTTTCTGTCAAACTTTTTTTTTTCTGGGTCAAGCAAAGCGCTTGGATGTCTGGCCCCCGAGACTCCCGTAATTAAGTTTTCTTTAATGAATAAATAAATATGTGTGTGTGGGAGGGGGAGGGGCAACAAATGAAAGCAGCACAGCCCTCTGAGGGCTCGTGATGAGACACTTCCCAAACAGAGCTGGGCTAAATGTTTGTCCTCTGATGCTGAGACCGAGCTCGTCTCTCATACGAGCTCCTCTTTGCCGTCCTCGCCCCCGGCCCCGTCCGGCCTTCTAGCCTGCGCTGGTACCAGCACCCCACAGAAGATGAGCTGAGGAGCTTAGCTGGGAAGCAGCAGAAAGTGGGCAAGACCAAGAAGGACAGGTACGTATGTCATTCTGCTCTGTGTGTATGTGTGTGTGTGTGTGTGTTTCTTTAGCCTTGTGAATTACATGTGAATTACAGCATTTTCCTGAGCCCCTGAGGTGGAGAAACGTAACTTAGACTTGAGGTTTTTGCTTTGCTTTTTTTTTTTTTTTTATTTTTTTATGAGCAATCTCATAGCGCTAAAATGCCCTGTTACCACAACACTCCTCACGCGCCCCTTGCTGGCGATGAACGCTAACGTGCTTCGCTATTGGTTTGAATTTCTCACTCCGGTCCGGCCTAGCTGAACACTCATCCCCGACCGGCCTAATCCACACACGCGATCTTTGTTCCTGGCGTCTCGGGACGTGCGCCGGCGGTCAGACGCGCCTCGCTAATCCCCTGGAAAAGGCAGATGAGCTGGTGTCCACCTGCCTGCTTCTTTCATCTCCAGCCTTGTTAATGCGCACCTTCTGTTATTATGCGAAAGCCCCTCCTCTGCTCCGCCGAGAGCGCACGAGCTCATTTTCTCCGGCAGGTACCCCGAGATCAAACGGACGGGCCCGGCGATTCCTATGGTGCCATTGTGAGGGTCGTCCCGTGGCGCTCGGCCTTGGGTAAACAACGGAGACCCAGAAGAAGGGATCACTGCACTTTAGGACAGCTGGCCCAGAGCCATGGGGCCAGAGGGCTCAAACGTCGGCCCCTGTTGATCCATAGACACACGCATCTCCCCCATCCCCCCCCCCCCCGTCCTCTTCCAATACCCCAGTGCTCTCAGCAGACCTCAACGTTCAACCTTGCATGGAGCCACTTCTCATGCAAACAGCCTTAGCACTAGGGGGAAATATGTTTGGTTTGTTGTATGGATTTAGACCCCTTTTTGTCGGACCAAAGCGGACTCTAATCCTTGGTAAAAAGTGCAAACACTGATGGCTTGGTATCCCTTGGAAACACCAAACCCATGGCCAGGGCCAGACTGTGCTTGGCAAATCTCGTCTGTTATCTTTTGGGCCTAAGAGTGCACCCCAAACATTTCATATTTGCTCTCGTCTTTAGCTGTGCTATGAAGCCGACTTCAAATAAGTGAGAAACGCCGCCGCCTCCCTTGGGACGCCAATATTTGAGTTTTCTTGTTTTCACTTTTACTTCCCATTTTTTATATTTAAAAAAAAAACTTTTAGCATGTAATTGACAATTTTTTTTTTTTACCCAAAGAATGGGTTCAAATGTATCACAATCACTGATGCTTAAGACCATTTTCTACCACCCCTGTAACATGTTTGCCAACTCCTATGCTTAACGTAGAAGTTACTTGTTTCTGTTTGCATGCAGTCATCAATCAGTTATTGTGGAAAACAAAGTCCTGACTAGAGTTAACCTAATGTCATTTAATTTCATAAACAGAACATTGTATTGTGTACGTAAATCGGCGTGGAATTCCACGGCCGTCTGTGGTTTTAGGAAGAACAACGGACTCATCGACAACAAACCACTGACTATTCCCAAGGACATCGATCTCCAGCTCGAAACGAAATGCATTGCGGAAGTGGACACTCTAGGTATCCCTGCTCTCCCTGATCGTTAAGCGATCCGTGGGTCTTATGTACTCTCTACCGCTCTCTGCACTGAAGGCTTCATCCCCCTCTCTATCTCTCTCCCTCTCTCTCTCTCTCTCTCTCTCTCTCTCTTTCTCTCTTTCCGTCTAGCTCTGCACTATTTCCCGGAGTTTCAGTGGCTGGTGGACTTCACAGTTGCTGCCACAGCAGTGTACCTCATCACCGAGCTGTACTTCTGCGTTGCGGAACCCAGTGGAGAGATGAACATCAGTGTGGTCTGGAGTCTGCTGGTGCTGGCCTTTGTTGTGTATCCTTTAGGACGCCCAATGTCAAACGCCGCCGGTCTTGCAGAAAGTGTCCTCAGAATGGCAGATGATTCCTGAGGTGTTGTGGAACTGGAAGTTCCCGTAGTGCTTCATGGAGCAATTGTGAGCACATAATTGTTACCTTGACGAGTGTGATGCGTACTAGATAGCAGCACATGCTCCTTTTAGCATTTTTTGTTGATTGTTGTTGTAAAAAATGTATGATATACACCATTGTCCTGTGAGTGCTTGTTGAATTTCCACATTTTTATTGGTTTGTCTATTTTGCTTTGTAGCCAGCACTTTTGATTTAAAATCAAATGATTGTAGCAAGGTCTTAACTACTGTCAGATTTAAAATAGGGATGCTTTTGCCAATTACGAGTTAAACCTATTGGTGTTACAGACCCTTTTCTACTCAATGCTGCCATGTTACAGGAGCCTAGGTTATTGGACATTTCCTGCTAAATTATTTTCTCTTCCAGTGTGTTGTTGAATTATTAGTTCATGCTTCAAGTGTAGAGCCCTGATATGAGATGCATTTACATTCTGAATCTCGATATTGATAAAACAGCTGGCGCAAAAAGCGCAAAACATTTTCAACTTTTAGACAAATCAGAAGCAGGATTTTGGCATAGATGTGTCAGAAACCACCATTACAAAGAAATATGCCGCTCAGACTTGCCGTAAAACGGAAACCTGTAGTAAGTTTGAGGAACAGAACGGCCCGGATACTGTTTGCTAGAATTACGGTAAAACAAAAAAGCCTGCGGCAAAGTCTAATAGTCAGAAGAGATGAAGATTAAGCTGTGAAGGAGCGATGAGGAAAATGCGGAGACACGAGAGACCTGCTCCCTCCCGTCTCGCCCGTGAGACGCCGTGATGTGGGCAGGCGTGAGTGGCTCACCTGTCTGGGTGATTCGGATGTCCGCGTTAGCAGCCGGGTGAATTCTGAAGCGTACAGAAGCCACTAAACTGCTCGGATCAAACCGGGGCTGTGGAGATTTTTTTTGTGTGTGTGTGTGTGTGGCAAAATGTGGTATGTTCTTGACTGGCAAAGTCAATCACCTCAACCGAGTCTCACTGAGCATGGTGAAGGAATCCACCAGAAGGAAGCTGTGACAGGAGAGACACCTGGCACCTGGTGATGGCTTGGGTGGCGGCGAAAAAGTGTCACTGACAAATGCTTATGGACTACACTGGAAAAATCTCCGGTACCTGTTCTGAGGGTTGACTGAAGTAAACATTTTTAATATGTGAAGCCCTTAGGATGTATGTGTTAAACACAGCCTGCTTGGCTGTGAGTCTTCATTTCTGTAGTCAAAGTGCAATTCCACGGAAGAATGGCCTTCCCCACTTTGTAATGTAAGCTAGTCAAGTTAGCACCTGTTGCCTCTTACCTGCTACTTTCTCCTAGCCAAATGCTAAATCACACACATTAACCCCAGCGCAGTCCAGGAGGATCAATCTCTCCCCGTTATATGCATCGCCCCTCACCCACTCACTACCTGCTACCGAAGATTGGACACCCAATTTTCATAGCCCACCAGACTGATTTGCCTGGGAAAAGGGACGGGTGGAATGGGTAAGAGGGAGGCTGGCTGATGGGATGATGAAGATGATGAGGATGATGATAGGCCTGCGTGAGTGCAAATGGATGGACGTGGTCAGGAAGCAGCCATTTTTTTTGGGGGGGGGAGTTCCAAAGAGAATGTGGCAGAAAAATGGCCTTGTCAAAGTGATGGTCACCAAGACATTTCCTGAGATGGCAGTCCACCATCATTTTGCACCATGCAACCACATGATTGACCCAGGACCAGTGTAATCAACTCTGCTATACGGGCACACTGGCTTCATGAAACGATATGTCTGGGACATCCTCCTTCTAATAATTGATTTGATCTTGTTTTCACTTTTTAAGTGTTCAGTGGATGAATTAATTTGCAAGTCAGGGTTTTTTGTGCTAGTAGAATAGTACTCTGGTTTGATATGGCTTGTTTTCTGAGGAGAATTTGCTACTTAAGTGTCCCTATTGGGAGTCCAGAAGCTCATTTTAGCGGTGGTTGTTAGATGGAGTTGATTAGAAATCCGATGTCTCCAGAAATAAATAGGATAACGCAAAGTAGTCAACTAGATGGATTCCCTGGAAGTCCTGCGGCTGGAACCAGTCAAAAGCTTTTGCCTTTTCTCCAGGAGCTACAGATCCCCATAAGCCTATATTAATGTAGGTACAAAAAGTTTTAAGCTTCAAGAGGCACTTTGGATTTGCAGGTTTCAGCACGGTATTACCTCATGTCCGTTAGCACTTGCTCTCTGAGCGCTGGATTAGAATATGTTCTAAACTTAGATATCACACATCAAGAAGACATCCTGGTGTCCATATGTGCTTCATGTGGCTGAAGAGCAGAAACTGACTAGATGTGGTGTAATCACAACCACTTATCGAAAAAACAAACTAGTCTGTTTACCCAAACTAAATATTTAATTGCAAAATATCACTTGGGGGCACCTGGATATTTTGAATTGATTTGGACTCTCGGGGCCCAGAGCATTGGCTTTGAAGTTCAAGTTGTTCTTTTGGGTCGAGACACTAGCATATGCAGACCTTAACCCTCGGTTCCCTCAGCAAGGTCCTCTTCTCCCTCACGGCTCACTACTTTAGGCTGGAGGAGGGTGGGGAGCGTTCCCTCTGCATCACCTTTGCCTTCTTCTTCTTCGTAAAAGCCATGGCCATCCTCATCGTCACAGAAAACTACCTGGAGTTTGGACTCGAGACAGGTGCGGTCGTGGGGTTTTTTTGTTTGTATGAGGTGCTTTTACCTCAGGCGCCATCTTGATTATACGGTGTGTTATCAGTGCGTTTGATTTGGTTTTCTTCATGAGTTTGATTTATTTGAAAAAGACCTATGTTTTGGGTCTCATCAAGGTAATCTTCCTTTATAAACCGATTTTAATACCACATTACCGTGACAGGATATCACCCAAGCTAAAAAGTCACAATCTACATTAAAAAGTCTGCTTTACTTTCAGTGACACAATCTAGGTTCATTCCCTTAGTACCTATGAAATGCAAATGAATTGAATTTCATTGGTTGCAGGTTTTGCAAATTTTTCTGAAAGTGCCGTGCGGTTTCTGGAGAACCAAGGCCTGGAGTCCCAGTGAGTAATGACTGCAGTATAGGACGTCTGTGTGTGTCTGGATTGACCGGTGTGTTTGGAACCCTGCTGTGAACAGGCTTTGGTTTCTGTCTGCTTCTCTCTAGGGGCCCCATATCAAAACTGACCTTTAAGCTGTTTCTGGCACTGCTCTGCTCCATGATTGGAGCGTTCCTCACCTTCCCTGGCCTGCGCTTGGCCCAGATGCATCTCGATGCCCTCACACTGAACACAGGCAGAGTCACGCAGTGAGTGCCCTCAAAAGCGCACGTTTCCCTTTTCCCTCCTGTCATTCCGGGCATAGACTAACGTGGATCACCATGGATGTGTAAAGCGTGTTCTACGTACCGTTAGTCACCAGCTGTAGCTCGCTGACGGATTCCGTTTTCTTGACCACCGTTTCATCCGTATATCCAAATGGCTCCTTTCGTAGCAGCAAAAGGCACCTAGACCATGTAAGCGCATTTGCACCTAATTCTCTGGCGTCAGCACATGACCCTGCCTTCAGTAGTCAGCGGATGCATATTACTGCAGATGGACCTGGTCTCCGATCCCTCTGGTGTAAGGCCTCAGAGCCAGGGGTCACTAGAGGGCCCTACGTTCAAGGGTCGGGATCTGTGTGCCTCACCCTAGCTAATCCACTTCAGCGTGTCCGGCTCTGCCGACCTGCTCCCGTCTCACTCCAGAGCTTATTCTCCCCCCCCCCCCCTTCCCTGGCCTGGATTACCCCCAACCTATCCGCTGTCCTCTTTAAATCCACTGTCACCGCCGTCCCTCTCGATATAAGACCGAGCTTCAGCCGCTAGCTGCCTGTTCTTCACAAGACATCTTTTTTTTTTTTTCTTTTTTCTTTTTTTTTTTTTATCGAAGTTGTTCTTCCTTGATTGTCGATGGACGTTTTTTCGTCGACTGTACGTGTTGCAGTGAGTTTGATGGACTCGGGGTGATGTGTGTTTGTTCCTCCTCTTGGTTTCAGGACCTTGCTACATATCAATTTCTTGGCTCCACTTATAATGGTACTGTTGTGGGTGAAGCCCATAACCAAGGACTACATAATGAATCCCACCCTGGGGAAGGAAAGTGTGCCTTTGTGAGTTCCGTTTTTGCATTTAGCATTTAGTCCGACATGCTTTCAAAAGCAGGAACTTTATGAAAAGCAACTTTCTCTTTGAAAAAGTAAAAGTGCCAAATATATATTTTTGGCTGCTGAACTTACCGGGTTTAGGTGTGTTTATATGCACAGGAGTGTTTTGCTGCAGTTATACATAATATAAAGACCATAAAGATAGTACTGTGTGTGTGTGAAAGAGAGAGAAAAATATACATAAAGTTGCGCTATGCTTAGACAGCTTATTGATAACAGATATCCTTTTTGGAAACTTTGTGTAAAATATTAAATAAATATAATAAGCCTTGTGTAATATATTTAATAAATATAATAAACACTGTAATATATGTAATAAATATAATAAGCGTATTAAGACTCTCATATCGCTTTTCGTTCATCAGGATGTCGGAGAAAACGTATGACACGCTCCGCCTGTGGACCATCCTACTGCTGTGTGCGCTGAGGTTGGCCATGGTGCGGCACCACCTGCAGGCCTACCTCCACCTGGCCCAGAAGGGGGTGGAGCAGATGAAGAAGGAAGCGGGTCGCATCAGCGCCGTGGACCTGCAGAAAATGGTGGGCCCAATTAATCGGGCGTCAATCGGGCTTCAATCGAGTGTAAATCGGGCTCCAAATCACCGCACGCTCTTGTCCCAACGAATCCGCGTTCCTCGTCAGACTCGCGTCGTGACATCAGACGCAGAAACGCAGGGACGGTGGCAAAAACAGACGCGGCTTGCTCCCCGAATAATTTTCGGCGCGAGGCGTCGGACGCGTATGTTCTGACATCAAACGGGCGTCTGAGCCCTTCCTTCGCGCCGTGCGAATGAATCGCCGTCCACGCCGGATGCAGGTGCGTAGACGTGTCCGAGCGCCCACCTTCGCCATCCGCCCGAGATTGCTGCATTAGCGAGGCGGCATTCTTCAGTGGCAGAAATGTGTCAGTATAAAAAGGGATGTGGCGATATTGTTGCCCTTCAAGCTCCAAAATGAGTCTGCTATTTGGGCTTAGCGGAGCCTCAGTCAAGATCAAAACCCCAAGCACTCCAAAGCTTGAGCTGAGGAAAAGAGCCTGTTTGATGTGCCAAGCCATAAGTGAGACTCGTAAATGGCTCCAGAGGCATGGTGCATCTGGTTTTACAGCCATCCAGGAATTTGTGCGTCTTTCCCGGCCTGCTTTTCCCCAGCTAAGCTCTCAGGGAATGTTCTCCTTAAGTCCGTTTGATGAGGTCCTCTCGGCCCTAGCTAGGTTTTTGAACCCCGTTTGTGCAAATGAGCTGTTTTTAACTGCAAATATGGTGTTTTTGTGTCCTCCCCCCCCCCCCCCCTTTCTTGCCCAGGTTGCCCGTGTCTTTTATTACCTGTGTGTGATCGCTCTTCAGTATGTGACACCGCTGGTGATGCTGCTGCACACGACACTGCTGCTAAAAACCTTGGGTGAGTGCACCCAACGTTCCCCTTCCTGCTGCTGCAGGGGCTCGGCTTTCGCCCCGCGTTTTTTCCGGAGTGCCCTCGCCTCGGCTTAAACGCTTCGTCCGTTTTTGTTCCGTTTCGTCCTCAGGCGGCCATTCCTGGGGCGTTTACCCCGAAGCGGTTTCGCCCTGCGTCGCCAACGAGGACACTCGCGCCGAGTCGCCGGGCCGCGGGCAAGGGGACCCTACCCGGACGGCGGCTCAGCTCACGGCGGCATTGGGCGGGCTGAGGACGGTTTTCACCCCCTTGCTTTTCCGGGGTCTCCTCTCGTTCCTCACCTGGTGGATCGCTGCTTGCTTGTTCTCCACGTCCCTCTTCGGCCTGTTCTACCACCAGTATCTGATGGCTGCGTAGCAGGTGGGCTGTGAGGTGCACCAGGGGTCACATTGTGGGTCAGTGCTAAAGCAGAGAGGACTGCACAGTGCGAGGCCCCAGGAACTCCCATCTCCTTCTCTCACGGTCATATCAGAGTTCCTCTCTCACGGGCTTCCTTTATGGACTTTGGTGTCCATTTTAATACTCTAATTTTCATGGTCAAGTTCGGTTAATTATAACAAACAATAATAATAGTAATAATAATGTCGTAATATTTATAAT
The DNA here is from genome assembly GCA_020368025.1 of Brachyhypopomus occidentalis. Lineage (NCBI taxonomy): Eukaryota > Metazoa > Chordata > Actinopteri > Gymnotiformes > Hypopomidae > Brachyhypopomus > Brachyhypopomus occidentalis. The sequence goes on from JAGXOD010001382.1 coordinate 6,996,984, forward strand.
GATGGTCGTAGGAGGGGCGTGTCCCTCGGGACCTATGCTGATTTCTTTGGGGTTTTTTTTTTCCAAACACACTGAGAGAACTTTGAAGTTCTACATTGCTGATGTTTATTGAGGTACTGTATTTTTAAGGATGAGTGAATGTGTGATGATACGTGATTGACAAAAAAAAAAGAGATATTTTTTAAAATATGTGATTTTACTTTTGCCTCTGATTTAGAAGCTTGTTGTAGTGAACTCGTCTCCCCAGTGTTATACAGTATCAAACGAGAGTTCGTGCTACTATTGCAGGAAGGTACTGGGCCAGTGGTCAAGGGAGGGATGTGTAATAATTAAACGTGAGGCTTGTTTGTTTGTTTGTTTGAATGTTTTTTTTTGTCTGGGGGAACAAGTGCTTAAGAAGCCTCCCAGTCATGAGTAGCTGTGGAAGACTGAGCTAATTTAACAGTACGTGAGCGGGAGTGCATGCGCGCGTGTGTGTGTGCGTGTGCGCGAGCGAGCAGACACAAACGAGTGTTGGTATAAAGACATCAGTGCCTGCAGGCAGAAGCTCACCCCTGCTGCTCGTGGGCATAAATCTAAAAAGGGCATTTTGAACAAGAAAGGAGCGATCTCAGCAGCGATCTGAAGCACTGGCCTCCGATCTCCTTTCGCCCGTCCCCCTTCGTTTAGCCGGCCAGACATTTACGCTTTGAGTCCAGGGTCCAGCGTGATCAAAGAAAGCGCACGTGCACTTCCCGTGTTCCCTCCCCGCCTCTATTGATTTGCTGTCACGGATCTGGTGTTTGGATTGATTTCCGTTTAGCTCCGGCCTTACATTAACGTGCCAAGCGCTCTCGTTACCGCCGATCTGTTGTGAGTGTAACGTCCAGACTCCCGGCCCCTGCCCTGCGGCCTGCTGGGAATCGTAAGTGTTCACAATCAGACGTGCTATTCAGTGTTCAAGCGGTGGACGAGAGCAGAAGAACAAAAAATTAAAAATCTGGATTATTCACCATGAGACTCTGGTGTCTTTGGAGCACCTAAGTACAGCGGTGCATGAATCTGAAGTCTACCGAATTTTAGGAAGCTGTCGGTAAAAATGTGAGGTTTCGCGCTACAGCTCGTACAAGCAGCACAGATATGAGAGAAGCATATCAGTTGGATTCACAGATGACATTTTCTTTTTTTTTCTTGAAAATATGTTTTTTAACTCTTAAAGGGTTGTAGTCTTATCCTTGTTCTTTCTCCAGTCTGAATTCTGGAGGGTGCACAAAATGAATGTATCTAATCCTGCCTGATGTTTTCAGATGTGGTTTTGATGTCTGCGTTCTGTTTTGTTTTGTTTTTTCCCCATTCATTTCATTTTTTGTCCTGAGTCAAACAAAACTGCATTACTGAACTTTGCCAAACTGGTGTCGGTTTTGATTGACGTACGTCACATTTCTTTCCGTGTGAGGTTTCATTTGCAAAAGCTGTCTGTTGCTACCAATAGCTCATCTTGTCACTACTCGAATAAATGGACTGCTAACCATGATTACACAGTCATTTCAAATCTTCACATTTCATTTTGCATAGCAATTACTAAAAGATTCAGGCTTTATTTACAATGTCCTGAGACCACCACCGCAAATCGGTAGTCAGAACATCCTCACTTTCCCACGTTAATGTCAACACCCCCCTTGTCAGATCCTTGCAAACCTCCATTGTCATTTCTAAGCAGTTCAAGAGTGACCAAGAGTAACGAAAATATGTTGATCTTACTAAATATCTCCTTTTGGAGCGTCTTAGCTATGTATGTCTAATCATTTCTAACCCTAATAATGCCAAATAAATGATTATCGTTGTGCTTTGAATCACCCCCATTTGAATTTCTCTGAGAAAAATATGACAAATCGTGTAAGTTGTTTTTAATTGTTTCTTTTTCTTCCCCTAGTTAACCGCAACATTTTTAAAATCCATGAGCCTAAATGGTTTTGTTTTTCTTAAGTGAATTTTTAAGTACTGGTATCCTTCTGTTTTATTTATTATTATTTGGTTAGTTTGTGTTTAATAAATGAAAGTTATGGAAAATTCTGCTTTTTTTTTCCTATTTCATTTCTTTCAGAACTTATTACATCTGACGTCTCTGATTTCATGATTCTGAATTCTGTGGGTTCTGCGACGCTGTTTTCTCATTCGTCCGTTTCCATTCATTATTATTATTATTCAGGCGTAAGAGGAGAGACGCGCTTAAGTCTCTAAAACCTGAACGTTAACTTGAGTATCGACCTGCTATATGTAGGAGTCTGAGCCAGAGCCCCCCGACTATAAAGCATTCCAGTGTTGGGCGGCACAGCGAGGAAGACGTGAGTGCTATTGTCAGCGTCGGCGTGAACGCTGGTGCCCTCCTGTCCCTCTCAGCCCTCGGTTCAGTGAGACAGATTCCAAAACAAACAGTCCGAGTGGTTCTTTTCTTCCTCTGAGAGGGGCTCCATTCACACGGGCCGTTCTCGTCGAGGCCGGCCACACGGCCTCCATCGGCAGATCATCGTTCCCAAGCACTCCAACAAGAAAGAGGTTTTCAGGAAGGTACCTTTTGAATCACCTTGCCGTTGTCTCTGCTAGATAATGAGGATTCCGCGAATCTCTGTTCCATGTGCTTGTCTATTGAGGGTGGGGGGGTAAAATACTGGAAAGTTGTAGCAATGGCTGACCTAACCTTGTCCTTATTGTCCTGAACTAAAATACGAGAAAGGACACTTGAAGTAGATTTGGAACCCAGGCCTTACAGCTTTCATTTCCTTAGAAAGCAGTTCTCCATATATATATATATATATATATATGTGTGTGTGTGTGTGTGTGTGTGTAATATATATATATATATAGAAAGAGGACAATGAAGGGCCATGTGAAGAGGGTCAGATGTGCTGCTTTGACAAAAGGGAAAAAGAAAGGAGGAAACAAGTATTTTGAAGAGAAGAGTTGACTGCCCCCTTGTGATTTGACTGCATGTAGCACAGGCACAAAGACTGCAAATTTCAGACTTTTCCAAATATAATAGTCGTAATAATGTGATTTGTGTAAATCTCAGGACCAGTACTAATGTTGGGCAAAAAGATGTACGAGAAATCAACTCCTGTTCATATTATGAGGCACTGAAGCACCATGCATTGAATTATATTAACTGTTTAAAAACAAATAATCTTTATTAGCACCGCTGATGGGAGGAAAAATTATGCCCTGATCTAGAAGATACTATAAGCAACAGACGCGGGCTAATTATTTGGTCAGTGGGGCACTAGCCAGCTCTGCTCGTTTAACCCTCAGTGGTCTTTGATGTGTCCCTGGAGTATCTCGTTTAAGCTGTGGCCAGTAGTCTTGGGCCAGCAAGGGTCAGTAGCCAGTCAATTGGAACCCTCAGGGGACACTGAGATTCCAGCACTACTGCTAGAGGTTGTGCGTGTGTGTTTGTGTGTGTGTGTGTGTGTGTAACTAGCAGCCTATGCTTTTCTTGAAGAAGAATATATGGCTTTTCTCAAAATCAAATTGTGTAATATCACAGCAGGCTTAAAATGACAGGAAAGATTTCTCACTCTATGTATAAAAAACAAGAAATTTTATTGTTCCAAAAAGATACATCAGCATGAGCAGATTCACAAAATTGAGCCACTTCTCGATCAGTGTCAATGTATTCCATCTACAAAGGAGGAAAAATCTCCTTATGTCCATTAGAGGGAAAATAAGAAGTCAAGGTGAGAAATACCCCTTGATGGCAATTCTTTTTCCTGTTAGAATGGGCCTATTATTTGTTAAAGGGAAATGCCCATTAGCTATGAAAAGCCACCATCATTTATCTCACACAATATGTGGCTGTAAATTATGGCATTATCTCAGGAGAGACAGAGAGGGAGAGAGAGAGAGAGAGAATATTAGAAAGAAGGCAGGATGTATTCCAAATGCATACATTACTGCCACAATGTGTGTCTAACTAGGAGAAATAAACTCTTAGTCACTGCTGCTTCAAAGAGCCGCTTTTCGTCAGAGGTTTGCTTCCACGTTCATTGACACGACTGTGCTGTCCCTTACTCTCTTGTCCCTTGCACTGTGTCCAGGGCGGGTTTTTTCACCTGGATACACTCCTGGTCCATGACTGAGGTGATTATGATGGTGGCCCGGTTGCTGCCGGAGACAGTTGCCACGGTGCGTTGGCTTGAGGTATGCCCTGTGCCACGCACGCTATCCCAGCATGCCACAGGAGCCGCGTCCCCGTTAAGTGGGTGGTGTAGGTGAGAGGTGTGGCCTCAGCCCGCCGTCCTGAGAAAGAGGAAAGAAATGGGAGAATCTGGTGTGTTTGGTGTTAATACGTCCCTCTGCCAGGGGCTCCGTCCGTGTTCGCGGACTCAGAAGCTGCGCTGGCTTTGTGTAAAAGGGCCCTCCTCATTTCACTAAACCGAACCCATTTACCAACACCGTGTCATTGTTACCTAGCAACAGTTTAATTAAAATGGCATCAGCGACCTGGGAGCCTTTTTCGCCAAAAGCTGGGGTCTCTATTTTGAGGTTCCTCCTCCTTTTGAAGGGAGTGGGGAAGGAGATGTGGATTCATGCTGTCACACCTCCCCCCCCCCTCCCCCTCCACCTGCTTATTTGACTTTCTTAACAGCTGTTGTCATTCATGATCATGACATAAGCAAGTGTGGCCCAGTTTCACGCGATCAAAGCCAGTGGAGAATGAAATAAAACATATACATGATTAATAAAATAGTGAATAGAGCAAACAAAAGCCAGTTCCCCTAAATATACATTTAATATATTATGCTTTTAATTTAATCTTTTAATAAGGTTTAAATCTAATTGTGGTACACTATGCAAGTGATTAAATGATGATCTATTTCTTTGTGTTATACACATAAATCAAAAAGAAATTGTGGATGATTAAAAGGGAAAAAATATGCTTTTTTTTCACGGGTTACATCTGAAATAAACAATCTTTGTATTCTGAAATATTTTTTAATTAAATATTTTTACCATTCCCACTCTGGAAGTAGTCTCAAAATAATTAATGGGTTTCATACATGGAAGGATGAAAAATGTATTTTTACCTCATATGCCTATGAAAATAAAGCACAGTGTGAACCATTACAATATCATTTGCATAATGACCTAGAGCAATGATGTGATAGCCAATGAAAATTCATGGACAATGCAGTGGTTCAGCGAATTCTACTTAGACCAAGCACTTTAACTATTTATTAATTTACTAGATAGACAGTTAAATAGACCAGAGGCAATGTGACAAATGTAGGTGGTGCAGCAACACAGTCGACACCACAGACATTGTAACAAATAGAAATATGTCAATTTTTGAATAGGTAATTATCGACCGAGGTGGCCTCAAAGCATATTTATACTTAATCCATCGTTTCATCAGAATAAAGCTTCTGTCTGAGACAAAAAGAGAGGATGGAGAACTTTAATGTAGGGAAAAAAATTAATTTCATAATTGCAGTGTCTCCACCTTGAAAGTTGCTCAGAGAGTGTCACTTTCACCAAATTGACGTGAGAATACATACTTCCATCAGCTGCTCCATGTCCTATAAAGGTGATGAAGGAGAATTTTAGATCAAGCTGTGGGAATGATGGGACCTCATTTTAACTATTTCTCCTGAGACCTCTTCTTTTGGTGCAGCAAACGAGTCCTTACTTTCTATTTGCTTTCTGTCAATTTGAGGTGTAGGAAAACAGACTGGTGTTAGGACTACCATGTGGTGTACAAATCTCACTGCATTACTACAAAAAAACAGGTTCACACAAGAGTCAGAGCCAACATTTTTGTTAACTGGTAGTTTTTGGGAAATGTAAGCTTCATTAAAGGGCATATTGCATTACATAAATTAGTCTTCAGCTCCAAGCTCTAAATTTAGTAGTCTCATAGGACAGAAAAGATAGAAATAGAAACTGAGAATAGAAAAATAAACCCAGTGAACTCATGACGACACAGATGCCTTCCTTTCTGAGTTTTCTGTAAATGTCAGGTACTTTTTGCAGTTGCAAAGCAAAATTAAAAATTTACACCAGTACATTATCTGGGCCCTGGAGGATACATCCCACATTTCAAAGCAGAGATTATTTAGAGTGTTTAACTTATATTGGATCGGACACTTTTGACAAAAACATTTTAAATCTTTCTAAATAATCTGTCTAAATAAGCCAATGTGGAGTGCAAACTGAAACCTGTCTGAATTTCCCCCCCTCTATTGTCTTAAAGATTTCTCTGGCATTCTGTGTGTTGTGGTTGATGATGGCCAGAAGCAGACACATATGTCTGCTCCGCGTGTCCCATAATGGAGGACTTGGTGGGAAAGGGCGCCTGTGGGCACAATCCGGGCCTCCGGATCAGAGCCGGACGGTCCACGTCTGTCTTCTCCAGACACAACGACCACAATGATGGCGGTACGTTCTGCCCAGACAGAGCAGACAATGGGCGGGGCCTGGCGGGGCTATATGCTGGGCCTCTTGACACAGGTTTGTCTGCGGGGTCGTCTCTGGGAAAAAAGGGGGTCTCCTCGGTTTGCGCCAGACAAGAAAGGTCGCAGCCCACTTTGCAAAACAACCCACAAAAGAGAACGAGGCTCGACAGAGACGGGAAACAGGGAGAGTTCACAACATGTGGCTACAAATGAGCAGGCTCGTCTCAGGACGGAGGACTCGCACCTGTGCAGTCACGTTGCGCAACGGCTAGCTGGTTTCGCCTGCTTTAAACGTAAGATCAGAGCGCGCCGGTCAAATTAGTTTGACGGAGCGAAATAATATTTGTTTACCCAGGGTGGTGTGAAGATATCACCATGGCAACCGAAAGCCAAACTGGAGCTTGTACCACATTGCTCTAGCAATTAAAAATTGACAGATTGGAAGGGAGGGGAAAAAAGAGAGAATTTTACACACAAACACAAACAGTTCCAACGGCTGATAATAAATTATAAAAGTGAACAAAGCGTGTAGTAGATTTCTGCATGTCAGAGAGGCCTAACTGACCCATCCCCCACACCGCTCGAACTCTGGCCCTCATTACTATGCATATAGCTCTCTCACCATAGCGTGCATTAATTAGTGTGTAGATAACTAGCTGCAACCCCCCCCCATTCACAGTCTCAGAGTCTCTTTCATTAGCATGACACAGGCTCATATGCCAAGCTATCCAGGGCCCCCCACTTTTAAAGAGGACCCCTCACACACAAATCTTACAGCCCCTATCAGCGCTGGCCTTATGTGCTTTGGCACTCCTATGCCGGCAGGGGCTGCTAATCACTAGAAGTACCTGGTCTCCCTGTCCCCTTGTCCCCTTGTCCCCCTGTCCCCTGGTCTCCCGACCTGATTCCTCAGCAAAAACACCACACTCACCTCACCTCCTGAAGCTCGTCATTGTAAACAGGCTGTAAACAGGCAACAACAAAAAAACGAAACAAAGCAGGTTTCTTCTTCTGAGGTTTGGTGTTCGGCTTTTAAATGGCTGCCCTTTTCTAATACGCCCCACACGAGAGCTCAGGGTAGCCCACAAAAGCTACCCGATCCCAAGTTCTCGCACCTTGTACTCACTCTCTTCCTGGAAAGGAAGGATCCGCATCTCCAGATATGATGCAGACTGGGGCTAAGCTAACTCTGCCCGAAAGGCCCTCGCCCTGGTCCCAAGGCAAAATGTCCTCATTAGCCCCGGCCCCTTGAAAGATGCACATGCCATCTCATATTCAGTCATACATTCCCTTTGAATAGGATGGGGGAGGCAGAGCAAAATGGAGGTCGAGGTGAGAGTCGATCCTTTTCTACCTGAGAGGGAAATAGAGGGGAGGGGGGTGTTTGCTGAGGCCCCAGTAATTTCTCGCAGTCATTACCGCCTTAAACCACCAACACATGCAAATGGCATTTCAGCCAAGCCTGAGGATTAAGAAAAAGAAGAAAAAAATAAAATAGACAGACATGGCGGACTGGAGTCCCACTGCAGCCTTGCAAAGGGCCTCGTGCCACGCTTAGTACTGTAATAATAGCTTTGAATCTTTATTGTCCGTGTCTTCCATTTCTTCTCCTTAATAGGCTAAGGAAAGCAGATTAGACTGTGCTAACAGACTGTGTTACGGAGGCACCACAATGCCAACCAGGCTTAAATGACTCATTAGGGGCTGTCGCCGTGGCGTCTGAAATTACAAGTACCGTAGCACACGCTCTCTGATCCCCTCAGATGGCTGCTCCTACAGTTCACGAGCTTGTGGAAAGCCCGATCTTCAAGATGCATTTTATTTTGTTTTATTTATTTTATCTTTTAACTCAGTCCATGAATTTAGATAACAAGCTACACAATTAATATTAATGATCTAAGCTTGCAGTAATGAATTTAATGGCACAGGTTTCTAAAACAAGTCGATGAATGTCATCATTGTCATTCTTTACTGTGGATGTAACCCCAACTGCTCCCCGGGCGCCGGGCTAGGGCTGCCCACCGCTCTGGGCACGTGTGCACCACAGCCCCCTAGTGATCACTAGTGTGTGTGTGTGTGAGTGTTCTGACTGCACAGATGGGTAAAATGCGGAGGACAAATTTCGATTGGGGTGAAAATCACAATTGACAATGTGGCTGACTTAACTTAACTTAACTCAATAAATCCTTTGTATCATTGTTTTAAATGTTAAGCATCTCAAAAAAAATAAGCCTTTCATGGATTCCAGAAGAAATATAAAAACTGCTACATTTTAAGCCATAAGGTTAACAATGAAAGGTTTAGTATTTAATAATTGCTACCAATATTATAATGTACAGCAAATATAACTTCACTACAGTTTTGAGGAATACTAGCCTACATAATTTTTGTAATTCTCTGGTCATTTTGTCCTTAACAAAATTTAACAAAAATTGTTTCATACAGAATACTATTTTATAGCACATCACATATATTCCACACTAGAATACTGAGAACTAAAATCTTAGAACTTGTTCCACAATGTCAGTAAATTCATTAAATATAAGACAGAAATAAAGATAAGCATTTACACCTGATCCTGAGGTGTGATGTGCAAAATGTGATTGGTTTATCTTCGATACGTGTAGTATTCTTTAATTATTTGGTGATTTAATATTACCTTGCTTGTAATATATATTCAAACTGGAATGCTGTATATATGATGTTGTATTTTTTACTGAATATGTCAAGACAGACGAACATTTTCTGTTTCCCTATCTAAGTCAGAAAGAAACGGTGACCTTAATGATACTGAAACAACGGGCAAGAGAGGCTGCTTCAGTGGCAGCAGCACCCATACCCCCTCACCAAGGCAGGGGCCCCAGACGTCGGGGCACTTTGCTCAGAGCAGCACTGCCGCGGTTGTTTATTACCGCCTCTAATGATCCATCTCTCGCAGAGAGCTGAGAAAGAGGAGCCTCTTCTAATGAGGACTCGCTCAAAGCAAAGGGCCAGCGAGAGCTGACAGGGCCGGGGCGGGGAGAACAGCCAAGCTGATTCAGAGTGCTGTAGAGCAGAGGCGTCTCTCCTCCACACCCCCCAGCCGCTTATTAACTCTGATTAGTCCATACTCCAGTGGTAAGGGCGTAAAATCTGTTGGGGTTTTCGCTTTGCTTTGGAAACACGACGGGTGCGACTCAAAGTCTAGATGAGACGATGTCCGATTGGACGATGTGTTAAGGAGGTGCCTTACTGACCAACCAAATACTGTTATTTCTAATTCTAATTTACATTTGCTTTTCTATATCTGTCTTATGTCAAGAACCATAGGTAATGATATCTAATTATAAAGAATGATATTCTGCGTAAAAGATAAATGATGTATTTTGTAGAAACTAATCTCTCTGGATGTACAACAATTGTCATGCTATAGCATTCTAATCTCTTCAATAGTTTCTATTTGTGCCTCTATTGCAATTAACAATAACCTATACAGAAAAAGACCATGTCCATCCATTCTAGGCTATTGTTGTTATAGTTAATAAAATGTAGGTTAGCTATATCAAGGCTAACTCCATACACCGAACATTTCAAAGTTTCAAAGTCATGAAATTACTCTTAAAGAACACTCAAGCGAATCCTTAGTAGTCTACACTTCAACCTCCCTCAGCAGAACTGCCAAAAGAACAGCTTATGGGGTTTTTGGGCTAGGGCTACTCTATGTATTCCATACATTATTAAAGGTTGCCAGCGTCATCCCAATTGCAGTTAAGCCTTGAACGAAACGACTTCCAAGCCCATGGTACTCACTGAAGTGAGGAAGGAGAGTTCAAACGCGCAGGGCGGGTTGGGACCGGGCGAATCAAAGCAAGGAAAGACACAGCGCCCAGATCCAGAGGCGAGAGCCCCCCTGCGGCAGACATTGGCTCTCGCCTCGCGGCGCACCGCGGGTGCTAAACCGCTCTGCCCGGCCGCGGGCTGCATCTGAGAGAGCGAGTGGCGCACGGAGGATTAGCGGTTCGCGTCGTAGCCGTCGGCGGCCGCGGAGATTCGTGTGTGGCCGCTTTCGCGCACGTTTCCCTCCCCCAGAACGCGCAGCTGGAAAGAGAGCTGCAGTGGATGACTGACTCTGGCAGAGGCGTGGGGACAGGAGATGAACACTCACGCTACAAAGACGTCTCTCATGTGCAAAGCATTTGGACACTGACAGCAGTACGTAGTTCTGACGAGAAAGAGACAGATGAGTCATTCACATATAGGTTTCTGCCTTTCTCTATGGCTCTTGTACACACGCTTTGATTTCCAAAAAGAACTCCAAAACTATAAAAAGCATATTGTTACATAATTTTACCAACAGCAGCCTTGAAACACAAATTAATTAAAAATGTATAACCAAATCAAAGTAGGCTACAGCGGTGTGTACTGAAATTCTGTTTTTTTTTTTTGTCTCGCTTAATTTATTTCAAAATATACACTACGCTACACTCCCCCTGCTTTCTTTCACAAATACACAAACGCGCGCGCTCTCACGCGGTCACAGACACATACATGCACATAAACACGGCGACCTCCCGCCGGGTTCCTAAGGAGATGAAAGCCAGCGCAGCTGCATCCACCCTGGTGTGGCGCAGTGACTCTCAGGAGGAGCTCTCAGTGTGACACAAAGCACGCGCGCGCGCGCACACACACACATGCATACACAGAAATACACAAACATGCACAGTTACGCACACACACAAAACACATGCCATAACAATACCATATATCTTTAGTTATATACAGTATACATGCATCTCAGACACACTGAAAGGCCAACTGTGTATGTACTTATATCTCCTGTGTATGTGCGTATGTGTCTTATAAACATACATGAGGACAATGTCAAATATGTTCCAAATATGTCTAAGCAGCTACTGCAACTGTGGGTGAAATTGTGAGTCACATAATTCCAGTGATACTACAAAAACTCCAAAATCCCAAAAACGTTTTGACCAAGCAAGGAGATCTCTGACACTGGGGACTATGACTGATCATAATATAGCATAATACCTAGTACATTAGGTTTCCCTTTTTATGGAGGTGAACACTAGCTTTACGCTAACAAAGTCATCTAAATTGTCAATGAATACAGCCTGCCAGTACTTGATAGTGTCAATCTCCGATCACCAGGTCCAAATTAGTTTAAGGCCTGGTCTCATTTACCACTCGTCCCATTGGCCAGAATCCATATTGAACCAATCACAGTGGAAGCTTTGTTGGAAGAATGCTGGGATGCCCTTCAGTACTTTGGCCTCATTCATCTCACCAAATAATCCCTTTAAGAATTTAACCGGCAGGGCGATCGGGGCAAACCGTGGCAGTAATTGTGCGGGGAACCTTGGATGTCTAGCATGAATATTTACCCTGTCATCATGGCTAGAGGTCGCTGATAAATCTCTCTGCTTTGGCTGGACAGGCTTTAGGATGAAGAGCCCGGTGTGTTTATGGGAGAGGGAGGTGAGAAGATGGCTGAAAATGAAGGAATCATCTCCAGCAATCTGATCATTATAGGAAATCCAGGTTCTGCAGCTCTGGAACTGGATTAACATTTTTGACAGTTTATTAATTAGTGTTGCACAATGGATCTAATCCTCAAATTAAGATGTTTACCTTAAATATTATTCATCAGGACCAGGGGAGAGATTTTGTTATAATAAGAATAATAAGAAATTGTTTATTAATCCCTTGAGGGAAATTTGTGATATTTCATAAGGATTTCATGTCATTGTCATTTGTAAACCAACATTTCTTGACTGTTTGTCCATGATGTGTAAGTAAATACATCACACAGGCCAAACAGTCCTTCTGAGTAAACATGATCTTGTTGTAGAGTTATTGTAGAGGAATTGCAGATTATAATGAGCAATGTTTTTTCTTTTAAGCATCTGCATTTATTTGGAACAAGTTGTGGCATTCATTCAGCTAAAGTTAACACATATGATGTTTCATGCTTTGTGAAACAGATAAATCTTGAAATTGATCTGAGAATATTAAGAATTGTAGCTTTCCATTTAGTTTAAGTGTAACATGAATGTTAGTGCCTCCTCACTATTGGTTCCTTGGTGAATAGGTAGACCAATCCTAAACAGTTGTGCCATCTTGTGATGACATCACTGCTGCAGTGACCTCATCTCATTTCCACCATATCTTGGCAGCAATTCTTCTGTATATATACCCAGTCTCTCTCTCTCTCTCTCTCTCTCTCTCTCTCTCTCTCTCTCTCTCTCTCTCTCACACACACACACACACACACACACACACACAAACACACATATTAAAGCCCCCACTGGAGTGTTCTATTCTAAGCCCCTGTACTCCAGGGGCCTTTAGGAGGGCAGCAAGCCGGAAAATGACCACATGCCGTCCTGGTCAACTCCACCACTCCCAGTTCTGCCTGGTTCTCAGGGAGCCATTGAGGGGGCTTACCCGTTGTGACAGGGGGAGGCAGCTCAGAGCCGTCCCCATGCCCAACTCCACCCTCACTGGGGTCAACCTCAAGTAGAGCCTCCCTGCATGGAACAATAGCATCCAGGAATGTGGGGGAAAAAAAAATACGTCAGACGGCTGCCCATCAGGAAGACCAGGCAGGTCGGTGACCTTTGACCTCTGTCCCACGGGAGTGCTTTCTTATCATTAGAGGATGGCCAAACAAAAAAGAACACTTAGTTAAACATATTCATATGCCGTCATGGAGAAATGTGTTTAGACCTAAAGTCCCCACTGGACATGCATCTGTGTAAATGTCACTTGGCATCTCTGGTTTGGGGAGTTTTGCACTGGCACAAAGAAAGTCCATTAATAACCATAACCAAGCAAATATCTTTAAAATCTAATATAGTATATTTGTTTTAGGAAAATTATGTAGATTTTATGTAGATTTTTTATTTTTGCAACTGTTTTGTGGACATTAGCCAATGAAGGCCACTGAGATGCCTGCATGCTTTACTGATGACTATCTCTCGTTTAACAGTCTTGGTCGTTTAACCTCTGACCTAATAGATGTCCAATAGTCACCCTGCCTTTCTGGCCTCCATATGGAGGGAGTTGTCCATTAGACCAGCGGGTTGGTAAAATGAACCGTTTTGAAAAGAAAAGGGATCTTCCCCTGGACACGGCTATCTCCACCAGTCCGTATTCAGTTAGTTTAATGGTCAATACTGATCTGACCTTTGACCTAGGCTTTTGCCATGCCACAAACCCCCTTTGTGAGGCAAAAGACTAGCTATTTGCATTGCACTTAAAAGTAACTGTCTGGTAATATAAAAGCTATTTCCTGCAATAAAGATCGATTTTTTTTCCATGACTTCCATTAAGGACAGTGTTATACAAAGTTTGAGAATCTGTGTTTAACAATTTACTATATATCTAGGTAGTAGATGAATTCCTCCTATTTTGTGATGTTTTGTCTATTTTTTTTTAGAAAGGCTGACTAGTTATTATGGAAAAATATTGCATGTCTCACTTCTGATTATCTAATCTATTATTAATGCCTTTAATTTCCTGACTAAATGCCCATCCATCATTTTATAAAGGTTTTTTAAGTATATTATTCTTATACACTATCACACAAGACTTCACATGCCCCAAAGCAAGTGCTGATTAAGGAGCACTTAATCCATCAACTAATTTCAGCCTCGTTGACGTTGGCTATATTCCAAGGTCAAGTCATTACTAGCTGTGTCCGTGGCAGGGGTCATCCGTTAAAATGGACAAAAGGTCTTGTTAGTCCGAACCACTTGCTAGAACTCTGCCTGTGACCTCGTAAGGGCCGGAACGTGTCCGGACATCGGGGAGACGCTTCGAGGTCACATCCCCTAACGACCTATGACCTATTCCCAAAGGAGACTTCCCAAGCAAGCGTCCAATGGCACGGAAGGATGAAGAATGGTGGTGTGCACAAGGACATGTGACCAGAGACATGAGAACCATAGAGGATACGATACGAATCAAGTTCAATTGCCAACTCGGTTCTGATGAATCCGAATATATAATTAAACCATCCAACAAGATATTTGATTAAAACAACGAAAAAAAAAGACATTCAAAATCATAAATGGGAAACACAAGTCAGAGATTTATAAGCATATCAAACACATTCTTTTGCACATCAAAAGAAAAATGTTACTCTAAACTGCCTGCACTGAAGACTTTATATTGTCGTCATCATACCAACGTCGCAGCACATCTCTGGTCATCCCAGTATGGATTCAATTCAATTCAATTCAATTCAAATTTATTTATATAGCGCTTTTTACAACACATGTTGTCACAAAGCAGCTTTACAAATTGCGTGGGTCCAGATCCCTAATGAGCAAGCCATAGGCGACAGTGGCAAGGAAAAACTCCCTAAGACGGCGGGGATATAGGAAGAAACCTTGGGAGGACCAAGACTCAAAAGGGAACCCATCCTCCATTGGGCGGCCATTGGATGTGGATGAGCACGTCGTTTTATGCCCATTCCTTGACAGTTGGTGTCCCTGAAAAGATCTATGGACTTTACGCTTTTGTTCTCCAGCAAAGTCAGAGTCTACCTCGTGAACCCTGACCCTGGTTAGAAGGTGTTGAAATACAGACACTAGTGATTTAAAAAAAGGCTTTTTGTCTGGGACACTGAGCACGTGATCGGCCCCTACATGCTCCGGTCCAGCATTAGCGAGCACGCCAGACTTTTGGCCTGGCCAGGACAACCGGGCCTCCTGTGTGAATGGGCTGAGCGGCAGGGGCGGCCGGGGTTGGCGCCTGGAGCCCGGGGTCCGGCCCTGATGCTCCCCGCGGCTCCCTTTCACTCTTTATCCCCACCCCCTCCCCCACGGACCGGGCAGCCCCTGTCTCTCCCTGGGGCTGGCTGCGCCGGGCAGGTAAGAGTTCTGGCCGGTCCGCCGTCCGCACCCCAGGGCGGCAGATTAGAACACGACCACCCGCCGGCCGCTTTCATCCTTCTCCAGAGTGTCAGTGGGGGGAGGTGCAGGGCCACAGAAGCATTTGTTCCCTTTTTTTACCCCCCCCCCCCCCTCCATCCTTTTTCTCTTACACATGAAGAGGGGGGGGTGGTTTGGGTTTGGGTTTGAGTTGTGTGTGTGTGTGTGGGGGGGGGGGGGGGGGGGAATGCAAACCGAATGGCATAAAAAGAAAGAGACGGGGTAGACACAGGAGGGGAGAAATAGTCAGGGGAAAAACGAGAACGAACGTTGTCCTTTTCAAATGGATGGGAAATGATTCGGGTGTGTGTGTGTGTGTGTGTGTGTGTGTGTGTGTGGGGGGTTGTGAAGGACGGGGGTGGGATTTGCTGACAATTATACGGTGCACGCTAATCAATTCAGCCCATTCATGGTGTGGAGTGGACTGATCCGCCCAGACAAAGGGTCGGACGGCGGGGGAGGTACCTGAGAAATGGGCCGGCCCGGTGTAAGTGGCATGGGGCGACACCTCCCCCCTCCAAAACAGCCCCCGAGCATATGGCCCGGCTATGAACTTATTAGCCAGAGGATTAAGAAGCGAGTGAGGGAGAAGAGGGCCACACAGTGGGCCTCTCCAGGCCTGCATGCTGAGGCACAGCTCCCCACCATCATAGTCACATGATGCTTTCATCCAAACAGATTCTTCCAGAGAGAGTTTGGGCACGGTTTGGGCAGGTCCAGACGGGCGTCCACTGTGTATCTTTCAAAATCAGGGACTTGCCTCTCAGGCCCCACGTTAAACCGCCGCAAGTCGGCGCAAAGCGGATCGGCGGTCAGGTGTGCGTACGCTTAGCGGGTACGTTGGGACGACTTTCTGCGGTACGCGGCCAAGGTTCGCTGGGCTCTTACCAGACAGGCTCCTCGCGTAATTAGGATTTAGAAGATCAGCAGGCAAGTGTGGCTTTACCGTGCCGTTCCTGGAGCTCGGGGTAATTCTGCCTTTTTCATTGGCTCTGCTGATGGCTGTCGAGGGGCCTACTGTGATCTGGGAGGCCGAGAGGGACCTCGGGAGAGGCCGGCTTGCGAGGATATATTCATGAGCGGGTCCCTGGTGAAGGGCGTCTCTTCTCTGGACCTTTGATGTGAGCGAGGGAGTGACAGGCAATGGCGCCGGCCTTTCATGCCTGTCGATGAGGCTCCATGACCCTGACCACCTCTCCTCTCACCCAGTGGCAGGCGGATGCCTCCACCCGACGGGCGCCTAGTAGCTGCCAGATGGAGGTGGGTCTCCTCCCAGCTCCTCCTGGGCCAGAGAGAAGGTCGGCTGGGTCGTCTTCTCAGCGCGGAAGGGAGGAGCCCACACTCTTTGATAATCCCCACTCCACACGGAGAGGGCCCAAAGGTAAGACCAGGTTCCCCCCCTGGTGCTTAAGAGCAGATTATGATGGAGGAGGGGGTCTCAGCAGGTTGAGGGCCATACAGAGGACATGGCTGGACAGACAAGCCTTGTCTGATTTTTGTGTGCTTTATCTTCTAGATCTTCCTCTGATGGTTATGTTTCCTCCATCTTCATCTTTTTTTAACATCTTCTTTGTTTTCGAGTCAGTTTTCTGCTTCTTTGTATCATTATATTCCTCCTCTCCTCTCCTCCTCTCTCGTCTCCTCTCCTCCCCTCTCATCTCCGACTAAGGCCTCTGAGTGCTCCATAATGGAAACGTCTTTGAAGACGTCATCATTTGTTTTGATTTCTTTTCCCGCCCTTTTCGCCCACATCCCTACACATAATGCTTTTTTCTTTTTCTTTCTTATATGGTCACAGACGTCTAGCCTTCATTAAAGCGGAGCTGAGAGGTTTCTGCTGCTAACGAGCGAGGTTCTTCCGACAAGGCTCGCCGCCTCGCTCTCCGTCTGTCAGGCGACGACGAGGTTACCTGCTTCGGTGGCCGCTGCCGTCGTCTCTCAGAACTTCAAGGGAAGTTGTTGAGCGCGTCTCCTGCGCCCGCCATGCCAGAGGCCCCGTCACACCTCCCGTCTCGAATTCCGACGCGCGACGACGCGAGGCAAAAACACGCAGCCGCCTTTAGACCCGGGCCGAACCCTCCGTGCGGTCGGACTCGTCGTCCTCGGCGGAGCGTTCTGTCGGTTTTTTACACAGGTTCCAGCGGGGCGCATCCCTACTTCGCCCGTCGTTCTGAAGGGAAGTTTCAAAGAGGGTTCTGACAGGACAACCCGGCAAAGATGAGACTCGGCGCTGCGGCTGAGCGTTAGGAAACACACACGTTCCAGCAGCCTGGTCGGTGTGAGAGCTAACAGATCAGTTTACTTCTTCATCCCATCCACTGCCATGCACATAACGATCACCGGTGACATATAGTACCTATAGGCCTTAGATATATCTGGCCATACATGTATGGTGCTGTGGGAACATCTTTTGAAATCTTTGGCACAGAGCCTATATGATTATAATCTTTAATAAGCTCTGGGGAGTGGAAGCCTTTGCCTGGAGTCATTTCCTTGCTGGCCTTTGCACGTGCCGCTCAGCTAAACAAACTTAGGCAAATCAGGTTACGCCTGTTTACTGTCAACATCTTTTTTAACTGCGCCTGTCATTCCGGACCCACCGCGGCGCTCCATGTACCCGTGCCAGCGCGACTGGGGCACGGTGATCCGTGTCCGGGGGGTCAGACAGGCTTGGCTGGGAGCATGTTTTGATCTGGAAGCCGGGGTGGGCGTGAGGGGGAGGGGTGGAGGGGGGTGGGGGGCGGAGTCGCGGACACCCGCTCATGCTCTCACCGTGACGGGCCGGCAAAGTGGTTGATAACCCCTCCCCCCCTCCCCCACCCTTCCGCGTTCTAGCCTGGCGCTGTCAGACTCCTGTCAGCTAAGCTATGTTAGTGTGAAGAGTCGCCGCGTCACGTCGGCCTGCCATCGCCTGACGGCCGGCCTTGAGGTGACCACGGGACGGGCAGCGTACTCACGTGCGTCTCGTGCGAGCGTGTGTCATGATACTGACGTGACCTGTTCATCCATCGCATCAGGTGTGTCAATGTCAAAAGGCGGGTTGGGTTTTTTGTTGTTTTTTTTTTAAGTTACTGTTACTGAAGAACTGACATGAAAAGAGGACACTGACACTTTAGTGTCATCGTCTTCGAAAACTCTCAGAATGAACCAACCCGAGGAGAAACCACCCTTAAGCCACTGGAGTGCATTTAATCCCCTTTCACACATCATCATTGATAAGCAAAGATCACTATCTGTAAATAGACCTTAAAAAATTCTTGTCAGAATCTATATGCATGCTTTGTTTTAAACGGACTAAACTACATTTGTGATAAAAATGTCTGAATCAAACACACAGATACTCTCGCAAAGCTAGATACTGTTACATTTATCCATCACTTTGTGATAGTTCATCTTTCAACAATTGAATAATCAGTGTTAGAATGGAAACGTAGCCACTTTTTTAGCAGAAATGTGTAAATTACTTCACATATTATTATTATTTGTTTTCTCGCAGATGTCCATAATTCACTTAATAATAAAATAACTAAGGAACTAAGTGTGTATTTGATAGGGCTTCAGAATTGCCCACACCCGAAGGTCACCATACAACACACCCAGAAATAAACTGAAAATGTGAGATCAATTTGAATCTCTTTTGTTTGCTTCAAATTACACTGAAATAAAACTATTTACTTCATTGTGGCTTATTATTATTACTATTTTGTCATAAAAAACATTAATTTAAAGCAAGCAGATACAGTGCCTTTTTTAATCATACTTACCAATAGGCCAACAAAGGAGAAACAGTTACATTTAATTGGGGTTTGTGTGTGTGTGTGTGTGTGTGTGTGTGTGTGTATGTGTGCGTGTTTGTGGGGCGGGGTGTGTTGGTACCAGTAAATGTGATTTACTATATGACACTATGATTTGAACCTCTAAGCTACAGGAGTCCTAAGATTTTATCTGTTCGCAGTAAAATCCCTTTAAACATCACATCCACATTATGAACAGAACACGATTTGTCACTATTTACAGCCAGCAGACTTTGGAATATCATACATTATGTAGCATAATATACAATCCGAATTTAAAACTATGATTTTGCATAGTGCAAAAACCAGTGAGAGATTTGACGCGGGTTCCAGACCCAGAACGAATCACTGAACTGATCAAAGGATCATAGAGCATAATTGTCAGGAACTGGAGAATATCGCCGCGGAGGGGAGAGGGAATGAATCATCTTCACATGGGACAGATGTAACAAATCCTTGGCAAAAGACAGAACAATAGTTTTATAGTGTATGAGTGTGTAGGCCTACTGTATCTGACACACACACACACACACACACACACACACACACACACACACACACACACTCCTATCTAGCCCAAACGAACCAAAACGAAGGAAAGAATCAAGAAAACCTGCTAAAGATAAAGAATCCTGTATTTATCTGCACAAATCACTAATTCACACTAAACCGAACTTCAAGCAAAAAAACGTACCGTAGCCCTGTTCAAAGTCACTTACACGTGTGTATGGGACAACACACTTTAACAGTGTTTGAACCACGAACAGCTCAGAACGGAATTAGAGGTTTGGTGTACTGAAGATTGTGTCATCCTCAGTTGTCTCAGGGTCTTAGGGAACTAAATGCTGCAACAGCAACTAAAAAAATGTTGCAAATCCAGATGATCAAAAGAAACAGAAAACGTATTTCCAGTTGGTGTTGGCTGTGCAGGCTACAATGCAAAGATTAAAAGGTATAATTGCACTGAATCATTTTCGCATTTCATAAATGTTCAAAAGGAGTGTATACATCTAACCAATGAAAGAGATAGTGGGAGTGAAAACTATTCCCATACAAAATCACGAATTAATTATTGCAAGCAATCTCTTACATTTACTCGTTTAAAAGGTGTCTTTTATCCTCCGTGCTTTCACATTTATTCACATATTCATTCTCTCTCTGTCTCTGTCTCTCTCTCTCACACACACACACAAAACAAAAGCTTCCTCTTTGCAATTGAAGTCTGCCTCTAAAAGGGGTTTGTCGTTTTAAGGGGGTTTCATAGGGCTTTTGTTGATTTTGGTTTTGCACCCTCTATCAAAGGCTCACAGGAAGAGCGTTAATCAGGTAGGAGCCGGGCGAGCGGAGGAGGTGGTCTGAGACATTGTGCTGCCGTGAAAGGCTGACCAAAGGGGCGTCGCTTACAGTTTCTTTACTTTCGCCTGCTGTGATCCATTTGGTCTCTTTCAAGGCGTAAAGGAGCGAGAAAACGATTGAAGCAAGCGAGAAGAGTGGCCCGTCCAGGCCAACAGCTTCATCAGCAGGGACTTGTAATAATCACAGTGCCGCAAAGTGTCGGACGGTTTGCGAGGCAAACTCCGAATCCGCTGCTAATGCTAATGTTACTGGAGAAATGCATGCGCGCACACAGGTTCAGGGACAGCCTTGGATGACGTCTGGTAATTTTGTCAGCGTGGGAGAATGCAATGATGGGTGAGAACAACCTGGTAACTCGTGGTATGAGCAGTGGAGGAGAGAACATTCAGGAAGATCATCAAAACTGGACATATCTAAGGGCAACTGTTCTTGCCAACAATTATATCATGGCGTCCTCTAGTGGTCAATGAGGATATGCTCATGGAAGTCTTCTCAATATTCATGTCGAAAGCATATTTTATAACATATTTTATCGTTAGCGCATTTGCTGCTGTAGAGAATGTTTAGCTGTTTTGTCATTTCAAAAGCCCTGAATTTTGTAACTAGCCATGATATGGTCACATAATAATCGAACTTTTATATAATAATAAAAATCTTGCCTAGCACTGAAGTAATAAAATGTTTGTTATGCATTGGTGTGAACAAAAGAATGATTTCTGCATCGCAGAATAATAAGATGACACCAACAAAATATCTTACTCCTTTTTACCACCAGGGGGCGATCTACAAACTGTTTTATATTCTAATTAACACACATACGCCAATGCTGTGACAAATTCATTTTCAGCAATAAATAAATAAATAAAAACATTCTGAATGTTCTCTCCTAAAAACCTCACAGGCAGTTAGTTATTACAATATTTTAATGATGGAGTAATCTTAAACTCACAAATTTCACACAGCTCATTCCAGCCAATAACAGAACTGAACAAGCCCTTCGTGTTCCCTCACAAACGTGACACAAATACTGTAAAAACACTGCCAAGGGAACTAAAAAGAAGCATATACAATCAGTACAATACAGTGAAACAACATAGATATGTGGTCTGAATGTTATTCGAAGGAAACATTCCCAGAAAAAATATCTAACTCATCAGAATACTTGACCACATTATACACAGACGTTGGAAATTTTCATCAACACCTAAATACATCCTAACCAAGACGTGCTACACAGTGACCAGGGGCCACGTTTCTAAAAATACCACAGTGTAAAAAAAGCTGCTGTCTTTGTCCTTCGTTCTTCTCCATGCCATCTAATGGCGGTGTTTGTGTCGCAACGCACCCACGTGCACACACCACGCACACGGGGTCAGAAACCCAGAACACGGTCAGGCCGCACATTACTCAAGCAGGGCCGGACACGCATCTATTTCTCAAAGTGCGGGCTGGCTATCTGGAGAGGTGTGGACATGCTACACTGATATAAAGGGGTCATTCGGGAGACGTGGCAGGCGCTGTGTACTGTGGCGGATTGGATTCTCACATGATCGCCCGCACTCGCTCCCCCCCCACACGCCCGCCCGCACCCCGCCTCTTCCGCACCCAGTCAGATCCTGAACGGCAGAAGTCAGTCTCTGATTGCTGTTCGATCACCCTATAGAGCAAAAGCATACATGAATATCGGAGAAGCATCCGCCGCCATGGCAGAGATCACAGACTGCCGTGCGGATCGTCTCCCGTCACAGCCAGATGTCAGACGTCATGATTATGAAACATGTCCGAGATTACGACGCCCGTCTTTGACAACATGGATGCAGCCACCTGCTTCAAGATACGTTGCTCTTGTTAATTGATTCCTTCAGAACGGAAGAGCGGCCAAATCGACCACAATCAAGTGGGGTGTGGAGACGACCAGCTACTGTCTTGCCAGCTGTTTTATTCCATTTAACAGCAGGGGGTGGTTGGTGCTGATGGAGACGCTGGCTGTAGTCAAGGCGATTAGAATGCAAGGCACGTAAAGTGGGTCTGTGTTTCTCGTTTAGCCCTCTGCCGTGCTGCTGGAGATCGGGCCAGTGCAGGATGCAAATGAGAAGCTCTGCACGAGAGCGCGGGGCAGACACAAAGCCCAATTAGAAAGGGAGGGTGGAGAACAGAGGCTGGCTGAGGCGGATGCGCGTGCTTGTGTGTTTGTGGTTGGGGGTGGGGTTGTGGGGGGTGTGGGCCTGTGGGTGTTCGGGGGGTAGGTGGGCACTTTATGCCAACCTGAGACATTTTGGGTTCCACATTTGAATTGCCAGTCAGGCATATTCCTCCATCAGGAGACAAAGGGGAAGGAAATGAAAACACACACCCACATACACAGACACATCCACACATCCACACATATGCTCACACACACACACACACACACACACACACACAAACACACACACATCCACGCATGCACATACTTTGTCATCGTAGTCAACATGATCTGGGTGGCAACATGGTCACTGCTGGACAGGGTGACGCCATCTGAGTCTGGTGCAATCCCCTTTGTCGAAACACGAAGCCAATGGTGTACTTCTGTGCTACTCTGTCTTTTTATAAACTATATATTTCTACCTATGTTTTTTTTTAATTCTGTTGCCTTTTAAAATGCAAAAGTCCTACACATTTCAATCAGCCGTTCACACTGGTGCCCCTCGTCTGCCAATCTGGTTCACTACAAGAAGACTAAACCGTGCGCACGCCTAAAGGTGAAACTTCTACAAATTGATCGCAGGCCAGGCAGCGGGCGTGGACCACGCACACCCCCCCCCCCCCCACTCTATACCTCCCCCCCCCCACGCCATGTCTGGCCCTGGCACTGGACCAGCTCATCAAGCATGTGGGCAGCGAGCCTGATGAGGTCACGTAATTCGCCCGCCCCGGGATTGGCGGGGAAGGCTTCGCTCGTCCCCTGCTGAGGCTGCTAATGTCACAACAGGCTCCCCCCACCCTGCCCCACCCCCTTCCGACAGTCACCATGGCAACAGACCACCCGAAAATGAAAGGGAGAAATTAAATCATGCCGTCGCGGGGCGGGGCGCATTAATTTTGCATAAAAAGCAGGCGAAAATGCGGATTTGGAGGGTGGGGTGGGGGGGTGGGGGGGTCTCCTTTTGTTACCTGCTAACTGCGTCAGGTACACGGCTGGAACGCAGACAGGGCATGTGATATTAAAAAAATATCTCTCCATGCCCTACATCACACACTACCAACCCTTATTATTACGGTCCTATACATTCATGTGGAACCTTATTATTACTGTCCTATACGTCTGTGTGGAACCTTATTATTACTGTCCTATACATCCATCTTGAACCTTATTATTGCTGTCCTATACATTCGTGTCGAACCTGAAGGAAGGTCGCTCCGTATTTTCAAGGGATCTCGTCCCACAAACCCCCATGACATTCACTGGGTGGACACCTTGCTGGGACCTTTTGCCACATTTAAATCGGAGATCTGTGACGCTTCACAAGCAAGCATACTTCGAACAAATGTGTAGCTCAGTGGTCGAAAGCCCTCATCTGCCTGGGAAACGAGGGGGTTGCTCAACACCAGCCGGGGATCCAGGCTGAGGGAACGGCAGCGCCAACCCACCATAACACTCCAGCCCACTATATCACTCCAGCCCACCATATCACTCCAGCCCACCATAATACTCCAGCGCCTCTGCTGATCAGAGGACGGAGCCCCGAACACCATATGTCACTTCCTCACGACAGGGCAAGACACGTCCTCTCCACATGCTAGACGTGCATTTTTATGCCGATAACCAAAAAACAAGACTAGGCTTTAAAAAGCCGCTCCACGTCGCCCACAGCCACACACACGTTGATGACGGTGATGCTGATTTGATGACCCAGTGCAGCTATAAGTGTTTATGGCTTTGATTTCCTGGCCAGGGAGGTGTGTCAGCACACATGCACACAGGTCTTCGTCACACTGACAGTAACGCAGCCAGCGACGCTCTGGGGCTTTGAACGCCACAGTCCTGCGGTGCTCGGCACAGATCCCCGGTCAGCTATGACCCAGCACCCTGCACCCATGTCATCCTTCAAACCATGCGGATCAGAGACGCAGTCGTTAAAAGAAATAAATAATGAAAGTAAAGATGATAACATGGGGTTTAAACATAAAAAAGAGAGAGAGAGAGAGAGAGAGAGAGGTTGGATGAGTTCGATGCCATCAAATAGCAAATCAAAAACCCTAATGGAACATAACACCAGTTGAGTGGAGAAGTCACCTAAGCAAAGCACCTGCTTGCCTTCGCAATAAAATAAACAGCAAGACCCTAGTGGACGCAATCTGCATCTACCAGCACTTCAGACAGTAGCTGACATTAAACCCAATTTACAAACCACACAGACGCACAGTGGTTCGCGTTACTGGACTTAAAGCTCTGCTGACACTGGAGAAACCACCGCCGCATGACAAATAGATCATGCAAATGACCTTGCGTGGATCGGGAAAGGGGCGACCACATAAGGTGGCGGGAGGTAAACACTATCCATCAGCAGTCGCTCAGTGCAAACACCACTTCCACATGGGGGGGGGGGGGGGGACCCTGCTTGTCATAGCTCCACATGTAGGCTACCACCTTCATACAAGAGCTGCAGAAAGCCGGTTGGAGTAGCGGATAGAAGAACGCTTTTGACACCACCTTTGAAGGACTCTAGGTGAAAGACGTGGGCAAAGAACAAACCAAAGCCATCGTTCCGTCTGTCTGGGCACCTTCTCGGCTATCTATATACCCGAGCCGGTATCTCATCAATAATGCAGCAGAAGTTCATGTTTATGCAATTGACACCACAGAGCACATATGCATGCTAGGTATTGTACATACTGACAAGCCCCTCAACAGACGCATGCAAGCATCTACTTGAACCAGCACCTACTCAACAATCACAATGGTCAGAAATATTCGAGTGGCACATCGCTGTTGGAGAGGAAAAGGGGGAGAAAACCAGGCAGATGAGAAAGAGGAAAAAGGATTTAAATACTCACCTTTTAAGGACTTCCTTTGATTCTGTTTAAGGCAGGTTCTTAGTGCTTCATGATAGCACAGCACTGAAAAAATAACTCTAGTGGCATGGTGATATGCAAATTAATGGATCACGCTGAATACAGGGACATTTATTATTCATAAATTACTCATGTTTATGCAAATTAGGCTACACGAAGCTACTCAATGGGGGTTGGTAATTCCTATGTCTTGTGGATAGTTAACATGGGCTGCCTTTGCTGTCTTCCAGTTTTTTTTGTTGTTGTTTTAAAAAGCTTTTCATTTTATATAACCACCAATTTATTAAAAATATTTGTCATGCATTCTTAAATGATAATTTTAATCAACTATAACCATGATAGTCTCGTTGACGGTTAAGGCAGAAATATTTCTCACAAAATCACCCCGTCAAATGTGTTCAATGGTTACTACGTAGATGAGGGCATACAAGCTCTTTCTACCTTTCCTGCCTGAGGACGGCATTATCAGTCCCCACAGTGGTTAAACGTAATTTGTTACATTATGTAAAGCCTTCTAAACAGGCCACTGAAACATGGACCATGCTAATCATTAGCACAAAAGTGGCCTCTGCAATAATGAGATCACACCGTGCCACAATACGAGGCTTTGGGGAGTAAGCCTGGTGTGTCAAAAGCAAACACTCTTTGTTAGAAATAGCACAACTCAGAGCATGAGAGCTCCATCAAACCACAGGAATTTTTTGCTTGCTGTGAGCACACTTGCTTGCTCGAGCAAATCAAACAACTCTGAAAATGAATATGTAGGTTTGACAGAACTCAATGTCACAGTTATATTAAGCGTGAACACATTAAAAAAATATTACAATATGTTGAACTGTGTATTGCCCACATAATGCCACTTTAGAAGACATGTACAAATATGCAACATGTTTTATTTTCACTAAAATGTTTACACAATTCAAAATATGTACATAAAGGAATCCAGGATCCTATTACAACATTCATGTTTATTGTAATAAGGGATGAAAGTCCAAAAATGTGCACTACAAGTGAGGGTGGGGTTGGAGAGGGTAAATAAAATAAATTAATTATACGTTTAGCGAATAGCGACCTCGTGCGGCCAGAAAAAGCAAACACTTCAGTTAACAAACATTAATTGCAAGCCCAGTGGAGTTCAAAAACTTGATTTTTTAGCAAATTCCCCATAGCAGTATCCATGGGGGTATGCTAAAATAATATCCACAATTCTGAGCCTATGCACTGTTAATCAGGGAAATCCTCATTGGAAAAAAAATTAGTTGCTGAAACAGCGCAAGACTTATATTAGTTCAACCCATTGCAGTAGAGATGTCTGCTTACATCAGTGGGCAATGATGGCATTAGGCGTGGGTACCTACACAACAAAATCTATCGCCAGCCTTCCAATGGCGTATGTATCCTATGTAATTCATTAATTTCATGTTTGAAGTGGTAAACGGTTTAGAAAAAAAATGCAATTCAGCTAGTTCAAATTCCATCCTCATCCAACGTTTTTGCACAACGTTCCGTTGGGCTACAAAACTGTCTTCATTCCCCCTGGACCACCGATGTCTTCATAATATTTGCAACTTCTTTCTCAAACTGATGGAGAAGCTTAAAATCACTAAAGCCCCTGTACAATAAACCTGTAGCCAAAGTTTTCATGGCTTCCTTCATTTGGTGAAGTGACGGTACCGAAATCGTTTGCACGTCGCCGTTGACCCGAGCGGTGATGACACTGTGCTCACGTTTAACCGGAAGATGCTCACTCTGTTTTGAAGTTGCTCGGTCGTTAGCACTGGGACTTTTCTCCTGTTGGGCCTTCTTCCCCACGGTCCAGCCTTGCTCCCCCCGGTCCGGCGGGGAACGCCGGGGGGCACAGTTCTGGCCATCCATGCCCTCTGGGGAAACACGGCACCTCTCACGCACAACCACTTCCCGTTTCTTAAAACCTCTGTACCAGGCTGGGCTTGGACTGAAATCAACCATACCCATACGCAGCGACAGTTCCCTTGCTTTTCTATTAATCATTGCAACTGTTACAGAGGTGCCGCTCTTCTCGGAGTTATCGATCCACCTCCAGAGCGCAGCCTCAAATTCTGATGTCTTGCCCCATATAACGCGTGATTTTGCATTGTGAGTGGTCTGATTTTTCAATCTACAATTTCTGTTTTGCAGAAGCCTCGAAAGGACCGGCTGGGGAATATTTAGTTTCCTTGCTGCGCTCCTTTGGTTCATCCCGTGAATCCGGTCGTACATTTCAAGAAGTGTCTTCTTTTTTTCTATTGTGTATTTTCTTCTCGGCGCCGCCATTTTCGGAAGAACCGAGAAGGACGTTGCTCGTGCGTCACTTCAGAGCGTCGAGTATGCAGGGAATGGCTGTTTTTTAAGCGACGCTTTAGTTTATTTAATTGTAATTTTATTTCTAAAATGTTTGCTTGTCGATAGTATATAACGTTGATTTTATTTAATTATTTAGCTTCTCACCTTTTATATTGTTATTATTTTATAATATTAATGGAGGCAATTCATAGGATTGTACGCTAGGGGGCAGTACATGGATTCTGTTTTCTGCAGTCTGTTTACGAAGAAGAAACGAGCTTGGCGACTTTGTTGTGGGAAGTTGGTGAATTGTGATCTGTCCACGTCCGAGATTGTGGCACTAAAGCCACCCACTGACCACAAAGGTGAGATGTGTGTTGATATTTTTTTGTGATAACATTTTATAAACATGGCTAAAATTAACGGTTGCTCAGCAGTCAGGCGCTAATAATGCCTTATTGATGCTTAACTAGCTTCATAAGATCGTCACTGCCCAACTATTGCATTAAGCAGCAATATGTAAGTATCTAACCTGTTTCTAAATCTACAGCAGTTACAACCATGTATCACAACAGCTCCCAGAAGAAATACTGGATTTTTGATAAAGAGGCGACATTGGACCAGTTTAGATATGAAGCCAACCAGAAGTTTCGCTCTAAAGCCCTGGGTCTCAGAAAGGTAAGGCTGAGCGTAGCGGCAGCAGCTAAGACTCAAATAGGCAGACGTGGGAAGTACAGGGACCCACATTCCTGCTCGCTGTGTGGTCAGGGCTTAAACCTTTCCGATCTCTTTGTGACATGTCGTAGCTCATAATTTCTGACTTTTTAAATAATTTTCCCCCAGTAAATTACATTTCTTAGATAATTAGGTTTCTATACAAAATATTTGTCTTTGCCAACAAAAGGTATATTATGGCATGGGTGTTATAGGTTTTATTGGCAGTATCACTGAAGTATTGACAACAAATATTTTATATTTTACGACACCTATTAGATTTGTGATTCTTTTCACTCACACATTACAAGTAAAAGTACGAGGACTTGGTGAAGCTGTTGTTTTACATACCTCTCTCTACATTTCCTCAACAGCCTGGAATAAATGATTCCATGTTTCTTGATCCTCGTGAAGAAAAAGTGCTTTTCAGACACTATGAGAAGAGATTGCTCGACTTCTGCTCAGTATTCAAACCTGCGATGCCCAAATCTGTTGTGGTAATTATTAGTGACCTCACTAATAATGGGTGCACTCTCCAGATATACATTTCTTTCCTGAAATTCCCATGGCAGAAAGTTTCCTTTTGTATCTTCTGTCTTGTGCAAATAGAGATCATGTTGGACTGAGTGCTACAGCAATATTTATTATATTATTATTATTATATTTATTTTACAGATCATACATTTTTAAGATTTTATATTTTCTATTTATTTTTAGCTGTGAAAGGGACAGCAAATGAGATTGTGTGTATTTGATTAGAGCGTACTCATATACTGTATATTACCCATGTAAAATCATGCAAAAAATGTCTTGTTTCAGGGCACTGCTTGCATGTATTTCAGAAGGTTTTATTTAAACAACTCATTAATGGAATACCACCCAAGAACAATAATGTAAGTGTTAAATCAACTCAGTGTACATCCATACACACTGTATAGAAATGGTATGTTAGATTCTAAAAATGAAATCCAAAGTTCATTGGAAGAGCTGAAATCATCATTCCACCTGCCCCCCTCCCCTCCCCTTCTACAGGCTGACCTGTGCGTACCTCTCCTGCAAGGTGGACGAGTTTAATGTTTCCAGCACTCAGTTTGTGGGGAACCTACAGGAGAGTCCAGCAGGGCAGGAGAGAGCCTTGGAACAGATCCTGGAGTACGAGCTTCTCCTAATCCAGCAGCTGAACTTTCACCTGGTAGTCCACAATCCTTATCGGCCAATGGAGGGCTTTCTCATAGACCTGAAGGTAAGGCCACCCGAAGAAAAGCGACTGGCCGTCACGTGAGGCCGAGCTCGCTTTAAGAAAACCTCCGGTCTTCGTCCAGACGCGGTACCCGCTCTTGGAGAACCCGGAGGTGCTGAGGAAGAGTGCGGACGACTTCCTCAACAGAGCCACGACGACGGACGCGGGACTCCTGTTCTCGCCGTCGCAGATCGCGCTCACCGCCGTGCTCAACGGCGCCGCCCGCGCGGGACTCGCCATGGAAACGTGGGCTTGCATTCCTAATGTTACATGACATTTGCAAGACGTAAATAACTGATTCCGAGTTTAGCAAATCTTGGCAAGTCTAAAAGAAGTGATCTCTCCATCCAGGTATCTTACAGAATGTATGGGGCTAAAGGAGGAGAAGGAGACCCTCTCAAAAATGTACGATGCAATGAGACGTACGTATTATTATTGTCATACTATACCAATGTCACGAACACACTCAGTCATGTTAGATGCACCCCCTGCAGGAACGTATCTGTCTGCACAAGCTCTTATTAGACGATTTGAGCAATCTGAACCATTTTTGAATCTATACAGCTGTTGCCTGAAGGAAGAACTGTATGGAATTGAGTGTAGAATTGTTTGAATGTAAATTTTGTGTTTGTGTGTGTATATATATATATATATATATATTACAAAGGGCACTTGTGCATGCATGAGTAGGGCATCTATCCATATAAAGCATTTTTTGGACAAATATGCTAATTAACCATTTCAAGTCACGGTCTTGTACAAAACTGGTTTACGACAGTTCAGTGAACTTCTGAGCTCTGCTTACTCTGTTGAGTTACAGTCCAACAAACAGACTTGACGAGAAAATTACAAAAAACAAAACAAATCTCCAAGACATTGTCATTTGCATAATGTAGGATCTTTTGCAATTTTAGGAATAACGACTCTTATTAAAGAATACGAGCTTCCCAAAGTGGATGAAGTAAACATGTGCAAACAGAAACTGGAGAGGATTCATGCTGAATGCTCCACAAACGCTCACTTGTAAGTATGACATGCATGTGTAATATTATAATGGAGGCATCTCCGAGTATTCAAGCACGAATGATCAATCAGGAAAAACGGCACAATATTACAATACAAAGTTTTATTCAGCCTGGTTGCTAATAGGTGTCTTGTATCTAAGATGCAAAAGTGATGTTTTTTTTTTTTCTTTTTTCCTATCAGATAGAAAAATAAAAATACACAAGCATTTAGAAATTCACAGAATCGTATTACATCAGTGACATGCTGTTCCTCAGGTCGGTTAGAGCGCTGAACACAGCTAAGCTACAAGCAAGATTAATGACAAGCATCGTCTTGCAGCTACAAAACACTAGTTTGGTATATTGTGAAATATCAAGTTTGGGGTGGTCAGTGCATGCCTAATTGAGCAAATGCAATTATCTTAGACTACACCAAGGCAGTCCATCATACAAAGGAAAACTGTTACTCATTGGCTAAAGCTGAGTGTGAACAGAAATTTTTCCTCTTCACAAAATTTATCAGCATGATGACAGGAAGCATAT
Source organism: Brachyhypopomus occidentalis (assembly GCA_020368025.1). Classification (NCBI taxonomy): domain Eukaryota; kingdom Metazoa; phylum Chordata; class Actinopteri; order Gymnotiformes; family Hypopomidae; genus Brachyhypopomus; species Brachyhypopomus occidentalis. The sequence continues at coordinate 7,028,355 of JAGXOD010001382.1, forward strand.
TGAAGTGTTACACCATGTAAAATCAAAGGTATACAGAGATCTTGCATAAATCATACACATTACAGCACTGTCCTTATCGATTAAGTAGGCCTTTCAGAGACCGGGCAAGCACGGAGCGTGTGCGGTACTATTATAGCCATCAGCTCCGCGTCCCTTCACGACAACCCAGTCCCCACAGCGTCTTAGAGCGAAGCACTCCGCGATGCGTCCGTCCCTACCGGCTCGCGCTCCAAACTCGGACGTGCACGAAGAAGCTTAGTCTTTGTCGCCCATCCTCCAGAAGTGTTCTCCGTTTCGGAAACCTGTGAGCACGTCACACGGATGGCGGCTGGCAGGCAGTACCTGAGGTGCGGCGTCTCGTCGGGAGAGGCGCCGGTCGTGCCGGAGTGCTTCTCACTGTCCTGGCGCAGCGCATCAGTGCTGGCCCAGGGTGGAGGCGCGTGGGGAGGCCTCCAACCGTTGGCCCTGCTGCGCCCCCACGCAGCTGCGGACCGCTGGGATTCCCAAGCGCTGTAGGTCGGACAAATGCGACTCGCGGTTTCCGAGATCCGAGGGCTTAAGGATGGAGCTGGAAAGTATTAGTCATTGCTTTGATATTTTCTGGAGGAGTTTATAAAGATGGGTGCTGATTTTTACCCTGATGTTGACAGATTCAGTCAAAGTTTGCATTCAGAGAAAGGATGGAAGGCCTCGACCCTGCCTCCTATCACCTCTAGATTAACAAATGTCGGTGCACAAAATTCGGAGCCAGTCCAAGGTTTAAGTCGGCGGACAGAGTCATTGGTCTACGGCCCTACATCTGTCCCATGTTTTGTCGAGTCCTTCCTGTGTAGCGACTGCTGTTGTCAGAGAATATGGATTGTTGTAGCCATTATTGTACATTCAGGTCTGGGGGAAAAAGAGTCGAAGACAACTATGAGTGGTAAGGATTCAACAACTGGGCCTGATGTGCTGTCATTTTAAATTGTATGCTCTACAACATCATTATTCAGAAACTATTACTACTTAATCTATAGTCTTTAATTTGCTTGATTTATGATCTTTTATGCCGTAAGTATAATTTTTCTAATGGCCTTGCTCTACCAAGAGTCTAGCAAAGGTTGGTGAAATACATTTCAATGATCTCGCACAACCATTTTTCTTGGAATATAGTTTACTGAAATATTTGTCAAGTTTGAAATCATCAAATACCTACCTTGTTCTGTTCTGAAGAGACGACCTACAGATAAATAAATCTAATACAAAACTACAAGACAGACACGAATCTCTAACTACACATGGAGGATATAGAGGCAGGATGAGGTTTACATGCTCACGGAAATGTAGACGTAATGGCAAAGTAAAAACCGCTTCTACATAATCTTGACACATGGGGCTATTTTAATGGGCTCTTGGACAACGTATTGTGTGTCCTTCAGGAAAAGAAAGCATGGCCATGAAGATGATGACCGTGTTGTGAAGAAGCCCCTGGTTACTGAGGAGGTACGTCACGACTTCCTGACCCCTTTCCGTTCCTCTGAGCGGATTTAATTCGTCTCTGCCTGCATTATATGGAATCTAATGAAGGGTTATCACGTTTAGGATTGGACCGATGAAGACCTGAATGATTTGTGACAAGAATCGTGCATCTTGTTTTATGAAGACACATGTCTGAGTTTCGGACAGTTTGGACAAAGCTACTTAATCCACATTAGAAAAGTCTGATGTCTGCTCTTTCTGGTCTTGCCACTTAGTTCTACAGACAGGGTGTGTGTGTGTGTGTGTGTGTGTGTGTGTGTGTGTGTGTGTGTGTGTACACGTATGAGTGTGAGAGGACCTAGGCAATATTTGCCATCTTGTAATACTGACTGAAAATAAATGTTTCATATCTTCAGTGTTTTGGTTTGATTCTACTTTTGCATTGTTTATACATTTACCACAGAAAAAGCTACAAAAACCTGAAAAATCTGAACCTTAAAAGACAGGAAACAAAATGTATTTTGACAGTTTTTAAGGATTTGAATTTCTTTGCACCTTAGTTGAAAACACTACACAATCTGACAAAGGAGTCAGTACTTTATAAAATGTTTAATAAATGCATGCATTCCTGATACAGTATTTACTATTATAGATCTTTACTGTTGTAAACATTTTATTTATTCTTCCCCTGAGAGCAAGTCTGGCTTTGAATTTCTCAGGGAAGACTGAACCAATTAAAATATAATGTAGGGGGGGATTATTCAAATTATATACTCATGATTCCAGCAAGAGAATTTATTGTTCTGATATAAAATAATCATACTCTCTTAAAAAAATCCAGTCTACACCACAATCATAACTAAATGAAAATGAAAAGAACACTAGTTTGAGCACATTTCGAATATTCATGACCTTGTAAATCAGTAACAAATTACAATATAAAAAAAAAAACAGCTCATAATCCAGTTATAGAGATCGCTGCAGCCTCGTGTCAGTTGAATTTCCATATCAAGCAGACAAAGAGTGAACACTTTGGCAACCGTTGGTCAACGGTACTCTGAGCTTTGTCGGTCCCGATGGGACCCGTTTTGGGGGAAAAGGGACAAGTCGGGGAAAAAAAAACACGATCGTGCCCACGATGTGGGGCACAGTCAGTGGAACTGAAGATGCCGTGTGGATAGTTTACAAAGTCATTGGTCTAAGACATGCGCCCCTGGGCTTTTAGTTTCACTGCCGTAGTTCTTGTGGCATGGCGGAGGAAGGGGAGGTGGAGTGGGAGGGAGCGGTATAGGGAGAGGGGAGGTTGCCATGGTGATGAGGGTGGAGCATGCTGGGATCCCACTGGCTACTCCATGGAAATGGAGACAGACTGAGTGACAAACAAGAGAGGGGAGATGGAACTACCTGTTGCTGTTGGACATGGCGTAGTGCACCTGTTTCTGCTGGAGGAGCTCAGTAATAGCCAGCAGCTTTTTCAGCACGTGCTGGAGAGATAGAGAGAAAGAAAAAGAGAGAGAGAGAGAGAGAGGGGGGGGGGGGGGAGAGGGGGTGCAATTAGTGGGAGTTTTCAGTTGCCATTTAGAGGTAACACTGATAAAAACTGCTGTGCCTTATTTGGAACACATATCCGAGCCCCAAGCCCCGCCCAGGCCCCAAGCCCCGCCCAGGCCCCACCCCCTCACCTGCTGGGCTCCTCTCTCATTGCTCAGGGTGCGCAGTTCATCTGAGTGAATGGCGCAGATCTCATGCAGGGCAGCGAGGTCTCGAGACAGATCGATCCGAAAGTGCTCCAGAGCATCCGGCAGGTCGGGAACGTTCTGGAGGAACCACCCAGACATCACCCGTTACCCAACTTAACCAATCACCCGTTACCCAACTTAACCAATCACCCGTTACCCAACTTTACCAATCGGCCGACAAAGGAATCACTGTGCTCACAACACACACTCACCCCTAACTCATCCAGAAACATGATCATCCGTTGTTTGTTGTTCTTGATAAACGGATTCACTCCTTCCATGTAGGGCTCCTACAAAACGGAAACCCCAGAACAGTTGTGACCCCCCGGCTTAAGAAACCAGCGAACATCTCGAGGTCGACGTGCTCGAGCCGAGACCGACCTTTGCGCCGAACTCCACCAGATTGGCCAGGTTCTGCACCGACTTGGCCACCAGGGTGAGCGTTCGGCCGGCGGTGGGGGACGGAGGGTCTGCGGAGGGACACACCCGATACGGTGCAGTGACATGTAATGTCTTCCCTTTACAGTTCTGAATACGTCCAAAGAGCAGCCCGCGACCTGAGCAGGCACTTAGCCGCTCAGGTTTTTATTCCCCTTTAAATCCCCGAGCAGAAGCTTATTATGTAAGCGGTGCACTCACCAGCAATGATGTTGAACATTCTGGGGTTGAGAATGGCAGGGCAGATCAGCCGCAGGAATACAAAACCACTGTGGATGGAAATAGAAGCACTTTAACTCGGCTGAAACAGGAGGGCACACCTGAATTGTGTGTGGTGTGTGTGTGTGTGTGTGTGTGGGGGGGCAGGGGGACAGGAATAAGAGCAGTGGTGGTTTACCTCACAACTCTGGTTCGCATTGTAGTGTTGGTGGGCCACTTCTGCTGCACAGACTTCTGCAGGCACCCGTATATAAATCTCAAGGTCCTGCGAAAACAGAAACACAGATTCAACATCTACAATGCATCACACACACACACACACACGCACACTCTTCTTTGCATGAAGGGTTTGAGTGTTCTTGTGCTCACGGAGGCAGGATCTCAGCAGCCATGAAGATCTTCTCTACCAGTTCTGAGAGGATGGTGAGCAGATGGGTCAGGTTCAGATTTACGTCTTCATTCTTCTCCAGTTTAGATGGGTTCAGCTTCAGACGAGAGAGCAGAAAACATTTAAATTATAGACAATGGTCAGTGAATTAATTTAGTTAAACGAGTAGCAGAATAACAAAGCAAGAGTTAACCAGAAAACGCAAGACGGCAACGTCCTGCAGGTGGCGCAGTATGGGTCATCATCAAAATGTCATGCTAACTGCTACGTTCGTTATTTCAAGTTTGCAAACCCCCCAAAGAAACGGCAAAGAAACTATGGGTCTGCTTCTCACACAAGCATCCAAACACTCGAAAAGTGAATAAAAAAAAGTGAGCGCACACCTCGCACGACTGCTTGCTCTCCATGATCCTGAGGATGGTGTCTTTGAGGGCGTGGTGGACGAAGGGTGTAGCTGTAGCCTTCATGTACTGCTCCATCAGAGTGCTGGCGAGAGTGGTGGCCCGGAACAGAGTGGTGGCTTCATCTAAACCAACCCCCCAAAAAAATGGAAACTTGGCTGTTTGAGATGTTGAGATTTCTCACTGGTTTTGTAGATACCGGCTTTCTTTCTCAGGAAGTGCAAAGTTGCAGCGAGGGATCAACTGGATCCCCGATTCTGCCAGGGTCTGCCCGAGAGCATTACCTTCCATGCTGATCTCGCGGTCGTTAAGGGTCCTGAGCAGCGGGGCCTCGGAGTGCTCGTGCCGGAATATCCTGAGCAGGATGCTGGCCAGCAGGGTGCGGTCCTGCCCGCACACGTGAGCCAGCGCGTAGATCACGTGGAAGTCTCTCTGCAGGATGAGCTGCGGAGAGTCCAGGCTGTTTATGCTCACTTCCAGAAACCCAGACTGAATCATCGAATCGTAGATTGATTCATTAGTTCTGAATATCACAGTGCTTACACAAGCCACTGGGCTGGGCTGAAGATGAATAAGCTAATTGAATGTGTAATAAAAAAAAAAAAAAATCATTCTCCTTGTTGGGTCCTGGCCTTAAACAGACGGGGGTAACGCATGCTGTGGTTTAACCGAGGCGCGAGCCTCCTTACCTCTTTGAATTCGCTGTACTCCTCTTCAGGCATGATTTTCTCCATGGAGTAGCGAGCTCGCACGCGCAGGGAGCCCGGCTCGATCCCCTTCAGGGGCACGTGAGAGCTCAGCGGGAACCACTCGTCAATCATCTGACCCCTCTGCAGGCGGCTCAGCTGGCAACGCATGAACACTGCGTGGACACAAAACACGGCGCTGCTAACGTCTCCGGCTTCGCTGCTGCCGCCGCCTTTGGACAGCAGGGGGAGCCCCGACGCAGGCGACGGGGGAGACGCAGGCTTTACCCACGCGCGGAAGCGATCGCGCATCCCGCGCTGGCAGCGCCGACGTGAGAATGTCACGCAGCAGCGCGGCTCGTGCTGTTTTCGGCCCAGTGCGTTCTCAGCTTTTCAGGGGTTCTGAATGCGTAGGACGTTAAAGGGTACGTGCGCCGGTAGGTCTGGTGGTAAAGCGTGGCATACTTACAAATATCGCTTTCTTTGCTCTTCTTAGTTTTGTTGCTGAGGCCGATTTCAAATCGGTTGGTTTCACTGGACAGGTCACTAAAAGGAGGTCATCATGAGCAGAACAATGTCATCACTCTCATCTGTGTAAAAAAAAAGCAGCTCCTAAAGCTGCAAGCCAAGTTATTTGGAAACGAAAATGCGAAACGTCTACGCACTCGAAGATGAACTCCTCCGTGAACACAGGGTTCTGGCCCTCTCTTGGGTGAGTCTTGGCTACCTGCACGCTGTTCAGGTAGATGTTGCAGTAGGGGTTGGTGAAATGCTTGATGGGAAGTTTGTGGGCCTCTTCCACATAAAGCACCAACCTGCTCACCTGGGGGAGGAGGACAGCGATTGCCGTGTGCTCTGAACTTGCATCCACACGTTCTGACACATCACATCGGTCGGTCGCATGCGTTACTGAGCGCCCTCACCTGACGCAGCCTTTTGTTGGAGGTGGCCTGAACGGGCTTCCGTAGGTTACTGCAGAAGGTTTGCAGGCATTTCATCCAGTCCTGTGAAGGGTTAACAGTATGTTAAAGACCGGACTTTGACGCCAGTGTTTTGACGGGGCGGGAAAAAGCAATGCGACTTCTGCATACCTGGGCCTGCTCGGGTGTGTCTCCCGCAAAGTAGAAAATGTACTGTTCCTCACTAAAGTGCTGAACCACAATCTGGAAACAGTTTGGCCTGGATGACGACACACAGCACATCCACGTTCAGATTTATACGGGGCAATTGTAATATGTTCTTGTGCAAATGGGTCAACGGGAGCCGTGAGGCAGCAGGTGTTGGTTACCTGCCAAACAAGCTGTCGTGCACATCGTACACGGAGCACACGCTGAGGTCGATCAGCCCTTTGGGTTTGGTGGCACGTTTCTCGCTCTCAAAGTAGATGAGCTGGGCATCGTTGCCCTCCAGGATGAAGTACAGGTTCTTCCAGCGCTTTCCTTTGCCTAAACCAACAGGAGGAAACCACACGACTCAGGCTACCATTGGGCTGTGTGAAACCGCACGGCTCTGCCGCTGAATATGTCGAATGGACGCAAGCTACCATTGGACGGGGCTAAACCGTACAACCAAGGCTGCTATTGGACAGTGCTAAACCATACAACCAAGGCTGCTATTGGACAGTGCTAAACCATACAACCAAGGCTGCTATTGGACAGTGCTAAACCATACAACCAAGGCTGCTATTGGACAGTGCTAAACCATACAACCAAGGCTGCTATTGGACAGTGCTAAACCATACAACCAAGGCTGCTATTGGACAGTGCTAACCATACAACCAAGGCTGCTATTGGACAGTGCTAAACCATACAACCAAGGCTGCTATTGGACAGTGCTAAACCATACAACCAAGGCTGCTATTGGACAGTGCTAAACCATACAACCTATTGGAAGGCTAAACCATGCTGCTATTGGACAGTGCTAAACCATACAACCAAGGCTGCTATTGGACAGTGCTAAACCATACAACCAAGGCTGCTATTGGACAGTGCTAAACCATACAACCAAGGCTGCTATTGGACAGTGCTAAACCATACAACCAAGGCTGCTATTAGTGCTAAACCATTGGACGGGGCTAAACAGTACAACCAAGGCTGCTATTGGACAGTGCTAAACCATACAACCAAGGGCTATTGGACAGTGCTAAACCTGCTATTGGACAGTGCTAAACCATACAACCAAGGCTGCTATTGGACAGTGCTAAACCATACAACCAAGGCTGCTATTGGACAGTGCTAAACCATACAACCAAGGCTGCTATTGGACAGTGCTAAACCATACAACCAAGGCTGCTATTGGACAGTGCTAAACCATACAACCAAGGCTGCTATTGGACAGTGCTAAACCATACAACCAAGGCTGCTATTGGACAGTGCTAAACCATACAACCAAGGCTGCTATTGGACAGTGCTAAACCATACAACCAAGGCTGCTATTGGACAGTGCTAAACCATACAACAGTGGACAGTGCTAAACCATACAACCAAGGCTGCTATTGGACAGTGCTAAACCATACAACCAAGGCTGCTATTGGACAGTGCTAAACCATACAACCAAGGCTGCTATTGGACAGTGCTAAACCATACAACCAAGGCTGCTATTGGACAGTGCTAAACCATATGACTCTTGCAACCACTGGACAGGAAAAAAACTCACATAACTCAGGGTAACACTCGAGCACCTCAGCTGAAGTCTCCCATCACAACACGATGTAGTTTACAAGCACTGGGCACTGCCTGCCAGCACATCTACACCAGTGGACGTACTTTCTTCATATTTTCCATAAGAATAATGCTTGCTGTTTTTCTTCCCCCTAGCAATACGGTCCATTACTACACTACGCCATTTTACTTTTATTATATGTGAAGTGTTCGTTGCGTTTTCTATGAACTGTCTCCTGGGCTCCTGTTCCCGTGCACTGCTGAGCATCTGCATGTGCTGATCAGCTCCCAGGCCACAAAGATGTTCACTAACTTTAGCACATTACTTATGTTTGGCTAGACTCACCAGACCTCCTCCCCCCCCCCCCACCCCCCCTAATCTATTTTGTCCTTCCACCAGTGGAAGTCAAATCCAAATGTATTTTGCCGTTCTGAGACAGCTTGACTTACTTAGGAAGGCCCGGAACGTTAATAAAGGCACAAAACCCATGTGGACAGCTGCCATTCAGTACCTTTATTGAACAGGAGGTATCCTTTCTTGACGATGTTTTTGTAGAAAGCGTCTTTCGTTTTTCGACGGATGGTGTTGTAAATTTCCCTGCCGTCGACCAAGTCAGAGAGCACTTGTTCTTGTTGCTGAAAACAAAACAAAAATACCAATTAAATACCAATTAAATTACATACGAGATTAAAGATACTGTTTAACCGCAAAAAACAAAGCGGGTCTAATTTCACATACCTGGACCGAAACAGGATCTTTCAGTGTGTTTCTTTCTACGATCTGTTCTTTTCTGTAATGTTCGATGATATCATCGACACTGCCAAAAAAAAAAAAAGTATTGTGGGAACCCCATTAAATATGACTTTGCACTGACTGTCTGTGCTTTCCATTACTGATTACAAAAAGTACCTTTCCCCCACAGTACAGTCGTTCTTTGTCTGAAAAAGTCACACAATGCTATTTTACTGATGGCTATAACAGGCTTATTTTGTAAACTGCCTACAGGAATAATGTATTACAAGTTCATCGAGGACTGCACTTTGCAGGCATCCTGACCTAGGATCAGTCCTAATGAACATGATTATACAGATAATCATTTATGCAAAGAAACAAATGAATGCAAATGAATGGAAGGGTTTTCTTTGATCAGCAACCGTAGTTATCAAGTGGGTGAGGAAACAAGTACTCGTGTCCTTATGTATTTTTCCCGTGAAGCTAATGGTGAGCTGCATTTTTGGTGACGCGTTCAAGCCGAATGAGCGAGAGTTCCAGGTCGTTCTCTGTAAAGACAGGAGGTACTGGGGAGACAGTCTGACAGAGCCCCAGGAGAAGCCCCCGGGCCTTGCCACCACGCTTTAAAAGCCATGGCCTCAGGACATACCTGTTGTAGTATCTCCCCCCCATCATGTACTGGTTGTTGGGGGTGGGGCAGATCTTGAACCGTTGGATATTCTCGTTGGTGCGGAAGTACAGCGAGTAGTCCCCCGGCGTGTTGTCCGACGGCCGCACCAGGAAGCTACACACCTGGCCCACTGGTGTGAGAGAAAGAGACGAGCGCGGGGTGCGTCACGCTGCTATAAAACCATTCTGAAGGCATAAGAGGCTATAATAAAGCAATGACAAATGCTGGTGTCGTGCTGTAATGTAATGAGGTTCTGCACTCGTGTGAGGTTGTTATTCATAAAAGCTAGACAATAAAGAGAGCTCACCACACTATTTTTTTTTACAGAACAATCATTTTATGGGTATATGTAATTTCTGAATCCACGCAGGACATGTTTGTAACTGCAGTGTATTATATTGCATTATACAAGGCTTTATCACTCAGTTTCATCCACCTCGAGCAGAAAATGTAATACAGAATCCTGCAGCGTGGCTGAAATGTTTAATCAAAAGGTGCTAATGTACAGAATTGCTGACTCAATATCGATATGGCCAATTCTTTTTTACTTAGTTTAAAGAAAATATGAGCTGAGACATTTTATACTTTAATGGTGCAGTTATCTGCAAAACTGTTCTATGCATCAATCCTCAAATGTTGGAATTTACATACCTGTCATCAGGAGATTGTATGCCTCTTGTTTGCTGATTTTCCCATGGTACCAGCTACAAAGACAAAGGGAATATGAAATGAATAATAAAAAAATAGAAAGAGTAAACAAGGAAATCAAAGCATGAGGGAATTTTTAGTGCATGTGATTTATTTCTGAATCAAGATGGCATACGCAAGCTCATGGCATACTGAAAATGATGGAAGGGATTAAAGCTCTTAGCTACCTGTACTTACCAATGGCATTGTCTTAACTACCCGTCCTAACCAATGGCATTGTCTTAACTACCCGTCCTAACCAATGGCATTCTCTTAACTACCTGTCCTAACCAATGGCATTTTCTGCTCAGATTGATGGCCAGTAGCTTAATGGCTAACACACAAACACACATATGCACATGGTGCAAAGGCTTCATAAAATACCACTACTGACCAGGATGATTTCACAACTAACAAATGAACTACGATTAACTCCTGCCAGATGCTGCTTGAAGGTCAAGCGTTAATAAACGTCTTTCCCCTGGTGAGCAACACGTAGGTTTCCAGTAAAAAGCTGAGCTAAGACTAAAGTCATTGGCCTTGGGAGGGCAGTAATACCACTCAATTAAAGTGGCTTCTTCACAAATCCTAGCCTGTATATCTCTTTAAGTAGGTCACAGGTCTTCATCATTTCCCCTTAAATATACCATTAGACTGAGAGGTTCTATAAAACTACAGTCTCTGGCTGAACAATCTCAATAAACATGAATCAACGATCACATTAATTCTGCCGCCCTCCCATGATATCAGACAATCTTTAGGTAGAAAACAGAAGAAGGGAAAACAAAAAAACAGCGGCTTACATTTTGCCCTCATGGGGATCCTCTTCTCGTCCCTGCAAACAAAGTCAGTCATTAATCACAGTAAGTGCCACAGTACTACAGTCCATGACCCACTCTGTGTAAGAGCTATTAGTCAGTGAACAGGGGACAATATGGGAGCACTCTTAAGCAAGCAGGCACTCACCACCTCCTCCACCAGATCATCCACTATAAGGCCCTGCTCCTCTGTTCTCACATTGGTCACCCACATCCAGCCATCTTCTAGTTCATTGTGAACGATAAACATATCTCCTTTGAGGAAGCTGGCACACAAACACACACACACACGTACGCATCACGAATGGCGCCACGGTTCGTTAACGGCCCGGGGGCGAAGTGGATGAAGCAAAAGTATCGAACACAAGTATTTTGTGCAAGCTCCAAAAGTGAAAGACAAGCCTTTCGCAAGACTGCGAGTCATGCAAAATAATAAAGGCATGAATATTTGAAATGACACGTCTCAGGGAAGACGTAATACACTAGTGCAGCTATACGCCATGGGCTACTGTGTGTTTATGAGAGGATCTACACCTGATTTCATCCGTCTCTGGCACTTTGGTATATGGAAGGATCGCTCTCACTCTCCTCCTGTCCTCCACGGGCTGGTGAAATAGACAGCAAGACAGCAATAAGTCTGTTAAATCACATTCCCCTTTTTCTCGCAGTCCTGACAAAGTTGAAAGTCAGCCATGAGACAGAAAAACACTGGATCATAGCGGGGTTCTTCAGCCTTGGATGGCAGGTTCTAGACAAGTCTGGCACTTTTCCCCCTACTCGGCGTAACGCTGATGGAGTTTAAAAAATAATGAATGACCGAGAGCCTCAAAGAGGAACCTTTTTGCTTTTGTGCTACACATGTGCGCTTATCAGGCAGTTGTGTAAACTACATTTCCTGAAGCACTGTAACTGGATGCTGAGATTGCAGTATTACCTCTGGGGGAGCTACTGGCGATAGCAGCTTTTCACCTTTCAGTAGGCAAGACACATAGCTGTAATAACCAATGAGGTCTGACAGGGATGAGAAACGCCTCCCGCCAATGTAGTAATCCCCACACATGGCAATGATCCTGAAAAAACAGACACACAAAGCTGTTGCTTCTTTAAAACATCACATATCTAACCGATGTATTTAAATTATGCATAATTCATATTATAATGAATGATTTATTTAGTTACTACTATGTAGGCTTTTTTGATCGTCAACGGGCGTAGTTCGATCAGGACTCAGAGTTGGGCTGAGAGTTCGTGCCTTTGCACTTTACCTGAAGTGGTTGACCACATTGGTCATGCTGAGGAAGGACAGCACAAAGGAGCCGGGCCGCCGGTCACTCTCCCGGATAAGGTAGCTGCCCGGGGTCCTGGCCTGACGGAGGCGCTCCTCTGCAATGGTCCGGTCCAGCTTCCCATGGTACCATCTGGGGGACGAAAACGGAGGTCGGTGCTGAGAAGCTCAACCACGCGTCATGAACATTACAGCTTTTAGTCCTGTTTCCTTAACGGCTCGGTTTTACTCCGATAACGTAATTAGGCCTGTGTTTTGGCATCCCATGCTAAGCCTGCCTTAAGCATTGTGGCAGCTGGTTCACTGAGGGAATAATGAATTTCTACTGCGGAGTGCGATGAGCCCAACACAATTTCCAGCGGGAAAGGTGAGACGAGGCTGCGTTTCAGAAGTGCTCACGCACGCCTCTAAAAGGGTTTTGCGAGCTGCGTGAAGGCGTGCCGCCCATGTCGGGTCGGATGTCTGGGGATGGAAGCATCTGAATGTATCAGAAGTGGAATTTTTTTGCCTTGAGAAGGCATCTCAGCACAGCATGAAAAGGCTAAAAAGCTTTTATACCTGATCCCAGGCCATTAGAAACCTCCCACTCAATAGATTAAACAGCGGCTTTTCGAACAACGCCGGCTAAAATATTTAGTGGCTTTAGGTCCCCGTGATAAAAGTTAACATCCCGGCCTGGTCGAGCACCCGGCATAGTGGAGCTCGGGAGGAGATGGGGTGGGTGGGCCGGAAGAGAAGGAGCAAGAAGAGAGCGAGTGAGAGGCCACTAGAGAACGTGTGAAAGCAGGCAAGAGAGAAAGAGGAACGAATGCTGTGCAAGAGGTTTTTAGCCGAGGCTCAAATGGGCCGCCTCCAATTCACAAGGGTCTGAAGACCCCTGGGGTCTGGTGTAGAGGGGAGAGCTGGCGTGGTAACAGAGACTACGCAAGGCCTGCAGAACATGCCTGGATGCAAGAGGAATGGTGTTTGTAGGCCTTGTAGATGTGCACTGGTATGTGGGACTGTATTGTATAGGGTCGTGGATTAACATTGGTATGGGTTTAAAATTTAAATTTGATTGAGGTTATGTAGAAACAAGCTAATGGCACATGTGAATGTACACACTTGTGGATATGCATAGAAGCATTTTATTAACTGTAGTAATTAAACTGTGGAGACAGTGGTTTTTTTATGGCCTTAGTATTGAGCTTGCTTAGTCGGAGCTATCATCTACATAAGGGTTTAAGATAAAATGTAATTAATAGATTTATTAGGCTATCAGAACCTATCCAGAATTTTCATGCTGGCGCATACTATAAACATGATCTCAAATGTTTGCTTGTGATGTGCGGAAGACGTCTTACAGTGGAAGCATGTGTGTATGTGTAGAGGATGTGGAGAACATGTGGTGATGGTGTTAAATGTTTAACACTGACGGGAGTGTGTTGGCCAAGATTAGAGAGGAAGCCATAGTGTTATCTGTTAGAAATGGGTCTCCACACAGGTGACAACGGCCAGTCAGTTTTGTCAACCACTACATCTCCCACTGATGTAGCTGAGAGGTGTGAGACTAATGAAGGACTCTCAGTGGGATGGGTTACCCGCGCCGGTGGCACTACGAGGTTCAGCTCTTCGACCAAATACATGTTCCCAACTCCTCTTCACTCCTGTTAAACTCACGCGAGTGGTAAAATAATAATAAAAAAATAATAATAATTACGGAGAGTGGGGCCTTGCGTTATTTCAGGATGGATTTTTCACAAATGACAACAGACAGCCAAATGATTAGCCTGCGATTATAGAGATCTGATACCGATACATCGACTGCAGAGTCGAACAATATGACATCACAAAAAACTTCAGAAACAAACTTCACCACATAAACGGTACAGAAATACCCCATGAAAAATGACCTCACATCAGGGAGACCAGACTCCATGAAGGTTTTTATACGAGTAAAAACTGCACAGGCAGCAGAGGAAAGGGCCCTAAGAATCCACTCAGGGTCTGCTGGCCAGCACCGCTTTACATAATGAAAATAACAGCATCTGGAGTTATTAGCAGGTCGTCTAATGAGCTCAGTGGCTACAGTACTGTAGGACTGTGGCTGCAGCCGGGCGCCGTGAGAAAGAGGAGCTATGCTGGAACCAAAGCCATGGCCAAATAGGGCCCGTCCCAAAGTCCACGTTTGTGTACTTGCACACGCGTCCGTGAACATTCCAGCAGCCGTGCAAAAGTGTTCAAATGTGCAAAGGCACAGCGCGCGAGACCTGCCGGCCATTTATGAACCACATAGTTCTGTGCATTCTTTCATGTGCAAAAAACATCCAGAGGGGAAAAAAAAGGCTTTTCTATGTTGACGAGCATTGGTCAGCCACAAAATTTGCTGAAGATTTCATGTTCATAGGACACATCTATCTATCTCTATCCATTCATCTACATCTATCCATCCATTCTCAAAGCAGCACCAAAAATCACAGTCATGGACTTTGTAACGTTATTCTTCTATATGCAGGGTTTTGAGGAGTACGACGTGAGATTAATGAAGGACAGACACAGCCTACGTTCAGCTGCAGTTACATTAAGCTCCGCAACCAAACCAACGTTCAAATGGGGTGAAATGTTCAGTTTCGTCACAGCTCGAGTTACTGCTGACGCGAGCGTTAAAATATAAAGTGCAAAAATAGAAAGAAGGCGGTCCTGTGTTATTCAAGTCTCTCGTCTGCAAAGATCAAAACCCAATCGACAGCCTGCCGTTTTATTGAAAGTCATACTTCTTGTAGTGTAGTATCTGTTGCAGCAAAAAAAAAAAAAAAAAATGTAAAAATGCTACAGAAACCAAACACACCATACAGCAATACTGTATGATGTTTAGTTGTCAAAAGATGTTTAGTGCAGAAATGCTCTGATCAGAAAAGGACCTATGACGTTATATTAACGGACGTGCTAAAGATGAGCAATGTTAATAATTACCAACTGCAAGAATTTTACACCACTGTCAAGTTCAATTTCTGCTCATCACTGAGGCAAACGGCAGGTAAATACGGTCTTCCCCAGCTGGGGAGACCATACACAAGTGCAACTTTCATCATACTAAGGAATGCCTGGTCATGTCGCAGCATGAAATGAGGCGATGGGTAGCAACCATACAGTGGTAATGTAGATGCACTACATTACAGTTACCAATGTTCAGAAACTAACACAGAGCACCGTTGTTCAAGTGGCCGTAGACGCTGTGGTCTCGGTGCGATGCAGCGTCCTACAGATGCATTAGGCAAGCAGATCTGAGCGGGATCCTCTTCAGCTTCATGTGCAGGTGTTGCAGTGAGCCAAGCATGTCCAAGCAATGCCAGAGGAGCCCAATGGACTCCAAGGTTGTTGTGCTGAGACTGAGTGGGGGCTCAGATCAAAATGAACACAGAGAATTTACATGCACAAACTAGTTCACAAATAATATGCAAAATAAACCCTTAATACTTGTTTAGGAGTGATCATCTGAGATTTAAATAAATGCACAAGTATGGACAAATGTTATGATGATAGTGTCTAGTGTGTTGTGCCTTGCAATATAGTATACTACACTTAAGAACCCTTAAATGAGGCTAAGACTAGCCTGCTTGTCACTAAAACAATAAAGTCATATGTAGTATGATTTGAATGCTAAGATTAACTAAAACACTACCTGGGCCATTTCAGATAGATGTAGCCTCTGTGATATCAATGCTGCTTTGATCAATATTACATTAACAATTAGAAAATATATATCTGAAGAAGAATCCAGGGAGTAACTGCAATGCATTCTGGTTAAAGATATAGAGGGTACAGATATAGAGTGTATAGCACAAGAATTTTAGAAAACAGGATGTTCTATACAGACATCCTCCTTAGACGTTCAGAAACATTTTGTTTGTACAGCTGATGAAGGATGTCTGTCTGTCTATGTTTGAGAATTGAGAATTGTGGGTGAGATTGCCTGCCCGTCCTGTTGTCATGCAGGCTGAACTAAGCTTACATCTGACAGTAACACTGCAAGAGCTTTTCTACTGCATTAGACTGACTCACTCACCAAACACAGGAACAGGAAACATGTTGGGTTGGACAGAGTGCGCTCTTACAGAGTGTGTGTGTGTGTGTGTGTGACAATTCTCAACTACCCCCCGACATACGCGCACGCACACACGCGCACTCATGCACGCCTGTAACCATTTTTAATTCCTTGGAGCCGGCTTTTATGCACCACATGCTATGCAAACAAAAACAGAAAAAAAAGGAATAGAAAAATGCAAAGAACACTAATCCATATTTTACCTTTGGATGATCTATTGTAAAATGGAATATTGGTCTGCTGGGATGGGATAGAGCAATACTTATGAATATTAAGAAAACATCATTAAATGTACGTGTTGAATATTAAATTCATTGCCTATATTATCTGAACATTCAAGACTGGAGGCCCCAGAGTAAACCCAACAAGTTTACCTGCATCACAGCTTCCACGTCTTAGAAAATAGATTTTTTTTAAGATTAAGCCCAACTCTGCAAGGCATGATCCATTTATTTGCATAAACACCAAAAACAAATGTGGTTGGTCGAAAAAAGTGCAAAGACCAATGCATGGAACTACTCACGTGATCTGTAACAAATAACTATGCTTGGACTCAAATAGCTTGAACCAATAGGATGTCAAAACACGACTGACAAGATAGCAGCATAAATCAGTACAATAATCTCCCTCTCCAGACTCCAGCTTATTGAAAACAGGACATGACCTTTTCGTGGTTAGTCCATGGCAGCCATCCTGAGAAGAGGGAAAAAAGAGGAGACCTCTCAATCTCCAAGGCTTCATCGCGGAGGAAATAAGGGGACGGCTGGGGCTTGTTGTGGCTTGATTGAGGGGACACCGTCTCTGCCACCCCAAATCACCCCCATCCAGGCATTTTAGAGATTTCCCTTTCCCATAGTGCATCTGCTCCCCTCAAAAAAGTGCATCTCCTAAGACATCGAGTCACTGCTCATTATCATCAAACAAGTGAAGAAACTGGACAACTTCATATTAAAAATGTGCCTGTACTGTGTCTGCCGGCTGTCATCAGGGAATCAAACATGAGCTCTCTTTCAGGACAAGGATATGAAGGTTCATCTACTAGAAAGCTTCATCTGCTCACGCATTTAATCCCCCGTTAGGTGGTTCTGTAAGTGGACATGGCCATTGCTACTGAAATAACAAAAGCTTTCACCCAGTCACTACACAGTCACAGTCACTATAGCCACTAAATGTGAAATATGTTAAGGTTTATGACACTAGCTGTTCATGAACTCAGGGCTAGTTATGGTACATCTGTAACAGTTTCTGCAATGCTCAAACTTTTAATGAGCAACACGGCAGCTCTGATATGCCAATGCAGGAGCAGAAGCCTAACTGCCTACAAATGACCCGAATGTGAATTAAAGAAACGCACAAACAATTCAAGAGGGTTAAGAAAAGCATCATTTGCATATACCCAAACGATTCAGAATTATTTACACCTAAAAACACACACAAAAAAAATGGTATCGCACAAGCTCTTCTGCAGCCTTCCTAAATCCACAGGCTGAAACGGCACAGTAAAGAAGAATCTGAAAAGGCGAAACGGAGCTCTCCGCGTGGAGCACCGATGTGAGTGGCGCCGGCGTCGTGTCCCACTTACGCGGGATTCGTCCTCTGCTGCATCCTCGTCCGTGGCGCGTGCGCCTGCTAGCGGGAGGTGAGCCCGCTCTGCTACTGAACCACAGGCGTCTGCCTCCGCCGCCCAGCCAAACACAACAGACGCGGCACCGGCACCGTCCTCACCGCGATCCCAAGGAAGTGCTGTGCAGCTGAAGTCATCACTCCGGTCTTGGTCAGAGCGACGAGCACATGCCACCCCGGTAATGGGGCGGCTGCCCCTCACATGTATTTAGTGCAGCAAAAGCAGATTTAATGTAACTTCCATTCGCTGCCGTTCGTTTGCGATGACCATGTAGGATTCTGTGAAGGATGAGCCCTTTCCCTGATGTTGCTGCAGTGATATTTCTTGCATTGAAGACAGTCATATAAAGCCAAGTGTGATCCTGAAGAGTCTTGAGGTAGAGAGTAGTGACAGAGCGTAGGAAGAGAGTGATCACAATGCAAAGGGGTGGTGGGGAGGGGAAATGGGCGGGGCATGTGGGCAGGGCATGGTGGGTGATTGCAGGTAGTCCAAAGACCTCAAACTAGCTGCTTCTGCACTACCTCTACCGTATGTGAGTGGATCTAAACATGGCAATAATTCAACACCTCTAAACCAATAACAAAAAGGCCACACAGGGTCAAACGTATCGTCTCCGCATTCTAAGAACAACTGTGACACGCTGTAATTTTAATGTCTAGCGGGTTGCTTAGCAATCAACCATTATGCAAATTCCCTGGGCCAATCAAGATATATACGCCTAGGCATATATATATTTTTTTAAGTTTCCACGCTGGAATTAGGAATGCAGGAACAGCTTCATATCAGGATTGTTTTTCTTCATGTGTGACAGGGTGTCAGCTAATTTAGACTCTGAAGTGGCAACTCTGGTGTACAGATGGAGGGCCAAAGGCCCGTCTTCAGTGAGCAGTCACTATGGAGCAGAAGGAAAAACCTTGACGGCAGGGCTGTACATTCAAGTTGTCATTAAATGCACAAACCTGAGCTTTCACTCATTCTGTATGAGCAGCTGTAAAGGCCAGTTATTTTAAGATGCTTAAAGTATTCTGGACAATATTTCTGTATAGAGGAACTTGCACCTACTCTAGTGTAATGTCGGTGAATGTAAACAGCCCATTAATCTTCGTGTCTATAGTGCTTACAGTGTCCTACTGCAACATCAGGTTTATTTTTATATAGATACACACTTACCTGGTAACACCTGTACACATACCTTCCACAATGGAGCTTAGTTTGTTTTCAGTAGACACCTTGTCAAGATGCATTATTGAGGCAAAGAGCCTTTTGAACTACTTTAACAGAAACTTGGTGCAAAATTATACGTGTTACAAAAGAAAGTAAGGAGTGGCTTAGAAAGATTATGCTTCGTTACCTAAAGCAGCCCAAATTAGTGTAGCCTATGCAGATCCTGAGCTACTTGGCATTCAACAGGCTCCACGATTCTATGAAGACAGCTAGCCAGCACAAGGGCTGAATTAACACTGCTGTGTGAGAGTTATACGAGCGACTGCATATCATACAGTATCAGCATCTCCGACTCCAAACTCCACCCCCCACCCCTCATCCCTGCACCCCACCCCGAACCGGCTGCTCTTGAGCGAAACTGTTTATGCCTCAAAATCCCCTCTAATCTTTGTGGAAACTGGAGATCAAATACTCATTTTCAAGAGTGCCGTTTGTTTTTTGTCTGAGCCCTGGTAGAGAGCGGGTCCTCGTTTAAACTTTTCTGTTTTGCTTTCAATAAACAGAAGGCTCGGCAGCGCCTGCGAGATATTCGGCCTGGTGACGGCACTGCTGTTTATGAATGAACTGTGCTCGAGGATTGCAGCGGTCTCCGGCACGCTACGAAGCACTACGTTTAGTCACACATGCTGCACATAAGGGACTTTGTCCAGCCTCGTGAAGGTTTTCCAAACTATACCACGTTGTTGCCTCCTTACAATTCACAAAGGAATGGGTTTGCACATCCCAGAGCAAGAGCTGCCATTTATTCCGCTTCTCTCTCTCACACTGCAGTAAAATTTCAAGTAAATATTGCAACACAATGACTACAAACAGTGCCATGATGGAGTTGAAGGAATGGCACAGTAGACTTTTAAGCTTAATTTTGGACTGAAATGAACCTCACACACTGGATAATAACTGAGAGATTTCGGTCACTTATTACATGGGAAGGATGGTAATGGATTGAACTGACTTTAAAGCCCATGGTTTAGTTAAATATTTCTTGTAAATATTTAGGTCTTCTGCATAAACACACCTCCTTCCGTCTTGACTGCTGATAATCTATAGTTAAAATGATTAAAAAGCTAAACCAAATGTTCAGCATCTGACAGTCGAAAAAGTGAATATCACTTTAGTTATGCACAAAATCACAAGCATGCTCTTTTATGGACCTGGCTTTAACTGACAGCTTCCTGACCTGAAGCTGGGCTCTCGTTACTGCTGGAAGATGATGATTACGGCACATCTCTGGTCTTGAGTATCAGATGCTGCCCAACCTTCCCTCAACCCGCCAACCATGTTGATCAGGGCCCATCCGCTGTGAGTTCCAAGTATATTCCCATCCTTATATTGGTCTCCAGTTTACCACGCAAGCATATTTCAGTAGATAACTGAACATGCCTGTGTGCCTGAGGAACGGTGAACAAACTGGATGTCTGGTAGACCACGACCCCAACCTTTTATGATAAGCACCAATGCATAATGATTTGTAACAATTTGTAGTGAACAGCCTACACACAATACCTTTGGAAGTATTGGTGTGAAAGACCAGAGGGAACTTGGGACGAATCAAAAGGAACAAAAAGTCCACATTCATGCAGAAGTCACAGATTTGCATAAGGTGCAAGGATGCCTTGAATTTTACTCTTTACTAAGCAAAGAGAATCAGCTTCGTGTCCCATATTAATCTTTGCTCATGTAAATCGTACACTCATAAAAAATCTGTTATGTTTGACCAATAATACAAAAAAAGCAAAAATCCATTATATCACTAAGGTAAAAGACCATTACCTTATATGGTAAGGTAAAATAAGTTAGACTATGAGCCAAAGAATCATCTAAACTAAAATAGAATGTGCTAATATAAAACAAAGACACTGATTTTTACTTTGAACAAAGTCACCATCAGAAAATAAAGGATGCTCCCAAAACCACATAGTACCATATGAAATAGTATGCCCTTTTTGTCTACCCACTGTTGTCAATACATTTGTCAATAGGTTTCCAAAAAATAAATAATAATACATTGTTATAATATAACCTATATCATCTTACATTTCCTTAGTGGCTTTGTGAAAAGTATTATTCAGGTAACTAGTTTAGTCTTAAATACTGAGAAACCTCAATTGTATGAGGTACTTTGGAAACTTAGATGTGCTGGCTGCATTTTTGCAACTCTTGCCTTTAGCCAACCGCACAAAAATGTGTGTGTGAGACTATATATAGCCTTTAGCTTTTGACTGCTCACAGGCTACATATAATGTCTAAGCCAACAGGAACTGAGAAACATACCTTAGGTCTTACTGGTATTTTTCTCCACAAAAACAAGCGAGTTCATTTTTGCACAACGGCTACACGTTGTGCATTATGCTCCACATAGTAGTGTGTTCTAACGTGTTATACCTCTCTACATAGCACACAGTACCACCACCACAATCCACTCTACACTTTAGTTACAATGAACAAGTTATTGGGAACATGCTTGCATTTGCTCACAAACATTATTAGTATAGGCCTCGTATAACAAAGAGTGTATACAGCATAACAGAGTCTAGCATAGTGTTATTACAACAGAGTGATGATATAACATTTCTCAATTGTCTCATTTCAAAACAGGCCGTTGTCGCTTGTTAATGTTGTCATAATTCGTAAGCGCGCATTGACCCGGGTTTTGTGCAGTGTGAATTGCAACAAGTCTTCGTGTGTTTAAACTACTGAAAGTTCTTGCAACTGTTCAGTCTGTGGACGGATGAGTATTTCACGCCATTCATTACTTACATAAAGATTTTTAAAAAAATGAAACGAAATGGTAAGTGTCTAAGGAATGAAAGACATCCTTACTGGTTAGTGGGCGGCGCGGAGAGTGAGAAAACAGCCTCTTCTTCCTCACACTCCGCTCCATCCTGCTGATCGCTCTCGTCCACACTCCCGTGTGCTCCGTAACCCGGAGGTGGTGGAGGTGGTGGAGGCAGTGGGGGGAAGACAGAAGGCCCGTCTGAGCCTGCTGAGGTGGGTGACATCCGGCTATCAGGTCCCTCCGAGGTGGGGGAATAGGACACTCCACCAGTCCCTGAGCTTGCTCCGTGAGTTATGGAGTGGCCGCCACTCCCCGCGGCGGACACGTCTCCGGTAACCGGGTAAATCATCATGTCGGCGAGGCTGTCCGGGGATGTGTTAGAAGGGTGGCGAAAGCTCTGCGCAGGCCCCTGACACAAATCACTAACCCGCACTCGACTTGTCTTGGGATAAAACGGAAAGTGGGTTGTCTCAGGGCCTCCGCCGTCTTCAACCCCCGTCCCCGATGATACAGTATCCCTATCCTCGTTCCTGACTTCCGCGTCCATTAAATGCGCGGAGCTGAATTAAGAAGAGAGCCTGCCCTTCTCTTTTTTTGCCCACCCCCCCCAATTTTGAAATACTCTTCCAGTATTTTTGGGGTATGTAAACTTAACGCCAAAAAAAAACTTTGCTGGGGGAAAAGCTCACACTTCACGCCTAGCTAGCTCACGCAGCTAGCGCTGCCTAGTCCCACAGCACACGACGCTAGCCAGGCTAGCCGACGGCTCACTTGAGGAGTTTATGTCTTCATTGTTTCCCCGAGTTTCGCCTTCATAGAAATTCACACCGATTCGAAATTAAGCAGATGAAATAACAAAAAAGAGGTATAACGAAAACAACCGACACCCCCTGGCTTCCCGTAATGCCGGTTCTTGGTAGCGGTCCACTTGACGGGGAATGTGTGTTTTTTTTATTGTCAAGTGTGTGCGCCAGTCTATTTTTTTGTTGTTGTTGTTGTAGCTGTTATTTTGTTTCCAAATGAGTTTAAAAAAACGTCTGAAACGGTCCGCGGTCGCAGGTTTAGTATCCGAGACTTTTCTCTTTCTTCATTTCCACTCAGCAGTTACACGTTACAGCGTTTTCCTCCTGCGTGAACGTATCTTTTCTCTCCGACGTTGGTGGACGGGGTGAACAGTTGCCACAGCTGCTCCCACTGCCCCGCTCCTTTCCCCCCCTGCGCGTGCCCGGTCGCGCGCAGACCGCGTTAATAGAACGTCGAGCGCTCGTGAATTCGATCACATCTAGACGCGACGATCCTTCGATTATTGGACCGAGTTGAGTTTTGCTTTTACATTTACTCGCGTTCATATTTCAAACATATATATTTTTTGTTATATTTAATATTTATTTAATGTTAAATATAATATACATTATTTATTCATACAGTTGAGTTACCTCCTCTGTGCTGTGATTAACCCCTTAAATAAGATAAAAATAAAATAACCATCGTAAATAAACTAATTTCATTGTTCTCCTCAAGTTCTTATACGAAAAAGGATTGGAAACATGACTTTTATTATCCAGCAAATGATTCATTAATCTGATTTTTCTTGCAGTACCAGTTTTATTTTTATATCCTGCTTCTGTTTGCTTAAGTGAGAGTGGACTTGTTGCTGGAAACCAGTAATCGGATAAAAATGTGATGTAGCCATGGGAACTGCGAGGGCTGTGGATGCATCTGTGTTCGTTGCCACTCTTGTCTCCAGTCCAAACATCTGCTTCTGCTCGCTGGCATTCCTCATATGCAGAGTTAGTCATTTGGCCAAACACTCATGACCCACTATAATTCACCATAATTCATCTTATCGATTTCATGGGCAATCCCTAATTTCCTAACATTTCCTAACATCTGGACAACCCTTAGTTTCATCTGACTTAATTGTATGTACTGTTCTTCCACCCCTCAGTAAACACACAACTATGATCATAAACATGGTCTACTGCTAAAGTCCATGTGGGAATTTTGTTCAGAAGCTGTCTTAAACTGATCCCCAGCGCCCTTAATTCTGACTTAACACTTATAGAAGATCAATAGATTAATTTGAAATCTTTGATGATAAAAAAGGATACTTATTTGTGCATCTTCAATTTTGCTCTTCTTGCTTGCAGTCTATGGACAGTAGCTGTGTATCTTTCGCATTCACCTTTACAGTTGCCTCAAAGTGCAGCCTCTGTCTCATTTCCCTCTGTCTGACTCATCTCTGTCTCTGTTGTCATGCGCTTCAGAATCTCCCCCGCCAAACTCTCTTATAAGGCTGTCACGCCCCTCAGAACCCCCAGTGCTCCCACCATCTGACATTCTCTCTTCCGCACACCTGTGGCCGTTTTGCACTTTGACCTTTTGATGACCTCCTCCCTCTAGTCCCCTAAACACTGGCCAGAATAGGCAGGTCCAACAGACAGCTCGCATCATCACTATCCTCTACCTCAGCCTCCGCAACACCCCTGCTCTCTCGTATGGAGTGGCCAACCAACTCTAGACCTCTCCCCAAATCCACTCCACAATCACCACCACCCACCAATTAATAAAGCCACATCTACACACAGGTCTAACTCACAGAAGTCAGTGAAGGAAAGAGATGAATGGAAAAACAGCTCCAATGCAATGTTTTATTTTTTTCAGGGTACAAAAAAATCTAGAGCCTCCTACTGTCTTCACTTGAAATGGAAAAGAAAGCCTACAAAATGTGAATTCTTCTGGCACATTGTTACCAGTTTAATCTCTCTCAATGAACCTCTACTCACCAATTATCTGTGAAACAGATACATCGACATGATAACATTAGGAGCATTAGGTACATTTCCTGTTTATAATAATAGACGGCCCACTGTGATTCTCGAAATGTATCTCTCAACACCATTAGCGAACAGGTTTGTGAACTACATTACAACGCGGCATGAGTCGGCGAACCAGATGGCGTAGAGGGATCGCGCGGAGCGTTTCCTGCCCTTCCTCATCCGGAGCACAGTGATCCTTCTCCGAGCTCCGTGCGGGAGCGGGGCCACGTTCTCAGTGGTGTTACTGTCCTGCTCCGCTGGGCACGGGGCTCGGGCCTGGTGGGGAGGGGGGAAGGAGAGAGGGGGATATGGTGGTGTCCCTGCTTCCTGCTATCCGGTCTGAGCGGGCATAATGAAGTTCGGGGGCGGGGCAGGGTGCGGCAAGTCATCTGTCTTCAGCAGTAAGTAGAATGGAGGAGAAGTGGTGTCTGCTGAAGAGATATGTACTTTCTTATTGTGTGTGTGTGTGTGTGTGTGTGTGTGAGGGTGAGGAAGAAGCTTGTCGTGAGTTGTGAGTTGTTGCAGAAGCTTGCTAGTAGCCGTGGAGGGATGTTGCTCATCCTATCCATCAGCACGTGCACAGGTCTTGTGGGGGAATGTGTTTGAACACACTGGGAGCGCATACAGTGGGAAGAAAGTAAGATGGAGAGGCAGGTGGAGAGGTAGATGGAGAGGTAGATGGAGAGGTAGATGGAGAGACAGGTGGAGAGGTAGATGGAGAGGTAGATGGAGAGGCAGGGACAGTAGAGTCCAGACCCCGGTGAGATCTCCACCCTGAATTCCTGTGTTTTGCCCAACTGTGTGGAAACCTCATTTCTAGGCATTCTAAGCCCCACTAATAACCTGATGCACCATCCATAAACGTAGTTTCATTTGTATCCACCTCCTCAAAGGAGGTGTCCAACTCTTTCTCTTTCCCGAAAGTTGTGATTATAAGAAATTTTAATACAACCCAATTGCTACTTGAAAGCAAGGACACATCTTTTTAAGAAATGTTGGTGCTGTTAGTGTCATGCGAAGGCAAGGCGCGGTGAATGAGACTGATGTCAGTTGAATTACAGAAATGAGGGGAAAACCATGAATGCTCGAGTGCTTACCTCAAAGCATCATGGGAGTGTTCACACATCTAGATATGGGTATTATGTGTGATAATGCTGTGCGGTATTGCAGTCTGTAACGACGTGGAGTCAGGGAACAGACAATGATACATATGCAGGAAGGGATATAATATTTAATGGGCAGAATACTCCGGAGGAGAATGCAAAAACAGAAACAAGGAAGGCCTAAGTTCGTTAAGCAATGGTAGGCAGAGAAAGCTGAGGTGTCCAAAAAGGGGCAAGGCAGAGAATAAACCAGAGAGAGCACAAACCAGTCGAAACACTAGAAGACAAAGAGAATAACCGCTCTGTACGCCTGCTAGGAAATAGTGGCAATACTTTGCACAGATTCGAGTGTGGTGACTGGTTATAAAGGGTGTGGTGATCACGACAGCTGATGGTAATTAGTAGTCCGGGGAGGAGGACCTCTGCAGGCGAAGGGCGGAATAGCCGGTGTTGACACACATAGCATTATAATCACCTAGTCGCCGCCGGTTTAAACGTCCTAGTGCTGTCGCGCCGTCTGCATGCCGTATTTCTATCTCGGGTCATGCGTGTTTCAGATGTGACGGTTATCTTCCCCTATGCTCCCCCTCTTCACAGCCATGCCGTGTGTGGTGTGTGAATGGGTTGCGGGTCACAGCAAGCCTGAGCTGAAGGTGTGTTCATGTTCCCACTGTGAGAACCGGGGGCCTCAGAAATGTGGTTCTCTTGGCACTCATCTTGATGTGTATTGAATGAACCAGTATGTAAGGGGCCGTACACGCCTCATTTACCAGAGATCCTTTTGGGGCCTGGGGGAAACACAAGCATCCATGATGTTTTCCAGATTCAAGATTTCTTTACTGTCATTCAACTGTACAATCATAAGAAGAGCACACAACAAGGTTTCACTGCATTTGGCTTAAAACAACATAAAACTACATAAAACAAGTAACCAGTAATATGAATTAAGAGAATAAATAAAGAGTAAGTTGTAAAAAAAATACAATTTATGAACTACTCTGGATTATGTTATTCCAGATATTACATGTTTGACTGTACCGCACCACAAGTTGCGGTATCTCTTACCCCAGGGGAAGAGGAGAGACGGTGTGTGGAGTCTTCCATGATGCCGCTGGCTCTTAGCAGTCGGTGTCTTCTGGACAAGTCCTCAGTAGGTGGGAACATGGTCCCTGTTGCTGTCCTAACCGCTCTCGACCTCCTCAGGGAGTCCTATTACTGGGATGCCTAAGGCTACGGTTATCGGCGAAGGTAGAAGTTCCTGTTTCACGCTGACCTGAAATCAGTTTCTTCAAGAGTTAAAGATTTTCTTTTACACTGAGCAGTTAGGACATCATTAGCATGTCCCAATATTTCCTCTATATTTCCTCTATATACACAAGGCCCTTGATGAGTTAACAGCATGACCCATTTAACATTTAGGACAATGTCAGGAATCAAGCCCAATGTGTTGCATGCTTTGTGGATTTCAGCAGTCTTTAACCTGAGAAAACATGAGTGACTGACTTCGGATCTGCACTCAATAATGAGTTCTTCACCAATTCTGCCGGGAATGCTTTAAATTAATCAGAACCTGGCAGACTGAACAGCGAAAAAGACCTCTTGGAGGAAGAATAAGTGTAGATAAATGAATAGCAGTCACCTGGGAGTTGTTTACTGGCTGACCTGCGTCACGGAATACCAAATGGAAGACTGTGCCTCTCTGGAGGGGGAAAAAACAAAGGGAAAAAAAAACAAAACAGAGCATATGTTAATAAAAATGTGACACATTAAGCACATTGGCTGTTCCCTCAAAGTGAAGGAAGCCGGTGACCTAGCACGGTTCACAGGAGAAGCTGCGCTCTGAGGCCTCCGCATTGAGAGCTGTGGCGAAGCAGAGAAACCAGCAAGATATGTTTAGTAATCTAATTTCTCCCGAGAGCCACTGGGGTGTGTATAATGTCACCTAATTTGCATGGTGTTACGAGAGTCATTACACTAAACGGAGCATTGTCGCACTAAATTAGACTCGCGAGTTGGGCCTGTGGGTCGGAGCTGGGGGAGGGAGTTTTCAGAGTGATGATGTTTCGGGGTGCAAGTGTAAACATGTTTTGCTGGTTTGTTTGAAAATGGAGCCCTCGCTGATGAATGCACATCGGCGTTAAGTGTTCTTATTTCTGCCATTTGAACCGTTTGCCCGTTGTAGGACAACTGAGTTCAGCAAAGTCCGGTGGCGATCACTCGTCCACGTGCTGCTTGTATCTCGTTGCAGCTTAACTCGGTTTCTTCTACGCGATCAATATGAGGAGCTGCAAAACAGACACATTCAGGAGAGGGAGAGACAGAGAGAGAGAGAGAGAGGGGTAGAAGGAGAGAGAGACAGAGAGAGAGAGGTAGGAGAGAGAGACAGAGAGAGATGTAGAAGGAGAGAGAGACAGAAATAGAGGCAGAAGGAGAGAGACAGAGACAGCAAGTGAGAGAGAAAGAGAGAGAGAGAGAGAGCGTCGGAGAGAGAGAGAGCATGAACAGACAGAAAGCTCTGTGACTGGACTGAGAAATGCATTTTGTGGCACGGTGCCTACAGCAGCGCGGCTTTAATGGCATTTTCAGATTATTCCTGCCCAGCGTCCCAGGAGCAACGCGCCCCCCATTCCCGGACCTGCTCGCCCGCCTAGACTGACAGGACCATTCAGGCAGCCAATAAGCCTGCTATCACCGAGGCCCTTCCCTCCGGGAAAAAAAATCTTGGTGTGAGTATCAATAACAGCACCCTGCCTTAAAGCCTCGTGTAGATAGCTTTCTGTCCCACAGCCCAGGACACTTAATGCAGGCCAGCTGGAATTAGGGCGTACGCGTACGGCTGAGAGGAGCCTTTTGGCATGCTGCCTCCGTCCCAGACAGATGTGATGTAAGCTGAGCCATGGCGTGGCATACGGCGTGAGCGCCTGTTTTGAAAGCCTCTCTGACCCCCTCCCCCACCTCCCCCACGGGGTGTGTGGCCTTGGTTAAAGCTGGACTCGGTTCAGGATTGGGTCTCCCCTCCTTCCACAGGAGTGCGCGAGTGGAGCGCGAGTGGAGCGCGAGTGCAGCCCGAGGTGATGATGGACATTGCGTGGGCCCTGGAGCCAAGAGGTGTAGAGGCCTCCAGTCATCATCGTGCAACACAAGTAGCACCCACAGTGTCAGTGCGTTTGCTAGAACTGGATTGTGGACTATTTCAGAATTTGTCAAGAACTTATACAAAGTTTGAAAAACCTGTTCAAGAATACAACGAACGAACACATTTTTATTAGCTCTTTGAAGAAGAAAGGAACACATTCACACACCATTTTTTAAATCTATGGTAATGCTATATATTTTTATTTACATGGCAACCTGTGTTTACTGACTCAAACAGCATAAACCTCTTTGCATTATCCACACGTGACAGTCCTCTAACTTAAGGGCCTGTGTTGAAAGATTTTTTCCAACTGTTTGTGGCAGGGACAAAGAAGCAAGGCAGAAGTATGATAATCTATCCGGTTGCCAAATTGCAGCTAAACTATCATGCTCTCACACATTTCTATGGAACATAGAAACTTAGTTACTCTATTCAAATGGGAATCCGAATTACATCACAATGAAGAAAACAATTATTTGATGTTGTCTCTTTCAGCAGTCTGAAAACAAGCCAAGCAACCATCTATCATTGATAGTCTGTAGCTCTCGGTTATATCTAAATGTGGAGAGGTTATCTGCTACCGCTAGTTATCCGCTAGACGCTACGATGTGAAGTCACCGACTTGCCCCTCAGGACATGTGCATAATACAGATGGAGAAAGTGTCTCCGGAGAGCAAGAAGCTCGTTTGGACAATATGGCATGGTCTCCGCAAAGCAGCCCATTCATCAGAGACTGCTGACAATAAGGGCCCTGCCATTTCAACAACCAATTATGGCAATGGGAGAGCGCGAAAGAGTCAAAGTTAAAATGATGTCATTGGCTCTCCTGACATATTAGCTGAGTTCATCATCTCCTCTCGGTATTCATGGGAGTGAGGCCGGCGCCCCGCCTCCCTCAGCTACACCACTGTACACCACACATTCACATTCGCCATGGAAACACACATGCACCGCAATCTGGGTTCCTCCGCCTGCTTTTCAAGAGCCCCGCTGGTTTATTCATGAGCCTCCTATGGTCGCTGTCAGCTCGCATCAGGTGCGCGTGAAGGCAGACTGTGAATAATGGAAACCCCCTGGAGACGTGCTCTGAGCTGGCCTCCCTACTCCCCACAGGCTAACCCCCACCCATTCTCCCATCCCCCCCCCCCCCCGCCCCCCACCACCTCAGCAACACCCCTCCACCCCAGCACCCCCCACCCCCAACCCCCTCCTGGAGTGATGCACCAGTCCAGGTCAATGCTAACAAGCTAAATGTTAACAGCAATTTACAGAAGAGCAGAACCATTGGCAAAACCTTTAATCAGGACTGGAAGTGCAGTCTAACAAGAAGAGGTTGATAATATGAATATAAATAACACTTATAATGATATTATGTTACAAATAGGGCAAATAATATATCATAGACGATAATTAAACAGTAATATGAAGGTGTATGTTTATAATGGTGGTGTAAGGTCATGTTATACTAAGCTGTGTTAAATACTCTATTATTATTTTTTTAACAAGTAGCAGATTCTGCAGGCAGAGTCAGTTATAGGAGCGTGAAACATTGACTGGCCTGTAGAAAAAAATTATTATCATTAGCAACACTGACCTGTGTAGGCAATCTGTCAGTGCCTCTGAGATGATTCAATAAAGCCCCTGAGATTAGGTAGCTGGATCAATATGCCTCCATCAGAACAACCAAGAAGCAAAAAGACCTAAATGGTTGGGTCAAACCAGCCTTCTGGATCTATCTAATGACACATCTCTGGAATCACATTGACCTACATCCAACTCATGTACTTAAATCCACATTTAATGTCTGTCAAGACAGACTTAAAAAATATCCATTTTACTGGAATCCATAACTGGCTAGTCTATGAACGCATGTCCCATATTCAAAAAGTATGGCCCGCCTGTCATTATAGCCCTCCCTAGTTTAGCTAGAATCCTGCTGTAAGCCTGTTTTAAAATGACATATGCATGACCCAGATTAGGCCTTGAACCGCTGTGTGTTTCAAACATAATTTGAACACATTACAATTATAAATAAACGAATAACAGCATAAGGACGGGGAGGCGATGTCTTCGTAATTCCGCTTGATCCGCCGCGTTTGCTGATGGCAATTAGCCGCCCCACGAACAGAGCGGGATGCTGACGTGCAGCCTTTTCAACAATGACAGCAGCAGCAACAACAACAACAACAACGGCAACAACGGCATCTACAAAAAAATAAGCGTGCCGCCTTGGCGTGAAGTGGCGTGTGCCGCGGTGTTCCCCCAGGGGAGCGCCGGAGGCCTACCCGACTCTCCGGTGCGTTGTCAGCTCCCACGCCTCCACGCCCTGATTCGTGACGCTCCGCCCCCCCCCATGTGTTTGTTTTGGTGTCCCATTTCTGTGGAACCTGGGAAAATAGGACACGCTTTGGATTGTGTATAGCCCTGCCTGGGAGAGCCCAACCCCAGCTGGGGATGACAGCAGTAGTGCTCTGATTAGTGCTTCACATAGACACTGCTTGAGGTAGAGCCTAGGTTGTAGTCCGCATTGTGATATCGTTTGTAGGTTTTTGTGGGAGTTAACACATTGCTCATGGGATCTGTCATGGGGCATAGGGTACTGGCTTTGTCACGGAGTACAGGGTACTGGGTCTATCATGGGGCAAAGGTTACTGGCTCTATCATGAGGTAAAGGGTATTGGCTCTATAATGGGGTGAAGGGTACTGGGTCTGTTACGGAGTACAGGGTATCGGCTCTATCATGGGGTATAGGGTACTGGCTCTAGCATGTGGTACAGGGTACTGGGTCTGTCATAGGGTACAGGGTACTGGCTTCATCTGATCATTTTGTTTTTATCAAGAACTTCAGTGGAATAGCAGGTTCTCGGAGGTTAAGTTTGACTCGACGCCTCCTTCCATCATGTAGCCTTAAGGTCCATGACCTCATGGGATGACATGTGGTTCTCAGCATGACTGAACAAAGCCCCAGAAATAAGCCGTGCTGGGCACAACCGCTGCTGCCCCTCCGAGGCTCATTTTGCCCATTCCCACTGACAAATGAAAGCAAAAAGGCTCCTATTGCTTGGGGGGGGGGGGGGGTTAAATTTACATGAAGATTAATTAGGAAATTAGGACACTCTGTCTGTTCTAGTCTCTCTCTCTTTCTCTCTCTCTCTCTCATTCGTGTTGCTGCCAAGCCATCATAAAAGCACCATTGGAATCAGCAGGAAAATCATCTGCATCATTTATAATACGAGCTTCAAATATTTCTCGCCTTCCTATAAAACCAAGTCAACTATGTTGACGTTAAGGTGTGCGCGTGTGTTATGACCCAGCCAATCCTAACACATTCCTTTTCAAAGACTCTCATGCAGAGGCACTAAAAATGGAGGTCATTAGTGTGCTATGGAAAGTTACTTCCTTCTGCCTTAAATCGAGTCGAGTTGCTGCTGAACTGAAAAACAACAACAAAAAAAAGCCCTGCCTGTTACTGGTCTTGGCTTGTGCATCGGAAAGGTGTTCGTTTGCCTGCATATCAGTGGACATGCTTTTGTCATTACTGGCAAGATGCAGACTATTTTTGTCTAGGCGTACGCTTCTGGTCTGTAACACACTTCGAACTGTCTACATGTCTCCTGAATTATGTTCAAGTTTGTACAGATCTCACCTTCCTGTGCAATGTTCTTGGGCTTTTAAAAAGATATGTTTTTGAAAAATTATTCCTACTGTTTGTTTGCTGTTTAATTCTGTAATACCAGGTGACATTAATTGCTTGTGCTTGTAATGTTTGTATTCTACTCTTTGGGTCACATGACCTCGATACCAGGAAGAAGCATCTTTGCGGTTTGAAGTTCTGTTATATTTACGGCATGCTAATTCTGCAGGGCCTGATATATAAATATTAACAGGAATACATACAGTATTGATGCTGTGGTACCACATTAACAAGGGCTGGTCTGACCTGTGGTTGCAGTCCTGAATACGAATGTCTTATGTCACGGTGCATGCTGTAGGATATTAAGAAATTGTAATTCGTATGAACATGGGGGCTTCGGCCATTGTGCATATTATCATTATTGATTCAGAAAAAGCAATCAGTGCAACTGCAATTGTTTACTTTGCCTACCTGGCAAGCTGTGTGGCCCAAGGCATTCCATTATCAGTCAGGGATTTGTTTGGGTGTGAACTGCACGCGTTGTGTATTTCAGTACATAAAATGGGGCATGTAGCTTCGATGCAAATGAAAACCGGCACGCAGCTCATGACTGTTTAAAGGAGACGGGCTCGGATGTGGATCAGAGGAGGCTTTGCTGGGCGGGGCCCGAGCGGCAGTGGAGGGGCTGATGAAGTGCTAGCTGAGCATGGGTCTGGCTCGCACTGTACATCTGTGACTCACCCCTACTGTGGAGCCCTCTGAGAGCACTGCTGTCCAAGCCTTCTGCCCTACACACACACAAATACACACACACACACACACACACACACACACACAGACATGCATTCTCTCTCAGTTACAGTATATATTCATATGAACATATGCACACTTGTACCCCTCCCCCCCACACCCCCACCCCAACAAATGCGCAGAACGTGAGTCTCAGACCCGCCCTTAAGTCCAGTTGCTTTGGCAACATAAAAGAAAACCCCTTCGCGTTGTTCCCGCTGCGCTGCCGTGCCGCCTGCGTCCCTGATCATGCCATCTCTGCTCTATGGGCAGCGAGTGGCCCAGAGCTCCCTGGTGTCTCTGCTGAGCCTATAATAACTGCTCCCTGGACTAAATCACTGTCATTTAGCTTTCTAGCCAGCCACCAGGGCAGCCGTGTCCAAGAGCTCATGACGGACGAGTAACGAAGAATAAAAGAAGCCACGCTGGTCCAGATGTTCCACGGGTATGCCTTGCCTCTTTGGGTTTTGCAAGTGCTGATCTATTCAGTGTGTTGGAAAAGGGTACATAAACTAGCCAATTGCCAGCTCCTTCTACAACTGGGTTATGTATGGCATGTGCAGTATGTATATGCATGTGTGAAAAAGATGTGTGCGCATGGAGATTAATTAATTTGTGTACATTTATAGCATATCTGAGGAAATCATGGTATATTTGGATAAATTATGGCTCATTGTGATTTTCTTTTCAGATGACGGGGAAAATGAGAGATGAGAAGCAGACTGTTGTGGGATCATGCTATTTCATGCAGCTCCATCTTGGTTCACGTAAAGCACTAAACGTAAACACCGATGCATTTTCAATGCGTGCTTGACATTCAGAGTCGCCAATGCATTTTTATTTTTCTATACTGCTTCATGACAGTCATAGGGTGATAGTTCTTTGAAGACCACTTTGTTTGTGTTGCCCCCATCTGGCTGAATATGGTACTGCAGCAGAGATGATGTTTGCATAGAGGTCGTTGTTATAATCTATTCCGTCCGTACACCAGACAGCTGACATCAAATATAAATGGCCCAAGTATGCATAACTGCCGTAAAACAGCAGATGCATCATTATAAAGTAAGTAGACTACTGCACGTTTCATTTCGTTGAACAGAGATTTGTTCTCACATTTCCTAGTAAGTAATTCATAAAATAACTACATTTGATACAATTGACCTTTCATTACAGTTTAACCAGGAGAAAAGATAAATCAGTTACTTCTAAGTGTATCTGATATTTTTCAAGGGGCTTGTGTATCACATTGACTGCTGTAGCCGTGTAACTCTTTGTGAACGCTGCGAATCAATGTAATGCTCCAGCAGGGGTCGCTCTAACTACATCAACAAAGGCACTGCAGTATTAGGCTCAGCGCTATATTTATAACCACCATCTGTCTCACTGTAAAGGGAGTCGCTATTCATTTATCTGAGGACAACTATATTCCCACTGAAGCCATAGATACTCAGTATGATGATGAAACTCCTCAATATGATGGCACAATTAGTTCAGGAATAGTTTATTATGAAGGACAATAAGGTTGTCTCTTCCAATCCGCAGTGAAAAGCTAATCGACAAAGGTCATGCAATACAATGTCAGCCAAAATCACTGTGCTCTTAAGAAACACTAATCTGTAGCATCAGAATACCCACGTATTTGTTGAGCAACAAGACTGACTTGTACCGTTTGGGAGAAATGCTCTGTAGTATTTAGTGTTAGTCCATTCCTCGTGTCTTGTCGGTAAATGCACACGCAATTAGGAAGTGTCTTTTCTTGTGAGCATCTTGTTTTTTGGAAGCATTATGCTTGCCGTCCTAATGGAGTGTGGCATTCTGTTTCCAGATTAGTGTGCAGTTTATAGACTGAAACGCTGAATATTTGAGACAATCATCGGTGCTTAACACCGAAGCAGTCAGATCTGTCTTTGTCTCTCTCTGATCTGGCCCGTCTCTCTATCTCTGTCTCTCTTTCTCACTCTGCTCTGTCTTTTCTTCCTGGCATATTCCAGAGGGAGCTTTTTAATCACCTGATCCATAGAATCAATTACGGCCAAAATGGCTACAGAAGATCGATGACTTTCAGACTGAAAGGCAGGCCGACTCCCCTGCGCGTGGTGTGCATACTCCTGAGGGCCACGATCTCGAACGGCGAGTTCAGCGGGAGGAGAGTTGCGAGCCCCCGGACGCTGGCAAAGCGCCGACTTCCCCTCAGCTCAGGCCAGCTGCCGCAGTCATAAATAACCCTAATTCTACAAAATGCGTAATTAAATTCCATAAATTCTGTTTTAGAGTCGCCGGGCAGCCGAACATTTTTTTCCCGCCAGCCGCCGAAGAGAAAGAAGGACATTCCGTTGTTCCGCAGGCCTCGTGCGCCCCCGGCCACAGCCACAGACCAGGGGAACAAGGGGTGCCCTGAATAATGATGTAGTGGTCCTGCTTTGCTGCATGGGCTTCGCTGATCTGTGCCCAGTTAGGCTGTATGCTCTGTGCTGATATAGGTAGGAAATGGTTAGCAGTCGTCGGGGACCTAGGACAGTTCACGGTTTCCCTTTGTCCCGACTCTCAGGATGTAGTAACAAACTCAGATTGCCTACTAGGACTTGGAAAAGAGCAGCATGATGGACTGGCTGATGGTCCCTCTGAGGATTTGGAAATTGATGGCGGTAATACCAGATCGGCACAAAAGAGGTGGCCACTGACCCTACTAACCTCTGCTAACACCTTGAGAAAGAAGGGAGAAGAATCACAAGAATACAGAGTGCTCACTGCGGCAGTAAATTCACGGGGGTCAGCTGCTGTTTTGTTTGGAGTTATTTCTGCATCATTAGGCATCCCCAGTGTGATTAATAATGTACAGCACAAGCATAAAAACAAAGATTGATGAGCCAATATGTGCAAATCGTGGGGGGGGGTTCAAAGAGATACATACAGCATTTGAGGTTTCTATCTATCTATCTATCTATCTATCTATCTATCTATCTATCTATCTATCCATCCATCCATCCATCCATCCATCCATCCATCCATCCATCCATCCATCCATCCATCCATCCATCCATCCATCCATCCATCCATCCATCCATCCATCCATCCATCCATCCATCCATCCATCCATCCATCCATCCATTTCTTACTCTAGCAGTGATGCAGACAGTCAGACGTGCGTTCTCTGACACGTTTTCTGTCCAGGCGCTTGACTTCTTCACAGGACACTCACTTTAACGGAATCTCGTCACTGATAAATTGCGCTGTGCTGTCGCGCCGTCACTACCTCGGTTCGTCCAAGATCTCGTCTGTGATTGAGTGTCATTTTTTTTCAGATGCTGCCAAAATAACGAAGGAACTCCGCCTGGTTCGCGTGGCACGTTTCATGCCATTAGCGCCGTTCGGAGAAAGACAAATTGAGCGCATTACCAACAACCTAATGTTCATTTATTATTTTTATAATAAAACGGTTTGCGCTTCGCGTGCCACCGTAGCTGATTAGGATGTAAGGACTGATGTTTGTTTCTGAGCCTCATAAGTCGTTTTTCATAACGCTTTTTATGAAGTGTGGCTGAAACAAATGCGGCTGCCATCTTCTATTACTGCCGTACCCTGCTGATGTGTTTGCCTGTCTCGGATGACTTTCTCTCTTCATTTGGGGCCTTTACGCAGTTACGTTAGAGGGGCTCATCAGTAAACCTCATTGTTAGCTGCTAGCTGACGCCGTGCAAGGCTTGGATGCGCGCACTAGGTGTGGTACATTTCCCACTTGTTACACTACACACTACACCACCGTGACTCACGAATGCTTTAGCATCAGCGATTCTCTAGGCGTAGCTCGCCGTGAAATTAGGCTGCTGCAATGATCTTGAACCAAAGTTCGGCGACATGAAAAACCTCTAGCTTGCCTTTTAACTCCCGAGGTGTTAATTATTCAGTACAGGAAGCCGTAGCCCTGAAATAAATGTACACAGTAAGGAGCTCATCTCTAGAGCGGTTTGAGCCTGTGATTGCTCACAGCGTGGTGTAGGCCAGAAATAGAGCCCGTCAGTGGCGGGTAAGCACTGGGGATGACAGGACAAGAACTCAGCCCGTCACGCCATCTCGAGAGCTCCTAAAGACATATTCACTATAGCCTACATCTGCTCGCGGAGCTCTAGAAAGTCTTGTGTGCTTCAGGAAGTTCATAAGGCACGTAGGGGCAATATTAACATGTTAAAGAAAAAAAAGGTTCTGTACATACTGTACACGCAGACCGATTAACCTGCTGAAATTAGATTGATTACATTTTTCATATAGCTATAGCTATTCCAGAGGAAAGTGACTCGCTTTAAATCTTGCTGGTAGAATATCTGCAGGTTCCACGTGCCCCAAAATAACCTGCGTTTTCTGCAACCAAGAACACAAGTGCGAATCTTCTCTAAGAACTGTGACTCCGAAAATGGTGACTTCATGACTTTTAGCCATAACGGAGCTGACACCCAGTAAAACACAGCATCAGTGGGAGAAGGTCTAAGGCATTGTGCGCTGACAGAAGGGGAAACCACGGTGCTTTTCCCGAGATGCCATCTTTTCTTTTTGTGTGGTAGTAATAAATAGACTTTGATGTTTCTGCTGAGCAGCACTGCATAGTCCCAGAGCAGAAATCCAGGTGTGGATAGTCAGCATTTCAGGCAATGCAGAGTGGTCATGCTTACTGCAGCAATGTACGTGCAAACACACACGCACACACGTATGCATGCTGGCACACACTCACGCATACATATATGCACACACACACGCACACACACACACACACGCGCACACAGACAGACACGCACACACACATACGCACAGTTCTATCTCTCCCTGTCTCTCCTCCTTAGTATTACTCACACTGAATTCACTGTGCTCACTTGGGCTATTACAAAGGTATTAAATGAAGTGCCGGTCTAAGCTGCTGAGTTGATGAGCATCTGGGGTGGTGTCATTCTAATTCAATGCACTGAAGCCACTGCCCACACTGAGAGGGCGAATGTGCTCACAATAACCCTGATATTATAGACATATTAACTCAAAATGACAGCCAACATGTCTACGCAGGATAAGAGAAGACGAACAAAGTGGGGGAGAGGGACAGCGCCCCAACTTCAGGGAAACACAAGGCGGCCAAAATCCCGCAGAGACGGAGCATGAATTTTGCTGCCTACAGAAATAGGTCTCTGCAAGGAACCAGGAGACCGAAGTCAGCTCTGTGCTCCAGTGTGAGATGTATTCATCCGTCAGAACCCCCACCGAGGGCGCCAGAACAGCCCTCACTCGGGCACGGCCGTAATGAGCGCGGATAAGCCCCATGTGCCCTTACTGCCCCGCGTCATACTGTGTTGTTTTCTCTTTTTTTCTTCTGAATGGTGCCATTCCAGATACATTTTGATTCTTCAGAGAATTTGGACTTGCCAGACATTATTATGTTGGTGTTTTTTTGTTTTTTTTTTTCTGGCTGGGGTTATAATGATCCCAAAGGTCAAGGGCCGTCTAATCTTCAGTGCCTCCAGTACTCTGTTTATCTGCTGGCTTCTCTCTGGTCCCTTTCTCTCTCTCTCTCTGTTTCTCTCTCCCTCCCTCTGCCTCTCTCTCTCTCTCTCTCCACACACTCCAAAGTGACTACGATTGTAAGAAGTGTGCCGACAGACCTTCCAGCGGGATCTGCTTTTCAACCAAAGCCTTAATCGAGAAGAATATTCTGTTCGAAGCTCACAAACACACACATATATACACACACACACACCCTCTTACACACACTTAGCTCCTCATATGTCCTTCCACAGCCTGGAGCAGGGATTTGATTCAGTGGTTCTAAGAGATGGAGGGGGGTGGGGGGCTCCGTGCCATTCAGTCGACCGAGCTCAAGCCAAAGTGGGCTCTTTCAAGAACCCTTTGGGACTTCACGTTGTGTACAGTACATTCTGGCCTCCTTGGCTCGTGACACCTTTCGATGTCTCTCATTCTCAGCCACTCACCATGACACATTGTTTTTTGCATATTAACCTAATGCGAAAAGGAAGCAACAGTGTGGTAGTGGGAAGCACTTATTTGAGCCATCTCGTGTCGCGATGGGCGTCGTTTCCCAGTGTTAACCGCTCACGAACCGCTTCTCAGCAAAGCTTTATCACATGGTAGTGCCATGGTTGTGGGTGTTAAACTGGCACGATTGTATTAGCATGGCAGAGGGTGCTGGGGTTTATACGTGTCAATGACATAGCTTGGTTGAGAGGGGCATGTCCCTAACGAAATTGCACATTGTACATGGCAATTATTTCTATTCTGGCGCGTGTTTACATAGGGGTTCTTCTTGACCGCAGGTTCATTTAGTGGAGGTAAAGGCTTAAGTAAAACTATGGCTGAGTTCGGCTCTAATTGCGTCACCGTGTCAAATAACGTTCCGACTCCAGCAGGGTCAGATGAGGACCGTCTGCAATTAAATTAACAAACGGCAAATGATCAACACTGCTGCATCGCTGAAAGACCCTGCAACGGGTTTTATTGGCCTAATATATCAAAGCCTCAGACAGAGAGAGAACAGAGAAAGTGAAGATATGCGGGTTATATGCGAGGCAAATACTCTATGAACACGTCCTTAAGAACTTTAGATTGATCTATTTAATGCAGCTTGAAGACTGTTTTATTTTTAAGGGTATATCAGCTAATATCGAGCTCTTCTTGCTACAGCTGTCTAAAGGAAACAAAAGTGGTGGCTACACTGTGTGTTTCAAACCAAAATTTTAATCTGCCACAAGAAAGCAATTAATGTATTATTTCTTTCTCATTTTCTCCAAATGGATAATAAGGGAGAGACTCATTATACTTCTGATGTGGGATAAGAAACCTCAGCCAAGAAGAACATAAAGGAATATATTCCACTGAAGATACAGTATTTTCAAAACTCCTATTGATCCTTTAGGAAATCAATTTGCCTTTTCACAAAAAATAATTCTTTTATGCACTCATCTAGATATTAAAGTAGATTGAACAGCATTAAAGAGCACTGATAGCGGAATTTAATAAACTAGTGTTGAAGTATTTCTAGAACATGCAATGAAAATGTAGTCCTTGGGTAGACTGTCATAGTATAGGCTGCTAAAATGTCAAATCTAAATTCAGTCAGTGATCACAGAAAATGGAAGTAACTTCTATTTTCCTGACCTGGTCTGTAGGCTACATGCCTCATAGAGATCCCTATGGTAGGTCTATGATATCCCTATGGCAGGTCTATGAGATCCCTATGGTAGGTCTATGATATCCATATGGTAGGTCTAAGTGCATAGATTCATAATGTAGGCCTACTTGAACTGCATGTATTAATAAACGACATCCTTCTGAATTCTGCTGGAGCACAATTCCCCCCCCACCCCCACCCCCCGTCCACCACAACACCCCCTGCAGCTGGTGTAGGCGGGGAATCCACCCACATACATTTTCAGACGTTACCGACGTTAAGCTGTTTTGCTGCTCTGTGGGCATCCCGGATATGAAGTCAAACGCACAGGGACCGGCGCAAAGGCGTCCTTGATTTCGGATTCAAACGCTGCTGTCAGGGGCGGGAGGATATTGTTCATGAGCGGCGCGCGGCGCCGAGCCGTGGGTGGTCGTGTCTGATATTGAGAGTTGGGGATGTTCTTTGCCGCCATGTCCTCCGAGGTTATTTCGTCAGTGTAGCGGCAAGCCCCCCGTCTCATCAATCTCACGCAGTTCACGTGTTTTTTTTTTCAGGGAGATAGAAACAACGCTCAGAAATAACATGTCAAATGAGCAACGCCTTTGTAGTGTTGTCCGCGTGCGTTGTCAGTGGAAGGAGAGAGAGAGAGAGAGAGAGAGAGAGAGAGAGAGAGAGAGAGAAGAGAGAGAGAGAGAAAGAACGGGCAGGCCCTTTTCAAACATTACTGTGATGCTCCTTTTAAGAGACAGGGAGACATGCTGTGCAACAGATTGAATTGTTTCTTTATGGACGACAGTGACTTTGACAATACAAAGCCAATTCAACTACAAAGACAGGCTCCTCATATAGAACAAAGAACATAACACACACAGAGCTTCATGGCACATACCAGAAAAAACAACTTTCCATCAGCGCTCACAATTTGAGTTTTCCTTTGGATATAATTAAATGTTTTGACTGCAGAATGTAGAATAATATTGAATATTCCTCCTTAAATCATAAATACGTTTTTTATATTATTGCTATAAAGTAATTTCTAATAAATAGCTGAGAGGTTTTAGCAAACCAAAAAGGAAACTTCCATCTTGACTGCTTTAACATGGACGTTAAAATACTTTAACATGCATGTAGCTATAAATAAATTCGCTTACAGCATGAGTCTGATCTCTGTTAATGACAATATGGGCTCTACACTGGTTCTTAGGAATCTGTTGGAGAGAAAACTGTCAAAACAGACATGTTCACAGCGCCTGCTTCCCTGTTAGGTGGTGCACGTTTCTCCACTCACATTTTGTTTTGGCAACGATCATGTGTCACTTCATAATTCAACAGTTGGGTTTTCCACATTTCATACAGAATCCGGCTTTACTCGGTCATTAGATGTGATTCCCCCGGTGGTGTGTTTCTGCGGGGAGAGTGAGGCTTTGCCCTCTCTCCCATTAGCAATTCCGTAAATGTTCTCCTTCTCCCAGCTGCTCGTTTGTGAGGTGAGGTCTCCTTCAGCCTCCATCAAGGTTCTCATTCACCTCTGGGTTCTTTGGCCCATTGTGGCTACGCATCTTTTGCACGGTATTAGAGTTTAAATGAGTAATGTAACACACACACACACACACACACACACACATACACACATACACACCAGGAGAAAGGGGAAAACTGTCCTCCCCACACAACGAGCTCCTGCAAGAACCGGCTGACAGATGATGATGATTAGTGGTGGGGGATGGTGGTTGGGTGGTGGGGTGGGGGGGATTCTTAACACCTCTCCATACTTACCTCCAGTTCTTTTCCAATTACTGAGAAGATGGAGGAGCTCCCCCTAAATGTGTCTGCTGACAACTGCTCTTGGGAAAAAAACGAGTTGAGCGGGGGAAAAAAATGGATGAGGCATTTACGTTTGCTGCAAAGGTGATGATGAAGTGGACCCGAGATGAAGAAAGCCTTTCATTTCCTGACACAACAGATACTTCGGTTTTCAGGCTCCACTGGGGAGGATCATTTGCTTTGGAAAGTTAGGCCAACTCCGCCTTTGTATTCAGACTGGCTGAACACTCAGGCAGAGCTGCCAGTTAGAGAAAAAGCCATGATGTGCTTCCCTCAAAAGCAGGAGAAAAGCCACAAAAGGAAAGCATGCAGTCAAGGCCAAAGCCAATCATCAAGGCTTCTCATTTACCCCGAAAACAAGCACCCAAAATGCCGCCGACTGAAAGGGAAGCTGTCTGTACTCGTGGCCGTGATTGGTCCTCCAGACACGGCTGCTGAAACTGGCACCGGGAAGGAACTCGGCCGTGATTTCAACTGATTCTAAAACTTTCGATTCTCCCCCACTCCCCCACGTCCACGCAGAGGCGGGTGAGTTTCTGGATGGAGAAACTGGGGAAATTGTTGAGAGCTGAGCTCGGTTCCCACCAAAAGGTCAGAGCCAGACGATAAATCTCACACATCCCAGGCGTTCGATTTCCCCTCGGCGCCTCAGTGGAGGACGGCATCATTATGAAGACAAGTACCTGTCTGTCTTCTCCCCAGGCTCAGGAAACTGTATATGTGTCTGTATAGCATTGGACTCTATTTTGTATTAATATTATTATTTTAATTTCTTTTTTTTTGCCTATGATACCTGAGGTAGAAGCCAACAGGTGGGGAACTCAGGCAGAAGAGCCTTGCCGTCAGATTTTTAACTCGAGTCTTTCCGTATGTGGGAGGTGGGAGGGAAAAGAAAAAGAAGTCTGACATTGTGAAAAACAAGTAATGATCCAAAAACATCCTTGGAGCTCAGGAATACACAGGAGAGGCATAAGGGAGGAGCACACTGTTTCTATTAAAAAACTGCCTCTGCCACTTTGCAGTGGTATTTTAGAATAAACTATATAAGCACTGTACAGATAACAGCCCAAGAAGATTATAAATCTGGAGCTGAGGTGATTTGTAAATCGTGTTCAAAAGAGCATCAACAGATTACAGCACAGAAATCTACTAAATATTTGTTTGTAGACAGTGGGAATAAGTCTGGGATAAGTAACTGCTACCAAATTCAGTATTTCAAGGCAAAACCTGAATATGGCTGCGTTCACATTACCTATCTGAAGTGAATCGAATCTGATTTTTCGGATTAACGTGCAACAGGTCTGATTTTTCTGGGCTCAGTGGAGGCACAGTTTGAATCACTTTCTTATGTGGCCCTAAATTGAATTTGTATCCGATTCATGGTAATGCGACTTGAATGTGAATGGCCAGATTGGAATTCATGTGGCTTCTTGCCTAAGCGCAGTATGCATGTGCTGTGTGCTGTGTGTAATAAGCCAGCACCAGCAGCTCGGCAAAACAACGGAGGACTGTAACAGCAGTGACAATAGTAGCTGAGAAACTATAGCTGTATAGCTGACAAACGTGCTATCCTTCAGAAGCAAAGCAGGCATGCATAAGCACCTAGTGCATCCATGTTGCCTGTTTTAATAACATGAGATGTCTCACACATATGATGTTTTTTTTGTTGTTGGAGATGGAGGGGACTGTAAAAGTATATCAATGTCCATATTTCTTGCCATTTCAGAGGGTAGATGTG
Organism: Brachyhypopomus occidentalis; assembly: GCA_020368025.1. Taxonomy (NCBI): domain Eukaryota; kingdom Metazoa; phylum Chordata; class Actinopteri; order Gymnotiformes; family Hypopomidae; genus Brachyhypopomus; species Brachyhypopomus occidentalis. Next base: position 7,072,450 of record JAGXOD010001382.1, read on the forward strand.
TTCACATTACAGACATTATGCAATTACGAATGTGAGCTTCCACGATATGCACATCTGATCTAAATATTGGAATTGAACAATGTGGCTTGCAATGTGAACATAACCTTTCTGCCTTTTACTAAAATCAAATTAGGTCTACTGTCAAATTAAAAGCAACTCCTGGATGAATGACTCACTTTGAAATGCGTTAGGAAAGTGGAGGCTGTTTTTCACAAGAGCTTTCACCACACACTAATCCATAACACCTATGAAAAATACCACATATACATCATTTTTTGATATCCCAAACATAAATCTATTCCCATTTCAGGTCATTTATAATTAAATTGTTTACATCAAATTAGTAATGTACTCATCTCTGACATACTTATTGAAAGTTTAGACGTACGCTCTTTGAAAAGCTTCTTCCACGCAAAGGATAATCTGTGTGCTTTTTACAAAAAGGAATATGACAAAAAATGTATACTGCAATAGGAAAAGCTCTTTCGACTCCTTTAGAGTAGTATAGGGCACACAGCTTTTCCCACAAGAATCTAAAATCTCCACAATTATTTAAAGCACGTTCTTCAGCAAAGACATTCCACGAGGCTGTATGCCACAGTTGAATAAAATGTTATGCTATTGTAATGTTGCTCTGTAACAGTACCTAAATTGAGGCGGGGTCCATGTGAAGGATAATGACGTGCATCCTTCAACGTTTGAGGAGGTTCATGTGTGGTGTGGGTTTCAAATCGCATTTATTAACATCTAAATGAAATGGAAAAGGAGAAAGTGTTACATTTATATGCTCAGGCAATCTAAAGGTAAATAGCAACTCTCGTGCTCTCTCTTCTTCACACACACACACACACATACACTCACTCAAGTGCACAGACACGCACCTTACACACACATACACACACACACACACACACATATCCTCCTCTTACGTCTTCTGAACAGAGGTGCCCCAGAGACCCGGTGCTAATTGAGTTCTTAAGAGATAAGACGGAGTCAGAGACTGAGAAGTGAGATGCTTTTCACACTTCACCTGTTCTGACAAAACTTTCCGTTAAGTCAGCATATTTACAGGACTGGTGTCATAAAAAAGGAAGAAAGACTGTCAAGGTTGGAGGAGGAGGAGGGGGTGGGGGGGTTCAGATGTGGAGTTACTGAAGATACTGTTGAATCCGGAGAAGCTGAAGATGCAAATCTGTGACCAAGCAAAAAATAACAATTTCAAACTACCTAGACATCTTTAGCTCACTGGCTATCTAATTGTTTAGTAGCTTAAAATGTAAAGCCATAAACATCTTAAAAGCTTTTAAATCTAAATTCTAATTTCAACCTTAAAATCTAATCTCAATACATTTTTATTTTCCAATTTTTTTACTTCTTATTAAAGCCTTGCTTTTTTACTCTTCTTGAAACTGTAAAGCAACCTTGGGTATGTGAAAGAGGCTATATGAGGCTATCCTTTACTATTTTATATATTCCAGTGGTGATTCCAGAGAAGCAAAAGAACACAAAAGCAGAGGCACGTTTTGCTCATTAGACAGCATTTCTGACACCATCTTGAACCTCCTCCCAAACTCTCCAAAGAATAAACCGGTAATTATTTTCCGTATAAGAGGAGCAACAAGTATGAGGAGCGAGAAGTGTAACATTCCCTTATTATAATTATCAGTTATCCTTGGGTTATTAAAGAGTAACTTCACTAAAAGAACAAATTTATCTTTTTGTTTGTGTGAAATTGAAAGTTTTAAAAGCCTAACAAATTTCTCTTACATTCGTTTATATGAATGGCCAAGCCAGGTGACTTTTGCATCTAGTTTCTATTCCTCTGTGGGAATTTGATAGTGCATTAATTTAATATACCATCAATTAAGGCCCAGGTACATCACAGATGAAAATCATGAAATCTTCATATACAGTTATGGCATTGATTACTAATGGCTGTGGTATGTACTGACGCATGCACGGGTGGAGTTGCGGTGCGGTTTGTATTCATTACCTTAATGTTCCACCTGCTGGCCATGGACGCTAATCAAAGCCGATGCCGATACTTGTAGGGGGGCTTCAAGATTGGAAGCTAGAGGCAAGAGAACGTGTCCTGCCAAGCAAAGCTATTTCGTAATGGGAGATTTTCAACAGAAATTAAAATATTCTCCTGAGACATTTGGAGAGGCTTCTGTAAATAAAAATAAAAGTGACCACATTAAACAATGCACGACTCCAGCTGTAAATACTTCTATAACTGCACCACTTACAACTCTGCAAATTTTGTAAACAAAAAGAACATTGTGGTCTCCTTTTATTTGTGAATAACTCTCATGTAAGACCATCGTGATAGATTAGTACAAGCCTGCCTTTTCTGCTGTGTAATTCGATGTCTAACGTATTCTTGCTTCTTAGGATTTCTTCCAGGGTTCCACACAGTGCTACTGTGTCAGCTTGTACCTCCGACATGACATGTTCTCGCAATCCATACAAAAGTCTCGCTCAGTAGAAATCCCCAAAAATGAAGCCAGGCTCATGTAGTTTTCATAAGTTGCCCTTCTGCATTGCAACTTCGTTGCCTTCCAACGAATGCCATAGTGTCTAATTGGCCTTCACATCCACTAGGAGATACATTCAGATCTGGGATATTCGTGTCCCTTTGGAAAGGTTCAGGATAGAGACTCTGCATAATTGGGGCAATTTTGTCTTCATAACTGGTTTGGTATTCTCTTCCTCCGCCTCCATTCTTTGATGTGACTTCCATTATTGTGGCTTTGTGAGGGGGAAATTATGCTACAGTCATTTTCTCTGTATGGGACTTCGGGAGCAGGGAGGAGAACGATGTTATTTCCAAATGAAATGTTCTTTAGAAAATATGAGGCCAATTTCCTAGGTGCAATAATGAAAGTCAAATCAAGGGAAGCTTAATGGAAGACAGCAGCTCAGTCAAATGTAATTCAGGTGAGAGACAAGTCTTAAGAGAGACCCAGTCTCCTGGGGCAATTCTATACCCTTACTAACCAGAGTAAAATCCACACTTAGTTTTAACATCACGGCAGTATTCACTAGAGGGAGAGATGGAAGCTCTGCAGGAAGGGAAGCCACCACTGAATGACAAGGTCATTTTTAAAATGTAATTTATATTTTAATCACACTTACAAGTTTAAACACAAATTTGTGCTCATAGTTACATTATAATATGATCTACAGTTCTCAACCATGGGCTATGATATTGAAATGCTATATTAATAAAGTTGTATTAAGTTGATAGTTGGGGCATTGTATGGTATGACATTGTGATTAGGGGGAGGGGGGGCTTGATGAGGGGTTGTGGGTATAATCAAATTACCCAGTAGTTGGTTTTAACGGGGCGCTCGTCGTCGGAGAACTAAACATTTTTGACTGACCAATAGGAACAGCATGCTGTTATCTTTGTTAGCAAGCAAGGAGTGTGCCTGCTGCTTTTAAAGCCTCCAAATGCAACAGGCACAGAAGTGACCATTTATTTATTAAAAAAAAAACACGGTGGAAAAAGAGCTTAGCTCAAAGATCCACGGAGACCTCACTAAGAGAAATGTCAAAAGGCAAGACAGGTGCAGTACAATGGGACCCAACCTAAAATACGATTATCCATTTCTGCTTTAATTTGCCTTCTGAATCGAGTCAAATGTAGTCAATCATGAAGTCCAAAGTAAGCTTTAGTCCTCCACAGTCCTCTACAAAGGAAGATTTTACACCATTTTATAGCAACTGGATGCCTAAATCATCACACATTTGTCTCAAACTGTATCAGACTTTCTGACGTGGTTAGTAACAATGGCAAGGGTGTGGAGATCCTTGCAGTGCAAAAACAAAGAAGCAAAGTCATGGGTATCATTGATTCTATTTTTGTGGCAAGAGAAAATTGTTGTAAATGAGATTTTTCTCCAAACTTTTCTTTTGACATTCTCTTTAGCAAGTTTGGCACTTGGAAGATCTACTTTCTGACACAGGGGATGAAGATATAGAGCACAATGTATTTACGTACAAACCTTTGGTCGCGACATTTCAGTGAGTCCTGCCCATTAAAGGACATCTGCAAATTCCTCTGTGAGCAATCTGCTCAAAGCCTAAACACGAAGAGCCAGACTTTACACACTTGTGCTGACGCTGCCAGTCGTCACTTTGCTCCCCTAACAAATCATAAAGGACAACTTAAGAACAACAGAGAGTCTGAGTAACCTCATTGCTGTTAAAGTTAAGAAGCTCCTGTCAGCAGATCTTGAATGTACAGTTTGGGCCTCAGTCAAATTGCAGAGAACCCTGCACCACACACACAAGCACACACACACACACACACACACACACATATCTGTCTCTCTCTCTCACTGAATGTATGAGAACCGTTTGATAACTTGAAGATATATTATACAATTACTTCTTTTTATTCACCCACCCCCTTTTTTATGTGCACGACGCCACCGATGGCTCTACCTTATAAGCATTCATTAGGAGCGTAGACGGTCCAGACGGTCAGACGATGGCGTCTTGGGGTGAAGAGCTTGAATCAGAGCCTAATGAACAGTTTCGGGACCCAGTTGACTCGAGGCTGCTCTATCACAGCCCGTTGCACTACAGAGCATCCCAGAATTCCACTTCGGATAGTTTCCCTCCACAGGCTGACGGCGAGAGCTTGTTCCTCCATACATACAGGAAGTGCCGATCAACAGTATATACGCAGGCAGCTGCCTAGGGCGCCATTGAGGGGGTGGATTTTTTTTTACCGTTTTAAACCAAGCATCTAAAACTGGGAGTCCTCATCAGGTGTGTGACAAATATATCACACCGATTCAGAGCTCCCGGGGACAGAGGTATATTCTTAACATGTCTTAGATCTTTAAGTTAATGGCTGCAGTGATACTATATGGTAGATGAGTATCTTTAACAATAACAATTGGATAACCATTACAATTAGATATGTAGCAATATCTCATGTGATGTAGTGTTTTTTGTGTTACAATCTGCAGCTTCCTAAACACCTTCTTACTTGAATACACTGTGCGGTTGTTTATGGGGCCAGTGGTGGCAGCAGACTCCAGGAGAACCTGTCTGGGACCCCATCTGGGCCTGGCGGTATGCGCAGACTCGAATCCACAGCGTCTGCTGGAGCCCCTGTGGACATCAAAGACCCTGTGTGGATGCGGTGGGGGAGGAACCAAAGCCAAGCACAGTCTGGCGTAGCACAGGGGGCGTGACTGCTCGCTCTGTGGAACAGTGCTTGGGTCAGCACACATCAACCCCCACCCCTCTGCTCTGGCCAACTTCGATCCTTCTGGCCAGCACCTTGTCGAGTCCAATAGTGGCCTGGGCCGGTGACATTTGAGTTAAACGAGGGCGTATGGTGGAATGCCAGCTCCCTTGCCTCTGTGACCTGCGCTGAATTCCAACGATCGTGCCCTGCAGAAGCCGCGTGCGCATTCACGCCGCAAGATGCAGATGCAACCCCCAGCCACCAGTGGCTACGGCAGCCTGCAAGGGCTCACTCACGTTTGGCTCACGTTTTGACCTTGTACGTAAAGTCTAACAAAGGGATAAGGGGTTACATTTGGAATCATAATATTGATTACAGAATACAATGTCTGGATAAGTGATCTGCTCCTGCAGCTAGGAAGCGGTCAGCACCGACATACCGTATATGCACAGTACGTAATTATACCGTCTTTTTATAACTCCAAATGATTTTAAATAGAAAATCCCCCAGAGCTCACACCTGAACGACCGACTGGTATTGCAACACATTCGTTCCAACAGGGCAAAGCACCATATCCATGTAATTGCATGTAATCTTATAACTGCAAGCTCTTTATGAGGCTGCTTCAGTGTCCACGCTGTCTGCATATCCGATTGTTTAATTGTTTTGCCGCCATCCTATTTCTCATTCTTAGAATCCTAAAGGTCTTGGCCAGCATGTACAAAAAAATGGCACAAAGTTAAACCCAGTATGAAAGTCCTTTACTTTCCAAATATTACCCTGCCACTTTGGTAGTTTCCCTCCCTGCTGTTTTGTTCTAGGATATTTATAGCTTCTGGCAGTGGAAGGTTAATTGAACTGAAATGGGTTGTTCAATGAAATTCCACAGCAAAGCCAAAGCGTGTGCAAGGGGAAAACCAATACCCATCTGCAAGTCTTCCAGGCTTTTAACAACTGGATTTTTCTTGACATACGCCTTGAATTCAAATTGACAGGCCCATTTAAACACCCCGTGTAGTAATGCTAGCCTGTTATGGAACGTCTTGTTTCATTTCCATTACACAAAGGCACAGTTGGAGGCATCAGAGGTATGTATACGTTACACATGTCAAAGCCCTAGAGTAAGTACAATGTAAAACTTCCTTTAGAAATGGCACCAGCCTAGTAATCAGAAAGGTTGCCTTATCACTGTTGGGCCCCTGAGCAACATTAACCCTCAATTGCTCAAATTGTAATTGTCACAATTATGTTGCTTTCAATAAAGGCATCTTGTTAAAATGCCAAACTTGTTTATGTGGAAGAACTCTGCTGATGCTAGGATGAAATTTCCACTCCCTTGTTTGGACATTGTATTTTTGCAGTTGGTGTTCCTCAGATGCCAAACAAGCAGGCACCATTTCCATAACAGCCGGTGAGTCACCATCTTTGTGCTTAATGTTCTGTGTATTTATTGCATTTCCTGCTTCTTTCACTCTTCTCGCTCTGTCGAGTTGAGCACTCGCACATTGGTGTCCTATGTACTGTGCTGCTGAACTGTTGTGATGTGCAATGGATCAGAAGACACATCTCATTCTACTGTATACTAAGCATAGGGAGGAAGGACAAACTTGGAAGATCCACAACCTTGACATACAAAAGAACATCTATTTTTAGGCCTTGGAAAGGCAGTTAGATGGACTTCTAATAGAATAATTGAATTTTTTTTCTACATTGTAACTGTAGCAATTTTAATTTCTACAATTACTCCTATAAGTTTGTAATTTCTTCTTTTCTGCAGAAGGTAGTAGATGTGATGGATTGCAAGTAGGGACACAAAAGCACATTATTGTATCATATTTTATTTACAAAGAACAGTAAAGGAACCACATCTGAAGAAACCAAGATCTGTCTGGGCAAGGATTCACAATGACCTGTAACACAAATCAAAGTACGGTAAGTGAAAATAGTATGCTACAGTGTGTCTGATAAAATCTCCAACATAAAATGTGATCATCGTAATATGTAAATTATATCAAAATCAGATCAGATTATGTAGACAAGTAACCAAAATAAATTTTGTAGTTTAAGCAGAAAGCAGAAAATTTAAGGAATTATCTCCTCTGGTGTGTTTCTGTGCAGTGTTTTCCCCCCAAGCTTAACAGGTGAAACTACTTGGTTAGGTTACTTTTTTTTTTTTTTAGAAACTTATCCAAGTGCTCAAACATCTTGAGTGTGTGTAGCCACAAGAGATGCACGAAAATGGCATAAATAAATATGATTGCCTCAAATAACGTAATCAACTTTCCAGTTAAAATACAGTGTCTGTAACTTGTGTGAATAACTGTGCATCGCTGAGGTAAATTAAATATTTTACCGTGTGAGACAGGTAAAAACGTCACTTCTTCAGAATCTGGTGTCTGACTACCAGGAAGGGGAAGACAAAACCACTGCCGAAGAATAACATCATACCAGCCAGTAGGGTCCATTTGTTCTGCACCGAGAATGGCAGATTCTGCAAAATAGTAATTGCGATGTAGTTAAAGATATACATTTGGAAAGTTACCTAACCAAGTAAATGGCAAGTAATTTAGAACAAATATTGACGTTGTTCCACAGCTTTCTGGACATAACTGAGCCGCTGGATATGCATTTGAATTTTAAATAGCATTTGATCAGTTTCAAAGCATTACAAAACGATAACTGGAAAGAAATGCGAGGAATTCAATTATTGAAATAACCTTGAAAGTATTACGTGTTAGAAGCTGGCCGACTGGTCCGAACAAATTTAAATCACTTGTGAACCTAAACTGCCAAAGTTTCGGCAAACTGCCAAAGACCCTAAAATAATCCATTTTAACCACTTCAAAATTAGCTGGGTAGCCAAAATAGCGTTTTTCAAGATAGCTTTCAAGATAGCTAGCGAAGCTGTTGTTCGTTGGCTGGCTAGCTCGCTTAGCCAGTCACAAATCCGAGTTTTTGCTGCAATAAGCTACTCAGCAACCTATAGTAAGGATAAAACATTTTAACGCAGTATATCCTGGTCAGTAAATGGATTTCATGTACTGAGTCTGTCGACAATCGTGTTATCGACCTAACCATAGACAGCCGGTCGGATAGATAAGTTAGCTAGACGAGGAAGTGGACTGACGTTTAGCTAGTTAGCTATCTAGCTAACTACCCTTCCAGCTGTCCTAGCTAGCTGATGCAGCTAGATACATATTCATTCATCAAGGTGCACATTATGTTTAGCTACCTTTCTTGCATTTTTTTTGGTAAATTAACGGTAGTTATCTAACGTTGGTTTCGAAAAAGTAAACAATATGACCTCCAGAGGCTTCAGCGGGGAACAAGGGCATTTAGCCTAGCTAGCTAATGTTAGCTAAGCTAGCCATATATGGCAACTATATATGTACAAAACAGGTCATTTTTGCTTTAGATTGGCTTAATGCAAATAATAACCTTTCCTGGTCCTTCGGCATAGTGGCTGCTGCGAACAGCAGAGGTTGCGAAGCGACGAACCGCTTGTCCAAGCATGGCTGACGGCTAGTAAGCTGGTCACGATACGAGCAAATATGTGAAGTTGACGGCGGCTGCGAACGCTCGACCTTGTTAAGATTGAGAGAGTAACGAACAGCAGCATGGGTAAAAGTGCCTTTGCAAGGGCTTCTGGGAAACGCAGTCTTCCGACAGTCTTCAGTAGTGCGATATCAATAACCAGGACATGAATAAATCATGGTTCTTGAAAAAAAAGGTCTGTGAAATTTGGTATTATTGAAAATGTACCTGCAAAATTTTTAGATATTTGAAATTCAGGTCTTTTCAGGTCATTTTTCAGTTTTTAAAAAGTCAGGTATCCAAAATCCAAAATTTTCAGGTAGAAATAATATTTGGCTTTAAAAATGCAGGTAAAAATAATTTAGGTAATAATTCGAACATTAAAAATGTAGGTAAACATAATTCAGGTAATAATTCGAACATTAAAAATGTAGGTAAATAATTCAGGTAATAAACATTCAAGTCATGGACATTCAGGGGAAACATCCTTGGGAAGACTAAACCAACGTAGAGCTAAACGAACTCACATCTGGCCAATCACAAAACATCTCTGATATCATTGGGAGGTGTGTCTTTCTGCCAAGTTTCCAGCAGCAGGAAGTGGTCTCTGTGCCACCCGGAAATGGCACCTTGTGGCAGGTGCCACATAATCATGGCTCTTAACATGGCCAGAGACTGTGGCATCTATTGTCTAGACGTGCTGCCAGCCTCTGACAGGCATCTAAAGACAACACTTTTTTTGATTCTGCATATTGGCCACTCACTTATGCTATCCCAAAGTGCCCCGAATTGCCATTTGTTGGATTTGTGGAAATACAGGTAGTTCATAACTTTTGTTTGTAAATTATGTCGAACAATACTAGACGACAGCCAGCTAGCCAGCTCTAAAATTCTGATGAAGTGCCTTGACACAGGTGTCTCACTGCATGCTGCATTCAACCCCTTTGCTCCTTTGCAGGTTCTGCCTTGTGATACCATATGATTATTCATCAATTCATCTTGTTTGGCAGAAACCTAACACTTAAAATAATTGTGTGAGAAAATCTCTTTCAGGAAAGGAGAAACATGTCTGTCAAGGTGCATATAATTGATTTTGTATTTCAGGCTATGAAATGCCAAGATGATATACAGGGGAAAGTCAGATTTCAGTTTTACAAAATAAATCAAAATTGGAAACGAAAGGTTTTTGTGTAACAGCGAACACAATGACATCAGCAAATTCACAATTTGCAATCCACTGACAGCCTTAAGTGGTGTTAAACTGGTCATTTACACATCTCCCAGTTTGGATGTTAAAACCAGCAGTTTAGATTCAGGCCCTGTGCAGTTCTATGGCTATGAATGTGTCTGGCTCTGTCTGGCTTAGTGCTGAATACTATGGTGATGAATTGGCAAGTCTGAGTCAGGAAAAACACACACACTGACACCCGGTTTGTACATGCTTATATACACACACTGCTTTATACGTGACATTTTTTTTAAGCTATTATGAGAAGGGAGGCACATCACATTTCTCATGCACTATTCAGGCATTATACTGTACCTCAATATAAAACTCACTTCCAAGTAATTCACAGTCCACAAAAAAAAAAAAACCCTTCACGTCTGAAGTTCAAGCAATGAAATATTCTCACATATAGTTCACATATAGTATAGTTAGACTAGACAAAAGTGGACTTTAGAGGAACTTTTGTACTGAAGCTCTAATAAAACTGTTGAGCGTCGGCTATTTACAGTACCAACTGCTACTTTGGTCTCCCTCCATTATATGAAGATAGTCCTGAGACATATTTACAGCAAAGTAAATAACTGAGGAGTGGAGCACTTTTAAGACTCGAGATGAGCAATATTTGTCTTCAGGTAACTCACAAACTACCGACAAATGGGAGCCGCTCAGGAAAGGGCATGGCAATCAACTTGAATGACTCTCCCACAAATACTAGAGAGCCAGTCAGATATTAATCCAGGGTATGCACATTTATCTGTCATTTCAACAGAGAAAAACTACTTAAACACTGAGGAGAGGACAACATCGATTTTTTTAAAAAGAAAACCTACAACCCAGGTTACACACAAACGCCTGTGCAACAATATGCTTGTTCTCTCATAAAATGCTAACCTTCCCTATTGTTCAAACTTCAGGCAATTTTAGGCACGGTATGAAGAATTTATTATAATAGGCCCTGGAATGAAATGGGGAACTCAAGCTATATTCAGCTCTTGTTCAATATATTTCTTGCACTAAGATGGAGAAGAGGATTAAAAATTGATGCTTCATTCCTTTTATGTCAAGTTGTGCAGATCCCCGAATCCCCCAATTAGATTGGAGAGTTATCACAGATTTCACAGATGAAAAAGAGTTTCTCACTCAATTTGATACACATGCACTCAGCTGACTGATCCACTCAAAACATTATCTGTAGACCAAGTTTCTCAGAACTTGATAAAGCACTTTCCAAGAGTAAATGGCAGGGCATTTTCTTCCAGAAGAAAATGAAGACTGAAATTGTAATATTTGAATTCATCAGACAGGAATACTCAATTGTCTTTAGTTTATCAAAATATTTTATTTTATATTTAACCCCATAAATACAGTCTGATACAACTCATCCCAGTGCAACACCACTTACCATGTCACTACCCTGTCAGTGCCAGTGTTGCGTTCACCAATCACCCAATAGGAGTCAGTGGTGATGTTGTAGTAAGAAACTGACCAATGAAGTGAATGGCGACAAATGGACCGTTGTCTGTGTACTGACTTGTGCACTGATCAAATGCACCTACAAGACATGTGTAATAAAGCACTTAAATGGGTGGTGAGTGTACAGCTTATGATAAAAACCCCACCTGCTGTTTCTGTAAAAGCGCCTCATTCTTCACCTTTCTCCACCGCAGTAGTGCATGAAATCCCAGTCAAACGGACAGCTGCCCGTACCTCAGCACAGACACTGCCTGCAGGTGTTTTTCGGGAAGCGCGTGTTACATGCCTGACGCGTATCTGCACAAGCTGCTTACCCTCTTCACCACCACAGCATCCATCACGGCGAGGGGTCATGACCTAGCAGGCCGCCACCTGCCCGCGCTGTCATTCGTCAGCTGTTTAGGGAAATGAAGCTGTCGGACACAGCTTCCTCCAGCAGTGCCGTCACCTGTCACCGTACACGGACAAACCATCTGGAAGGCCCGAACTCGGCCCGAACTCGAACTCGGTTATCTATTTCAGCCCAGAGGTCCAGTGGTAGCTCAAGGAAGCAGTCACTGGTAGGTCCACAAAAATGCAGTTATGTTTTGCAAATGTATGTAGCTCCTTATTAGCTTCATACCCTGTCTTACACCCACTTTCAGTTAGCGTCAACAGCTGTAAGGGAGCATTACCCTAGCATCTGTCAAGCTGTACAAGAACTTTCTCTTAACATACAGCCAACAACTTTATCCAAGACTAATGGAGAATAATGTTCGTTGAAAAAAAAAACCCAAAACATCAAAACTTACCAGTGCTGTTATATTTAATTAAATCAAAAGATCTTGTTCGTGACGGTAAGAGTGTGTGGGGCTCAGGTGGGTTTAGCACCATCTTCTGCAGATAGTAGCTCAATCACTTCATCAGGCGACCCCCAACACCCCCCCCTCGGAGAGTAACGGCTTTATCTGCTGTCTCCCAAGGTTAGGGAGGAGTGATGACATAGCCCAGAGCGGACCTCACGTCCTGCCCAAGGCCTGCGATTACAGAGTTATGAGACACCACAAACGAACACACACCATACATACACATGTCATTGTAGCACCGGATTAGCATGTTGCCACTGTTTACATACACCCCAGATATCCCCCGCAGAAATCCAAGAGGATGTATAATGATGTATAACGCAAAAATCTCCCACTTTATTTTTCTTAGAGCTGATCATAAGCTGATGTAATATATTGTGTAAGAGGGAACATGAAATATAGAGGTAGACGCACTGACTGAGTCTGTGACCTTGTCACTGCTGTCATTATCAGTCAGTTCATTCATTATCCATCATCTGTCATCCAGCCATCCATCATAATTTAGTGATGTATTTCCACCATGCACTCTAGGTCTGTTGGAATGATGAATGTTACTGCATCTGATTAGGCTATGTGACACTACATGAATGCTGCAATAAAATATGCAATTGGATACTTTGATTATTTACACATCAACTATCTGATATTGAGCATCATGGACACCTGGCACGAACCCCCAAAAGAGGACAGGCCAGAGACATGGCAGACGTTCAGGAAGAGAAGACACAGGCACAAAACAAGTTCTCATCCCGCTAAAGCATGAGGCAATGTGAGCACATCAGTCTGAATCCCATCCCTAGCCAACCCTCCCCAAACAACAGCCTGTGTCTGTACACGCCTCACCCGTCCAATCAAACCTTCTGCTGGCATGTTGAGGGGAGAATGTAGCTGAACAGCGGCTGACATCACAGGATTCTGACAAAGGCGCCTGATTGCCAGAGTTAAAGGTGCCAGTTCCAGTGCATTGTGCAACAACCTAAATCTGGCTATTACTCTTGGGAAATGTAAGATGGCAAATGGAGGCTAGAGTGTGACCAGGATCTTGCGTTAGCTGCCTACAATATTAAATATACCCCTTATACTCTCCAGAAGATACTGGAAAAGATATGGCGTCTAAATCGTTGAATTTAACTTAATGTCGGCCTCGCTGTTTACAAATGTTAACATGTTACATTCTTAATGTAAATTTCAGTGGAAGTAGAAACCTGAAGTGAAGTGATGAGATTTTGGGTGAATACAGGCTAATAGTTGTCACAGAAGGTGCTTATTGTGTTGCTTATTGTGTATAAGATATCTGTTGTAAGGGTGGGCGTGATGAAGAGGAGTGTCTGGACCATGGCAGGGAGTGAAAAGAACGGCTGGTTGTACATGTCTTCCAATGGCTGAACACTTAGCTGGAACAAGACTTTCTGGCAAAGCTACTAATACATCATCATGGAGATTGAGATCTTTTCCATTCATTCATTCAGTCTGCACCAAATGGTGCATCACACAGACTCGTGACACCATGCCTGCATGTTTATTAATTGACCATTAAATACAGTTTCATATTCTTATTAGAAATCGTTATGAAAAGCAATTATCCCTAAATGTGTGTTTATGAAGTTTTCCAGTGTAGAAGAAATCAATTCTAATTGAGAAATAAAGAATTTGTGCGTGAGAGTTTTAGCTTAAGAACCTGCACCGAAAATAGAAGAGAACAGAAACTTTCCTTCCTTCAAGTGCGAAATTATGATGAATGTCAAGTTGCATTGATGGAAGCCAATGCTCACAGAGCAAAATGTTAATCTGTGTTAATCCTGTGGCAGAAGAAGACACACTAAATCTGACATTTTCAGGTCTGTTTTGGGACATTTTGGGTATGTTCAAATAGAAAGGAAAAAGTGGCCCAATTCACAGGCTGATCACAACATAATTTTAATTGGACCTGAGCAGATTATGTTCCTAAACGGTCCTGCATGCACACAAGCACAATGCTTCATGGGATACCCTCATGCAGAAGTAAAAGAGAGGCAATGTTCACATTACCATGCTGAAGTGGATACAATCTCTTTCCTTTATCTCACAGATATGACATTTTCGATGCTGGTGATTCATGCAAAGACGTATAAACGTGTGCATGCTTGGACCATATGCATTCACAATACAAGACACAGGTCACTTGAGATTATGAATGTGAACCATGAAAGACACGCCAATCCAAAAGAGGCCAATAGACTCTTCTCAATTGTTGTTTTGACGACAACACTAAATGCTTGATTATGGGTAAGAAGCCACATGTCTGTCTGTTCTCATTCAGGTCACAAATCTGACCTAGGACAGAACATGAAAGTGACTCAGATCTGATTTGAAAAGATTGTATTTGTGTGTTCACACAGATCTGCAAAAACAGATTTGTGTCACATTCAGGCAAAAAAAATTTAATCACTTTGAATCACTTCTTGTTGGTACTGCGAATGTAATCTCAAGTCTCATGTAGTCTCAAGTAAGTCTCAACAGGAAGTCTCAAGTATATCTCAACAGTCCAACTCGACATTTTTCACAATTTCATGCAGCCAGGGAGGAAAGAACCCATCACTTCTGGCTCCGATCTGGCATCCAGACATTCCTCTCCAGTGAAGTAGCGGCCATGAATTCACACAGACCCATCATTAAAATCATGACCCTCTTTTGCCTCCTTGCTCTCATGATAATTTGTTCCTGAATTTAGAGCCAGTCCCCACTGCAGATGAACCCCAGCATTAACTTTAGGCCACTTGCTGTTTGTCAGTACTACTATAGACAGTAAGGCAGGTTTGTTTGTCACTCAGAGCAAGAAGCAGATGAAAGAGAGAATAAAGCAATGATGCAGATGATATTTTGTTATCCAGCTTGTTAGCTTACAATTGCCACTTTGGAACCAGTTCAGGCTGTTAATTTTTCTGTTTTTGTGGTTTATTTTGGTGTAGCCTTTGCGAGGGAATATTTGCTGTAACACAGAAGGTGCTGATTAACGTGTGTACACATTTTATAAATATGCATAATAAAAAAAAAATGGATAGTCAACATGCTTTGAATGTTTCAAAGTCTGTAAATTATGCCTACGTTAGAACACTTATAGCACATGTAATAAAGTAGGAATATTAAAATGATAGTTAAGTATAGCATTAAAGATATTTTTAGACACTTCTATAGAAAATGAAAATGTACATACAAAGAGAAGAACCACAAGGTTTAAAACCAGAAATTAAATTTCAGAATAATTTTGTACAATCAACAGGAATTTACTCTTAAATAGGTATAAATAATGTAACTGTTTCAAACTACTGCCACTGGGACATGATAACAGATTTCAATAACACGAATTTCGCCCCACCAATTTTAGAGTGCTGCCACCTCTGCATTGCTCCTAAATCATCTTCGCAAGACACCTGTTTTTGACCTTCTGTCCTGTAGGGAGCAGCATTGCTCAGCGCCTGCTTGGTCAGGGTAGGCAAAGCAAGTCACGATAATCACGTCCTGCACCAAACCACACTGGGCAGACAAGGCTCGAATCATCGCTCTCATCTCCACACACCCTCCACAGCTGCCACGTCTTGACACTTCAGCGCGCAAATCACGCTATGGTTTCTGACATGCATGCCAAAGCAACGAGGAATGACGGTTATAAATCTATTTCATTTACCCTTTTTCTGTGCGCTTGCACATTTTCAACGTTCTTCACAAAAGTGGCAAAGGAGATCGTTACAGGCGGATAACGTCCGTTAGATCTGCGTGAGAGGCTGCTCGCCCTTCAGCGTTTATGAGGCTTCAAGTGAGTCGAGCCTGACATCTGAATTAAGGTCCGCTAGCCAGTAATTAAATCTGAACCGCTGAGAAAATATCTGTGAGTGGCACGGATGATCTTCTCAGCCAATAGGATGTCGCGAAACACGGCAGATAATTTGAATCGCTCTCCTGCTGGTCATGATTCCAGGTGAATATGCAAATTATTCTATTAGATTAAATAGGCCAAACTCAATTAAATGGCCTGATTGCTATTGGAGGCAACAAAGTTGAAAATGATCCATAGGCCTGTGCTTAAAAGAGTAACAAATAACAGAAGGTTGTTTTCATGGTGTATTCTGACATGTCATTTCAGTAAAGCCTGATATGACAGAAACCATAATTTGAAGGAAAAAAAACAGAAAAATATATTCGTCATGTGAAGTCAGAAGGTGTTTGATGTGATATCTCAAGCTTGTGAATGATCCCAGCATATGCACAAAGTATAATAATGATTTTTTGCTTTGAAAAAACGACCACTGTATGTGATGAAATATAAAAGATATTTTTAAAGATTCATAGTTCAGCCACAACATCAAATGCCGTCCCACCATCTGACTACTAGTTTCCGACTGCGATTTATCAATTTCAACATCACATCAAGGCTTCACTTACATTTGATGACAATATCCACCTTGCAATGCCAGTGACTCTGTCTTTCCCATAATTATGTCACTCTCCAGGCCCAGAGAACAAAATAATACAGCAACTAATTTCTCTCTTCCATGTCATTTTTTAAATTATTTAATTGGCTGTTTTTAATAATGAAAAAAACATTTTTCTTTTCCTTAACAGCCCCTTCTGTTAATAGCCATATGGTAAGTGAATTTAAAAGACAGAAAGATGCAGTAACACTAATGCTGTGTACTGTAGGAACCAAAGGGTCCAGGCCCCAAAATAGACAAATGGCTCTGAAGAATCGTATGGAGAAGTTGAGAACAAAGGGAGGGGGGAGGGGTGCAGAAGAACAACACAGCAACGGTTGACAATTGGTTCGCCGGAGACAAACTGTAGTCTTCTCAGAGCAATCGCTATGAGGGCTATTGCAGTAAATTATATCAGTCCACCGAACAGTAGTGTCACCCTATCGACAGGAAAATATTATTATATATCAGGACAGTGGGACATTAAGGTCTATTAGGGACAGTTGAGAGAAATGATTTCATGACTTCTGTGCTGTGATGCGATGCGGTTCTCGGTCCAAGGACTTCGGGATGACACGTTTCTATCTCCACCGTGACGCACGTGATGGCACTCAGGAGGTGATTATAAAGACAGCTACGAGCTGAGTCGGCCATCTTAAGGGGTAGATTGTCAAACGCGGGCTGTCCACGGGGCTCACAGGACCTGGGTTGAGATCGACTGTCTTGCAGAACAGAGGGAGAGAAGTTGCGTGTAAGGGTTTAGCCTACTTACCTGGGTGTCGGCAGACAGAAGTAAACTTGCAACCAGCTCGGGCCCATTACAGTGAAATGGATTTTTTTTTCGTAGCTGAAATAATGTCCTTTGCACTGTCGGCGGTCAGCGTGCCTCCAGATTAAGTGTTACTCCGTCTGGACTGGCAGTCCACTGCCTTTCCTTGTGGACCACTTGGGGCTCAGATTAGATTTGCCCGCGGTCTTGGGGCGCTGCTATTTTGCAGACTCGCTGCTTTCGTCTAGGGCTAAATGAGAAAATGGGTTGCAAACACACCCTGCATGCATACACACACACACGAATACACACACCCAAAGAACCTTGCGAACTGACTGATGATTTTATTAAAGTCTTAGTGCACCTAAGAGAACCTTCGGCGCATGGCTGGATGAAGAGGGCTTCACTGCAACCAAAAACACTCCTGCTGGTTGCATACATTTGTCTAAGTGGAGTTTGGGGCTCAGGCCAAACAAATTGAAGGTGAGATGTAGTTTACTGAGGCGGGCCGATCCAGGATTAGTATGCATGAGAGCATACTTAAAGCCCCTGCTCCACCAGACTGGTGTAAATCAAGGTTAATAAAATTCTCCATGGAGCCACATATGGTAGGACCTTAATATTTCATATGCTACTCACACCAAATAGTAAAGCCAATATCTATAATTAATTATAAAAAAGTAGATTTGTAGTGTGCACATGCTACGAGTTGTTCAAACCTAAACAGGAAGGGGAAATCAAATGAATATTATAATTTTAACGCATAAACAACACAAGAACAACAGTGTTGGCAAGCTGACACTTCCTGATTTTTTTTTTACCCGACTCCTTTGTTTTAAAGCATCAATATAAGGCTGCGTTCCAAGCCTGTGTATACCCTCGACGCACTTAGCGCTTCTGAAATACCCTTCCCACGAGGGGAAACACTGCCACGTCATCCCTCGCTGTTGACATCACTTTCTCTGCAGTCGCCCTTCGGGTGTCTGGGCACACACCGTGACGGGGCTCCGGTTTCGTCTTGCTGGAGAGACACCCTGGGCGAAAAGACGACCTTTGGATGCATCCCCCCGGTGTGTCTGCTCGGGCTGTCGCTCTGGGTGAGTGTCCTCTTCCTCTTCCTCCTCCTCTTCCATTAGAGAACGCGAGAGACGTGTCCAGGGATGACTATGCGCATCGCACCACCCAGCCACTGTGGTCTGGAATATTTCATGAACTCCCACAGAAGCAATACATCAATGATGCAGGACGGTGACCAGAAGTCAATCTCAGTAGTATAATGATGCATTCACCTGGTAACTGGCTGCATAGGAGCTCTGGAAAAGTCTTAATTATAACCAAAGGTTGGAATTACAATAAGTTATATACAACTCTGTCATTTGAGGAGCTATGCAATAATGGAATCTCCAGTGCTTGCAGTTCTCACTGAAATTCGTATGGTGTAATAGTTCAGAGAAGACGTTATGTTGTGTGGTGTGTTAAAAATTATACTTTTATTGCTGGGTTATTACAATATTCATAATAAAAGTCCCTAAATATTGTAGTCTTAGCACACATTGATGATAAAGTTATAGAAACATGACCATCAAGGAAAGAAATACTTCGGTTTTAGTTAGTTTCTGATAGGCTGTCGCTGAGGCTCCCTAGACGCCCTGCCAAGCATAAGGCCGTGACAGGCTTCCTTATGCAATGACAGGCACATTAGTGGTGACCTTTATACAGCTGTGAAAACAGCAAGCGTTAACTGAATGGTGGAAGCCCATGAGAGTCATGAGGAGCTTTGAAATCTGTGCCAGTTTATGCTCCACGAAGGACCAGTCACTACGTGCACGCTGACCGCAAACTGACAGCCATGCGCGTTTAAGACCCAGGCTCGACCCATGAAGTCCTTTCTGGCTTGCCAGCATCCCTGTGAAGTGAGTCGACTTTTTACCACCACAAATGTGTTACCCTTTGTAAAACCTTGTCCTAAAATCGTATGCCATTGTCACCTGCGAATATATGGGAACATCTTTGAGTACAGCTTCAGCTCAGAAAGCCATCTTATCTTTCCAGCAATTACAAAGCGCCACTTGGCTGCAGTTATAGGTACTGAAAATCCATCGCTGCACGAATGGAATTATAATGCTATAGTATGGAATACGGCACCTGACAAAACAGAATGGCAGTTTCCCTGCTGCAGGCTTCAGGCCTGGGGCTCCAAGGGAACCCATGTCATTTCTTCCTGCACTAACATCACTGCATAGAGAGTATGAGTGGACAAGCTCTTCTGTATGCACTGGGCAGTTTGCATTGGGTTCAACTGTCTTGGAAGCTTTTGAGGGTGAAGTTGCCCAGCTTGGATATCAAGAGTTAAATAGTTCTACTGGTAAAAAAAAAAAAAAAAAAAAAAAAAAAAAAACTATAGTTTATAGTTGTAAATAAATGAGTAATTTGGACATGGGATTTGGTGGTTGATATGGTGAGATTCAGTAGCTCTGGTTAAACTGATGCTGTTTCTCTAGAGTGAACTAGGGGCCATAGTTGTACTTGAGTCCAGCATTTATAGGATTAGCAGCATGTTAACAATA
The DNA here is from genome assembly GCA_020368025.1 of Brachyhypopomus occidentalis. Classification (NCBI taxonomy): domain Eukaryota; kingdom Metazoa; phylum Chordata; class Actinopteri; order Gymnotiformes; family Hypopomidae; genus Brachyhypopomus; species Brachyhypopomus occidentalis. Next base: position 7,092,523 of record JAGXOD010001382.1, read on the forward strand.
TGTTTTAAAATGCTTCTTCCCATATTTTGTATATAGTCCTTTTGTTCTCTGGGTGGCTTGTGAAATCACATCTGTGTTATGCTCTACAACAACTCAACAACTAGAACAATAGTTCTAATCATCTAATTCTTGGTATTCTTCTGTCTTCCAGTTCTTTTCTTGTTAGCCTGTTCTCAGTTTATGACTACGGATCCTACTAGGATTCCTCTGTCTACCTGCGTCTTATGTGATTTATGAAAGGCTCAAGTTGACATATAGCACATTTAGATCAGACCACTTTCAAGGCAGAGCTCTCGATTTACTGGTCAATCTATGTCTCTGTCTCTCAGCTATGGTCACAAGCTTTGGGTAGTGACCGAAAGAATGAGATCACGAATACACGAATTAATTTTCGCAGGGTGTCCGGCCTCTCCCTTAGAGATAAGGTGAGGAGTTCGGTCATCCGGGAGAGGCTTGGAGTAGAGCTGCTGCTCACCATGTAGAGAGGAGCCAGTTGAGGTGGTTTGGGCATCTGGTCAGGATGCCCCCTGGGCATGTCCAACTGGGAGGAGACCCCGGGGTAGACCCAGGACACGCTGGAGAGATTATATCTCACAAGCTGTCCTGGGAACGCCTCGGTATCCCCCCAGAAGAGCTGAGAGAGGTGGCTGGGGAGAGGGAAACCTGGGCCTCTTTGCTTAGGCTACTGCCCCCATGACTCAGACCCGGATAAGTGGATGTAAATGGACGGATGGATGGATGGATGGATGGATGGATCGGACCACTTCCAGATCCTGTGTTACAATTACCCAGCAGCAGTTACGTTACTCACCAAGCCAACACCAACACAGCATTTTTCTTTGGCACCAAGACCAATCAGAGACCCAGATCCCTTTGTGTTCTCGTTGGTCCAGAATCAAAAGCATTTGCATAAAGCAGGGAGGGATGAGGTAGGGTGTCTGAGGCAAAGAACTGCCCCAAAGGGACAGAGACTGGGACAGCGGGGGAGGGAGGGGGGGGGGGGGGGGCAGGAGTGACTAATGGATTACAGAATCAGGTAAACTTGACTGTTTCGTGCTGAATCGACATCTTTGAGAGAGCTTGCAATGAATGGAACTAATTTCCCTCCAGTACTGTGCTGCTCGCTTACACACTGAAGTCTCATCAACATTCTTTGGATTTGTGCATGCTGTTATATTAGCAGTAACAAAGTAGCTGTTATACATTTCGTGTTTTCCAAGTGTTTATATTTTATTAGAATCTGTCCATTTTTAGAGGTGTTTTACATTCCCCCTGTTACATTTCAAAATAAAAGCTTTCACTCGGCAATGTTGTCACTGTTCATTCGAGGATAATCCTCACCCATGGATATCACCTCACTACCAAACCACCTGCCATGCTTGAATGACATTATTTTTAAATCTTTCAACAACAACAACAACAACAAAGGAAATTCATTTTTAATCAGGCGCACCTGCTCTGATCTTCCTAAAGGGAATATTTCACTTGCATATTAACTATTCAGGTCAATGTTAATTGATATCAATGACAACTGATGACACTTTTAGCAAACTTTTACTGAGGGCCCAGCGAGTGATTTTAGAACAAGAAGATGAGACACATCTACTCATAAAAATAGCACCTGTTATACCCAAAATAAATAATGGCGAGTATTTATTGAGTATTGAGTAGTTATATTAGTTGTACTAGTTTTAATAATAGCTTTAAATAATATTTCAAGGGCTTGAACCCAGAGGGGCACAAATGAAATTTTGGGTTATATACTATATATTAAAGCTTTTGATGAGATCTATCTAATGGCAGAAATATCAGATATGGATATTATACCATTTTTTAATACAATAAAAACAATAATACACAGTATATCACTGAAAGGTCTTTGTGCTCTCCTGTAAAATGTGTCAGATGTCACTTACACCCCTGTGGTTCCAAACCCTTGGAGTAATTTTACTAAGGCTATATCTAGTTTTACTACAGGACTGGTGTGCTTCTGCTGTTTCTATAAACTCTTTTATGGGTTGACTAAATAAAGCTGGAACTGGTGTTTTTGAATGGCCCAAGGAGGCAATGTTTCTGCTTTTAATACACAGTCCCATATATTATATGGTTATATGATGTCTTATCTGATACAAAGAGGACGAGGTACTGAAGTGCTAGATACTTTATACTTAATAAATGACTGATTCGCTATGCAGAGTAAAAAGTCCTGCTGTGCTTTTTGGTTTGAACTCATTGCTCATGCAATTGTATATCAAACTGAGCACACACACACACACACACACGCACTACACACACTGCTCATTTGGAGTGCCCTTTTGCAAATTTCTTTGCACTTCAAGAATGATGAAGTGCCTTGAATTAAAGAGGTGGACAAGTACTGTCCTTGGTCTGATCTTTCTGGAGTGATGGCTCGAGTGTTTCACCATGGACTCCTTTTGTTGAAGAAGTTATCCATTTGCTGGCAAATAAGGCTTTATTCTGAATTCAGGCACATAATGACTACCATTAAAAGAATTCTGTTAGCTCAGCAAACCATGGAAAAGATGCATCATGTTAGGTTTTGAACAAGCTGTTGTGGGAGGCAAGAGTGTGTGTGTTTGTTTGGGGGGGGGGGGGGGGGGGGTTGAGTCAGGACTCGGAATGAAGCTAATGCAAGCGAGATGCTTCTAGTGATACCGCAGAGATGGACATTGTGACGGCGCTGATCAGGTGCTTCTCTGCCACACCACGTGCGTCCGCTGTATTTTTGTCCGAGACCTTTGCTCCGTAGTGTTTCATGTGCCTCGTGTCCGAGGACAGAAAACACCACTGTTTATTATCTGGAGTTGATTGTGTACTGTCTTTCACTCTACAGGACAGATTTAAGGGGCATTCAAGCGAAGCCCTTAAAGAACTTGCCGTTGTTTATTAATCCAGACGTTAATCCAGATGCCCAAAGCTGGCACCGAAACCGCCCCCCTCCCCTCATGACTACTGTACTTTGCCGTGTTGAGAGGAAATTCAGGTTACAGGAATTATTTTTTTAAATACCCTTTCTTGTCGAAAAAGTTCTGTCATTTGAAATAGTGTGCTGTAAATAGGCCAAATAAGTGGAACAATTCTCTGTGCTCTCTCCTTCTCTCCCCTCCTCTCCATCTATCTCTCTCTCTCTCTCTCTCACCCCCCCACTGTTTCCCCCTCTCCCTCCCCTCTTTCACCGTTTGTTCATAACATCGCACCATCAACTACTTTCCCCCACGGAGGCAGAAAAATAAACCATGCTTAGACAGCTGTTTGTGTGATTCGCACGTTGCAAGCTTGTTAACTTGGATAGAAAGCCTGAAAAGCATTCGTAATGATGGGAATGAAAAAGAACTACAAAACAAGAGAAACCCTCAGATATGCTCGCTCCACATGGAACTACGCAAGCAGAGCAAAGCATGAACAATACACATATCCAATAGCAACCCAGCTGTTACTGCAAAATAATTGTTTTATACAGTACATATTAGTGTAATATACTTGCTAAATGTGAAGTACAAGTCCTCATGTCTATTCACACCCAAAAAAGTACATAGAACACACACACACATACACTCAAAAAATAAAATAAAATATAATTTTCATCATAACATTTCATCATAGTCTTTCTTCAACTCATCATGTTACTGGTACAGAACATGAAACAATATGCAATGTAAATTACATTTCTGCAGTCTGTTTGACGGTGGACATAATACTACTGAGCATGTGCAGTCTCACGAGCATCGAGCCCACAGTTATACTCACCTGCATGAACTGGCAGATGGACACCTGACCCTGCTGTGGTCATCCACATTTGCCGCTTTGGAAAGTCCTTTCGTCTCCGAAGACGGACTCTGTTCAGTGGGTTCACTATAAATGTCTCGAGTGGGCTGGGAAGGAGCATGACGGATCATTAGTTCACGTGGTCAAATGAGAGGAGAAAGAGGGACAAGGGAAGGAGAGAAGAAAGATTACAGATAAAGGGAGAGAAGTTAAAGGATACATTTCATATCTTGCTTTTGAAGTTCCGCACAATGGGCAAAGGCTCAAAGACATGGAAGGAAGGGTGGAGATGAGATGTGGAATTGATTTTCAAAAGAGAATGGGCTACTTTATTATCATTTTGTGAATATTAAATCCAGTATATTCTAATGGAATATAAACCAATTACACAGGCCAGTGAACTGGCTTTGCCTCAGAGAAAGTTTCTCTCTTAATATTCTCCATATTAAATATCTGTAAGACACACTGGTGCAATTTAAGTATTAAAAAAATATTTAAATAAGGTTTACCAGTTTTTAATTCAAAGTTTGCATGCCTTTATATTCATAGCCAAAAGAGTGTGATTCAGAAAACTGCGATTTGAGATGGTGAAAGAATTGAATGGCGCATTGCTACTCAGTTACCCTCCATCTAAAAACTGAACAGTCAGCCCCTTGTAGCCAATGAGCCTAGGTTTTCATTATTGTTTATTACACTTACATTTCCTCCCTTTAACCATCTATAAAACATCTCGCCTTACAAAAGTCCCTTAGGGGTAGAGGTTCAATTTGAATGGAAAGATGAGTGTGATAATTGCTTTTTATGAGTGGTGCTTATGTCTCACCAACTTTCTGAACCACATGATTGAGTCTTCTATCAAATTGCAATAACAGTAGAAAGGATGGAAGAACTTTTTCCAGATATCCTACGGTACTCCAAGCTTATTCAAGGAACGCTGCCCCTGCTGGAGACGGGTTATTACTGCGACTTGGTGCATCCGTCTTATCCTTAGGATGGAGATGGGCCTGGTCTTCCCATCATGCACTATGAATGGCATTATGATGCACCCCACACCCTCCTGAGGACTGATTTGGAAGATAGAAGCTAAACTCATGTAAATTCAGCATTTGTCCACAGGAGCCATAGTTATGCCCATAAAGTAGAAATCTGTAACTCAGCGAACAGACTCAGGCATGATCAGGCATATGTGATCAGACACATACAGTGTCCCATGTGTGCCAGATACAAGGTGTTTCTTTAAAAAAATTTTTATTAGAGCGGGCTACACCTCCCATACCACAAAATTCTACTGCTAAACAGAGAAGAAGATACTGTTCATCTCTTATCTACAGTATGTCTAGTGAATACATGAGCAATCCAATGATTATTGCTGTTTTGAAAACCTACTGTATCTAGTGGTCAGGTCAACCATTAGAGCACATGAAATAAATGTGCAGTGCATTTCATAACAATAAAGAGGCATTGATAAACAGTACTTAAGATAGAATTGTTTCATTCTAAACAGTTATGTTTAGATTTAGAAACACTAATGGCTAATGAACACTAATAATTCATAATAAGAACAATTAATTAAAGGATAATAACAGTGTTATAGTGTTAATAGTGTAACAGATAACATTAGGAAGCATTTTGTTGTGTCGTCTGTAGCTTTTTTTTGCATTTGTGAATGTGTTTTGTGTCTTGTGTAGCGTTATGAGCAGATATGTGCATACCTAAACTACAATCAGCAGCTTAATAAAAAGTGCAGAAATTCTCGAGACCAAATTTAACCTTGTTCCTGCAGTCGGATCAGGCAGAGGCCCGGACGACATCCATCCCACAAATCCTGGTTTTATGCTGTGCACTTTATCAAGCTGTGAATTACTCATATTAAATGAGTTCAAAGTGCTTCACCATCTTATGAAACCCGCATATGGCTTGACCATGGGCACCATTTTTCATCGCTGGGTTTTGAATAACACCTTGAGTCCTGTAAGTAAAAATGGTATCCTGGGAAAAGCCAGCAAGCCCACACTGCACGTGCATCAAACACACCGACGTTCAAACGGGGGACCAAGCACCTCACCGAATATTTGCCCGTCCCCATTGAGATATTGCCCAAGCGCCGCCATTTGTTCAGATCCCAGCAATTATGCGGGCAAATGTTTTAAACCTGTGATCGAGGTTTTAACGGTGTTGGCCTCTGGATTCATAACAGGAGGTTAGAGTGTAAGTGGGGAGCAGGTTGCTCGCTGCGCCCGGGACGCTGATTGCAGTCCGTCCAGATGCCGCCACAGGCCTTATCGCCGGCTCTCCGCTCGAAAGGGCTCCGGGCCCGCTGCATATTTCACGCTTGCTGATCTCTGGCATGTGGAGGGGGAGGAGAGAGCGGCGGGAGCCCAGAGAGGGGGCGGTGCAGTCCAAGTTCCGGACCAGCCGAGCAGACCCGCGCAATTAAGCTGTCGCCGCGTTTTTTTGATTATGTCGGAGATGGGGAGATTGTTATTCACTTTGGCTTGCCGCGGTGATGTATAGGCAGGACCACCACCGCCGGTTTCAGTGCAGGCCACTTTTACTTCTATTGAATCATGCGTCCACCTCAGAGTCCTGCTAATGACGCAGAGCGGGAAATGTTTTCCCCCAACTCGGCAGCAATTTCCAGTCAAAACGTTATTATAATTAGGACAATGATTCTAATGCAGGCATGAATTATTCAGGATGCTGATTGGTTACAGCTACAGCCAGTAGGCGGAGTCAATAAGGGCACCTTCTCCCTGGCAAAGTCCATTACACCTTCTAATGCAGCTAAGTGGCTTCAGAGCAGAAAAGCAATTTCCTGTTGATATCTCAAGGGGGATTTAGTGCAAAGTCAGGGGGAAAACACAAAACAGCCAGATACACACACACACACATAGCCATACAAGCCCCAGAGCTTCTTGGATGCAGTGACAGACTAATTCCCTGATCAGAATCATTTGTCATACAGACAGTGTTAACTTCATTCCAGCCACTTTTGAATCAGACCCTTCATTAATGCATACTTGTCCACAGAGGTATTAGTTTTATTAGTTCTGTTAAATTACTCTGAGCCTTCAGTTTAATGATAAGAACAGATAAACTGCTTTTTTAAAAGTTAATCTAAGTAATTTATTTAAGTTAAAAAGTCATTTCATAGCACACTTATACAAACACTTTTGTTCAGATTATTTTTAATGAATCAATATTTCTTTTTTACAGACAGGTCCACATTGGTCATAGTTATAAAACCTGAAGACTCCTTCTAAATAAGCTGAGTCATCATCATCATCTGAAACAGATCGTGAGGGAGAATGGGACAAATAGGAATTCTGGTATCCTTGTCGCTACGTGATTGGGAATGAGACACTGGTTTCCACCAATGAAAGGGCAGAGATAAAAAAAAAACAATCTTGTTAGATGTGCATTTAAATTATTTTAAATATTCAAAAGAACATTTTGCATAGGCATTGTGTGTGGCAATATCTAAAATGACTTCATTAGAAATATAGAAATATTGCTGGCACGAGATACTTTTTAGATGGGGTGAGGGGTCATAGTGGAGTAAAAAAGACATTCTAAATGCACTGAGGTAAAATTACAGATCACTCGAAAGTAAAGTCCTTGAAAGAGTATTCAAACACAGTAACCGAAATAACGGCTGCCCACTTAAATTTTTAGCAGAAGCAGAAGCACGTGATGTCGTACCAAATGAATCAAATCCCACTTTATCCAAAAATGGTATTAATCAATGGTAAAATGGGTAGGGGGTGGGGGGATCTGTTCTATGTAAGACAATAAGTTGGAATTAAATGCACCCCATTACGCACCGTGATCCGGATCCCCTACCGGTCGCCTACGGTACAGCGGCAGTTGTCCTGTTGTTGTTGCGTTGTGTGCTTCCCTCAGGTGGGTGGGGCTTATTAGCTCCCTCACCTGATGGTAGTTTGTTTGTCAATATATGCCTTGTCTGTGTACCAGTTGACTGCTGGTTATTGTATCCTTAATTTGGATCAGTGCACGGGATTTTGGTTAGCGCACTTTATTTATTAAACCCCTCTTTTCCTCTGAGACTTGGCGTGATCGCTTCCTTTTTGTTCGCACACCCTGCCCGTCACAGAATAACCAGCCACCTTTCGGAAGCCGCCAGTCTCCTTTACTTTCTCCTTCGTTTGTGGTCATGTCTCGTGGTAAGTGTTTGTCTACGTGAGATTCCGTTGTTTGAATGTATGTGGAGGAGAGCTGGGTTGCAAACCGCTCGTCCCGTCGTGCCTACGTGCTTGTTTGTTTGTGTGTTTGTATAGCACGTTGTGTGGCACGGCGGTGACTGAAGCGAGAGACCCGATAGCGCCCTCCTCCAAGGGGGCGGCTCTTCCTCGCTCATGTGCTCGCCCGTAGTCGAATGTTTGTGCATATGTGTGTGTGAAAGGTGTATGAGGTGTGTGTGAGACTACGGGCTGGAGCTAGCCAGGAGAAAGCGCCTGCCGTTTGTTTTGTCTTGCGTGATGGGTCTTGTCTACGTATATATGTTGATGTTAAATGTAATTCCCCGTGTGCTCCCTCCCTTTTTGTTTGTTAATGGTGTTTTGGGGAGGGGAGCAATGGAGGGTCCTGTGCTACCAATAGGGGCACAGAGGTGCGCAGCTCTGGAAGGAGGCCCGCCGGGTGTGGGTATGTGTGTGCGTGAGGTTCTGTGCCACCACCTATGTCCTCTATGTGAGGAGTGGCACAGACGGCGCAGCTCCTGAGGGAGGCCCGCCGGTGAAAGGGTAAGTCTTGGCGTTTGTGTTGTCTGCGTGTATGTGTTGTGTGCAGGTTCCTCCTACAGGTTGGCAGTGGAGCCCCTGGACCTTGTGGGATCTCCCAAGTAGGCAGGAGCCCCCTGATGTTATGGGGTGACCGGAGCCCTGGTCGTAACTAGCCCCTCTGGAAGGGTAAGGGCCCCCCGTACGTGTGGGGACTATAAGGCTCCGGTCTGAAGAGCTCCTGCTGTGGGCAGGAGCCCCCTTATGTTGTGGGGTGACCGGAGCCTTGGTCGTAAGTGGCCTCCCTGAAGGGGGAAAAAAGGGGCTTCCCAGATGTGTGGGGACCAGAGGGCTCCGGCCTGAAGAGCTCCTGCTGAAGACAGAGGTCCCCCCCCTCGTGCTCGGGGTGGCTAGGAGGTTGGTCCTGGGGTGTGACCGGTCACCAGTGGGGAAGGAGTGCTTCCCCCTGGAACCTCCGGCAGAGTGGAGGAGTCCACCCTGCTATGCACCTCCCCATTAGGGGCGGTCTCCCCGACCGGTTAGGGTTGCCCAGGGCCACACCCTGGGGTGTAGCCGGCCACCAGTGGGGAAGGAGTGCTTCCCCCTGGAACCTCCGGCAGGGTGGAGGAGTCCACCCTGCTATGCACCTCCCCATGAGGGGCGGTCTCCCCGGCCGGTTAGGGTTGCCCAGGGTGACTCCAGGCCCTGTGCAGGGATTGGCCCCCGGCCGAGAGGTAGGTCAGGAGGCGTTCAACTATATGGTAGGTAGGTAGCCTGCACACACGCCCCCTAGTGTTTGTGTTTGTCCTAGCGTGCTTGTGAATTGTTGTATGTAATTCCCCGTATGCTCCTCCTCCAAGGGGGCATTTGGGGGAGGGGCTATGGAGGGTCCCGTGCCACGGCCTGTGGCACGGAAGGCGCAGCTCCTACGGGAGGCCCTGGTCAGGGTAAGTCTTGGCGTCTGTGTTGTGTCTGTGTGTGTGTGTGCGTATGTATTGTGTGCAGGTTCCTCCCGCGGTTGACTGTGGAGTCCCTGGACCTTGTGGGACCTCCAAAGTAGGCAGGAGCCCCCCGATGTGATGGGGTGACCGGAGCCCTGGTCGTAAGTAGCCTCCCTGGAGGGGATGGGCTCCCCGTGTGTGTGGGGACCAGAGGGCTCCGGCCTGAAGAGCTCCTGCTGAAGACAGAGGTCCCCCCCTCGTGCTCGGGGCGACTAGGAGGTTCGCCCTGGGGAGTAGCCGGCCCACGTTGGGGAAGGGTAATCCCCCTGGAACCTCCGGCAGTGTGGAGGAGTCCACCCTGCTATGTACTGCCTCTAGTGAGGGGCGGTCTCCCCGGCCGTGCTAGGGATGCCCAGGGGAACTCCCGGCCCCATACAGGGGTCTAACCCGAGCCGAGAGGGTGGTCCAGGAGACGTTCAACTGTGCAGTAGGGAGGTAACCTGCACACACGCACACTTTGTGGGGCCCTTGGGGCATGAGGGCTCTGTGACCGACTGGGGGCGTGGTTTTGTCTTGTTGACGGCCCAGTCGGTCCAGGGTCCCGCCCAGGGAGGCGGGAGCTAAATTGTGTTCTATGTTTTATGTTTCAGCTCCGGGACCGCAGGAGGCGTTTCCCTGCCTTGTCCCCGCCTTCCTGCCCCTTCGTCTGGCGTCTTGTGTTCTGCCGCTGTGAACCGCACATCGGGCCGTAGTGCGGCTTGGTGGGAGGATCTGTCACGGTGAGGGAGGCTCCCTACCGGTCGCCTACGGTACAGCGGCAGTTGTCCTGTTGTTGTTGTTGCGTTGTGTGCTTCCCTCAGGTGGGTGGGGCTTATTAGCTCCCTCACCTGATGGTAGTTTGTTTGTCTATATATGCCTTGTCTGTGTACCAGTTGACTGCTGGTTATTGTATCCTTAATTTGGATCAGTGCACGGGATTTTGGTTAGCGCACTTTATTTATTAAACCCCTCTTTTCCTCTGAGACTTGGCGTGATCGCTTCGTTTTAGTTCGCACACCCTGCCCGTCACAAAGCCGACGCATTTGCTTCCTCACCTCTCGCAGAGAAGCAGATTCATGTGGAGAAATCAGGCCTGGAATGCATGGGGATAATCACTGAGAAATTGATCAGCAGGGTTTGTTAATTATTTGTTTTTCATTATCTAAAAAAGGCTGTGCTCTCCGAGACTGGGCTCATCTAGGTTGTCTGATGTGGTCACTGAAAACCCAATTGGAGTCAGTGCGAAACAATTCGAACGTTCGCGCTTCGGTACAGCATCTTACTGTGCCATGGTGATTTAGAACAGGCAGGAAAGTAAACTCCAAAGCGCTTTCTGCTCCGGCTCTTGCAAGATGACCGCCTCGAAGACGCTCGCCTGCTCCTCCAAATTTCCATCACCTTTCCGACGTCGGCCGCGTGCTCCCACAGAAACTGGGCCCGTTACTGACCTGCCGCCGGGCTTCGTTCCAGACCGCCTACTGCCTACGATGGCAGGAAATCCACTTGGCGCTGACCCAGAGGTCATGGTGACTTTTGGTTTACGCTTGCTCTGCTGGTTTGTCACTGCGTGCATCTCCCAATGTGACTTTACGTGCTGGTAGGAGAAAATAGTCGGAGCAACTCTGGGGCAAAAAATCTCAACTGTCTAAATCCAGAACACCGTTTGATACTTTCAGAGGAGTTCAACAAGGCAAAACCCCTCATTGATATTTTAATAGTGCCGTTGATGCAGAAATAATTCCTCCAACAGAGCAGCGCTCCTGTGCACAAGTTGCAGGGCAATTAAAGTGCCTTTGGACACTTTGGGAGTATTCATTGATCTTCGGTAGTGATTAAAAAATTAAAATGTTCTATCCATTAAGGGAGCATTTGTTGTAAATTTGGACTAATTGGAAAATGCTGTCGAACGCGTCACATTTTACAAGCGCTAGTCTGCGTCTGCAAATGATGTTTCATTCAGTCAGTTAATGTTCGAGCCGGCTCGCAATAGTTTGCTCTGTTGACTTTATTAAATGATTGCTGTGATTGCTGAGTGGCCCACTTCTTTGATCTCGCCAAAGGTACCTGGCGACAGAAAGACATTATAAGAGCCATCCTGTAGACTTCAAATCAAACCATAATATCACATCAATGCTGCTTTGAGAGATTCAGAATGAAAATGACTCCCCTGATTTAGAGCGTATACGTCCTTTGTAGCCTTTATGATGAAAAGGAAAAAGCATTTTGCTTCTGCTTTTGATCACCGTAGTTGGTATAAACAAAAAGGCTACGATTCTCTGACTTCACTCCTGGAACCTGATTTAAAGTGGCTGTAGACAACAAAAGCAATGATTCAGTTGCCTCTTCTGATGTTAGGTTACATACACCTAATAACTTGTGCCTCTTTCTGAGTTAAGGCAACTTCCCGCAACAGTTTTGTTCTGCTGTGCCTTGGCATTAAATAGCCTTTCTCCAACAGGAGTGCAGTTCTGCAATTTATGTGTGCAGGAGTTCACCCAGAGCTACCGCTCTGTAGTGTAAATCACTGGGAACCTTTCAGTTCCCTCTGGATGACTGAGGGGTTTGCAGCTTTCTGGAACAATGTGAATTCGAGTGAGCCTGATCTATCTTTGGACTTGTTAGTTGAACATTCGCCCTCAGTTCCAGGACAGTCAACCTCTGATCTGAATAACAAACCTGAGGCTAGGACGGATCCCCAATAGATCACACTCAGCCCTCTCTGTTTTGAGCTGTTATGCAATGTTTCCGGACGTTCGCTGCTCGTTTCACTGGGATCCTGTGTGCATTCATCATCAACTTTGCAGGCTCATGAGCTCTAGAACACAAGCTGGCACAACTGATGTCTCAGGCTGGCCTCTCAATCTCTGGTGTGTGGACATACTCTGGGCCCAGTTCCTTTGTTTTTCTGTCTATCTAAGGCATTGTAGTCTTGATATATTTACCCCATTAAACATTACTGTTCCTTAACTGCAGTGGTGTGCAGGGCATAAAGTTGGTAACCCCCCTTGATCCAAATGACACAGAACTTTAAATTATTGGCTGGGTTCCAAAACACAGCTTATCGGTCCTCAATATGATACTACACATGACAAAATGAAGGTGTACACTGGATAGTCGAGTTTGTCTCACAGAAATGACCAAGCCACATAGCTTTTTTTTTCTTTCTGGCTAATATTTATGGATGGAGTGGGTCCCCTCTCCGAATTCCTTTGATACCGTCATCGTCTGTCTCGCTTAGAGTCGATATTCAAAGGTGGAACGGGAAACACGCGCAACATCAATTTCATTGGTCGGATTTCCTGTCATTTTGCTAATAGACTTGCATTGCAGAACCTTTCAAAGGGGCACGTAGGCACACGCACAGCCGCCAGTCCCTGCAGGCAACCTAAGGTTCGGTTTTGATTAGAGCCGCTGTCAGACAGAAATAGATCCCGCATCAACCGAGAACACGTGCAGCCGCTTATGCGAATAGGTTTTGATGCGATTATTTTACTCTTTATTTTACGTCATTCATGAAATATCTTTTTCATATGAATATATTTTTCATCCACTCGTTTGGTTACCTTTTCTCTGAAGGGTTAGAAAGGTCTGGATACACACCGCTGCTTAACCGTACCTTCTAATTTTTTTTATCGGGACAATTCATTTAATTGTTTTGTTGTGGTTTCATCTGACTCGTTTGTGTTGGTCGACTGTGTAAACATTTAGCTGCTCTACCCTTGTCTTATTTTCGTCTTAACTTTACAGGGATCGGGTTACTTTCTTTTGAACTCACTTTTGTCCAGGGCACTAAGTAATGTCCTCTTTAAAATTACATTTGCAAATTGTAATTACATTTAATGCCTGCATTAATGATAAGAGTGTGGTGCACTCTCTTGGTCCGAAAATGAAGTTATCCTTCAAAAGAGTTCCAATTCCTAAAAAAAAAAAATTCTGATGATTTTTATTAAAATTGAATGGCATGGTAAATAAATGGAAAAGCTGCAAGAAAGGGCCCTTTATCAGAAAACAAACAGACAACAACAACCCAAACAGTCAGTAAAATCTGTGCCAGAAAGCTGCTAAGTAAAATCCATTTGCATTTGTTTGTTATATAAAAAAAATGTCTGGCACTGTTGATTAAACTGGATGCATTAACATATTACAAATTAGCAGAGAGGGTTTGGAGAGCTTATTGTGGTGAGGGCATGAGCAGGGACACATGACTGAAGTGCTTGCGGACCCTTTAAAGATGCTGTCCACTCTGCCCCTCCCATGATGCATTGGGTGGGGGACCCAGGTGCCCGGAGAGGCAGCTACTGGTGTGGTACTGCTGAGCCTGAGTATCTCCTTTTGTTTTTTCCACCCATTTCCATTTGGAAGAACTTGCTTCATGCAGTAGATGTGCTCAAGGATATTACTACACTATAACACACAATTAACACCCCACACCCCAGTGGTGGGGCTGTCTGAAGATCCTGCATCCTGCAGCAAGATGTGGGGGATTACTTTCTAGAGGTGCCAACCCAGCTATACCTACCAATCTCATGTGCATTTATCTGTAAGGCATACTTTCAAGTTCACACATCCACCCAGGATTACCAATAACCAATAAAAGTAGGTATTGTTGGTTAAGGTTACACTAAGCCAGTGTTTTACATAGAATGTGTGGTGATGGCAACCTTCAGATTTGTAGTTTGACGGGATTTGAGTGGGCCTCTAAAACTGCGCTGCATGACCTGATTCACTGAACAAAAATATTCTACTGACCCCACAACGAATTCGATAAAACATCCAACATGGGTGGGTAACGGACACAAAATCGTGAAGGAAATGTGAAGCCACACGTATTACACTGAGGACCAAGCTGGACGACTATAGAGAAGCTACGATGAAGGGCAAAAAGTCGGAACCAGAAGGTTTACACCAGGAAGGATATTTCTTCCCTTCAGGAAGAGGTAAAAGCAGATAATTGCACACACTCACACACATTTGCTGCAAGGGACCTGGCCAGGCACTAGGTTCTCTCTCCCACACTGAGTAAATGAACACGCCAAAATGGGGAAATCACCCAGTGATATGATCGATAGCAGGGTAGCAGCGCTGCAAAAAAGCATCAGTGTCTATGGCAACAGATTGCAAGAAAAACATGAACAATGCCCAGACTTGGGGGAGTCAAGGCAGAGGCGGACTTGAAGGTTGACTCTAAGGCTGACTCTAAGGCTGACTCTAAGGCTGACTTGAAGGCTGACTCTAAGGCTGACTCTAAGGCTGACTCTAAGGCTGACTTGAAGGCTGACTCGAAGGCTGACTCGAAGGCTGACTCGAAGGCTGACTTGAAGGCTGACTCGAAGGCTGACTCTAAGGCTGACTTGAAGGCTGACTCTAAGGCTGACTCTAAGGCTGACTCTAAGGATTGTCGGCATCACAGAAGTCACTGGAGCGTAGAGCCCAAGCTGTTTTGCTACTCTTTTCAGTGCTCAGATTTCTGATGGTCCCATGGTGATTATAGGCCAAGCACACAAGCCTCTTGCCCCAAATCCAAATAAGAAAGGCCATGGTTGATGAGTGTTTGTTTTCATAATGTCCAGTCAAGTCAAGTCAATTTTATTTATATAGCTCTTCTTACAACACATGTTGTCTCAAAGCAGCTTTACAAATTGTATGGGTCCAGATCCCTAATGAACAAGCCAAAGGCGACAGTGGCAAGGAAAAACTCCCTAAGATGGCGGGGAATACTTCGATATGAAGTTCAAGACCTCAGTTGAAACCTGGCTAATGTACAACACTATGTTCAAGGCAATCATGTTGGTTTCCAAGCTCTGCCAATCATAGTTATAGAGATGTGGTTACTTTTTGTGCTATATTTAGATTAACACTGATAGACCTCAGAGAATCTAAAGAGTTCCTTTCTACAGGGTTTCTTTTTTTCGGTGTATGAACCAGGAACAATTGTTAGATGCCATAGTCGATATAAATGCCAATGAGCAGAAGACACTGAACACTGAAGCAGACATGTCAAAAAACTGGCCAATTGACGATGACCTTAAGGATCTCACGGGTGCGTACCTATACATCACGTCCATAGTATAAACATGGACAACCATTCAAGGCTTTGCAAATCATCAGTACATAACAATATATGCTTAATATGAGATATGCTTAATTTCAGGGTCTCAGCTGGGTAGTTCACCAGACTTGAGGTACTGTGCTGCTCTTCATTTAAAAGGTCTCATTTTCCCCCAAATTGGACAGTTACATTTTTCAATCAAGGACAAAAAGAATGTCTGTACATGTCGGCGTTGAAACAGGAGACGCCGCTAACGTGAAGCATTTAGGGCGAACACCACGGCAGACGGGGACAGCCAGGCGAGCCCGCGGCGAGTGGCCGCCGTCAATGATGACACATTTGCACGATTTCACTTCTGACAACTCTAACTTCTAAATGCCTTTGAGAGTCGGGCAATTATTGTAAACAAGATCGAAATTACTTTCGAGGCGTCCTCCGACAGCCGAGCTTTTGGAGCTCATCATCGAGGCTTTATACGTCTCCTTTGCCTTCGCCCGTTAATCAGACGCGCTTTCTGCCAGCGTGAGTTGGACTGATGAGAAGCGTCAGCTCGGCGTCCTCATACAGTAATTACTCAGGTCCCCGTGCTTTGGGCATTCGTTATGCTCTGAAGAGTCGATAAATGAGAGAGGAAGTCAATAAGCCACCAAGACAGACAGACGAGCCGAGCAGACGGTTTCAGGTGCAAACCCATTCAGCGGAGCTTGCGAAGCTGCAGCCAGAGACGCGGAGCGCCCTCCCCCGGCAAGGACCACGTGGGCACGTCAGCCTGTAAGGGAAGACGGGGAGTAAACGCTTTCTGGATGGCACTCGCCTTTGAGGCCTTAGTCAATTACATAGTGAGCGTTCCATCTGTCATTCATCAGGCACTGTTAGTGTCGTTTCAGCCACTGGAATTCTGGCTTTGTTTAGCTGGTAACGGAGAAATTCAACCCTCGTGCTGTAGAGATTGCAGAGCTAAGGCAGTTTTCATTCTCTGGGGACTGACATTCAGGTGGGACCTGCATGACACCTGACACATATGACACACAGTTCAAGTGAAGTTCTGGGAGATGAGACTGTATGTCAGCTCGAAAGGTGTTGGAGCTGTCCGTTCAGAACCCTTCATAAACAGCACCATGGACAGTACCACTGGTTAGTGTTTGGAACCATTGTGATGGAAAATTCACATTCTAGCAATGCTTTCCACAGGTTAGAATCTGTTTGCTATGGAACACGTTAAACCACTGCTATGTATTCGGCTGCTATGGGAACATGCATAGGGGACGTGATTTGCACAGACTGCACGGGAACTGACATCTGTCGCATCCCAGAGTGAAATTCACACATATTATGTAAAAAACAGTCTCTGCTGTCAAATACACAGCATCAAACCACAGGAATGTGTTATATTTATCAATGTAAATGGCATGACATGGCCCTGAAATATGTATTGATACATTTACAATATTATTATTAATAAGTAATATTATTACTTGGTTAAACAAAAGCTGAATTATCTGAACAAGCAAAATGATCAGATTCTAAAATGGACAGAGTTGTCTTAACCTAATGGAGTGTGGGCATCATTTTAGTAACTTCATTCTCAAGAGTATGTGCATTTTAACATCATCATTTGTGCAGACAGGAACACACGAACCACACACACACACACACACACACACACACAGACACACACGTATGCACACTAATTCTGGTTTTGCCCTTTTTTACATTCTGCTCTTTTTTGCATTACAAGCGCGATCTAACGAGCAGGCCATTACACATGACTTTGATTCTGACCTGCCTGGGCCTGCTAATGGCCTCTTTTAGGATTGCAATGCATTTGTAATGAAGACAAGAGTGCTCTCTGTTCATAACTGCTAGCCATTTGCCTGCTTTAAGGTTTTCATAGGCGCATTGTAGGGACAGTTAATTTTTTTTTTTTGCTGTAATTACTTACTCACAAAATGTTATTGAATTACCTGAGCAAGTTTGAAGGACTCCTAGGGGATATTATAAATGCTGGGTCTGATGCCAAATAGGCGAGCAAAATAGGAAAAATATGATTTATGCATTGCTAAAGGATGGAAATGAACAGATGTGACGATTTGTTGTAAAGTGCAAATGTTCAAAATAGTACAAAGAGCTTATTTTAATGTTTTACTCACTTGGAATCGGTTCGGGATGATAAAGGTGGAGTTTCACTAAAGGCGTAGCTTTGAGCAGCTCCACAGGAAAAAGAACAAAATGTCCCTGATGTTTACTGGAACACATTTGTTACGACCCTTGTCTAGGCACTGGGACGAAACAGCAGTATTAGTTACAGTGACAGTGTGCTGGCGGAACGTGAATTGTGTAATAAAGAAACCCAGAAACAAACTTTTGGTGAATAAGCGCTTTTGTATTATAATCAGAGCACTGGTGAGGAGTTAGGTGTAGCTGTATGCCAAAATAACAAACAACTCCCTCCCCACTACATTGAAAAATAATGCATAGATCACTAGCCTGAAATAAAATGACACAATTCTTACCTATCTCCCTGAAAGAAAAACAAACACAAATCCCCCCTGTCGTCAATTCTACCTCAGGCCACCAGAGGTCCCCCTCACCGGAATACTAACCTCAGGAGCACGGACACCTGGTCCTTATTACCCCACCCTATATATACTCTCTCATCCCTGCTTCTCATTGTGCAGTATTGGCAACTTTATGGTGAAGCATGCCAAGCTGTTCCTCTGTGTTCTATATGCCCTTCGTGTTTGATCTCTGCCGGTATTCTATGACCTTGTCTCTTCGCCTAAGCCCTCTGTACTGTTGCCATATCTCTCTGTTTTTTTGAGCATTTTGGGATTTTGGACCTGCCTTCTGCCTTTATTAAATAACCAATCTGCAAATGGATCACCTCATTCGGGGTCATCAGGGTTAACCCCCCCTCCCCAAGTCCCAACCAGAAAGGTACCACTCCCTACAATCATACATCTCTCAGACAGGACTCACACAAGAAACTGCAGAAGAGCACATTAACTGTGAGAAACAAACAAGAAAGGGAATACTCAGGGGTAGCAAACACAGACATACGCACGGGTTACCGTTGGGTTCTACTGACTTAGGACAACTCTGGAATACTAAATGTAGCAAATCTGCAAGTACTGAGCAAGCTGAAACAGAACAAACAGAGCAGCAATCAAAGGAGACTGCCAGGAGCTCTGGGCATGTCCTCCAGCCACGCCTATAAGGAGGACAGCCTGAGCGGCAGGGCGGAGCCAGCGATGATGCTGAAGGCTGTATCTAAGTCCCGGACTGGAACGGAGCAGGAAGGGAACCAGGCAGTCAGGGGCATAACACATTACAGTAGATATGCTAAACTATAGCTTGTTACCAGTTAAAGCGTCCACCCTCTCCACACCACACCACCTCCCTCTCCACCACACCACCCTCTCCACACCACCTCCCTCTCCACCCCACCACCACCACACCACCTCCTCCACACCACACCACCTCCCCTCCACCACACCACCCTCTCCACACCACACCACCTCCCTCTCCCACACCACCTCCCTCTCCACCACACCACCCTCTCCACACCACACACCACCTCCCTCTCCACCACACCACCCCCCCCCTCTCACACCACCCTCTCCACACCACCTCCCTCTCCACCACACCACCTCCACACCACACCACACCACCCCTCTCCACCACACCACCCTCTCCCACCACCTCCCTCTCCACACCACACCACCTCCCTCTCCACCACACCACCCTCCACACCACACCACCTCCCTCTCCTCCACACCACCTCCCTCTCCACCACACCACCCTCTCCACACCCCCACCTCCTCCACACCACACCCTCTCCACACCACACCACCCCTCCTCTCACCACACCACCACCCTCACCACACCACCTCCCTCTCCACCACACCACCCTCTCCACACCACCTCCCTCTCCACCACACCACCCTCTCCACACCACACCACCTCCCACACCACACCACCTCCCTCTCCACCACACCACCCTCTCCACACCACCTCCCTCTCCACACACCACCCCCCCCTCCCCCCCCCCCCCCTCTCCACCACACCACCCTCTCCACACCACACCACCTCCCTCTCCACCACACCACCCTCTCCACACCACCTCCCTCTCCACCACACCACCCTCCCTCTCCACCACCACCACCACCACACCACCCCCACACCACCCACACCACACCACCTCCCTCTCCACCACACCACCTCCCACCTCCACCCCACCACACCACCTCTCCCCTCTCCCCACCCTCTCCACACCACACCACCTCCCTCTCCACCACACCACCCTCTCCACACCACCTCCCTCTCCACCACACCACCCTCTCCACACCACCCACACCACCTCCCTCTCCACCACACCACCCTCTCCCACACCACCCCTCTCCACCACCCTCTCCACACCCCCTCCCTCTCCACCACACCTCCCCCCCACCACACCACCCACCCACCTCCACTCCACACCTCCCTTTCCAACACACCACCTCCCTCTCCACACCACCTCCCTTTCCAACACACCACCTGCCTCTCCACACCACCTCCCTTTCCAACACACCACCTGCCTCTCCACCACGCCACCCTTGAAGGCTTGTATGTCTCTGCCTTTACTGCACTTTGTTTATAGGGCCTGAATGGAGACAAATGTCTAACCTAATGTTAAGAGGAAACATGACACAGCAGGAAAGAAGAAAACCATCTAATCAGATACATCAAAGTCATTTACATTTACAGTCAGTTGTGCTGAGGCTGTAGAAACTATTTCAACTACTGCACATACATTTCTCTTCTCTTCTCGTGTGTTGGTTCTAGCAATAGCACTTCATATACAAAAAGATTCAGCCTCATGCACCTTGTCTACATTATGTTTTTTTGAACATGCGTAAAATGTGATCTTAAAAAAAGGAGCTACGCTCTTTAATGAGTTAAAGATAATTATAAAAGCCATACAGGTCTTGAATAAGCTCAATGTTCAGAACCCATAAGGCTAAACCAATTGAGTGTTTTTTTCATATTTTTCTAATTCCCTTCTACTCCGGATGGCTCCTTCAAGGTCTCCTAAGAAGCTTCAATGTTCCATTAAATTTCTGTTTTACATACAAATGTGTAACGGACATGGAGAGATATGTTTACCATGCTCACTCCAGATTTTTTTTTCTCAAAAGGACCATAATTCTGTCTTTGAGGGCAGCTTACAAATGGCCAAAATGGCCAAGAGTTAGTAAGTTAATGGACTTTTCCAATCTCCTTTTCTTTTTGCCTGATTCCTTTTTTTTCAGAAATGCTCTCTTTAACTGACCTTTTAGTGACAATTTACAGAACTTTCTAGAATGCTGCAAGAATTCAATATTTTCTGCCATTTTTCCATTGCAGTTGTGGAGCACTTTTAACTCATAATTTCAGGCATCATGAGTACCCTGTGCTTGCGGAAATGGCTTTTTTTATAGCTTTTAACCCCTACTTCAGCAAAGGGTTCAGTAGCTCTCGGTGAACAGATTTCTTTCTCATTCTTCCTAATGCTGACCAAAGCCTGTAAGACCCTCAAGAACTGACTAGCTTCATGGACTTGTGGGATGGGAAGAAATTTCAAAAGTTGACAATACCCACAAACAGGTATAGCTGACTGAACCATTACTTCTGTTTGGAGCATTTTTCCTTGGTGTACTTTAACGGAGGTTTTATTTTTACAGCCTTTGAAAAATCTGACCAGCACTAGAGTCTTCAAATAACATAAGTAACATATTACCACGTTAAGCATTTTTCATAACCTTTCACATCATTCACTTGATGTACTGTGCCTTGAGTGTTGGATTAGCCTTTTAAGATATTTATTTGCATACGATTTTCAAGGGCCATAATTTTACTTGAGGGCCACTTTACAGCAGAGCCGGGCTGAGAGGAGGATAGGTATCGGGTGACATTAGTTAATGGGTGACATCTGCAAAGTTGATTTCTGTGGGAGGATGGCAGGCACTGCCACAAAGCCGCCTTGAAGGCAGTCCTCTTCCAGGCAGTCTGTTAGATGGCTGATTTGATCCTGGCAAGCATCCACACTTTTCTTTCACAGTGGTGGCGTGGCTTATCTCAGGGGGATTAGACTGCTACCGAGGCACCATGAGCTCTCTCTCTGAGAATGTGTATGTGTGTATGTGTGTGTGTGTGCACACTCACTTTCCCTCAGTGTTGCAGGTAGGTCAGGATCTGCAGTATTTCACATGTACCTCCCAACGTCTGGTACACCAAAAAACAAACAAAGTACAGAATGGTGTGGATTTGGGGATCGGGGGGCTGGGGGGTGTGTAGAGGTGACATGTGGGTTTGTGTGTGTCTGCATGTGTCTGTGAAAAGTGTCCCAGGATCTTCAGATCTGACATCGCAAAAAAAAAATAAATATGTGAAATAAGTGGGAATTTAAAAATTGTAAACACAAAAGGATCTTTCAGTTATCGTTCTATTGAGGAGCTGGCAAAAGATGAGTCACTCTGTGTCACGCAAAACATTTATGCCAAGGAGTGATTCAGATGGCGACTGCCAAGCTGAACTCCATAAACCTGGCCAAGTAACAGTGGTACCATCAGTGGTAGTGTCACGGTGCAGTTCCCGGACCCCTGCCTTTGGGCGTGTGTTTGTGTTGTCTGTGTCTAGACTTGTCCTTATTTGTATTTCCGTGGGGGTGGTTAGGTGTGAGTATGTTCATCGGTCTCACCTGTGGCTCGTCTCGTTTTCACTCTGGTCTCGTGTAGTTTGTCTATTTAATGTGTGTCCCGTGCCCGTCTTTGTTTGGAATGTATGATATGTTAAGTGTACGCTACCAAAGTAGCTTTCTCTGTTACAGAAAGACGAGCCAAAGAACAGGGTGCCAGGGTACGTGCGGGACAGGAGGAAGGCCAAGGGAGGTAAGAAAAAGGGTAAGCGCCAACGCGCGTCTACTCAGAGGGTACTGAGTACTACGGGGCAGAAGCAAGCCCTTCTCCGTCCGTCTACTCAGACGCTACTGAGTACTACGGGGAGGAGGCAAGTCCTCCTCCTGTCCATCTGCTCGGAGGAGACCGAGTGCTACGGGCAGGTCGCAAGCCCACCTCCGTCAGTATGCTCGGAGGACACGCAGAGATGCACTCACCAGCGAGAGCACCTGCCAAGCCAAGGACTGGCAAGGGCCCCCCCATGGCGAAAAGGGGAACTGCGCAAACCCCTAGGGAGCCTAGGGGCGGTGTGCAGCCTAGGGATCCCGGTGGGGGACCGAAACCCCAGGGGGACTGCGGGACTGCGCTCTCGTTCGTGCCACTACCTGTGTTTTTGTCAGTCCCTGTTCTCCCCAATCCCTTTTTCCCTCTCGTGCCGTTCGTGTTCAATGTTTCTCTGTGTGTATTTGTACTTGTCCCTGTTTTGTCTAACGTGTTTTCCCGTTTTCCCAGAGAGGGTGTTCTGAGCGGTGTCGCGGTGGAGCCCCTTGCGGAGGAGTCGACTCCCGGAAGCCATGGTTCCCGGCGGTCTCGGGCCTGCCCATAGGTGCGGGTCTGAGGCTTTACAGCTGCGCTGGGCAATCCGGGGCGGAGTTGCCCTTGGTGGGGGGCTCTGTCTGTCACGGTGCAGCTCCCGGACCCCTCCCTTTGGGCGTGTGTTTGTGTTGTCTGCGTCTAGACTTTCCTTATTTGTATTTCCGTGGGGGTGGTTAGGTGTGAGTATGTTCATCGGTCTCACCTGTGGCTCGTCTCGTTTTCACTCGGGACTTGTGTACTTTGTCTATTTAATGTGCGTTTACGCAGTGTTCCGTGCTCGTCTTTGTTTGGAATGTATGATATGTTAAGTGTACGCTACCGAAGTAGCTTTTTCTGTGAATAAAAGTTTGTATGTTGGACGGTTTCCGCTGCATTCTGTTCTCAAACCTTGCACGTTCCAGGTAGGTCAATGAAAACACTTTTCCATTTACTATTTATGACCTGTATACTAATAGAAGCTTTTATGGATTTCTTATCCTCTCTGTCCTTTTCTGTCATAAAACAAGTCTTATCATTCTTAACACTCACTCGCAACTAAAGGGATCACAAATGTACGATTCTCGATGGGAACTGAGCCTGCTTTAGCAGCACATCAACCAAATCTTGTAATCAAGTGTAAAAAGTCTTTGAAGGATCTTGTAAGTGATCCCGAGATGGTCTTGAACAGCCATGCACATGGGGATCTCCTCCACGGATCCCCTTTTGAGATACAGGTAGATATAGATCCCATAGATCCCATTCTATGGTTCTCCGTAGAATTCTTAGTTCACGTGTAGGATCTACTCAACCTGAAAAGTCTTATGATCACAGTAGACATGAGAAAAAACAAAGGGAAAAAATAACTCTGCATCATGACGGGAGGTGCTGTGGCATGATCCATTTCTCTGTTCTGGCTTAATGGCAGATTCAATGCTAATGGTGGACAGCATATTGTAACAGTTGTTTTTGGTATTGCAACGTCTCTTTCACAAATTGAGCTAATTGTATACTTTCTTTAAAGCAACCAAATATCAATCCTTTGCTCCAGTTTGCAGTCTAAGGAATACGCGTTGCACATAAAACAGTTTGTGCCTCCTCAACATCACTCGATGTAACCAGAACAGAACGCTTTGATGTTATGTCATGACTGCTTAATATCTGGTTGGTTTAGTGTTGTCTCCCCACTTTCGTTGGCCTGTCTTCGCTGTTAATAGATGTGCACATGCACTCGTAATTTACTATCCCACAAAATGCATTATTCATGGGCCACAACTTTCTCAAAGTCTTTCATGACTTTGTATGGTCATGCAGTGGATGTTATGATGAAGGATGTGGTTTAGTGAAAAAGCCCCTCCCTGCAGTGACAAATGCACAAATATGAATAATGAATATATAATGAACATGAATAAGAGCAGACATACAACAACCCCTCCCCAAATCTTCAGAAAGACCACACCACATTTTGTATGAAATCAAACATACCAATGCCAAACAGAAAAAACAAGTGTCAGTTAAGAATTAGTTTAAAATTTTCACAATGTCCATGAGAATAGAATACAAAATGAACATGAATATGAATAACAATAAGAATGAGAGTAAACAAAATGATTCAGATCATCTGCAGAGAGGATGAAATAGGTAAACTGTGGGACAGCACCAGTCAATACGTCTATCGCTGTGCTAGTTAGCTGGCTAGCTTGCTAAACTCCCATCAATCAGTTAGCAGTGTAGTTAACGGATTAGTTTTCACTAACGTCATATTGGACAGAGTATCAAAAAGGCAAAATAAAGTGTATTTGTGAGGATATGACACCTCCGGCCACTGAAAGGGTCCCTTCATTCACTTTGAAGGAGGCACTCTGAATTTCATTAATTTAATTCTACATTTTGCTTGACTGACCATGAGATTTAGGTGAAACATCAGCATGTTACTGTGAATGGAATTGGCAAAGATCTCTGAATTTGACCAAGAAAAGATGGGATACCATGGAGGGCAAAGAACCCAGATGTGCTACTCTCTGTCTTATAACAGTGGTTAAAATCAAAAGCTTTGATTTGGCTCAAAATCAGTAGCTTTGGCTCAATAACATTGGAATTGACTACTTGTGGCTAAACTGGAGAAGGGAAGACCTGCTGAAGTGTATTTATATTGATGGATGCTTTAAACCACAAAGAAAGAAAGAAAGATTTTCCTTGTCTCAACGTCTTGGCTCAAGAAGGTAAGACTATACGCACTCCCGGGTTTGTGTTTTTGATTTCGCACTTTTTGGTGACAGAGATAATCTCCTCACTGCCACTTGGGTGTCACTAGGACATTGGTGGTTCATCATGTGCCAGGGTTGAAAACACTTCAATGAAAAGTTTGGAGCATGCAGTGGGCTACTGTCTGAGAGAAATGTGGACCGCTCTTGGTTTAGTGTGAGTTTCCATGTTTGTTGTGGGATATATTGTTTATTGTATGAAAATGGTGTTGTTTTTCTCATGGTACAAATGTGCATGTTTTAATGTCATTTAATTACTCTTAATTTATCACAGAAATCATCCATCAACATTTAATTATATACTAACTTCATGTAAAAACTTTATGTACTATAATATATTTATGCCTGTCTTAGTCGGTTTAGGACAGTTGTCGTGTGAGCTTTTCAAGGGTGCATTCTGTAACCCAATCATTCAAAATACATTTCTAAACATCTTTCTATCTACCTCTCGCTATCTCTAAGCTATATATATTTTTATTGAAACAACACAAGTCGGGCTGGCGCCTACCTTTGTTAAACAGACACCTTGAAATGCACAGCTGCCTTTATAAAATTGCCCTTTCATTACAAACAGGCCACAAAAGATCAGGGACACCCGTCAGCAAGATGAACAGGCAGAAAGGAAAAATACATGGAAAGGATCAGGGACACCTGTGCAGGGCGCAGCAGACACGTGCAAAAGCCAGAGGTGCTGCTTAGCCGGGCTCAGGAGAAGGCCTGTGACGCGGAGGAGGCTAGCAGTGGAAATATGTTCTGTCATTTTAAAAGTACACTAATTTGACTAATATGTCTTAACAAAAATACTGAGAAATATTTTATGTGGATGGATATGATGGATATGTTTTTTTTTCTTCTTATCCCCCACAGTGGATGTGTTTGCACAAAGGCGTGAGCATGTGAGCAGAAGAAAAGGAGAAATATGCTCCTCAAAATGTATGACTTCTCCACTTTCCTTCTATTGCGTGGTGTTGCTTCAGGGTAACACACCGTTTTCCCCTTACCATCACACACACAAGAGATCTCAACATACACCCCGGCACCGTCGCTCCAGCTCCAGGGCAGGCAGACATCGGCGCCAGTGGCGATGTAGTCCTGTAGCTGGTTCCCATTATTCCAATGAACCAGTCCTTTAAGATGTCCTAAGATAACGGATTCTGCAGCATTGACCTGCAAGTCCAACTCGAGAAAATGAAAATCCACAGCACTGGAGCAGAAGGACCAAATCGGTTGCCAGGATACACCTTTGTGGAGGGCCGGGGAATGATGGGAAAGGAATGGGTGCCTTTGAAGGGAGAGCAACGAGACATGATGGCGTCTCCCAGAGAGCAGGGAGGCTGGAATGACAGTCGAGGAGTGATGCTGTTCAGCACAAATGCTACACAGACGCAGTAGCCTTTACGGTCCAAAGACGGAACAAGAAGCACGAATGGACTGTAAATAACCGAGTGCTACATTCACATAGTCTCCCATTGTGCTTTAACGAATGGAATTAAGGTCTGAGAAGTACCACAGACTGATGTCACAATGGTGGGAGGTACTCTACAGAAGAGACTGCAAGAGACTGTGGCCTCCAAAAGAAGCAGCTGCTAAGCTTACTGGGATTCACAGCTGAAGTAGAGAACTGGCTGTGCAAATGACAAAAGGTTCGCAGCAGGAGGGGAAGGCCTTCACTGAGCCCCGAGGCCGGTAGAGAAAGGCAGAAAAGGTCAGAGTGCACAGACCACTGGTCTGTCTGCTAGAAAACTGAAGCAGATGCAAGTTCCCCGGGTGCAAGGCCTAGCTATCATGAAGGTTCACTGCAGCAAGTGTGGAGTGTTTCTGCATTTTACAGCTGAGAAAAATTGACAGTAAGGTTCTGTTCTAATTCTAAGTAAGATGTTCTAATTCTTCTGATTTTCCGAATAAGGATAAAATGGTTTTTCAGTGTTCATATGTTTTTGTTTTGCACTATGTAAATTTAATTGCAAAATGTACTTTGGTTTCAAAATGTAAATGGTTTCAAAATGTTGTTCCTTTGTTGCTTCTAGGTAATGTATCTTGGTAATGTACTAAAAACAAAATTTAAAAATTATGTTCGTGGTCTAAATATTTATATTTTTGCCATCCTGATTATATATTTTTTCATGTCATGTCAATTTTAATAAGTAAAAAAAGAAGAAATTTCATAAACATTTCATTTTTACATTTCATTATTACTATTGTTACACATTGTTACCTCAACCAACATACCCCAAAGTACCCCTGCCCAAATGAATAAATAAAAAAGAAATAATGTTATGATGTCATAATGCATGCAGTAGAAAGTTAAGAAATAATTGTATTTCACTAATATTTAAGAATATGATAGATCTTCATCAATGTAGCAATGCAAATGTCACAAAAAGTGTGATGTTTGTATCTTATTCCACATGCCACATCAAAAGATGATAAAGCCTGCATTTCAGAGAAGCTCATGATAACATGTATATTAAACATTTACATTGACCAAGGCGTTCTCTGTCTTCATCAATAAAGAAAGAGGTCGGATATGGAGAATGAATGAGATCTATATGTGCTGTACAGGCTGAAAACTTCAGCCGATATCCTGCTGTGACTCCCTGATGCATAAAAAAAGGGTTGCTTATAAAAATGGGGTTGTCAGCATTTTGCCAAGACTCGGAGCTCACAGCATACACTCTGGGAAGGCAGCATTTAATTATCAAATCAGTCTGTGCTGACATTTATTACATTTTTAATCGAAAGCTAAGAAATATGGCCTACCACCTACCACTACCTTCAAAATGTTAATTTATCACAGAAATTACATACAGTAACATTTAAGACAGGATTAACTTTACTTCACATGTAATATAATTTATACATGCGGAAAAACCCTTATAGAAAATATTTATTGCAAGATATGACAATCAGATGTTGTGGGAGCTTTATAATGGTGCATTTTGTAATCCAATCGTTCAAAGTACATTAACATATCATCCATTCCTTCAAAGCCCTGACTGTAAATAAGATATAGGCAAATAGGTACCTCCCCCCTCCCTAAGCAACATTTTCTATAAACACCATTAGAGTTGCTCAGGCATACAGGCACTGGCCTATGTTAAAGTGTGCAGGTTGGTGCTAGCTGGCTAGATTAGAGAAGGCGGGAAACCACGAGGTGTGCTTGCTGCAGGCAGAGGGATTATCGATCCTTTCTATTGATTTTTATCCAGAGGAAGGAGGATGGATCAGAAATAAATTATTTCTGTTGCTTGCCTGAGATGACGGCGCAAATGTGCACCTTTGAGTCAAAGACATGGTTGGAATACAATACATCCGTTTCTGGTTGCAGCTGGATCGCGCCGCAACATCCGCCTCCCGCCACTGACCTGCGCTCGATTACCGCAACGCGCTTTTAGTACAAAGTCATGCACCGATTGATTCGAAAAAATACAGAAGAAGAGGCGAAGTGTGAGCTGATGACTCAGCCGGCTGCCACCTCAGTCTGTGATCGCACTCTTACATGTGACTCGCGCAAACCACATACGAGCTGCCATTATCTGGAGTCGTGTGTCAGCTTGACAGCTCAAGGTGAAAAACCTGCTGAGCCTCTGACGGATATCCCCTTTGTGAGAATTAGATTGTGCCTGTATGTGTCCAGGTTATTTGGTAAACAATGTCACACACAGTCCCAGTGATTAAAGAGAATACATCATCACAACTCGTATACGATATATATAAGATGTTTTATCAGACCAGTACAGCTATTGTACATGTTCATTTTAGCGATTAAAAGAAAGCAAATTCAAGAGTAGCAAGCCACCTTCTTTTAAAGAAAATAGTTTTTCTCAGTTTCATGATGTGTGCTTACCATTGGTTTCTCCAAAGCTGACATAGAAGACTTCTTTCCACATGGAAATTTGTAAGGTGCCGATATCAAAGAATGGGTAACTTATACACTTGCAGCAAGACGTGAATGTCATTCACAGTTAATTGTCTGGGCTCAACTACATTATGCCTTTAACAATTAAAGCGTACTTTTATTAGCTTGGCTTAATTACGAAGAGCGACCCACATTAGCATTTTAATGGTCTCCCTTCATTTCTCAATGGAAACAAAGGGAACGTAAAGCTCTCCTAACCCAGCCATGAGTCCAAGGCCTTTCACGTGAAGCGAAAATCTAAAGAATACTGGATAAAACCAGATAATTAAATCAAGTCGTTAATGATTATATCTTAACGCTTCGTCAGGTAGCTGACCTATACGTTTTAGTCCACAAGAACTCCGAAGAAGATATATTTATCCAAAAGCTTAAAAAAACCCAATGTGTTTTAGCAGAGTGTCTTTATACTCCATCGAGCAAGTAAGAAACCAAAGCATACAGCGGTGAGCTGGCAGTAAGCAAACAGGAAAGAAAAGACGAAACTAAGGCGCTGGCAGAAACGGCTCGTGGCGCAGCGTCGCAGATGAGGAGGATCTGCTTCAGCGTGTTGTCGAGCGACGCACCTGCAAGATTTAAATAAAGGAGATAACCAGCAAGGCATAGAAGCTCATGTTTAGACATCAGGCGATTGGGAGCAGTGCATGTGTGTGTGTGTGTGTGTGTGTGTTTCCTTCTGATTGGTGCTTGGCTAATCATTCAAG
The DNA here is from genome assembly GCA_020368025.1 of Brachyhypopomus occidentalis. Lineage (NCBI taxonomy): Eukaryota > Metazoa > Chordata > Actinopteri > Gymnotiformes > Hypopomidae > Brachyhypopomus > Brachyhypopomus occidentalis. Next base: position 7,122,448 of record JAGXOD010001382.1, read on the forward strand.
ACCACAGTTTTCAGGAAAATGTAGATTGTAATGCAGTAAAATTATTACAGACTAAATGTAAAATCAAACTAAAAATGAGATTTCCTAAATAAATATATATTCATTAGCAATTTTTATCAACATGTTTTCCAGAAACTTCGTTGTGACTCAAAACTTTGGAAGAAACATCTGTGAGGGCCAAACTTCTAGCACCCACCACACAGCTGGTGTGCCATTTCCCACTGCAATCAAAACGCTGATATTTCTAAGCAGAATCAGGCCGGCTCAGCAGGAGAAACATACAACCTCGTCCTCTCCTTAATCAAGACTCACCCTTCCTTTTCTCAGTTATGAACAATTGTATGCTTAATATAGCTCTGTTCCTTGTGATTAAAAATGCTTGATTAGAGAAAACCAGGCATCGTCTCATAACGTTATGAAGACGTTCATGAAATAACCGCGTAAAGCACCATGTCCTGCAACATGGCGGAATGTTTAAGGCTTTGATTTCCCAAACAGCCATGAACAATGAATGAATGCCGATCCATTCGGAAACCCACAGAGAAAAGGAATAAATCCAATAATATATATTTTTCTTTCTTTGCTGATTTTTGCATGGACACAAGGAGTCGACATTCCCATCCACATTTGCACTTACTTTTCACTTCCAGAAACTTCCAGAGGGGAGAAAATAGACACTGAGAGGGAAGCCCTCCCCCTCGTAGAAGGCAGTACATTTCAATATGTTTGTGTAATTTTCACCAAGTGGGCCATGTTGTATGCTGACCTTTAAGACAAAGAAGTGGAACATGTTTGGACTGGTTGGGCCTGGAGAAAGGTTACTGGACCAGGACTGGTAAATGCTTGCCAGTGTCTTAAAGCACCTTTTGATGTGATGCAACAAAATTGGTTATTGAGTGTTATACCCTGTCTTACAGCCCAGGGCATCGAGCACAAGTGTTCCTTCCCCCCAAAAAATCCAGATGCTGAGATCTTGTGTGAACACACATCTCAGAAATAGAAGTAAGATCAGATTATAGGATGGTGTCAGTTGACCTAAAGCTACAGTGCATACTTTATGTCCATTTTGTAGTTTACATGCTTTAGATCTTTACATATTTTAGATGTTTCTTGATTCCATGGAAGGTGAGAAGATCTCTTCTCTGTGGAGAACATCATGAGGGGTTCCTCAGGTGCTGACCCCAGCACCATGGACTTGCAGTCCTTCTAGCAGCACCTGAACCCGCCACCTTCTGATTGCTCATTTGTATTTCTTACCTCAGAGCCACCTACTGGACAAAGAACAAGATTATTGCAGCATAAACGATAGATCCGGGACACAGCTCCTTGTATGTGCTACCAGTGACCAGTTCATTTTTGCTGGTTTCTACCTTTTAGAAAAAAACAGTGAAGGTATCAAAACAATGAAATGATGTACGTGATTATGCTGTTTAACAAACATTGCCATACAAGTTGCTTCCCTTTACTTTCAGGACAGCTTTATTCTCGTGGCATTCTCTTAAACCATCAAGGCAGCCACCTTTGATGCTTTTCCAACAGTCTTGAATACATTGAATAAATGTGCTGAGCACTTGTAGAGTGAGAAGAGGGGCTGAAGGTACAGGTGTTCTGAGGGAAATGCTTTGCTGAGATGGCATCTACAATTAATGTCAAATGTTTATTGCATTTGTGCTTATTTTATATATGTGTGATTTGGAAATCAATTCACATACAGGCTATCAGCTTTCACAATTCATGTTCGATCAAATGTATTTATGCATAAACTATTACATTACAGTGCCTTTAAGGTTGTGAAAATGTATGTTTGTGTGTTTGTGTGTCTGTCATCACACTATGTTTCGCAAGCTTTAAACGGATTGATCGTTCGCTGAAATATCCGGCCTCAGACGAACAACAGGGCACTTGGCAAGAAATAATTTAGAAGAAAGATAAAAAAATGCTAAGAAACTATAGCAATGAAGTCAATAATAGTGTACACACTGTTGCCCACTGCGGCATGGACAGGGAAAGTACTTAGCCATTCAGCAAAAGCTACCTCCAAATTAACTGTCTACACCTGGTTCTCCAAGAACATGTAACCTCAGCATCACACCACATTTGCCCTGTTGAAAAATGCAGAGTGTAAATGAAGTGAGGGACTCGGAGAGGGAGAGAGGTGTAAAAAAAAAGTCTTCCTCTTTTAGAATTCCTTTCCCACGTCTCATTACCAATATCTGAATAAACGAGCCATTTTGAGGTAAAATTAGCAAAGTATTAGCTCATTTTTAATAAGCGCTACACTATGGTTTCATTTCCTATATGTCAGAACGGATTAGATGAGAAGAGTATTAATCTTGAACTGCAGTAATTTGAACCGATCCTGCTGCTCTACCTCCGTTTGGAAAACTATGAAAAATCCATTAGTGAATAAGTTGCCATCTTGAGCAGAATGAAAAATCCACGGCGAGGTCGGATGCCAGAATTACAGGGTCCAGTGTGTCTTTGTGGGAGGCTGTATTAGTTACATCTCTCGAGGTTAAAGCCAGGGCTAATAGCCTGCCGTGGCTTTCTCGGCAAGCCAGCGTGGTGGAGACCTCTTAACAAAGCCTGTGTCCCACACTTCTTAATGGCCCTGTCAGACTTCCTGCTGGGCTTATGAACATGGGGGGACTCTTTTTTATCAAGGTCCTCCAGCTAAAGCTCTGCAGAGGTGACATATTAACCTTCCAGAACTGTCATGAAAATGGTTTGATTGAGTCCTTTTACGGCATAAGATCAAAGGTGTGCAAGGTTACTGCATGGTTAAAAAAAAGTGTTTTCACACCATCCGCATTTTTTCACAGTTTGTTGTTTCGCAGCATTATGGTGATCATGGTGATGGCACATTAATTATCACATCTTTGCCACCAACAGGAAGTCTGTAACTACTGGATGCCTCCATCTCTCTTTTTCTCAATAACGTACAATATCCTCGGGAATTATTGGTACTTTTGATAAATTTGAACAAAAAAACCCACGAGAAAACATAACCAACCAAGGGAAAAGCCATAACAGAAAGAAATATGTCAATGGCAGTATTATATTTAATACTTGCACTGTCCATCCACCACAGTAGCAGCACTGACTCTTTTCCTGTATTGTTTGGTGAGCTATACGCAGAGATTTGAGATCCTCCAGAGTCTTTGGACCTCACTCATAGACTCTCTTTTTTAGCTTTCCACATGGGTGTTTTATGTACATTCAGAGACAGAGTTGGTCACTACAAAAGTAGGACTCTTCAAAACTCCTTTCTGAAGGGCCTGGAGGGATGCTTTGGATTATTGTCTTCCTGGAAGATTCAACCTTGACATAATCGTTGTCTCAAAGCATACACGGCCAGATTATGATTGACATGTGTTTAGTATTTGATGGTGTCCGTGACACCTGGCATTCTAACAAGATTTCCAAGGCCTTTGGAAGAGGAAAAGCAACATATCGGCACTGCCCAACCATCACACTTCAGAGTTGGGACTAAGCTCATTTCTGCATGACCTTGAAGTGTTTTTTTTACACAAATCACCATTTTGATGTTTCTTGACAAAACCTCTATTTTTCAGATCTAACCACACCAGTGTTTCAGTGATGTTTAGCAAACTCTAGGCACATACGTTTGTGGGTTGACGATATCAGAGTCTCCTGGGAATCTTTCCAAGTAGTTTGCTGGCATAGAGAAAGCAGCTAATTGTAATGTAGGAGTCTCTGTTGCCCTGAAATGCAACAAGCTCTTGAAATTGTCCAATTGTTATTCTAGGGGAACATTTTTGTCTCTAAAACCATCCTCCTCATTATATTCAAGGGCAAGATACACTGGCATCATTTCCAGGCAGGTTTATCACAACTCTCCATCTTTGGCACCTCTTGGGCTGGTTTCCTTGGCACGAATTAAGGCTAGGACTAAATTGCATTGACAATTCTAAATCATTGGAAATTCTTTCTTTATTTTTAGTCTAGGGTCAGTTTGTGTCAAGAAAACTTACCCCTTTTAATTATTTCTTTAGGATTGGGAATGGGTATTTTCAGATGGGTAAGTGTTTAGTTCTAGCCGTTCTAGCATGGTGTATGAAGGTCAAAAACCTTTGTCACATTTTATTCATGTTCCCTGACCTTGCCAATGTTGATGGATAGCATTTGGCCTGCATGTCACCTCATATTTATACCCCAAGCAGTCATGGCTGACCAGTTTAGAGTTCTCCAAGCAAGGACTCTGAGATATGGATAGATAAAGTTTGCTTAAAAAGATAAAATATGAATGGGAAGGGGCTTCTAGAGTGGTAATAACTGTGACATGTTCTTGAGAAAAATGTCCCCACTATTTTCCGTATAACCTCAAGCTGACAAACAAGAAGACAATTTTATAGCATTCTCATAGCGTTTAAAAATCTTTTTCTCATCTTTAGCAGGAGTACCAATATCAATCAGTCTGGCTTTTACACAAACAAAATAATCTTGTTATTTTGTTTATGTCTACTGAGTCCAAAGTCAAACACCAAAGGCAAGCTCAATAGCTCTGAGCACACAGACAGCATGCACAGCTGCCACGTAACCAATAAGAAACAATGGAACTTTCTGGAAAGGTTCTGACTAAGATGTGAGTGCATGGGGCATAAATATGCCATTAATCTCAACATAAACATAAAAATCCCCAGAAATAAACGATGAAATGAAGGCCTCATGTTCACATTTTCACCTGAGATCCAAAATTTCAAAATGTACTTAACTGCTTCAACGCTTATACCAAGAATTTTATGTCTTGATATGGTCTTTGAGGATAAGGACATTACATTGATGCTTATTAGGTATAGCGGTCACAATGTAATTTTCAGTGTAACAAGGTGTGACAGGGGAAGTTGCTCAAATCACGGCTAGAATAAGGGCAGAAGCACTCAAGCTCATGGCGTTCGGACACTTCTCTCATGCTGTGTAATGGGGATGCCACGAAAGCTGGTCTCTTGTTTGCTACCAGTGGACTACAAGCGCATAAACCACGGATTTCACAGACGAGTGTCCAGCTAAACAAAAGCAGCTGCACAGACGCGCGGCAAAGTAAATGGATTTCAGTCACAGGTCCTGCAGAGGCCAGAGATGTAGGGAGATTGCAGGGGAGGGGGGCGGACCGGTGGATCACTGGAATTAGCTTGTCGTTGTGTGTTTGTGGGCACTGGGCCTGCCTGCGCTGATGCGTGGGAATATTTTTATTTAGCGAACACTTCTGCGACCCTGATCCATTGTTGTTCTCGTTTGCATATGCATATGACCATTGTTCGTTAAGGGAGCACAGCAAAGGCTGCCGTGGTACAGATTAATTATTACTCCATGTGGTTTATGAAACCATGCTTCATAAAGTCTCTTCATAAATGCTTCATAAAGCATAGAAACTAGAAAAAAAATAGCATGAAACTTACAAAAAATATATTTATTATCTATTGGTTACAATCCCTGCAACCTTATCTGATTAGAAATTCAGGGCACCATGTATAGCAAAGTATTAAATGCATTATATACAAAGAGCCTCCCACAGCTGCTCTGAATCAGGGCCATCTTAAACAGGCATTTCAGAGATGAATTTGTATTCATCCTGTTCGACCAGATACAGCTGACTGGAAGGACGTATGGGATCCCGAGGCCTTATGTAGGGCGCCCTGGTTCTGGACCATCAATCCAGCAATGTTTGTCAAACAAACGTGAAAAATAATAATAATAATAAAAAAAAAAACAAAACGATGAAAAGGTCAATCATGGCACAGACAGACCTGACATCCTATCCACTGTGTTTGGCAAAAAAAGAGAGAGAGAATCCATTATAACTGACCTTCTTCATCTTGATGTGATCCTGTCAGGTCTCATCAACATGAATGCAATCCAGGCAGAGTCCATTTTCTGTGCTCGAAAGCACAGAAACAGGGAAGAGGGAATCGATAAGGAATTCGTGGTCTTATTCAACCCTCCTTCCTGCGTGTTGCTTAGGTATCTGAGGCAGGAAGTACGCACTGACTTACGCTCGAGGCTGTAGTCGCTCTGAGGCTGATCTGAATGGCTTCGGCTCTGCTGCACGTTGCTTATATCAGTAAACCATAGATGATTTAGCAAGCAGCCAGAATGGTTATACATTTGTTTATCCTAGTTCTTTACAACCGAAGTGTTTCATTGTACTTTCATGAATAAGAATGCCTTTTGTGAACACTTTATCGTTTTATAATTTTTCTGTAAATGTGTTTGCTCTCAGTCATCCATTTACTCAATGGTGGCCACAACACACAAGTTTATTCTTTGATGAGTTTCTACAACTTTGTTTTTCAACAAATTTGTTTTTTTCAAGTGACTTATAAACTTCAAACGACTTAAATTAAATGAGAACGTTTCAAAAGTGTTAATCATCATAATAATTATAATTATCATAAATACATACACTAACTTTTTTGGAAGCTATCTGTTTTGTTTCAACATCATACAGTTAATGTTACTAAAGATATTTTTCACTCATTTTGCACGAAGATCTGAGATTACTCTTTATTTTTTTTAGCAATTTGATAAATTTAATTCACCCTCAGATATGCACATGGACACTATGACTGAACACACATTGAACGTCACTGAAATATAATATATAACCTGAACATATATACGCAACTGAACAATCTGACAACATGAAAACATCTGGCATGTGACATTTACACAAAGTGTCTTCCTAAGTGTGTTGTGTGTTTCAGGAGTCTGGTTTGGAGCCCATGAATCCAACGAGGTAAGAGAAGATAAAAGCTAAATACGACATCAAACACTCCGAGGGCACGTTCGTTGCGACAAAATACATATGAACAATAACACCCAAACAGTTTTGGTCTCCTACAATGTGGCGCGCACAGAAGTGCTTTTAATCGGGAGCAAACAGATAAACACATAAGCACGCATGTGCATCTGTGCGTTAGTGCACTTCCACGCATATCTGTCCATTGCGTGCGCGAACGGTTGGGGAGCAGTTTTTCTTGCCATTTAAACAGATGTGCACTTTGCAGTTAGAATCGTTCCCCCTGGTGATTCACTCAGTTCATTTGATGATTCACTCAGTTCATCTGATGATTCATCTCCTCAGGCCATGGGGCCCTCAGCTTCCTGCTGTTTGATGGAAGGGGGCCCAAAGGTCCTTCATGGGGATTTTCAGTACAGCTGGGCTCCGCTCTTTGTGATGGCCGTCCACGTGGTGCGGGGCCCGTTTTACTGCCTCTGGCAGTCTGCCCAACTTATTTTGAAGGCCGTCAGACTGCGTCGTAACTTTTATGTGTCCCTCAGATCTCCTTTCGTCTCCACGACGCAGGAGTTGTCCTTCCACGGATCCAACCTGGGCATTGCTATGAACGTACTGCATTTAGCACATTTTTTTCATTTTATTTTGGTAAGGTGAAGCACAGTTACTGAACTGAAAATATATATTCCTCTGTATCAATCAATCAATCAATCTATCTATCTATCTATCTATCTATCTATCTATCTATCTATCTATCTATCTATCTATCTATCGACAGAGCTCTAAACATTTCACACACATGGTACACTGGCAAATGGCGGACGTGAGCAGTAGCCGGTAGATTGGTCACCAAATGTCCTCTTAACATATTTGCACCAGCCCATCTATAAACTGCTTTCAGCCATAACAGGACTAATAATGTGCAGTGCTATTATGAAAAAGAAATGGCAGACAGCCTTATTTTGGCTGTAAAGCCAGCGTTCTGCGCTGCTGTAAATACCCCTAATATAATTGCGCCCTCGTGACCAGCACTGACACATCCACTGAAGTCGAGTGTTTCATCTGATATTGGTGAATACATTAAGTACAATAATTGCAGCCACTCTTTTTGAGAGGGGCCCCGTTTTTATTCCTCGCCATGTAATTGCCTCCAGTGGGATAATTTGTAATCATTAAGAAATAGTCGATCAGGCGTTTATGCACGATGTAGTGGGGCAGGGTCCACAACAACAAGCTGCTTGCCATTAGCATGGAGGTCAGCAGACAGATCTATAACATCCCTTTAGCATAGAGGCCTGTACACACAGATATACTGTATGCTTTAGCATGCGCAAGGCAGGGAATAAGCCCTGGATGCATGAGCTCTTATCTTACCTGTTCTTGAAAAGGTGCTTAATATAATGCCTAGCTTTAACACCAGCGCATTTAATTGGCTTCTTAATTGGCTTGCTATTAACAATCGGATTGGCTGTAGCAGCACAGGTAGCTCGAGGCCCTCTTTAATCCAGGACACCCTTCCTCGAAGCCACGGTTGAGTGGCGGATTCGATAACTGCCGCCTACGGCCGGCAGACGCTGCCCTCCTGCGTCCGCCCGGCGGCGAGCAAGGCAGTGTGGCGTGTGAGGTCAGCTAGTGTGCGTGACCCATGGGAAAAGCTGCCCTCGAGGCCAGGCAGGAGTAAACGATTCAGAAATAAGCGATGTCAGAGTGATGAGCAGAGCCTCACGTGCCACCCAGTCCTGCGCAAAAGGCGGCTATTTAGAAGCCACACGGTTAAAAATGCCTGCAAGGAAACTACAAATGTCCTGTGGGTGGACAGAGGATATAATCAGCACCAACCTGCAAAGTTTCAGCCATTATTTGCAACGTATGATCTGGTAAGTGCTAAGCAGTTTTTTAAGTGCCAGCGGACCTGTCAGGCCTCTAGCAAATGTGATCTGAAACTTTGTCCTCTCATCCGTTTCTCTGAAATAACAGTAAAATAACTGCAAAAGCAATTTTCACTGCTGTCTCTGAAAATACCACTATCGCTTCTTTCAAGTCCAGAGAATGCCAAAGTTTCTCCAGTCAGGAGATTACTTATGCAACCAACCAGCGGCCTGGGACGTTCCTCCCTGTCTGTATTTGCATTTAAACAAAGCCGACTATGAGAGGAAAAGCTGTAGAGATGTGCGTGTGTGTGTGTGCATCGAAAGTGACAAATGTACCGTCTGTATGTATGTGCAGTGTCAAGCTCCTGTCTCTCACATCTCCGAGGCGCGTTTCCAAACAGGACTGTAATCTGTTTACCTGATTCACGGTGGCGTCTCATATTTATCTTAGCACAAATCATGCATCGGGCTTGTTCTTCACCTTTATATGCTGGTATATGTTTGCAGTGCTGTCAAAACATTCTTGCAGTGCAAATCTATAGTTCAGGACTGTGGTGCATTTCCTAAGCACTTGGACATGAGCATCTTGGCTAGGCAAGCCAGCATAGTAGGGCTTGAAATCAAAACAATAACCATGACGATGAAGTGTAGCATGTATGTCTATGCTGAGTAAACCACATAGGAATCACAGCCCATTTAAAACGGAGTTTCCCTATTTCAGGAGAACATAAGGACTTGTCTAAATAGATGCTCACTTGATTCTTGGCAGCTGTGTATTCCTGCTTCATTAGTTCATGTGCAAAAGAGCTAAGAAAAGGCTTAGAGCTCATTCTACACGTTTCACTTGCGTCTGTGTTCCCCTGCTGTTGTCTCCCAACAGGAGGACTCAGCAAGCATGACTGCCAGTGAAGAAGCCCGTCTGGACTGAAAACAGTTAGAACATAGCATTTAAACACAGGAAAAAAAACATGGGTCAAAATCGACTAACGCCTTTGTTAAGAGATAAGTATGTCCTTGCAAGATTTGCAATAATAAATAACCAGTCACACTACAGAAGAGAATAACAGTGGAAGAGTGAAGAAGAAATTTAGTCACACGGAAAAACCAGGAAGACTGGGGAGGATGGATGGCGTGGATGGCGTGCTGGTGTTAACGGGAGAGATTTACACCCGCACAACCTTGTGGGGTTTGCCACAAGCTGGTGCCCCTCAGAAACAGAAGTGCGGAGCGACTTGTACGAACCGACACGAAAACTCTGCGGGATTCTACAACAAAGTCTCAAGTTACCTCCGCCCGAGTAACTAAGCGATGGAAGGGAACGCCACAGCGTGTCACGGAACGGCGATATTGGCGTGTATGGATGCCAGTGGAGCTGGCTCACTTGCCTTCACTGATCTGACTGCCAGGGGCAACAGTAGGATAAATCCTGAAGTGTTCGAGAAGTATCTAAAGCACTCAGATCCGACCAAACGCTTTAAAACTCAGCGACTGCTGCTTCCTCGGGGCTGCGGGATAATGACCCGTCACTGACTAAGTCGCTCACCCGATCAGAAGGCCATGAAGAATTCGTTTCACTTCCTGAAGGCAAAAAGTCACCACGAAATAAGCAAGAATGGAAAATGGCTGTGTTGCAGACTTGGAGGAGTATTTCTCGGAGAAACATTCAGCCTTTGGTTTTGCTGGGAGGGGTAAAATTCAGGTAACCAGTTGCCAATGTTTTGCAGACAGGTAATAAAGATTAGTCTTTTATTAAAATTGATATACACCAATACATTGAAGTATTTCTTGTCCCTTATATACAGGGTCTCTGCATAAAAAAGGTTTTAAATTCTTTTATAGTTCATTCAATATGAATGACTAACATTCCGCAGTCAAACTTTGTCATTTTATTTTGAACCAAAAGTATTGGAGCGTATATTCAAATCAACAAAATCATTGTTCAATTAATTTGCCATACACAGCTATGTCTGTGGGACCAGGTGACATCTCCTTGGCTCGCCTGTTTTCAAACGATTGAAACGTCACAGAAACGTACTTCACGGTGACCCCGCTAACCGCGCTAGCATTGCCAGTAAACATTAACCAATAAACTGGCCTTACCAGCTTGGTTGTCTCCACTGCTTAAAGACATGTGAGCTCACAGGAGTGTTGCTGGCAGTTGCCTGGGGTAATGATTATCAAAGCACCACCCCGAGGCGGCAGGTCCCCAATGGCTCTGGTCTACTCCATGCTATGAATGTATCCAGCGGTAACGTCACCTGCTGGACTACGTCGCTCAAGCGGACCGGCCACGAGCCAATCAGCAAAAACCCGGTTGTGATGTCGCCACGTGGCCTATAGGGTCAGTGAGCGGCGAGCGTTATTTAAGACTCCAACAGACCCGAACCTGCTCTGTGCGCCTGCTTGCTTGGGCAGCCTCCCGACAGCGCAACCTTCAAACTCACTTTAACCACAGTGCAGCCTTCAGTGTACGTCTGAGCACACAGCCACACGCGAGCGCCGCAATTAACACAGAGCGTCACGGCCGCGCTCGCATGTGTTCCGAGCGCTGAGTCCCAACAGTGGAGGAAGTGTCGCAGGATTACCGCACTTCGAAAAAGTGGGGCGGATCACACTGCTACTTTTGGAACACCCTGTAAGGATATGACCGCGCGAGGTTTTGGCAAAGATTTCTGGCACGCCCATGGGGACCAAGCAGCACCTCCAACTTGCAGGAACTAACAGCTGGCTCACTCACACGCACTTAATTACAGAGAGCTAAGAGAGAGCAGCAGGGGGGGGGGGGGACGAAACACAAAGACACTTATCGAGCAAGATGAACACTTTAGAAACCAAGATTCCTCCGTATATTTTTAGGTGTAGTTTACCGACCTCCAAATCATATACAGCGGCTGTTATGTCTCCACCCGGCTGTGAATTGTACTCTCATTTTGAAAAAGGTCACATTTTATTTTTGAAGGCCACGCACTATAAGTTTCTAATTTCACTCTCGGTTCTAACATGACCCACACGGCCTCAGCATTCTCGACTCACAATTTGGTCTGCGGTCCAATCTCACCGCAACAGACTCCGGGAGTGCTAGGAAGCAAATGTGGAAAAGATTTTGCCAAACCATGGCTACAAAACTCCATCTTAATTCCATTTCATATAGAGTGGTGCAATTGAGGCTAGTGGGAAAAAGGGGTTTCATTTCTCTCAGTTTCCATTAATGGGTATTGTTCCCCCCCCCCCCTTTTTTTTTTTTTTTTTTTTTTTTTGCTTCTGAAAAAAGCAACAAGAAAAGGCAAGAAAGAAAGTACACGGATCATTTCACTGACCCTCGAGCCCCAGGACTGCAGCAGAGGAACTCCGTCTCTTAAATGTCCTTGCATGAGATGAAGTCGAGGTTTATGAGTTTGTCTGGGAAGAAATCGATTGTTCCCAACTCTCTGGTGGCCCAGACTCGGGGTGGTCTGCCCCGGATGTGGGAACACACTGGCATCGGGGTAGGGGAGACGGAGAAGGCACAGTAATGGACATTAGGCTGTCGCTTACAGCACATATGGGGTCCGACGAATAATCGAATCCCTTAGGTACTGACTAGACAAGCTTTCGGATATGGCGCTGAGAGTAGCACAGATATGGCGCTGAGAGTAACACAGATATGGCGCTGAGAGTAGCACAGATATGGCGCTGAGAGTAGCACAGATATGGCGCTGAGAGTAACACAGATATGGCGCTGAGAGTAACACAGATATGGCGCTGGGAGTGACACAGATATGGCGCTGAGAGTAACACAGATATGGCGCTGAGAGTAGCACAGATATGGCGCTGAGAGTAACACAGATATGGCGCTGAGAGTATCACAGATATGGCGCTGAGAGTAGCACAGATATGGCGCTGAGAGTAACACAGATATGGCGCTGAGAGTAGCACAGATATGGCGCTGAGAGTAACACAGATATGGCGCTGAGAGTAGCACAGATATGGCGCTGAGAGTATCACAGATATGGCGCTGAGAGTAGCACAGATATGGCGCTGAGAGTAACACAGATATGTGCGTTGAGAGTAGCACAGATATGGCGCTGAGAGTAGCACAGATATGGTGCTGAGAGTAACACAGATATGGCGCTGAGAGTATCACAGATATGGCGCTGAGAGTAACACAGATATGGCGCTGAGAGTAGCACAGATATGGCGCTGAGAGTATCACAGATATGGCGCTGAGAGTAACACAGATATGGCGCTGAGAGTAGCACAGATATGGCGCTGAGAGTAACACAGATATGGCGCTGAGAGTAACAACGCTTTGCGCATTTTATGTTCACTTAGAAGAGAGCAGACCTAGTTCCGAACAACAGTCTGGGCGTCCATGAAATTTTATTGACCTCTAAAGTTAATAGTTAGCCGCTCCTGGCTATGGAACACTTGCAGGCTCATCAGATTGTAGTCAATGGTATCTACGTCGTTATGGGCTTATGGTTCCCAAGACAGGACCCTATTTAACCTGTGACCTCCCATTTCTGATTGCAAAGGCTGGACAGTGAGGCATGCGCATGGTAAGTAGCAGGTCCTGCTCTCGGGAGGGGGGTGGGGGGGTCGTCCGGCACCCAGCTTATTGGCAATCTGTTAGCATGGACTCATGGGAAAAAATGTGAATAAAGACTAGCTGAGGACAGAGGAGTGTGTATGTGTGTGTGTGTGTGTGTGTGTGTGTGTGTGAGAAAGAGAGAGTGAAGGGGAGACAGAAAGGCAGAATGAGACAGACCGGGTGGGTAAAGGGGAGGGGGGGGGGGTGCATCCAACCTGTCTTCTTGAAGCAGTGAAGCCCTTTTTCCTCAGGCTAAGCGGTAGTGGGGATTGTCCTTACAAGCAGGGGAAACAGCAACAGCGGAGAGCAATGCAGAAAGTTGAGGCTTTCAGGGCTGGGCTATATGAGGACTGTTAGCCAGTTAGCCTTGGGGAATCCCTGGCTCCATGTTGAAAGGGAAATCCTTGCCCTGTTGAAGGCGCGGGGCAAGTTGCTGACAGCAGACCCTTAAAACCTCGGTTTCACCCAAGGGAAGGAATTTACAGAGCAGTTGACTTCACACACCGTCATATCCTGAAATGAATTTCGAAATTTCATCATAACCACACAAACCGAAGCCATACAGTACAAATAGACAATTTGTAGTAAAAGCAATGTCATTAACCTCAAAATATTTTTTTTACTTAAATATTCATCCATCATATCATTGTATATGGATTTCATTTTAATGGTTTGATTTAGCTGCCATGTTTGAAAACTAAAGGCTGACTAACAAAACACTGACCTGATTCAATGAATCACTTATATTAACTTAATTAAGATTCAATGAATCACTTCTATAACTTCATTTCATTTTTATATTGTTTTCTCCTGCTGGCTGTATCTGGGGAGACACCAGTATGCCAGTTAACTAACGTTATGGAAAAACCTGAGCCGCCTACATGTTTACCAGTGGTCGAGGGGATTACTGTCCATACAGTGTTTTTACAATTCCTTCAGCAAGTAACAAGGGTGTTGGTAAACGAGAAAGTGAGAGTGAGGGGTGAAAAGATGAAAACAAGTCTGAAGCTGGATGAATAAGTCCACCCTTTGGAAACCCCAAGCACAAGCAGGAATGCATTCACAACCAAATGCATAATTAAGGCAGCCAGTCAAAGCCGGAATTGGAAAAGAACATGACCACACACCTGTGTTTTATGAAATGCAACGGGCTTAATTAACTATGCGGGCTACATGGTTAAAAATGGCTACCGGTGAGGAAAGTAAAGAAATTACATGCTACCTTCTAAGAGGGAGAAAAATGCATTTGCTATAATTGTGATTGGTCAAGAGACAAATGACCATTTTTATCTTTAATGTGATAACTGTTGGATATGGTTTTTCACAATATGAAATACAGCGCATGGCTTTGATTAAATCATGCTGGTGTCCTGGTGAAAAAATAAGCAGCAAATTAAAAGTCAGTTCAGCACACAGCGTTCAATTCAGATGTCACATAATCAAATGAGGTAATCATCAGCATTTGAAAAGTTAACTAATGCATCGCACCTACTGCTGTGAAATTATTTGCCCTTGACCAATTTCAATCACATTCTTGTTTGTGTACTCCACAGAGAAATGCAGATTAGAAAGAAAGAAAGCAATATTCAGTGGCCTTCAGAGACACAACACAACACACAACACGACAACACAACATAACAGCCCAACAACACAATTACACAGCATAACAGCAAATGTCAAGCAAATGATAGCGACTTGACAACATTAATGCACAATTACGTTATGAAAAAAACAGCACTACCAGAAATAAAAATATTAACAAAACTATGAAATCAGTTCAAACTTACAAGCCTGACATAAGCACAACATGCTACAGGTGACCGTAGTCGGGACCTTGATTGTGACAATACTTGAATAAGATAATTGCTAGTTATGCTGGCGAGAAACATTATCAAAGAAAATTATGTTTTCTTCATCATTATTATTATTATTGCTGTTGTTGTGTGCAGAGCAACAGAATAAGATGCCTTATGGTTTCAGAGCCTAAGGCAGAGATGATCAGGTTTAAAGCAGCCTCCTCCACTTTACTGAAGGCTTTGCATAAGCAGTGGAAGCCATGTGCACGATCCGGCCTGTGCGCTGGTTTTCAGATTCAGTCCACATTCATTTTTTGACATTTCCTGATGGAAGCAAGCTGATTGGCTGTGACAGCTAGCATGCCACCTATCTTTTGATACGGCTGGATTTCGAATGCAGCAGTCAATTACACTGTGTAGACTGAATACTGAAATGTGTTTTGTTTGCCACTAAGCTGATTTATCTGACACATGCAAAACTCCCTCTGCACATTTAACCCCCCCCTCCCCATTCTTCCATTGATCAAACTCATAGAATAGCAGTTTGGAGGCTATAACTTCAATATGCTCTCTTACAGAATTCTGTTAACATTTAACAACATCCTCCTGCAAACCGCATCAGATCACCATTTACATCATGAGGGCTTTCCATTCCCTGTGGTAGGGACCCTAGTGCACAACATGGAGAACAAGGAACCTGTGAACCTTAACAATTCATTACATAACCCATTTGCCTTTTAATTCAAGTCACACATGGGAAAGGAAGAAGGCGTAGAGGAAGAACACGCCGCTGACATTTTTCTTTTCGTGTCTGAGGAGAGAGCTTATTTCCATGCCTAATGGGGTTGGAGATATTAGGTGGACCAGAAGGTATTTTGTCACTGTCATATACACGAGGAGAATTAATGGTCTCCACACTTCCCTCGGTGCCACCCTGTGGGGTAGAGATGACATTTTGCTAACCTCGAGACCTTCATCAAAAGCTTAGTATAGAACACCAATCACGGTGAGAGTCTTTCCTCTGACACCAGCTAGCAGACGTCTGAATTGTTCAGTGATATACAAAAGAAATCTAACCTTTCTGTGAGGTGTAATCATTCAAAAAAAGTTTTTTTTTTTCTCAAAGCACATCACTATTATTGGCATACTTAGAATTTCTCTCTACCCTGTAAAAGGCCATCTGGATCTCCTATGTGTTTTGTTTTTTTGTTTTTGTTTTTGAGAGGGGTGTAATACATTTGGTGACACATGCCAAACACCTGCCATCCATCAGCATAAGGAAGATCAGAAAAAAAAACACAAACGAAACGAGACAAAAGGTTGATACCTTCATAACGTCCTACCTTTACTTTCACAACTCAAAGACCATTTTCAAAAATGTTTTCCTAGCTAAAAATATCCATCTCCACCGTTTGGGCAATTAGTAGAAGTTTAAAAAGACTGGACTTGTAACAGCTTGGAAGAGAACGCAATAAAGTAGGCATATACATATGCCCCCCCTCTCTGCACGAACACAAACAATGCCAAATTTATATATTGTTTTTACAGCATGTGTCACAAAGTACTTTTACAAATGTTTGGGTCCAGATTCTTAATGAGCAAACCAGTGGTGACAGTGGCAAGGAAAAACTAATTGGCAGGAAACGTTGAAGAAACCTTGGAAGAAATAAGACTCAAGATGGATCCCATAGTCCTTGAGCTGCCCAGCTTATACACAGTCGGTGCTTTATTACATTATGATTAGTGCAAGCAACTAGTTTAGTGTAGGTGTGGGAGTCTCAGCCACTCGGTGGGTCTTTGGTGTTCGGGCATCCGCAGGAGTAGGAGCGGCTGGACTGATAAGGCATCGTCGATTCATCTAGGGGTGGCACCAGGATATTTTCGGCCATCATCTTGGATATTTTGTCTCAGGTGAGGAGAACTAGTCCAGTGATTCCATCATTTCCAGTAGCATTCAAATATAGCAGAAAGATACAGATCCAACACACACACACACACACACACACACACACACACAGTGAAGAGGGTGCTTACGTTTTTTTTAAGGAGACAAAGCCTTCTTCAAGAATCCCTCCTAGTTATACAATTCCAAAATTGCAGATGCTGAATTTGTTAATTGTGGCTCCACTTTTATCTTAAAGGTGGTTCCTGTGATCAGTTGAGGAAAAATAGAACTTTCTAGCAACGAACATCAGATGAATTTGAAAACCTGAAGGTCATGCAGTGGATCTGTGAGGTTGTGGTCTGTTTTTCTCATAGGCCATGGGAATCTTGGGATACATGACATCACAGAGTTTATCGAACACCCGATGAATTAAGATAAAAATCTGTCTGCCCCTGGCAGGCAGCTTAGACTGGGCTAGAGTTCATTACTCGGAGGACAACGACCACAGCATTGGTCCGAAGTCTACACAGCGGCCCTCAGAAACACGAGTCCAAGCCTCAGAAGTGGCCATTCTGGGCATGTAACCACTATAGTACTCACCACTGAAGACCTCAGTATGAGTCGTAGCACTCACTATGGACCTGGAGAGATTATTCGTGGAGGACTATTTCTATTAAACAGACATTTCCTTCAGTATTATGGAAGAGTATGAAATGCATATGTTCCAAATCATTGTTTTTATCATTCGCTAATTTTACCTCACTAAAATGTTGTTTGTTTGTTTTCTAGTTACGAAACAACAAAACATTTTCTCATCTGCCAATTCTCTTTTGGCCTGTGTTTATCGTACATGTTGAATGCGCATTACAATAAGCTGTTGTAATGTGCTTCAATATGTACGGTAAACACAGGCCACCACACTGCTCTTGCTTATCTAAAACCATCACCGCCTACTCCTAATTCTCTGTAATGTATTTCAAATATATGAAGTTTGCATTGTACTGTGTACAGTTATGAGTGTCATAACATTAAATACATCAAACATCTAGGAATTCTCTGAAGAGGACAATGTGTGGGTGGACGTTTCTTTTTTCCCTGTAATTTTACTGCTTGCTGCTTATGGTATATTTTTACCCCTCTGGTGCAATGAAAAACGTGTATCATTTGTCACCCAGGAACATAATTTCCAATTATGGCAAAATATGTAATATAATGTTTTCTTTCAGTGTCGCATCCTTTTGACTTTATGGCATCGAGTTAAATTTAAGCACGTATTCAAATTCACCTTTCCTGACTAAATCTTTACCCCTTCCACTGTCTTAACTCAGTGTGGCCTTGTCTAACTGCCTAAATAATTGATGTTCTGCTAGGCTCATTGTGATAAATTTATGGCGAGAGAGAGAGAGAGAGCAATGGCACTGTTGTATATTTTCCACAAACACTTTTATTTCTTTTATTTATTTATTTATTTATTTGTATCTATCTCTGCATCCGCACCAAGGCCGAGAGGAGCTCATACGTAACGAAGACAGATTGGTTCGCCAAAGCCACACTCTTCAGACCTCACTAACTGTCCCTGTCACAGCAGTGCCTTCTGGGTATCTGTCCCAAAGATCTCCCGTAGATGCTATGCCATAGAGTAGATATGATTCAGACACATCTAAAGAGGCGTGCCCAGCCAACATAATTGCTGGTGTGTAAACAAATGCAAGGCATATGGAGTGAAGTGTGACACAAAATTGTAAACAATAAATGACCAAACCAGGTTAAGCTGTGTATTTCTGACAGCGGAAATTCTGCCCCTCATGACTATTCAGCACGAACTTACTTTTTCATAAATGAAGAGATATATTTTGAGCCAAACGAATAGGTATAAAACAACATGTAGTTTTTAACATTAGGTTGCAAATTAGATCGGTTTCACAGTGTTAGAAAACCGAAGTTTGTGTAATTTCAGCGAAATACTGAAAAACCACACAAATTATTTTTTTTATAGCTTTATCTTAATTAACTTTTAGTGTCTGCTTTGACCTTGCAATGGGGGCCATTAACACCCTGAGGCTTTTTCTATCTCAAGCTCATATCTAATAGAAAACAAATGAAAAGTTTCACTGACCGCGGCACCACACAACTCACCAGTCAGTTGGCCTTGAGGGAGCCTCTGCTGGACTGAACATATAACCTCAATCACTGCTACTTACTGGGCCACAAATTCAGACCGCAGTCGTGAACCCGTTCCATGTTGGACATGGGAGGAAGATTCACAGGGGAGAACGTAGTGACTCCCCACAAGCACGGGCCTGCACTGCACTGCTCCACTTCATTTGATCTGTCAACGTGACATCGACTGTTTTAATCAAGTGGTAACCTAGCAAAATAACTGCATTTTTTAAAACTTTATTTATTTACTTCACGTATTTTAAACATCAGCACACAGCAGTAGTGTCAAAACAGAGGTTGTGGTCTGATATGGAGGATTATTAAAGAAGGGTTAAAAATATGTGAAGAGATGAATCGTAATCAGGTTGAATTACTGGAAACGCGGCTTCCACTTCAACACAAGCGTCGGCCAAAGCAGAGGGGGCGTGGCTAAAGCCCGCTAACTCCGGCGGCGGCGGCTTTCTTAAAGTCGAAACAGGGGACCATCCGTTTGGCTTCAGCCCCCCCGCCATAATTGCCCATTCCACATGAGGGATTACGCTACGTCTTTACAGGAGGCCATGATCAATTGGTCACTCCTCTACATGCCGGCGTGCCATTAGCTTCTCCTGTCCATTCTACGGTAAGGTAGTGTTCACTTGCAGGGTTGTTATTTATTTTGGATGTCACAAGAAGCGCCCACCTAAATTGTCCAGCAGGCCTCTATTAATGTGCATTTAAAATGCAATCAATCAGCCTGAAAGTATGTGACGGAAAAAAACAACCCGCCCCTTATAATGGAAGAACGCTTATTAAATTTGCATTAATGACTGGGACAGATTTGTTTGAGGGGCCTAATGCAATCTTTAAATGACGGCTGTATTGCAGGGGGGAGTGGCGTGGGAATTACAGTAGGCTGAGGTTTACGTTTTGTGGGAGATTTAGATAGTGCTCATAGATCATTCTGTGCACCCTGTGACTGCATACATTATTACTAAGAACATGTTTCTGGGTGAGACCATTGCAAGATTTGTATAAAAACTTAACATGAACTAAACTTGAATGAGTGTTCATAATAGAAATAAAAAAATAATAGCAAAAATAACAGAAAAAAAGATAATCTCTGGGGTCTGTACACAATGTATGTTGATGGTTTTTTTCTATAAATTGTAGTAGGCCTTAATATGAAACATGAAATAAAACGTCAAAGACAAAAATACATCCGCCTGTAACGTGATCTGTCCGGGGAGGACTGCTCACGTGGGTTTTGGGGAAATGCGGAAGCAAGTGCCACAAACACAAAACCATAAAACAAAACCTCCGTAAGACGTACGGGAAAAAAGGGGCAAAGAAAAATATTATAAAGAACCGAGACCTCCGTAAGTAGCACGGGAAACGAACAAAGAAAACGGTATAAAGAACTGAGACCTCCGTAAGTAGCATGGGAAACGAGACAAAGAAATATAATAATAAATCCGAAGAGAAGCAAAAGGCGAAACAAAAAACACACGGAGAAACCTCGACGTGTCAAAAAGGGAAACTAAGGACTATCTGGCCTGAACGAGGCTGACACAAAATAACAAACGATAGGAAAATATAAAGAACAAGGAAAACTTGAGAAAGGCCAGAACAGGGCGCAGGAGTAAAGGACTCGAAAATCAAAAGCATAGGGGCTGGTGACGAAACACCAGAATCGCAACGTTTACTGACGAAAAAGGCTGGGAAGCACAGAGAGACCGAACAAATCAGCAGTGACTGCCTGCAGCCATCCACCTTAAGTAAGGGGATGGACAGCTGCCGGCAGTCACCGCTGATTACTGGTTACGCCCTCTGCTGGCTCGCGTTCCCCCTCTGGTGGTGGTAGGTGGAACGACCCTGGAGCCAGCCCTTACAGAGCCCCCCCTCCAGAGGTTAGCAGAGGCTAGACAGCGCAAGGTCTGTTCTAGATCCTGATTGACGCGCTCAGTTTGACCATTGGACTGCGGGTGGAAGCCGGACGATAGGCTAGCCTTAGCGCCCAGGAGGTCTAAAAACGCCTCCCAAAACCGGCTGGAAAACTGCGGACCACGATCAGACACCACATCACGGGGGAAGCCATAGTTGCGGACGACATGCTGCAATAACAGCGACGCCGTTTCACGAGAGGATGGAAGCTTAGGAAGAGAAATAAACTTACTGAACTTCGTGAAACGATCAACTATGACCAGAACAGTAGTGTGACCCTTAGAAGCTGGCAACCCTGTGATGAAGTCCAACGATATATGGGACCACGGTCTGGAGGGGACGGGCAACGGATGCAAAAGGCCACTAGGCTTGACTCGCGGCACCTTACCACGATTGCATATGTCGCATCTAGCCACAAAATCTCGCACCTCTTGGTCCATATCGGGCCACCAGAACTTACGTCTAATGAATTCCGTGGTACGTCTAGCTCCAGGGTGAGCTACGAAACGAGACGTATGCCCCCATTCTAGCACCTTCTGTCGGACGTCAGCCGGGACGTATAAACGATTCTCAGGGCCCCCCCCAGGGCCAGGCTCATTAACCAGAGCTTGCTGAACAGCCTGCTCAACCTCCCACTGTATAGGGGCAATGATCATCTCCGGGGGGATGACGGTGCTGGCAGGACTGGGAGTGTCGGGCGGTTCCCATTGCCGTGACAGGGCGTCAGGTTTGACATTTTTCGAACCGGGCCGATAGGAAATCATAAAGTCAAATCGCCCAAAGAAAAGAGACCATCGAGCCTGACGGGAGTTTAACCGCTTAGCTTGCTGTAGGTAAGCGAGGTTTTTGTGATCTGTCCAAACGACAAACGGGTGCCTGGCACCCTCAAGCCAGTGCCGCCATTCTTCTAGAGCCAGTTTAACCGCTAATAGCTCCTTGTCACCCACATCGTAACGACTCTCAGTGGGAGTGAACCGGTGAGAGTAAAAAGCGCAGGGGTGTAAGCGCGGCGGTTGTCCCACACGTTGAGAGAGAATAGCTCCGGCCCCCAAATCGGAAGCGTCAGTCTCAACTACGAAGGGAGTCTCAGGATCAGGCATACTTAACACAGGGGCAGACACGAAGCGCTGTTTTAACTCCTCAAAGGCGGTCTGAGCCTCAGGAGTCCACACAAATTTACCCATAGCTTTACTGGTGAGAGCTGAGAGAGGAGCGGCTAGTGTGCTAAACCCTTTAATAAAGCGACGGTAAAAATTAGCGAACCCTAAGAAACGCTGTACCAGACGTACAGAAGTGGGTACGGGCCATTGAGCCACCGCACGGGTTTTAGCAGGATCCATTGCCAACCTGTTCTGAGCAACCACAAACCCTAGGAAAGACACCTCGGGAACGTGAAATTGAGATTTCTCTAGTTTGACGTACAATTGGTTTTCTAACAGCAGCTGGAGTACCCTATGAACATGTCTGACGTGATCTTCGAGGGTTCGGCTATAAATCAAGATGTCATCCAGGTAAACAAACGCGAAATCGTCCAGAGCTTCGCGTAGTACCTCATTGACATATCTCTGAAAAACAGCGGCGCTGCGTTCATTAAGCCGAACGGCATCACCAAATATTCATAGTGCCCGAGGGCGTTATGAAAGCTGTCTTCCACTCATCGCCTTCACGAACTCGCAGTAAATTATACGCGCTGCGTAGATCTAATTTAGAAAAAATGGTAGCGTGTTGCAACGCTTCGAACGCCGATGTCATGAGAGGGAGAGGATGGCAATCTTTAACGGTGATTTTATTTAAGACTTGGTAATCAATACATGGCCTAAGACCCCCATCCTTCTTACCTACAAAGAAAAATCCTGCACCGGCGGGAGAGCTTGAGGGGCGAATAAATCCAGCTGCTAGGGCTTCTTGAACATATTCCTCCATAGCTTTTACGTTCGGTAGGGCTAAGGAAAACAACCTTCCCCTGGGAGGAGGCGTGCCGGGAAGTAACGTTTTTTACTAAAAACCTCTCTCAGATCATGATACTCTGGCGGAACTTTCTCTAGATCCACACCCTCCATAGGGTTCTTCGCGGATTCGTTTTCCTTGCACTTTAGACACGATCCCTCGCACACTTTGCCCCAGCGTCTAATAGACAAGTTGAGCCAGTCTATTTCCGGATTATGGCGTTGTAGCCATGGAAACCCAAGAATCAACTGGAGCTGAGGGGCAGCGATAACGTATGGAGTAAGAGTCTCTACATGATTACCAATCTGAATTCTGAGAGGAACCGTCTGATGTTCAACCTCACCGGAGGTGAGTAGCTTGCCGTCAACCGCTGATACAGACAGGGGTTTTTCCAGCGGGACTAAAGGGATATTTAGGGACTCGACTAGGCGGCATCTATAAAATTACCTGCGGCACCTGAATCCCGACAGCCGCTAACTTATGCTCGCTCGAGTCCCTCCACGACAGTATTACCTGGGGAGTAAAGCTTACAGCAGGGGAGTAACCAGCAGGGCCCATCGGTGATACTCCATTCACCGACGGGCCCGTTCTTTTCTCTGTAACAGGGGACAGTTTCGCCTAAAATGTTCTTGATTGCCACAATAAAGGCATCTGCCCTCCCGAATCCGTATCTGTCGTTCTTCCCTTGACAACCTTGTGTGACCTAGCTGCATGGGTTGGTCTCCTGTCTCCTCAGTAGTGACTGCCGCACGATGAGGAATGGGTGGACCAGCGCTAGTCGTATTACTGGGCGCACGACGTTGACCTTTGCGGTCGCCAAGATTCGGTTATCTAATTTTATAGTGAGTTCTATGAGCTCCTCCAGCCCAGAGGGCGGATCTCGCACCGCGAGCTCATCTTTGATCTCACCGGTTAAACCTTCAAAGTAAACCGATGCGAGAGCTCCCGAGCTCCAATCACTCTCGGCAGCTAGAGTGCGAAACTCCAGGGAGTAATCGGCTACCGATAACCTACCCTGCTTTATGCGGAGCAACCTTGACCCAATAGAACCGCCAACAGCGGGATGAAAAAATGCCTGACGCATCGCGTTAGAAAAGCGCTCATATGAAGCACATATTTCGGGTTGGTTCTCCCAAACGGGGGTGGCCCAACGTAAAGCCTTACCCGTGAGCAACGTCATCACATAGGCTACCTTGGATCGGTCCGAGAGGAATCGTGATGGCTGCTGTTCGAACACTAATGAACATTGCAAAAGAAAGCCTCTACATTCCTCGGCAACACCACCGAAACGCATGGGAGAGGGCAAACTAGGCTCGAACTGACCGACGGGAGGAGAAGCCGGTGCAACCTGAGGCACGGTAGGACTGGACGGAACGCTCGATTGGCTGACAACATTAACCATGTTGGTAATAGTCTGCAGTTGACCAGAAACCTGCTGTAGAGCTTGCTGGTTCCTGCCTATGGCCTGACCCTGAATGGTCAGAGCACTCTTAATCTCGCCTATGGCTTGCGATATGGCTGCATCCATGTTAGGCTGAGTTGTTCTGTAACGTGAGCTGTCCGGGGAGGACCGCTCACGTGGGTTTTGGGGAAATGCAGAAGCAAGTGCCACAAACACAAAACCATAAAACAAAACCTCCGTAAGACGTACGGGAAAAAAGGGGGCAAAGAAAAATATTATAAAGAACCGAGACCTCCGTAAGTAACACGGGAAACGAACAAAGAAAACGGTATAAAGAACTGAGACCTCCGTAAGTAGCACGGGAAACGAGACAAAGAAATATAATAATAAATCCGAAGAGAAGCAAAAGGCGAAACAAAAAACACACGGAGAAACCTCGACGTGTCAAAAAGGGAAACTAAGGACTATCTGGCCTGAACGAGGCTGACACAAAATAACAAACGATAGGAAAATATAAAGGACAAGGAAAACTTGAGAAAGGCCAGAACAGGGCGCAGGAGTAAAGGACTCGAAAATCAAAAGCATAGGGGCTGGTGACGAAACACCAGAATCGCAACAACGTTTACTGACGAAAAAGGCTGGGAAGCACAGAGAGACCGAAGAATTCAGCAGTGACTGCCTGCAGCCATCCACCTTAAGTAAGGGGATGGACAGCTGCCGGCAGTCACCGCTGATTACTGGTTACG
Source organism: Brachyhypopomus occidentalis (assembly GCA_020368025.1). Lineage (NCBI taxonomy): Eukaryota > Metazoa > Chordata > Actinopteri > Gymnotiformes > Hypopomidae > Brachyhypopomus > Brachyhypopomus occidentalis. Next base: position 7,147,505 of record JAGXOD010001382.1, read on the forward strand.
CCCTCTGCTGGCTCGCATTCCCCCTCTGGTGGTGGTAGGTGGAACGACCCTGGAGCCAGCCCTTACACCGCCTGCATAAATAGTATTGATGTGGGGCGAATTCACATTCAAATAAACATACTAGCAAGTTCTGTGTGACATTACTGAACCAATACAAGCACTACCTCGCTATGATTATGACATAAAAATATACATATATCCATGTTTCTCTGAGTCTCCTCTCCAGCTCTCTTTCTCTTTTTGTACCCATTCTTTCTTCAAAGTATACACAAGGCCCAAGGTCACTGTTTCTGAGACTCTCCGCATAATCAGTTCAGCAGGTGTATTAAACCGATTATCCTCCTGGGAGCCATGGGTTGTCAGAACAATTCATGAATGCACCTAATTTCAGCAAAGCCTGTGTGCTGTGGACCCGATGTTGCACACCGATTATGGAAATGGCCGCCGAACAGCGTCCCACACTCAGAGCACTGAATTTAAACAGCTATTTTGATGGACTGAAGGGCGTCTTGGTAAAAGTACAGTGTGTTTTGCCTCTGTGCAGTACGGGGGCACTGAAGCTCTCAGAGCTGGCTGTAAGCGAGGAGAGGCGTGACATGTAGCCAATCCTAATGTGGTTGTTACGACTAATTTAAAGTCCCGTCATTCTGTCATGCCTCTTGTCTTGCCTTTTTAAATGGCGAAGAAAGCGTTTGTTCAATGGCAGTTTTATAGATATTAGTGGATGCAACCTTAACGCTGGACAAATTGTAGGGCAGAACTTGAGATGGGGACAAATTTAGGACTTAAACTAGGGTTGGAGTTGAATTGAAGACCATGATTCTTGAAATCGTGATATGCCACGTTAGCGTGGGGTACACACCTGCTCTATCGTCCTGACATTCTGTCCCAGCTATGAAGTTGCTCTGTGCTTGATTCAACACAGAAACGAGCAGGACCATACAGTGGTGGATCTCTTTCATTTAGACCATTTAGAGTTATTAAGTGGATCCTTAGTTGCGCAAGCAATCTCACTAAACATAGATTAGGGGAGCAAGTACAGTGAGCAGATCCTGGCATTGCAAAGTTCTCTTCTTTTTAGTTTGGTTTAGTTTTGCCCTAAACCAAAGGCCACCTATTTACACACTGACACATGAAGTGCTTATTAATTCATGAGGGTTGAATATTTACTGTGAATGAAGCAGTGAGATTTCATCTTTAACTATCAGATCAGTCAAGAAAAAAAGATTCAATAATATAGTTCAATATCTCATTAATCTCATTAAATTATACCTTGCTCTTATTTTCCTCTATTGTGCAGGAGAACCTACAAGGCCACAAAATTCAAAATGTATTATGTCCTTGAATAGTGTTGCATGGAACTCTAAATATACGCTATGTTAGAAAATGCAAGCATGCTCAGACGAATTCAGAAAAATTATACTTACTTATTGCATAGCGTTGTCTTAAAATAAGCATATGCAGAATAGCTAAATCTATTCAGGGGTTTCTTTAACAGTAATTTAACTCGACAGAGTAAAACGAAATTAATAACTTGTATGCGTATTATGTGTAACTTCAGAGGCCGGCTGTGTAACCATGACAACTTATTAACCCAGGTGTGTTCGTGCGAGTCCATCCTATCGTGACCCTGCTATGTTCCAAACATTTCGCCGACAAAAATATCCAGTGCCATCATCCTGAAATTGAGCTCAGGTTACCCAGGCTGTGGCGCATGGCTTTCGCACAGAATCTGTGGCTCAGTCCTATTAATTAGTCATGAAGGTCTGTTTTGATAAGCAAGCTTCGCCCACCCCCAAATGTCGCCGCAAATATAGATGGAAATGTTTAAGCTTCTGGGAGCATCGCTTCTACTCCTGGGCTTATTTACTCGTTAATACACAACAGACGCATGTATTGTTAGCAATTTAGTCAAAGCAATATTATCTTCTCAGTAACGATGCCCATAACTGCAACCATATCTACATCTATAACTAATGACACTCTGCATTGGTTACTGGTGTATTTAGGTACTATCCACAAAAAGTAAAAAAACATCTGTGGTGCATCCTAGCTAATTTGTGTTTTATTTATGGCAACTTTAGAAGTCTTACATCTATGATATCCTCACTTTGTCTCATGACAGAGGTTCCTCCGGTTGTGTCCGCTAGGACAAAGATGACACACATGACTAGAGACAAACAATCACTTAAGCAGACAGACTTCTGGGTAGCAGCTTGACCCAGTTCATTCTGTATGGCCTGTAAAATGACCAAACGCAAAGACCCTTTCATGCCAATTCTCCTTCTCCACTGTTGCATTTCTTTTCTTGACATCAGTGGTGGCCCGGAGCCAGAATTTGAATGAATTATTGAACACTTTAGTGGAGGGAAGTGGCTCACTGTGATTGATTGGAAGCTCCATAGGCAAAGCACAAATGAGTACCAACCCAAGAAATATTGCCTCTTGTGCTCTGAAGAGGAGAAATCAAACAAGACGCACAGCCTCGAAGCCAAGAAAGCAGCAGGGATTTCAGAAGTTGTAGACAAAGTCGAGCCTTTCATATTTATGAAGGCAGCGACGAAATGAAACCATTTACCATTGCTTGTCAGCACTGTTTAAGCTCCAAATGCTCGCTGAGAGATGCCTGCAGAGAGAAGAGTTTCATGTCAAACCCGAAAGCAGAAAGAGGTGCCGGCTGAAAGGGAAACACAGAGAGCAAACAATCTCAAGACAGCGATTACACAGCTCAAGTTCATGCTTTTCCTGTTGCAAGATGTCCGCCGTTTTTGTTTTTGGCTGGCGATTGCCGTGATGACACCGGCAATGAAAATGAATAGACGGTGAACCGAAGGACTCGTTTTGACAAACTCCAAATTCCTAAAAAGCAGAAAGGGGAATTGTAAAAGCTATAGCACATGCCGCATCAGGTTAGAGCGTTTATGTCCATGAACGTGGCTTTTATGAGGAGCTCCCTCAACAGTGATGTCTTACTACCTTTATTATGAACAAGATAGGGAACGTGGATTTTTAAAACTGTAGTTGTCATAATCAATCAAAAAGAGAAAGAAAAGTAATTTTGCATGAGCTTTTGAGGAAATTGTGCATAAAAATGTGTGTGTGTGTGTGTGTGTGTGTCTGTGCATTTGTGAGTGTGCATGCATGTGTCCTTGATTTATGACAGACTGCATAGACAGTGAACTCATAGAGAGAATTTATTGGGTTTGCATTTTCTTTTTATGCCCTTGTACACACACACACACACACACCTGTGTGCACATTTGCATTATGAATCAGCTCAGTAGCCCTTCGTCTACGTCCTCCATGCAACAAAACCCAATATGTGAGTGCAGAAGCACTATTGAACATACTGGTGCACTACCGAGTGAGGGAGAGCAGTCAATACAACATACGTCAGGACAGAGGACAGAGGGTGAGTTAAACCGATGGGGCCATGTGGGCTGCTGGGATAGATGAGGTGCCCTGCACTCTCTCCGAACAGGGTAGCTCCAGTAAAGATAGACTGCAGGTACAAAGTGAGGGATAAATGAGTTGAAAATGAGAAGATGGATGGATGGATGGATGAATGGATGGACAGATTGCAGAATGGATGAATGGATAGACAGACAGACAGATGGACGGACGGACGGATGGATGGATGGATGGATGGATGGTTGGATGGCCCAGGCAGCCATGGCTCGCTTTCCTGATAAAGCTTGCAAAGACTTATCTGTAGTTACGCACCGCCCCCCTGCAAATCAGTTGCATAACAGCCTGCCGCCTTCACATGCAGTAAGTCAAACTATTGTGTGTACACAGCAGTGGCAGGACCCAATTCACGAATGCAATAGCAGTCACAAGGATTTCTTCCTCTGAGTCAAAAAAAGCTACCCCTGCCAATTCCCTCTCCTAGTCTTAAAAATAAAAGTAACTTTTATCCAAACTTTTCCTGCGTGCTTTCTTATGAATCATTGTTGAATATGGTCCCATGAGCTAGCGTGTTAAAGAGAACAGTAGCACCAATGGACCAATTTAGCATTAGGATGTAAGTATTCTATGGAACTCCTAGAATGAAATCTGGTACTCGACAGCCGATGGTGCGTACGTCGATGTGTGACAGAGTTAACCCAATTTCAGTGGCAGATGGCAGACCTGTTGTTCTGACTGAAGAGCGTAGGGAATGGAGAGGAGCACCTCAATATCAAACTATTTATATATTTTAGCTATTTATGGCAATATTTATAGCCACGGTGCTACGTCTTCTGTCTGTCCAATGTCAAATGTATGTTTAATAAAGAAATATGAAATTTAAGACAATGGTTTGTTTGTGTGTGATTGTGTATGTGTGTAAATAACTGCTGTATACACATATGTGTATGTGTGTGTTTATCTTGCAGATTGTGAAATATTTTTGTCTCTGTAATCTGGGATGGATGGTTTAAAATGTTCAAGTAATGAACAGGGTAGATCAGTTTCAGGAAGGTGCAAATCTGCCTACATGACACTGCGGGATCATATTGCACGGATACAGTTCTCTCACAGATCACCATGGCAGCTAGTCAGAAGATGCTCACTTCCCAAGAAGGTGCAGGGACCTGATGTCACTTCCTGTTTTAATGACATCAGGGATGCCCCCTCCCCCGGCATCTCCGTTCCCTAGCTTATCTGTCCCGTGTCTTCGCTTTACTTGTTACCATGTTCTGTCTGTCCCGCCCCTCATTTACTTCCCCACCCTTTATTGGTGTTTTCACCTGCCACTCATTGCTAGTCTCGTTAAGTTGCGTATTTCAGCCTTGTGTTCTCAGTGCGTCACTGTCAATGTCGTATTCAGTCGGCCTCCTGTATTCTGTGTAATGTGACTGTAGCCTGTTATACCTACCTGTTTATATCTTTCTGTATGCTTTGTTTCTGTTATTCATTATGAGTTTGTTGTTGGTCTTCTTGGGCTGCCCTCACCCTATGACTGCATTGTTCTATCGACCCTCACAATCACCTCATGTTAGAGATACAAGTGGAATTTTAACATCGTCAATTTTAGGACCAAACTGGCACTGCTACTGAAATGTTTGTCCCAGCTTTTCTAGTACAGTCTAATCATTCAGTCAGTTCCATTTCAGGTGTTAGTAGTTCAGCAAGGCAAGTGTTTCTGTGTCTTACAAGAAAAACTCTCTGTTCAGACATTTTGCCATGTCTGTAAGAATATGTGAGTCTAGAAATGTCATGCATGCTGGCTGCTGGTGAAAAAGCCTTTCCCCAACATGGAAAAGTGCTTTGCAAAAGGATTGCAGAACGTTTATAGTATTTATGACGAGCAAGGGCTTATTGTTTGATTTGAAAGTAATGAAAGTAATAATAATAAAAAAACTACATCCCCCAACATTCCACAAAGCTATAGTCACCACAGAGCTACATACTGTACTATATGACTAATTAGCCTACTGAAGGTCAACCTCAATCACTTTTGAATTCCCTTTGAATTTGTGATTGTGAGGTCATAGACTATACATCCTTGAGTAAAGCAGTGGCATGTTTTTCAATGCTAAAAGTGCCTCGGTCTTGCCTGACGCCATCACAGCCATTAAACGAGCACAAAAGCAGTCACAGTGTATTTGTTTGTTTGGTCATATATGACCTTGAGCCCGTGCATCTGTCCAGTGACATCAAGATCTCTATGGGAGTAACCAAAGCCTTCTGGTATAAATCGGTTGCCTTCTTATGTTGTGTGTATTTGTGTCATTTAAATATTTTAAAGCTTCTTTTAGTTCTAGTTATTGACGTTTGCACTTTTATACATATTCAATAATTATGATGCAATGCAACTTCGTGAAGCTGTAACGATGTCTTCTGGGGTATCAGTGAAATGAGATTTTCTCTCTTTCTGCCCCTCTTTGTGTGTGTGTGTGTGTGTGTGTGTGTGTGTGTGTGTGTGTGTGTGTGTGTGTGTGTGTGTGATGGGTTAAGGGCCAAGAGCCGGGGGAGATGTTACTGGGGTTGAATAGTTGGGTAAACAACAACAGAAATCTCAGATTGTCATTCACACAGTGACTGGGCTGTGACAGTTGCCTGAGGCTTAAGCACACTGTACATGAGAAATATACTCTGACGGCTTTACCCAGGCCTGACACACAACCCATTCTATTATTTCTTTCACATCTATCTTTTATGGACTTTACAAAATATGACATCAATACATCAGATCATTAAAAGTGTCCAAGGCTCCATTCTGTTGCTTAAAGCATAAAGAAGCATAAAGAACTATTCAAGTTCAAATATGCTAGTGTGTTTCTGCTAACACACTGTGCTTAAAGAGATCACAAAACCCACAAGTGATTTGTTACACCTTTGGAAACTGAATCATTACTCTTTTTCTGCTTTGACTACAGTGACAAAGATTTAGCCTTTTCCCTGTGGATATCAGCAAAGAAAGACACCCCAAGCCCTGTCCTCAGGACCAGGAAAGACTTAGTGTTTAGTATCAGTCTGTAACGGATGACAATAGCTTGCGAATTGAGAGCACGACAACTTTTCTTTCCGGTGGGTTAAATTCGCTGCTTTGCTTGGCTAATTAATTTCACGTTAGCCAAAAATACAACTGGCTGCTTATTCAAAACGAAAAGAACAAATTAGACCCTACAGGCAGCTATTGGTAGTGTGCCCAAGAGTTTCAAGGCAAGTTTCAGAGGCATAGACAACTTCTCTTTCATTCAACATCAGCCTTCAAAGAAATACAGCCGAGGTTTCAGCAGTACACAGTGTACACAGTCTGCAGAGTCTTGACAGAAAAGGTGACTTGTTCTTTTGTTAGACTTCTCTGATTTTGCATATTATGTAAAATGTTTGGTGACTTGGACACAGACACATGTGTTAAGCCTAACCCTTGCATTTATGGCATAACTTTCTGTTGGGGCTTTATTTCATGCTTTACTGAAGAGTGAAGCAGCATTGTGCAGTGAAACAAGTCTGACATTTAGTGTCATTTATTTGCATCATTCAAAAATTGAAGCTTTGCTGGATATTTTTAGGCTGCTGAAGCATTGGATGAAGTTTACATGTCAATGCTATCACTGCAGGGGTCTTAAACCAGTTCTGAGTCCTGTGTGCATGTTCACGCCTAATTGCATAGAACCTTTTGGCCAGAACTTAGTAGTAGTAGTAGTAGCATGTTGTAAAGTATCTTTGTCTCTTTCTATCGTTATTGATAGGGAGTCTTACAAGAATGCGCATATTTAGAGAAAATCGATAGATTCAAATCCCCAGCCTGTTGGGCAAGCCCTTTTTCTGACTGCCTCATCATGGATAAGACCTTCCAGCATTTCATATCAATTTCCTCACAAGCCAGAGTCAATATGTCACTTATGATTTGTTGCTCAATAATGAAGGAAAGCACTGGAAAATGTTTTTACCAACCAATATTCAAACAATTGGATTTGAACTGTTACATGGGTGGTTTCATTATAATCTTCTCTTTTATAATCTTATAATTTACATAAGAGCATATAAGGTCATCTGAGAGTCCAGTGAGATGCTATGTTAAAGGACAGACTCGGATCTGCTACATGAATACGATATTGCTCATTACTGCACTGTTAACACAATGAATAAGTCCTCAGGGCAATTCGCTTCCATTATAAGACAAAATAGTCATTATGTTGAAACATGAGAGTCAAAGGCCAATAATGACCTTGGTACTTACCGCTCCAATATACATGGTGTAAGAACACATTTGTGAAATGTTGCCAAGCCGGTGAGATCACATGGACTCACACTCTTGAAACTTAAAGAAAAACAAATACCAATTTCTTAGGAAACTGTCTGTTGCTTGTTTACCCAGCCTCTCCAGATCAGGGTTTTGGGTGTTCTGGCTTCGTCCACAGCCAGGCGTTTTTGGAAGGGGGAGCAATGCTCCTATTACCTGCAGCCCGTGTTTTGGGACATACCTCTGAGCCCTGTCCTCGGGCAGCGTCGATCCCCTAGAAGTTCGCTGCTTGCCTGCTGACCACACCACTTGATAAAGACATCTCTGCTCGATTACCACAGCCTGACCCGCCAGCCAGGGTCTGCCCCTTCTGCGTCTGCATCCCGCGGGACCCCACGCCGAAGATCACCAAGCTTGGCATCGCCGCGGTTATCAATCTCCGTTATCGGCCGCCTGCTGGGACACGCGGGACTGGGACGTTGCCTGCGGCTGATTTGCGAGAACCATGATTACAGAAGAGTGGCAAAACATTGCGATGCTTGTGTGCATGGGGGTGTGTTTTAGAATTCTGCTGTAAATGTAATAACATTTGTCAAACGGCCCTGAGGTAACAAGGTAATTAGTGATAACGTCCCGACGATGTCAGACTGCCTGGGATAAATGGCACGTTGTTCGAAGTCAACAAACTTTTTAAAACCTTTAAACAACTTCTGTAGATCTGTATTTCTGCGTTAAAATGGTGGGAGATAGGATAGTTTTACAAGAAAATAAATGTCGCAGTAGCAGACTGGCTGAGTTACAGACTTGAGCTAAAGATATGGGCTCTCAGGCACTTGGGGTTTCTGAGGATGGAAAAAAAAAAACTTTAATTTATCTGAGCTGCTACAGTGGGCTTGTGGGTTACTATTAATGTGCTCATGGTGACATGGTTTATTAGGGGTGGTCTGATCTAAATCAAACTTGGACCCCCCAAAAGAGGTAAAATCAACAGTTTATATATATATATATATATATATATATATATATATATATATATAATAAATATATGTAAATATATATATATATCATTTCTTATTTGTAATTATAAATATTATAATATTTTCCCATATTCTTTTAATGCAATTTTAACACGCAAAAATTATTTTCCTGGCCATAGAATAGATTAAAATCAGCTGCCATAAAAAATGTGTTAAGAGATATTGCAAGAAAAGGGGACAAACCAGACATTGTGAAAAGAAAAACCTCATAGCACCACAATGCTGGTTAAGGTGCCTTGTTAAGCAGCCATACAAAAGATCATACAGAAGGTAAACTTCACATATCCTCTCTGACCATACACTTCTGTGAAGCGGCTACACACGCACTCTGGGAAGCAGTCTGACCAGTGGTTGCACGTAGGGGTTGTGCATACCAACAGTGGTGTGGAGACAGGACCTATATAAAGTGGTGAAAACACAGGCAGCTGCACTGCACATGTGACTATAGAAAACACACGTCAGCGTGTAAACAAAGCCGTTACCCAGACATTTTATGCATTTGAGAAATCCCAGCCAGCCACATGGACAGTGAAGAGAGGCAATGTTAGACACTTAAACGAGGACATGTTAGACACTTAATCGAGGACATGTCCGGGAGAAAGAGGACGGATGGTCAGCCCGTGCTGGTCTTTTGACTTTATAATATTTGGTTTTTAGAAACTGCATTTGTTTTCACTCAGGAATTCGGGGGGGGGGGGGTTCACTTGGGTGGGTAGTTGAACAATATTAAAATCCATGTGTGCTGAAGGGTGAGTAATTGTAACAGGTAAAAGCTATGACTGCTTTCTTGAACTCAGATTAAATTCTTGTTGATCGACAACAAGAGCAAGAGAAGAGGCGATATCAGGTGATATCAGGCAATATAAGGCGATATAAGGCGATATAAGGCAGTGTTTTGGTGCTTAAAGAGAGGAAATGGGAACCTGTATGAATTAAGAGATGAAAATGCTGCTTATATTTATTTTGGCTTAACGGGATAGGTGATCTCATGCAGGGCAGGTGATAGGTGATGGTGATTTTGATATTAAATTTATGATTTTAAACTGTTGTATTATAGAAGCAGAGGGAGGAGAGCAGATTGTTAGGTGGACAGTGATCAGACAGGGTCTACTAGGAAAGACATGAATCAGCAAGGAGATTACATTTAAATATATATGGCAACATACCAGACATTTGGTCAAACACTAGTATCAGAAGCCGATGCAGAACTCTCACACTGTACTGTTCTCAACTAATATTGTAAAGGCTTTTAATAATGTGCCGGATACAGATAGGAAAGAAAGCATTACATTACCCGTGGTTGTCTGATCCTCAAGTGTCTTGTTGTGTGGTACGTGCCCCTTGAGGTGGTGTAATGGCTTTATCATCATCTACACACTGTCAGCGCAGACATTACATTAAACAAGCAAGCTACCATAAGGACTGCAAGACTTCAGTTCAATGAAGCATGTACAGTACTGGGTTCCCTATACACCCTTGAGAAAATGTTGTGACCACCCCCCCACACACCCAACCCCCAACCGAGTGCTAGATTAAGTCATGGATTAATACCTGTTCACTTATATTTTACAATTGCCCTTAAAAGGTTCCACAAATCATAGGCCCTGATGACATTTTTTTCCATTAACATCAAAGTGCAATGTCTGAAGACCCGTGGGCATGTAGTTAATGGCAGTACTATTAACCATAGGGCAAGATTCTGTAGGACAAAGACAATGTTTCTAAATGTTTTACAACCAGAAACCTCTAAATTGTGAGCCCAAGTACCAAAGCACCTCAAAAATGATCTCCAGTCATTGCACTTCTGAATATAAGGTGAACTAAGATGGTTCTGGTCCAGTGGTTCTGTGCTGGTATTAAGGATGATATTGTTATGCATCCTAAGCACAGCGTTAGCAAATGTAGATCTCATCTGAGACACCTGCCAGCACAAAGCAGATCCGTCCCTTAAGTTCACTCGACCACAGTGAGAAAGTCGAGCTTCGACTCCCGAACTCCAAAGTAGTTTGAAAGAACTTTGTATTGAAACATCAGTTAACCCACAAGGTCACAGCTATGTATGTTTTGTGCAGAGTGACACAGTATGGCACTGGGCAATGTGTCACTGCTAACAAACACACACTCTCTGGCACAAGGTCATGTGATGTTCTTGTGGAATCCCCGCTAATAACTGGTTTATGACTTACTTGCCAGCTCGTACATTGTGACAGGCCTAAAATGGCTTTTCACACCTCAGCTGTGGAGTTTAGCCTCTGGGTTGAATGAAAGCCCTGGCCCATTGCCTAGCAGAAAGCATGCTAACAAACAGGGCTAATTAATAAGGGATTTAGGCTGCCTTTTTTAATCGCATCCTACCACAAACAAGATTAACTGTCGCTCCATGAAATCACCCATCACTAGGGATATACGTAACTACTGCTGCTAGACAGTAAGAGGGTTATTTCTTTTTTCCTCACAGGCCCTTTTTTTGCTGTGGAAGATTTATGGATTGTGAAACATAAATGACACATAAAAACTGCTTGCCAAGCCAGTGTACAGAGCCCAATTAATTAGTACACTTAGATCTGTTTTCTGATTGGCTTATTATGCATTCTACATGATGACACCTATTATGTGTCATAATAATACTTTATATTCATGCTAACCAAGAAAGATTCATTGTTCCTTTTGATGTCTGCAACAGCCAAACTTGTCTGCAGTTAAGGAAGCAGGTGACAGATGTCTCCTGATACCTGTCCTTTACCTCTGGGGTACGTCCCCGGCTAGAAGGGACGGTGAGGCCAGCCCTTGATTCAAACCCTTTGGATGCTGTCTTGCATCTGTTACCACCAGGCTATCAGCATTGGGACTTTCAGGGTAGTAAAAAGTAGTCTAACTTTTGTCAAACTGAAGCTGCCCTTACACTAGGGGCCCAGGCACTGCAGACAACATATGCGGATTTTGTTTACTGTATACGCATGGCCTTGGATTGTGTGCTACCTTCTGTCTACTGACAATTCATACTATATTAAGGTCCATAGTGTGTTCTATAGGTTTGTTTATTGTATAAATAATAAATGGCCTTTGTGTATGTGTGTGTGTGTGTATCTGTGTTAGATGGCTCAGCTACAGTATCCTATGGCTTTTAATGATTAAAAGCAGAAATGTGCCTCAATATGTAATGACATAAAACAGACGTGAGAAGGAGAAGACTGCAGCAGGCAGAGCTTCCATCGCTTCATCTTCCTCGTCCTTCCTCCCCTTAGCCGCCCGAGGTGTGGCATTCACGTCTTTCTCAGCTCATTTCTCAGCTTATATTCCGCATTAGTGGTTGGCAAGCACAAAAATGAGCAGCTAAAAACATTTTTATTAATGGTTCTGATAAGGCAAAAAAATGGTATAGCATCGTCCAGCATGTGTATTTATTATAAGCCATTGTAGGATGTTGAAATTCATTTAGAGGTTTAGAAGCATGCAGGCAGGTATAATAGTGTTCCTCCAGTCAGAGGTGCAAGAAAAAACACACTATTATTTTAAACAATTACTTCCTCTAGATGTATTTTAGTTGTTATTTGAAACACGCAGCTATTCATGTTGAATGTCACTCCACAAAGCTACATTTTACCCCATAATGGAGTTTTGTTTTACCTTTCTGGCTGCAAGCTGTTTCTGCAACATGGCCACCTGCTGTATTAATAGCACATTAGAGCAGACAGCCTCTGATTTCTCAAACAATGCCTGCTGGTAATAGTCATATCACCTAGGAACCCCTGTCCAACCAAAGACACTGCTATGTCCAGCTGCCATATATATATATATATATATATATATATATATACATACATACATATACATATATATATATATATATATATATATATGGCAGCTGGACATATATATACACACACACACACATGCCCTAGTCTTCTTTATGTGTCTGATAAAACCATCTCACATGTTCTCAGTAGATCTTTTTTGGTGATAGTAATGACAATGTGTCTGATTGTCAGTGGTATATGGTTGTCTCTGTCCACATTTTAGTCCACAGTGAAAGGACGGTTAAGTGTCTGGGTATCAGAACCATAAGGAACGACGGAATTTATCCTGGATTTTCTAATGAGTCGCATAAATTCCAAATATAGCCACCACCCACGCAAAGCCATAAACACTCTTGTTCAGCTTTGCAGTCTCCTCAGTCGCTCAGCCCAGCTATTCATCAAGATGTAGAGAAGAACTACGCCATCCTCCCCACCCAGTGCAAGCACTACTGCAGTCTCACGGGTGCCTTGCCGCCGATATATTTGAGAACCTTACAGCAGTTCTGGGAATGCGCTATGGCACATCTCCAACGGGCCTTTGCAGTGATCATCCTGAATCTGCACTATTTATGTCAAGTCTTATATGAGGCACTGCATGTGGCAAAAATCATGGCTTATGGATAATTGAGAATGGACGACTCATGAACAATATGCACTGTGTCAGGCAAACAGAGCTGACATCAAGCCGTGGAGGGTTAGTGGGAAATATACAGCCTGAAGGATCCAAACTCTCAAACCCAAAGGGGCGGAGGAAAGAGTAGAGCGGTCTGGAAGCTCACGGCTACACTTTAGAAGATCTTAAGGTTGCTGTCAGTCCAGGAAATTTGGCTCCATTCAGTCGTGCAGGTCATGGCCGAACGCTCGCTCATGCGTGCGGTTCTGATCGGTCCCACATCTCGAGAGGATCCAGAAAGCAATTTAGCAAGACATTTCATAATGAGAAAGTTGGCAACAGCATCCACGCAGGGTGAACGAGAGGCACGTGTCACTGGTGTAATATGGTGCAAGGCCCAGTGACCCATGGGTAATGGCCACGACAGGCCGGGGATCCTGGCGCACACGCTTGGATACGAACGCCGTTTCCTGCCGCGGAGGCCTGTGGCAGCAGACGGCAGCGACCGCAGCGAGCCAGCTCCCCTGCTCAAGAGGAATGATTCACTTCCGTCTCGACTCTGGAAAATCCGCGTGAGCACTTCTTAAAAGGCCACGTTATCCACGTCAAGCAGGGTAAGCTGGATTGATAGCTGAAGATTCGTAATACGTTCGTACTATTTATGTATTTTCCGTGATTATGCGGGATTTCAGATACACGGTCAGGCCCCTTCCTGGATTTGCATTTGTTTTCCCCTAAACCACAATATGTTTGTTGTTAGTGAGATACATGGGTAAAGTCTATTTGTGAATGCAGGGGGTCAATACACAGTCAGACAGGTACAGGTAAATCCATTATCCACGGTCCAAAAACAAGCATAAATTATACAGGAATGAAGAGCTACTAGAAAAACGTATCTTCGAGATAAGACTGCGTTTGAACGAAGATGTGTAAAGATGTGCAGAATCCACTTGCATCCAGAGGAGCACAGGAACAACTTCTAATCAGTGTTTAACAACTTCAGTGTTTAAACGAGCAACAAGAGTGATGAATGGGCAATAAACACCACACGGTGTTAGGGTGGAGCTGGAAATACCGTTAGTGTGAAAGACCCTATGCTGGAGCCAGGAGTCGTCACAGCATTAAACCTGAAACAGAAGAGAAAACTTCATTTTGATGAACACTTGAGGGAATTGTGCAATGTAGGAGTGTTCTGGGGAGTGGGGGACGCTCTTCAGCATTATTGTCTTTGACGATAGTTCAAAGCGTAGCATCAATCCGTTTGCCTCCTGCAGTTGGTCTCAAACTGTAGCGAATCACAAATACAGCACTGCTTTATCTTCACTCTGTGTCCATGCTCAGTGGGAATACCAAAAACACAGGAGAAAATCCCCCAGACCGGCTAGCGGGGATCTCTAGGCATTAGGCTGTGAATGAAGGCTGAAGGTCCTGGCAAAGCTTAAGGGTCAAAAACGCACATGGGGCTAATTGTGCCAATACACTCTACCTCCGACTATTTTGCATTTTGGATTATAATCCAACTTTGGGAAACTGGAATAATGTACACTTAAGTTTATGCTCCTTCAAATATGTGATACACAGCTCTGTCCTTGGTCTTTTCACTAAATTAGTTTGCACTAGATGTGCACTTTTTCAAAGTTATGGATACAAAAGTTTGATTAGTTATTTATAGATTTTTCTGACTTTATTGATGGTTAGGAGGCTGTGTGAAGTCAGATTTTGCTGGATAAAATTATGTTGGTGTGATCCAAAACACATTGGCCTGATATGATGTCGAGGCATTCATCAGAACAGTTGTCTTTTTATACCATCGCGTTCTTATAATATTCACTTCAAAATACAACAAGAGGCTTAGAGGCTGAAATCACAGATTTGTGAAACACTTCATAAGATAATATGTGCCTTTTCATTCATGACACAAAGTTGCATCGCTAAACGACCATTTGCGAATTAGTCAACACTGATAAACAGAGTAATCAAAAGTTCTTTTCATCTTCAGAATGAAATACCTGCCAAAAGGATTGTGTAGGCACATCCATCGATCCAGCGGCTATCAGAGAGAAACATGAGCTATTGAAAAGGAATGTCTGCATGTTGAATATGCCAGACTCGTTAAAAACAAGAATTATTGATTCTCTCCCACCCATCGCTGGACAGAAACCGCACATTGTATCGAATCTTCCGCTGCTCCACTGCTTTGGCAGGAGGCTTGTGATGTTGTGCTCCCACTTAAAGGGATAAAATATGTGTCCAAGTGTACTGACATCACATTTTATTAGGGAGAAGAAAGGAAATAAAGTGAATGCTGTAAACATCCTAAGCCCGTTAAAGCCTGACAGCTGACCTGGCAACTGTCTCTGTCCCAGAAGTTCCATTCAATAACTAGAATGGGAACAATTCCAGTTGTTTGTCTCTTGCAGGAAATTCATTAGGGGTTCTGTCTTGTTTGGTTTACACGATATTGTGGTTGCAGACTATTAATCACAGCCATACTATCCAGCTAGCCTGTTTTTTTTTTTGAGCAAGGGGTTGGTATGGTGCACATGCAGAAGACGGCCATCTGCAAGAGGTATTTTGCACTTGAAATGCTACATAGCAGAATGTGCCATGCAGGAACATATGGAGACCTGCCAGAGCCCATCTTCTTCTCGGCTGTGTCTCTTCCAAAGGCAGGAACCCAATACAAGTGGACTAAAAGATGAAACCACTGAGACGTGTTGAAGGAATGGATACCATGTGCACATGAAAATGAACACACACCTTTATAGCCTATTGGTTATTGCTGGTTATGAAAAATCATTAGGTAATAATCACACGCACGCACGCACACACACACACACACACACACATATACTCAATGAACAAATGAATCAGCTGTTAACTACTGCCTCTCAACCAGACTGGCTAACACAAGACAGACAATGCTGTTCTTCAAGGATCCCTGTCTGTCCCCAGCATGGAGAAAGGATCTCAGGAATACCAGGTACGAAGCTGCATGTGTACATGTGCATGAGCACAAAGGAGAACGCTAACAACACCAGACACTCAAAGCTCAACCTGCTATACTATCAGCATCGCCTCCTCTACGAGAACAACATCATGCTCTACGCCAAGATGGAAAGGCACGCTGAATCATCGATCCACTGACCAGGACATTAGAATGTCATTCCGGTTGAAGAATTGATGGCTGATAGTTAAAAGAGGGGAATGTGGTCAGGACAGAGGGATGTGGATTCTCACAAGGCTGTGTGAAGATATCTGCAAATACCTGAGGATTCTCCAATCACACAGAGGCCAGAAATGAAAAGGACAGCAACATAAGAGAAGCAGGTCCTCACGTGCCAGTTGAATGGAAGCGATAAGCCAAAGGCCAGTCAGAAGGAGGGGGAGGAGCTTGCAAAGGTTAACACCCACTGCCCAGATCGAGACGCACCACATCCAAGCAACAGCCCCCAAGATGGAGTGTTCAACATGGAGGTGAGGAGGTGAATTTACAGGACATTACAGGATAAGCCCCCTCTATGGAATATATCAGTAGATATGAGAGGTGCCTGGTGTAAGACCCTCCTAACAATGGCTTGAAAAGGCAGTACAGAAGGACCGCACAGAGGAACTAATAGCAGCTGAAGCACCAGGTCAATGGAAGCAGGGGTGTGTCACGCCAGATAAGACCCAAAATGCAGCATGTGCAAAGGAGCCTCCGATACTGCACGGTACTTGGCAGCAGGATTCAGGAAGAGTGGGGCCGGAATATGCGCTCGATGTACGCATGCAAATATATGCACATAATGTAACCATATCTTAATGCAAGACAGAATAATTAATTAATGGGGTCAAAATCAACCCTAGTCTGTCTTTGCTTATTTTATTGTTGTTGATCTCAGCTGCGGAGTACTGCAGAACTAATTAATCGAGAGAGCTCAAATAGAGGGATTAAAAGGTGGAGATGTTTCTTTTCATGTTATTGTCAGAATATTCACAACCATGCTTTCAATTAACTAGCAGAAAATATTCCAGGAAGGCCAGAATAGATTTTTTGTAGTAGTAGAACAAAATATATAAAACAACAGAATATCAAAGCAATACGTGAATAGCCAAGAGGCCTGTTCCTTTATCGAATTCATGAGTGAATTTGGAATAGGTCTTTGGATAATTAGAAACACACTCAATCATTACTGTAATTCTCTCTGAGGTCTATGCCCAGGGTTTCTGTTCTACAGAGAAGGTTCAACTAATCAAAGCATAAGACCAGCCTATTACATTGGCTTTAATGTGCACTATGTTAAATGCACAAGAGAAAACATTGTGAATTTCTGTGGAGACCCAGAGCCTGCCAGAACTCTGTTTGATACTGCCAGAGTCAACTGTTCTTTCCTTGAGCTCGCGTACCTCTCAGCTCCGTCCGGTTTGAGGTGAACACTTTGTATAATGAAGAAGGCGTAGGCGTATGGAGGTCAAGGATGTGTGAAAAAAGAGGGGTGTCCTTCCCTGGCCCGAGTTACTTTACACATGAAGATTGTCGTGAGAAATCCCTAAATTGAAATCCCTATGCTGAACTGTAAGACTGCATTCTTTCTCAACATTTCACTTGCGTTTCTTGGTGCCCACTCCGTGAGTATTTTGAATCAGTCGTCAATTTCAGTGATTAACGGTTCAAGTCACGCAGGCCCCAACAGCTACCTCACAGTAGCAGCCGCCGAGCTCCATATCAACGTTTTATTAGGCCGTAGTTCAAGTTTGAACGCAACAGTTTTCCTCCCGCTCATCTGCGCCTGCGTTCGCTCGTTGTAGCTGTTTCGTGATGACTTTCCTAACCGTCCCCACTCAAACCAGAGTCATTCAACGCGATCTTCAGAATGACACTGACTGAGTAAACAGTCTATAGAGTGGTTGAGTTTCATAAAACGGCCGGACCCGTTTCCTTAACTTGCAGCATTCGCTCATTTGCCACAAGCATGTTATAGCATGAAAATGGTCAGATGCGGACAAATCAGAATCAGAGTGATGAGCTACAGAGGGCGGAAGACTCTTTTGCCTTTCTAAGTTTTAGTCTGTTCTAGTGGACTTTCAATTGCTGCTTCTACAAGTAACAAAGTCATCCATGATACAAATCATCTTTACTAATTAACGGACGTTTAACGGACGTGAATGCCCTTGATAGTAAAGAAGGAGATCACCTAACTGGAGTCACTTGTGTCAGAGATGTAGATATCCATGTTCTCAATGTTTTTTTTTTCTTTTTTTTTTGCTGATCCATAACGGTTACCCAATCGGAATTGTAACCCTAACCGGCACGCAAACTGCCTTAACATCGGTGGCAAAGATCAGCTATTACGACAGCTTCTTCAACTTCCAGATCACGTTCTGCACGCGGAGCCAGATCGCTTTGGAGCGTTCGCTGTTGGTCTTGACTTGGCGGGGCAACGGGGATGCCGGAGGCAATTAGCTGCATATCAAACAGAAGCTACCACAGGGAGAGCCAGACCCAGAACACTGAGGGATGAACTCAACCGGAGCTCTCGCAACGCTCGCCATGGAAGCAGCAAGGTCGATGCGCTGAGTGTCCGGAGACGGGAGAACGGCCTGCAGGCAGAGACGCCCACATCCCTGGCTATTTACAACCACCGCTCCACAAGCTCGGAGCTGCCGCTGAGGACACTTTGTTTTATGGGTGCTGATAAGAAAATGATTTATTTCGAGGCATAAGAAACACAGAAATATCAAATAGCCTTTGTGAAGATAAGATACCCAAGCCTGCACCGGTTAAGGAGTAGAACTGCATGTCTAATTTATCATTTCTTACGCCTGTGTTATATAAAGCCAGAACAAACAGATCTTTAAGACATCCAAAGAAGACACACAAGGACAGGGTATGATAAATAAAGTCTTGCCCTGATAACCAGGAGAGTTAATGATCTGTAGCTCTTACTGATGAACTGAATAATAAATATCACTAATGTCAACATAAAAACAAGTTTATGCAATTGAAATTCTTCATAGCTTGGTGGAAATATCAACCATAAGAAAAATATTACCACTGCAGTGTACTAATGGGCCGGGTCTGAGGTCCTATATATAGGACAAAGACCAGTGCAGCGTAAATATCAACTGCAACTCATTCTGACAGTAACATATTGTTAATTGAATATGTCAATCATGAAGGCGTATGTCACAGCCACACACCAACAGGTCTATTTAGATAAAAAGTGTTCATTTAAACAACATTCAAGACTCTGAGCCTTCAGTGAACTAAACTTATCAACCATGATCTGTAATTCCATAATGCCACGTTCGGTATCTGGTTGCAGTGTCACAACCAAGTTCTCATTAACCAAGTTCGTCATCCAAACAATCAAAAAATATATTATTTTCAAATTTGCTAAGATAAGAAAATCAAATAGTTACTCATTAGCTCTATACAAATACTATTAATAGGATGATTGCTGATGGTGTGCTTTGGGGATTAAGGGAAGTCTGACTTGGGTTTCACGCTTTATTGTTGCCTGATTTAATTAAGATCTTATCTGGAATTAATCGGCTCTTAAAAAGTTCCCCTCACTGTCACCCTTTGTCTGAGCTGAGTATAGAGATCAAGAAACAGAGAGTGAGAGCGTGTGAGAGGAAGAGAGAGAGAGATAGAGAGAGAGATGGCATTATGAACCAACAATGAAAGTGGATCCTTAGTTAGAAAGCATTTTAATTGGTTTTATTTCATTAATTGGTTTTCTTTCAAATGAAAGGTGATCACAGTGTAAAAACACTCGACTCTGTTAGTTTATGCCTTCAATGTGGCCATGACTAGGGTAAATAAAATCGTTTCAAATGTCTGCGCTTGGCATGCATTTATTGAGTGTTGTTTGGCAAAGTTTTAATGTGACATTTCATGAGGTTTCAATGTAGACTCTCACAGGATTCGCCGCTGTGGAAGTAACATTCACGCCACCCATCTGGAGCTAATGCTGCTGAGCTTGAAGATGTGAGAATGTAATGAGGTCAGAGTAGAAATTTAGATTTATCTTTGAAGGGCCTGTTATTAAACTTGCAACTAGACCAGAATGTCTTGTTATGGCAAGTTCAAACGAATGTAGTCTGCTTTGGTGTTAAACGCAAATCTTCTTAATTAAGAACAAATGACTACAAGAGAGTATATGAAATTGGGCACATTGAATGAGTCAGACTACTATGGCTTTGTATACAGTCATGCTGTAGACGTAATCTAGCAAAAACGCTCTACATTTAAGGTCACACTGATATACAGCATGAGTTTCTTTGATCGAGTTTCTTTGACTTGCTCAAAAAGGAGCTTAGAATTTAACGGTTATGTTGAGTATAACAGTGTAACATTATGACATCCAACAGTGTTTTAAAGAATTAAAGCATAATATATTAGGCCAGATTCAACATATGATACAGTCCATGTATTTTGCAATAGGCTTATATATTTCTACATTCTGCCTCGCACTGCTAGGTTTTAAAGCAAACCATCCATTAAATGCTCCAAGAGTGCGTTTGCTTCAGTTGTCCCAAATCGAATCTGGACCGAGCTGAGAGGTTGGCGGGCTTCGAGCTGGTTCACCGTCTGGCCCACACTGACTTTTCAACGGGCCTTCATTTTTGGAGGTTCACAATTACACATAACACACTTTCAACAATTTCACTAAATCACATCCAGGACAGGCGGACGAAAACGGCAAAGTTTCCGCGAGGTGCAAAACTTTAGATTTTCCACGCGCACCTATTTTGCTGATGGGCCGACATCGCATCTCTCGGCGCACACATCCCCACTTGTCTTGTATGATTATTATCATGAGGAGGATAAGATCCAAGACGGCAGGTAAATAAAGCTTCCCAAGGTCCAAATATATGTGCAGGGGTTTTGCTTTCATCTGCTGCATGAGCCGCATGCATCACCAGACGTTCTCGTGAGATTCCGAACTGTCCCTTGAGGTGACTGGTGACAATCTGTCATTGATTTTTTTTTCCCCTCCTCCATTATGAATTGCAGGTCTACACATGTTATGATTCATTATGTTTGGGAAGCGGCATGGATGGGGACTCGTATATTGCAGCGCTCCTAACCGCTGATGGGTTTGGTCTCTGATACGTGCAGAAAGGCTCGGCCATTCAGGTTGCTGGCTGGTGGGGTCTGATAAATTGCCTGGTAAATTTAACCCCACGCTCTACTGATGATGCGTGAGGGCTCAGACACCTGTCAAAACATCTCATAGCTCACCTGCTTGAGGGACGGGGCCTACAGTAATGTTGTAAAGCTTCGGAATGTGGCCTTGCTCAGTGCAACGTGCCCTGGGTGAGGTTTCCATACTTGTTCGCCAGTGCCACTTCTAGAAAGGATTCGGATTCTAAATAATTGGTATTAGCCATGTACTTTCAGCACATACTTTATTAAAAACATTTCGTCATTTCGTCACCTGTAAAAGTGTAAACATATAGCACATCTTCGTCATTATTCGGTGTGTGTACCCAGCCTCTGAATGTTCATCGCTGCTGAGTCTCTGGCCACAGCACCATGGCAGGCGGGACTGTTCAAGGTAGCAGACGCCTCAGCTCAGCAGTGTGGTGCATAAACGTTTCTTCGTGATATAGCATCAGCATCACTCCCACAACCTTGCCTCCAGTTCCAGTGTGACAGCTGTGCTGAGAATGGCCAAATAATAATAATAATGATAATAATAATAATTACCATTAATATTATTGACCAGTGTTGAATGATGAATGAGGTAGTGGGTAATGAGGTAGTGGATAATGAGGTAGTGGGTAATGAGGTAGTATGTAATGAGGTAGTGGATAATGAGGTAGTGGGTAATGAAGAAGTGGGTAATGAGGTAGTGGGTAATGAGACAGTGGGTAATGAGGCAGTTGATAATGAGGTAGTGGGTAATGAGGAAGTGGGTAATGAGGTAGTGGACCAACTGCACATGGCAAATGATGGGCTACATTTTCTAATTTTACAAGTGTAAAATTAACCGTTACGATATGTTCTGAGTAGCTCTTTACAATATACAATGATGCATGTGTATATTGATAAAAAAATGTCATGGAAAAGTATATAAAATCATAAAACATTCCAAAATGTAACAAAGCAATCGCACATTTATCTCTTACACTGGACACCGTCACACAGTTTCAGTTGCAGTATGAACAGGTATGAAGTTTCATATGTGACAAAAAAAGAAAAATCCTGTTTTACATTTCCTTGTCAGGCCATCTCCCTTTAATCCCAGGCTCTTAGCATTTATGAGCGAAAAGTGCAAGTTTGAGAAGAGAAAATAGGATTTTTTTTTTCCAAAAGATGATTCCTCAATGGTAAACAGAACAGTTAGTGCTGCAATCTGTTTTGATGGATTAGGGGCTTCGCCTTATCAGTAGATTAAGGCACCTGGAGGTTCAGAATTTTAATGAGGTTGGGAGGAGTGTTCTGCCTGTCAGGCTAAAACACTCGCAGGTTTAAATTAGCTCCATAGCCATAACAACGCAAGATCAGGGGATTTGTATCACTGTGAAAGTGAAAGCCTTATCTAACCCCATCTTTCTGCCCCAGTAAAACTCCAGCTCAACTCTATGGCCCAGTTAGCAGTAATTAATTTATTTATTTTTAAATGAATAATTGGTAACATAACCAACAAACCTGATTATTTTCATTTATTGTTCATAATGTCCAATAAATGTCAATAAAGGTCAATAATAGAGGTTTACAGTTAATTTTAGAACTGTGCTTTTCTAACTGAGCATGGATCTTACTAGTTAATAAAGTAAAATAACATAAATAAACATAAAAAAGTCAACACATAAGTCAACACATAAGGTCTTTTTAATTACTGTGCCAATCAAATATATGAACCCACATGACCCAGTTAGCTTTTTTCTTTTGCATATGAATCCTGTGCTTGTGGTCCCCACCACTCACTGCATTACACAAGTCATGGTACAATGCACTGATTTTATGACCATGGTTAGAACTGAGAGGTGGCTACAGAGAGAGAGAGAGAGAGAGAGAGAGAGAGAGAGAGAGGGAGAGAGGGACTATCTTGTTGGGCTCGTGACCCTAAACCTCCTTCCTTCTCTTTCTCAGCTCAGTCTTATTTTCCCAGAGCCCCACTACAGTGGGAGGATGGAGGGCAGCTTGTGTAGCAACCCCCAGGATCAGGACCCCTTGTTTGGTCTAAGCAGTGACAAATGAAACCTCTCCACGCTGCAATGCTGAAGCCATCCGGCCCCGAGATCGATGAGCTCTCTCGTCGCAGGGCAAGCGTGCCACTTTTACGAACGCGGCTGATGGGAGACGGATACTTCTCCAGCGTTTCACAGCTCCGGTGATGAATTGGGCTCCGACAGCTCGTGTTTGTGCATTTTTTATGCTCCCCCCCTTTCTGGAAACTCTCTTTTCTCTTCTCACATTTGCCACCCACTAGGGATACACTGAGGTGGTAAATGGATAGTCTATTGGTTCACAGATAAATGGATGTTTGAAGTATTGTAGGAGGGGAAGGGGGTGTGTGTGTGTGTGTGTGTGTGTGGGGGGGGGTTGTATATCACCTACATTTAAGAAGCACCCCAGTGTAAGAGTGCTACCCTTAGGCCAACTGTTTCCCATTAGATATTAATACAACCACAAGCCGTAAAAGTGGGAGAGAGAGGTGTTTACTGCCCAGTGCCTTTATGACGTCTGCGATTCAGATGAACCAGCAAACAAAAAGATGTCAATTGAATAAATGAGCTGTAAGAAGGATACATCATGGCAGACTAGAACGCATGTTCTACCAACACCTCACTGGGTTCGTACCTGTATTCCAGTCCAAGAATGAAGAAAGCAGTAATAAGGAGTGTTTCAGAAGGTCTTCCTTGAGGGTTACTACATCAACATTACGAGTGATTCAACTGAAGAATTGTAATAATAAACATCAGGGTGGAGGGAGGCAGCCACAACTTCAGTTCTGAAGGAAAAAAAATTGCTTTAGTGCATTCAGGAACCATCGTCTGATTGCGTCCAGTGCTAATAAATTCACTTCCATCTGTTATTTGACCTTGCTAGATTGGTGTTTGGTTTACTGTTTGTTTAGCCTGTTTTCTGCCTGCCAAGTTGTTCTAGGCTAAATTGATTTTTGGTTTAGCCCTAAGACTCCCGTACTTTCAGCACATGCGTCCTGCCTCGACATTTCTTCAGTTCAGGTCTGAAAAACTCTTTATTTGCCATTACAGAACACAAGAATTAATATAGTTTTGAAGCTTTCAACCAATCCAACACAAAACAACACTGAACTTGTGTTTGCCTCAAAGGTTTCTGGCCTGTAGAAATAAAGGTGTCAAAGTTTTCAAATGGCCTGCTTTTTTTCCACGGTGTCTAGTACTTACTCAACCCAATGTTGAATGTTAATTTTTTTCTGATATTAAACTATTGTAACACTACTATACAATACAAGTCCACAGATAAGCCAGGACAGCTGCTAAAGTCTGATAATGTGAGTTTTCAATTGTGCTAATTGCTGCCATTAATTCTTGAACAAGTGGGAGAAACACTTGGATTTAAAACATTAAATTCACACAATAGGTGGTCTCGAAATACCTTTTCATGCATTTAAAACAACACCACAGGAGCCAGCAAACCTGACACAGTGAGTAACATACAAAACAAACCCAAATGGCTGAAATCTGTGCGAACTCCTATCACTTTACAGTATGCGATGTTTATGGTTTCCTCAGCAGTAGCAGTGTAGACAGTGCCTGATACAGTCACATCTCTCATCTATCACATCTCACATCTCTAAAGCATCTCACATCTCATGTGTGGGTAACAAACTGTCAATCACAACTAAGGTAACAGCAGAGGATGCAGATTTATTGATGCTAGTGAAACCAGAAGGC
Organism: Brachyhypopomus occidentalis; assembly: GCA_020368025.1. Taxonomy (NCBI): domain Eukaryota; kingdom Metazoa; phylum Chordata; class Actinopteri; order Gymnotiformes; family Hypopomidae; genus Brachyhypopomus; species Brachyhypopomus occidentalis. The sequence goes on from JAGXOD010001382.1 coordinate 7,172,507, forward strand.
AACAGTGTCCGCATTAGTTACAAACGAATGAGTCCATGCTCGCGTTTCTGTCGACAAAAGCGGATCAAAAGAAACTCATCTAGTGCACTCAGCGCTGGCCAAACTAGGCACACCTCCAAAAAGAAAGTCCTCTTTAGCTGCTGAATGAAGACGGGAAAAAAAGAAAAGCACTTACAGAAAAAAAACACCTCATGGTGAGATTTACAAACAGATTCAGCAGTCTTCGCCTTCATTGAACTGTGGAAATACCTCCACCAATCACAGCACGTTATTCTAAGTCACACTGTAAAAGAATAAACACAAAGATAATAGATTTACTAAACCTTTGCAGGATGGAATCTGAAGGACCAAGAACACCCTACTTATATACGCTGATTATAAGTGGAGTGATGGTCTTCATGGCGATTAGTCAAAATAAACTTAAGGTTTGTATTCCCCTTTATTAAAATTAAAAATCAGATCTCGTTAATGATTTCCAGGCAGTGATATTGTTTGGACATATTGAAAAACCAAACCAGATTATTGAAAGAGGAGCTCATTCGAAATAAAAGTCATTTAATAGTAAAAGTCACATTTTGCTGCACTGAACCAACTAGTTTCCTCAAGACCTTAAGAGATGCATTCTTCTACCACCCATTATGTGGCCTGTACTGTACATCAGATCCATCCCTCTGTGTTCACAGGGAAATTGTTCTAAATCCACTCGTCACTGCGGGACTCATAAGGCTATATAGACTATGTGTACATAGAAAGGCAAGCAAACAAGACTTTAATCACAGTGCCAGTTCATGCTCCAAGATCAATACGTTATTGACCACCAAGGAGCTTTTGTCCAATATTTCCATGCCTGTTCATTGCTCTCACTGCAAAAACCTCCATTCTGGTTAATAATATGTCACCTCCTCATTTAGAGATCACAAATATAAAACACATAAGTGCACAAAAGGTGCATTAAATGTTCATTTAGTGGTCAATGCTGTCAGAGGGGACATCAATGAATAATTAAAAGGTTTAGCTATTGCAGAACTTTTTTGCTGGGAATCTTGGGACTTGGGTCCCCTAACCTGCTTACCTACAACCAATGAAGGAAATACGTGAAGGTGAAGGTTTGAAGGTTTATTATATATATCAGACACATAAACAAATATGTTGGAAAGAGTATGATATATTGCATAGCCCATTCTAATATGTAAGAATGTATTTAACCAACTTTTTAAAATTCCTTTAAGTTCCTTTTTAAGATGGTGCTAACTCAGCCTGCTTTGTCAGAGGTTTACTATTTATTTGATGATTTGACCTAGTAAACGACTGTAACAGAAATCGGATGCTTCACAGTGATCAGCAATCTGATGTCAGCCATTTGTAAAACTATAGATGGTTCTTCACTCTGGCTAGTGAGTTCTTAGGCACTTATAATATGCATAGCTGAGCTTCACATGAATTCAAGGTAACACAGGATATATTAATATAATACAATCCATGAGATATTACTGTATTACTATTACTGCCTCATTACACAGTTTAAATGATACTGTAAATAAATTCTTATACGTGTATGTTAAAAAATTAACTAATAATAATAAAAACACAATGTCTTATCTGAACTTCTCATCTCCCATTCCATGCAGGTTTCATTAATCTGATGTCACTCTAATCATTTGTGTGACTTACACCCCAGGTTGCCTTGTGCATATCAGGAATTCTTCAACAAGACAAGGTGGTTCTGTGGAAATCTGAGCTTTTTCTTGTCATTGGTAACTCAGTAGAGGGTTTGGAAGACCTAGAATAAGAAAACCAGCAACCAGCATGTAACCAGTGGAAGATAATAGGAGTTAATGAAACTGAAACTCTGCTCACATATATTCAGAAAAAGGGGTTTGCAGCTGACGCTGATGGTAAATGATAACTGCAGAGCTAATGATAAAGGCTTGAAATAATTGAAATAAAAATGAAAAATATGCATGTCTTCAAATGCATCAAATATTGTAAATTCTGAATTTAGAAACATAGAAATTTGGAAATGCATTGAGTTGTCATTGCCAGAGAAAGAATATAAACTCTAATCTTTGTTGCAATATATGTTTTGAAACTGTTTGAACCCAAATTTCTCCCTGAATTGAAACCACTTTTGTATTGTTAGCAAAGTCTGAAATGGAGTGGCCAGAACTATGAGAGATGTTGAAATGTAGCTTTGAAGCAACACTGGTCTATATCTGGAGCACCAAACCAATGAATCATTCTTTGGACATTTGTGGCTCAGTAATAGTGGCAAAAATGTGGAAGGGCTAAGCCACCCTGTAGTTCAGTCCTCCATAGGAGTTCTTTATATGCACTCTGGAGCACTTAACAAACCAAACAAATGCAATGAAAGCTTTATCAATAGATTTATAGAAGGATGTAGCAAGATAAAGTGGGATACATCGAAACAGATAAAGGAATTTGAGGAGCACATTCATATTAATACAATTCACTTTCCCTGCCAAGGACAAGTTAAGTGTTTTCCATTTCTTCAGATCTAGCTTTACTTTCTCAAATAAAGGAGAAAGGTTTTCTTGGTAAATGCTCTGTATGTCTCCCGTGATATTAACGTCCAGGTATTTAAAACCATTTTTACACATTTGGAATGGTAAGGCTATATTTGAAGACTCAAGTTGTTAACAGGGTAACATTCACTTTTACCAAAGTTCAGTTTATACCCAAACAGTGTGTTGAATGTTTTCAAACCGAGGACAGTATAAGGTGCTTACAATAGGGTTTGATACATATAGTACTAAATAATCCACATACAGTATAGAGATAATTCATGCTCTTCCTCTATGGATTACACTCATTGGAGGCAGTGATTTGCGATAAAGTCTCTATGGCCAAGGCAAATAATTGCAGGGTGATTGTACTTCCCTGACAGGTCCCTCTTGACAACTTTAAGTACCATTATTGCTTACCATGTGTAATTACAGAGGCTTTGTGTGAGGAGTTAAAGAGTTTAATCCATGAAATGAAATTAGAACCATACCCAAATTTTTTAAACAAGTGCTTATATATTCCCATTCGACCCTGTCAAATGCTGTCTCTGAGTCCAGTGAGATGGCCAACTCTGGCAGCCTGCTGGATGCAGGAGAGCGAATGATCCTTAAAAGCCAACGGTCACATCAGTGTTTGGGAGAGAAATGGGTCGATATGAACCACAGGTTGTGTTATCTTTACCTGGCTTAAGCAGAAGGATAATTAATGCTTCAGACAGAGTTTGTGGCAGCAATCAACAGGGTAGAGAATCAGTACATCATGTCCAAAAGAACAGGTGATAATTTGATGTTTGATGTTTAGGCGCCTTAATACTTTTCCATTATTTCATTATTGCATTAACACTTTCTGTCTATTATAGTGGGAGTTCAGTCTCAGGCCCATGTTTTGTGTTTATAGAAGTCCAGAGATGATAGAAATTTAGAAAATGTTAGATATTAGATGTTAGAACATTAGAAAAATGTTCCATATCACTACTGCTGTTCCTTATTTCTTATGTGAATGAGTTTGAGTAGAATGACACAAATGTTTTTCTCCTGGGTCAAAGATACCTTATCATTTTGTTTCCTTATTTGTGGGATTTGATGAGCAACTGATCAGCATTTAAGTTACATGAAGATGGCAAGTTTTTTCACTGTGCTCTTAAAGAAATCTATATGATTTAACAAGTCGTTCCATCTTTCTATTTGATAGCAAATTGTATTTAGTTTGGAGACTGAGCATCCTCTGTGTTTATTGACTTAATAAACTAGTCAAGCCTATGCACTTTATTATTTTTAGGTGAATATGCTATAATATAAAATCTAATTTCAGTTTTCACAGAGCAGTGATGCAGAGGTGCTATTTTTTTTTTTTTTTTTGCTATTATTTTTTTTTTATTAAATTCTCTAAAATTCCAAACTGCTAAGAGGAAATGCAAGATCCCTACAGATTGATAATGCCTTGACCATTTCTGAAGGGTTTGGGGATTTAGTATTAGGACTGGTCCAAAATTGGATTTATTACACAGGTCAGATTACCACCATAAATCAATTTTTGTAAATCTGATATGAAAGACAGAATTGTTTTTGTAAATTTATCATCAACCCAATTTGGGGCAAATACATTATGTAACGCCTGGGGCATCATAGAGCAATGAGGTGGACGCAAATGCTGAGAGGAGCGAGATTTAATAAAGAGTAAACGGAAGTCATAGTCAAATAGGCAGTGCAGGGTCAGATCAGACAGAGAATTAAACAAAGACATTTTCCAACACATTTTCTAAGACACAATACAACAAAGACAACACTGACTAAGCTTTGGAACCACAAACATGGACCATAGGGCTGTGGTAAAAATCAACAGCACAGACTTGACAAAACTATACTGTAGGTTAATAGACACAAGACTAGACGAGGAACACCTGAGCACACTAACGAGGGGCGGGGTTACAAAACACAAGGCGGGACCAAGACTGACGGATAGCACATGGTTACATAAACAAAACAGACTTGGCAGGTGGGGGCGGGGCTAGACGTGACACATTAAACAAAAATACAGGTTTCAAGTCTCATTACTATAATGTTGTGTTGCCGTGGGTCCAATGTAACAGTGCTTGCATTGGACTATATATTTTTACATGTATTAATACAGCTGTTGCTCATGTTCTGGAGCTGAAGTCCTAAAGCTGAAGCTGTGTCCCTTGGCATGTGCACCGACAACATTTAATAAGCACAAAGGTAGACATACAAACTACGAACAGCAAGATACAAACTACATGAACAAGAAATGTTGATGGACAACACAAGGGTTTAAATACAAACATAAATGAGGAGTGTAACAAGGTGCAGGTGCAACAGGCTAACAGGGGAGTAGGCTAATAAGGGGGTGTGGCTTCACACAATAATGTACGCAAAAGCACATGGTGAACTGTCACTCAATTGCAAATACATATGGTGGGCCATAACACACGGGTCAGTCCATGGGGGGTTGCGTGCCGCACCGATACAATCCTACTCCAATATTATGTAATTTTTTTTTCCATTTTTGATCAGAAAAGGTGATAACGGCAATAACGTAAAGAAGTGGTTATGACAAAGAGCACGGTTTCATGGAGAAGCTCTCTAAAGAGATCACAACAGAGTATAAGCAGGAAATGTCTTGGGGCGTCTTGTCCCAAAACCCTGTTCCACTTCCCTAACACAAACAAAAGAAACATCTCTGCTTTGAGATCTAGACTGGGAGCCTTCTCTTCTATGTCCTTTTCAGTACATTTGCAACCAGAAGTCCTTACTGCATAATTCTACTGTATGTTAGCTGTGATGACATGTTCAGTGAGCATAAGGTTAAGCTCTAGATAACACGCAGTGCAAGGCAACCCACAAACCACGCCCTCCAGATGTGTGAATTTAACATATCAAGAGTAAAACCCATATTCCTTCTTTCAGGCTTGATGTGGACAGTCATATTTTTACGCCAGGGAATGGAATGTTTTTATTCATGCACTTTTAATAAGTTGCTAGTTGTCCAGTTCACGGTGCAGTACAGACGGGTTGTGTGTGCCATTAGCAGAACTATGGACCTTAAACCAATTAAAACAAACAATTAAAATACAATGACCATAAATGCAGCCCAAACAAAACAAAGCAAAACAAAACCCTTTGTGGTAGTCCGTATAGACACAATAACTGATAAATAATTTAAAAGGTGATTTTCCAAGGTAAAGCTAAAGAATTTAAAAAATAGTAAGGGAAATAAAAGATTCACAATCCCACTAGCACCCAGCAGAGTCCGGCTGAACTTGAATTAACTGAAGAGAGCATGTCAGTGATTTCCTGTCTGGAGGAGGGGGGAGTGGCTACAAAGTAGCAGTGTACAGATCAACAGGGGTTCTTACTTATCATGACACTCCAACACAGAGATGGACCTAATAAACAGTCCAGTGATAAATATTCTTAGTCTGAAGTCAGGGCATATTCATCAAATTTTGTTCAGTCACTTCTCCACGGAATACATAAACAAATCTATATGTTCAATAACACTCAGCGGTTTACATTTCAAGTTTGGGTGCACAACACTGGATGAATTATTAAATATCTTCTAGCAAATCTCTGCTATGCAATCACCGTGAGTCTGTGTGTGTACACAGTGGATTTCAGACTTGTGAGAGTGCATGAAGAGGCCCAGTGCATGCTGGATCTGGCCCCTTCCCCTCCTCCTGGAGTAGGTTCGGTACTATGCCTGCTGCTTCACTATGCCTGACCTATTATCTTGCCTCAGGGCAGGTTCAGGTTTTGACATGCTGGTCTGCACTGTCCTTCCCTCCGCCCCACCACCCCACCACCTCCACACACACACACACACATTCATCCACACACACATTCATGCGCACACCCCCACTTCCCCCCACTCCACCCCCAAACATCCACCCACACTACAGCCAGCACAGTACTTTAGCAGTTTATGGCCAAGTCAAGGTCAATGGCAGGAAAAAAAATATATAACAGGAAGGTTTTGGAGTGTACACTTAGCCGGTCTTAATTGATTTATATGCAAACAATGGCCATGCCACAGAAGACATCTGAGGTCAGTCAACTTTCGCAGTCCGGTCACAAAAACATCCACAAGGCATCGGAACCATCACTCCCACATAAAGGTCCTAACCGGTCAGGCAGGGTTGGAGACGGGAGCGTTTTGAAAGCGCAGGCGAGGGACGGTTCGCTCCTCCATCATGGCCATGTGGGCCGGGAAGGCCCGGCTGGGTCCCCTGACTGCACTCGCACTTTTGTCATTCAGCCCTGTCTACCGCGCCACCACCAGCGGTCAAGACACGGCGAGTGCGTGTCACCGGCGAACGCGTCCTGTTCGAACCTGCCGCAAGTAATTACAGGCTGTCAGCATTCGCCTCGTCCATGCGAATGATTGGTTAAATCGGCTGGAGACAACCCGGGTTGGGAGAACCTTCACGTCATGAGGCACGGCACTTAAGATCCACTTATCTCCTGTGCAGAAATGATGCTCATTGCAACAAGAGTCTGGGTATTTTCTTCTTTCCACACAGACCAGTTACGGCAAGGTCTTACCTGGGAAGGGATTCAAACAAAGACACTTCAGACAAACACGTTCAATGTTTTTTTCATTTTCCCAACTCAGCGGTAATCTGGAACAAAGTAGAGGGCTACTTAATACAGTAAATATCTTCTGTGTTGTCCTGTCTGCCAAGTGTAGTCTATAAAACTAATATTTAGTATTTAACCAACTCTTATTTCTGTCATGAATGCTACCAAATGTTAGACTACATAAGCTCTATGCCTCAGGTACTAGACCACCATCTCATGACCAGCCATTCTTACACTTGTTATTGGCTACGCTATGCCTTCCCCACTGCAGTAATTCTGTACAACACATTTGCCTGTAGAAACCAAAGACATGATCAGCTACTTCTTGTATTCAGACATTAAAATGGAAATAAAATCTTCTTTACAAGATTTATGCTGCTTAATTTTATTGTGCCATCCACCAAGGACTTATGCTGTGGGCCAATGGGTGAACAGAGTGGGGGCACAGAGAAGACTCCCAGAATGCTGTGTGCCGCTTCGCTGCCCTCATCTAGTTAAAAATGAATGTTTAGTGCTGATGTTTGTAGCTGAACTGGGTGTATGTCTTGGTTCAAGTTTAACCGTGCTCGTTTTTAAAGTTTTACTGTGTTAGTTACTTTTTACGCACTGTATTTACTGGTTCGTTATCCTCCCCGTTTTATGCTCGTTAGCTAGTTCTTTTCTGTTTCTTTCTGCTGCGTGTGAGCCTTGTTAAATATAGACTGAAGTGTGTTTTAACTCTTGCTTCTGTGCTGACTCTTAAATGTCATTATTTCATAGCCATTAAACATGGAATGGTTACCACCCCCCCACCCCCCCAAGGACCGCTGTTGAAGCAGAAACCTAACCTAAAGTCCCTTCTAGCATTTACCTGAATTAGGATATTAGTTAAAGGACTGTGCTACAATACATTAAAGCTATTGATGGAATAATGCATTCCTTGCAGCTGATCAGGAGACAGAACAGAGGTGTATACAAATGGATAATAAAAGATAATATGGATTTTTTTTCCTACTTTCCATATTTTCCTTTTTGTACAGTAATAAGTGCCAGATTCAATCACTTAACTTCTGTTTCTGTTAGAAAAATATAGACTTGTGTTTCGTGTCATATAACTTTGGAGTTATGACACAGGCCTACAGAGTTATAACTGTGGCATATACAAAGTAGGTTTTGGGAGAAGAAAGGCACAATAAATTGTCAATTAAAAGCCGATCAACATATTTTATTTCTTTAGCTTAGGCGAGAGATATCGATGAAAAAAGTCTGCGCACACATGATCAGCCTGTTAAATGCATTTGTACAGCTGCTGGCTTTTATTTTGCCTGTTACAGTCTATGTCAGCGGAGTGCATGTGTGACTCTGAAGATCGATGGAGCACGCAAATGAAGGAGATAGCATTGACTGGCTTCTCTCAGATGCTGCCGTTCACTCACGATTGAGTCGAAACTTGCTTATCGCCTTCACAATCATTTAATCATCTTACTTCAGTGCTGTAATTTGCCCAGGGGGGGTGGGGGGTGGGGGTTGTGGATGCCAGCCGGAAATGTGCCAGGGTGAAAAAAAAGCAGATATAATATGTAGATTTTAAATGCAAATGAGAGTAGATCATTATTGCTTTTCTCTTTCACGGTCTTTATTAGATGTCTTTGGTGATAATAGATATTGCGGGAAAAATCGTGAGCCGAACTCCCGCCTCCGACTTTTTCATTACATTCAAACAGTGTGTCACTTTTATTGCTCCCAGATGATGATAAGTTTCTACTCTCCTGTAAAGAAGTGGTTGTTAGTTAAATGGAGTTAAAAAACAATATGGTTGTACTTTGATGCTTGACAATAAACTGTTAATACTGTTCTGCCACTCTGTACACAATTACTTCACTAAAGCTGTGTCAAATATCTCATAAAGTAAATTGTAAACCTTCAACGCTGGTTATTAATGTTTTATTATTTAATTCAGTAAGAAATAATGCACACATTTTTCATGAATTCTAAACCCCCTCTGTTCGGCATCCTCACACACATCCCAAGTCTAAAAACTGAATTTAGCTTCAATTGTAATTGCAACATTTATTTATTTCCTATGAGAATCATCAAAAGCCTGACTTGATACCCGAGTGTCACGGATTAGACCACAATTCCATGCATTATTATTCTTAATAAACATACTGCACACACATCTACTCTTATTGAATATATACCGCATATTGCATATATGCTCTTTGATCCGATGGTCTTTGTACCACATAACAGAACTATAATGGGATAATTGGATCAAATTCGAGCCAGAGTTCCTTATACAAGCATTGTAATGTAGTCTGTGGAGGTAAATTACAGAGAGTCCAACCGCACTTCATGTAAAGATCACTTTGAACAGGGTGTAATTTATTTGTCGAAGACAATGGGGAGTAAACAACAGCACTCCACTCCACCTTTCGCTGACAACATCCCATCAGACTGAAGCAACAGTCACTCAGTGAGGGGGTCCAGTCAAGCTGCGTTTGTCATCAAAGCCATTGTCTCCACCATGTCACTTTACCCACGCGCCCCTGCTAAGCGGAAACCGAAGTGCATGAAATCATTTTGGAGTGTGCAAAAGAGTGGCAGGGTTAGCCGGCGGGAGAGGCGACCCAGACGGTCAGACACTCCAGCCTAGACACAGAGGCTTGAGCAGGCGAGAACTCCAGCCCCAGACGAGGGACTCACGAGGAAGGGCTTGCGTGGGGCTCGGGGGATGTGATCACAGGGTGGGATGGGCACTGTGGTAGCCTGAGCATCTCTCAGCCTCAAATGATGGACAAAAGCATCTATATCCACACGTCCCATCCCCCCAGCCGCCGCCAGTTACGTCTGCATGGGAGATAAGGTGCTGCAGGCATCTTCCAAAGCCGGGGAGACGTCCCCCTTAGCCAGCGACAGATCCTGGATGCCCGAGGAGCTTCTGGCACTGTCCCTCAGAGGACTGGCAGAGGAAGAAATCTGTAGACAGCAGCCATGTGCGTGAACTGTGATAAGCCGCGTCACAGACAGATGGTGCCTGGTCTAAAACCAGTGGAGCTCCAAAAAAGATTAACTGTGCCTGGGTCACGCGGCATCTCGCGTGTCAGGAGAAGTCTTATTTTGAAGAGCTTGGTTGTTTACGTGTTGGACAAGAAGAAAGGGGACATAAGACCAGCAGAAGCTAATCGCTGTTAGCATTGCCGAAAGTGGTTCAGGATAAACCTGCTTAGTTTCAATCAAATGTAAACACACAAATTTTCATAATTTCATGTATTTACTGTAATTTAAATGGCATCTCAACCACAGACCTATTGATCAAGGCACAGGCCTGTTTATTATTATTATTCATGTCAAAACTATTGATGAGCTCTTCCGACTTACCTTCACCGGCTGATTTGCATTTAAAATCTCATTTTTATGAAGGTCAGGCACATTTATTTCTGGCAGGGTAGACACCCTTTTATGTATATGCTTAATGGGATATGAATCACTCCCCACCTGAGAAATGAGCGGATGCACCGCTGACATTTCTGGGATCCTGTTGTAGTGGTAATGGCATAATTCAGTGTGTGATGAATGGCAGCAGGTTTAAGCAGGCTCAGAATAAGGTCAGGTGCAACACGTGCATCATTACCCGTCCCTCCTGCTTAATCTGCGCCAGCCGATTTGAGGCCTGACAAGAAGCCGATTCAGTCGCCCCCACCCCCACCCCACGGCCCTCTGCTAACCAGCTGCTGCTGAGGACACAAATCAGGGGTTTTTGTTTTATGAGGTTTTTTTTTTTATTATTATTTTTCAGGGTACATATGGCGATATGGATTACACCAAGGGACGTGACAAGGGGCCATAGAAGCAATTGTATCACTTTGCCCTGCTGCCAATTTGTGGTGTTGAACACGGAGAGCAGTTGCAGCCATGCTGTGGATTATTGTTTGTCCACTTGGTTTAAGGGAACGTGATGTTACACGCCATTGTAATGAATTTGATTAATCTGATAAGGTACACCAGAAAGGATTCCGACTGAGCAGTTTTTGGTCAAAAGTAATGCAATATGTGTGCCATAGTGAAGCAATTAATATTATAAAAGTGTTGGATCAACTCTGAGTCAAGGAATTTAAATGGGTGTCTGCGATTACAGAAAAAAAGAAAGATAATGCATTATAGGTAGATTACGATAATCCACATGATCTGTTTGTTCTAAATGAGCATTGTCTTCTTACCATCTGCCTTGAGAATTAAATCCTCTTAGACCAAATGCTTTTCTCCCATGTGTAGAGTTAGCTGGATCTATCTTTCCTACACAAATTTGATATTTGTATGTAATACTCATCAGATATGTCTGCTTTCTTGTTTGGTAGTGGGATCTGTGTACACTTAAAGATTGTACACTTCAACCTAAGTTGAAGACTGATCTAGGGTCAGTAGCCAGCCCAGTGTCTTCATATGAAGAGAGATGATTGATCTGTGTCACCTGTCACCTTTGGCAGCATTCTCATTGAGAAAAAGAGAACGTAATTAAGGTCCTCATGTAATCAGCTCAATAATCCTCGCAGGGCCCCAAGAAAGCTCATCTGTGAAAAGCAGCAATAGCCAAGGGTCTAATTCATTTCTTTCTCTATTCTCATCCCCTCTCATCTCCATCCATTAGTCTAAAAAGGGTCTCATTAACATTAATTAATTATGCATCGTAATTAAATCATATCCTGCTCTTCCGGGCAGTGACGTCGTTCGGGTTTCCATGCTCCGACTATGCTCAGGAATCCTGTGGAGAATTAGCCCTGGCAAGGTCACGGAGAGGTTGCCAGAGATTTCCTTTTCCATCTTCTATTTTTTAAATCTACAAGTGCTAGGTCGAACACCTCTGCTTGACTTTCAAGGTCTCTTGAAATACTCCGCATCAGTATGTAGAGAACGTGTTCTAAGAAAATTACATTCCTCCTCAGCCCGGATCAGAAATAGCTCAGACTGTGAAATTGTTAAACAAATGTCAAAAAGGTTCATTAGTCTGCTCTGTAAATGGGAACCAATGTAAAGATGATCTGAAGGGGAGAGAAAAAAAGTAAATTTGCAATAAAGAGCTACTCAACAGAGAACTGACTTAAGATTACAGGTAGAGCTTTATGGCTGTGTGTGTGTGTGTGTGGGGGGGGGGGGTAATGTGACATCAGGTAGCAGGTCTTATGCGCTCCTTCCATCTGCCTCCTTTCTTGTTTCTCTGGCAGTCGTTTCAAAGCACAATCAAAAGAAACCCCCCCACCCGTTCCACTCTGCTAAGCCTCGGTGTCTCCAAATACAATAAGAACCATTCTTCTCCATTCTTCTCGAGAAGGCCTTCGTTTAGTCTGTTTCACTATTGTAAAGCTCGGTTCACAATAACAATGGGACTTTATTCTATGAATGAATTATTTCTAAATGTAAAAATCAGCAACAACCATAAAAAGTCTCTAGTATGTCCGCTTGGCTGTGTTTTTTTCTGGGTGGGGTTTGGGGGTGGTGCAGTGGCGTGGAGGGATACGATGCCTTATGCTATTGTAGGCTTTTTTAAATACAGATGCAACAAGAAAACAGAATTTCTTTAGCAAATAAATCACGCCTTATCTGCAATCACAGGTCTATTAATTGAGCATTGATTTCAGAGCAGTGCTTGTGTGTAGGATGCATTGCAGTAAGACTTTTATTTCTTCATCTTCTTAAAGAATGTGCTATACAGGGAAGGTCATTATTAACCATTGACCAAATCATGGGGTAAGTAACAAATAACAACTACTCATATATTAGATAACTTTAATGAAACTCCCACAACCCTTATGACTGGTCATTCTAAATGTTGAGTCAACTCACATTATGGTGCTTATGATTTTCAGTGTACATTATGTTTTTGTGGAATAATGACATCCCACGTGTGTTTCTGTTTAGTGGTTTCAATCTATTAGGCTGACAAAGAGAATATGAAGTTGATGAGCTAGAAAGTTATTAAAAAAATAATAATAACAGCCATTGATGGCCCTAATCGCAGTTTATTTCCTTATTAAATCAAAGAAAATGTGCCTCAATACTGGAGGAAATAATGAACTAAATTTCACAAACAGAATAAGGAGGACGTTTGTTCTTGCATGGTATCTGCACCACCACTTTTGATTCACAAAGTATGGATAAAAGATACCTATGAACTTCAAAACCAAAATAAGGAGATAAAAATGGAGAAATGTTAAAATATCTATAACTCTTCAAATATGGCATCTTTCGTGTAAATGGCCTTGTTTAAAATAGATTATTATTCCATATGGCACCATGTAGAGAAAAACGAGAAATCACGGGAACGGCTGCGATATTCAGCTTAGCCAGGATTAATCTGCTCTAATTTTATAGCTCATTAAGTTATTCCAGATAAAGAGGCAATTGCATAATTCAGGTGTCTGGAGCTTCTCTATATATTATATGAGAAAATATCAACACAATCATTTAACCACTCAAACTTTTTATATTTCAGCTGAACTTCTGCAGTTAGAACTCTTAAATATGAGGCCATTTTAGGCATGAATGTACATTTACCATAAAAACTATAAAAACATTTATATAGAGCATGCAGTGAAGTCATAACAGTTACAGCCATAATTCCTCTCAATGTTCTGTGGAGCTTATATCCTAGCCTGCTTCAGTTCACAACCTTGAAGGACATGAGGTGGAAAGTGCCAAGTCAGCAATGCTCCGTTCGCCGTGACCTCAGCTTTTACATAATATTACAGTAATTGATGTTTGACTGCTGTTTTATTTCACTTTGGTACAGCTCGGCTTAATAACTCATGCCAACAGTACCACAGGTCGAAATAGGGATGGAAAAGTCTTCATTTTGACAGGCACATTCTCTCTCACACAACCACTCACACACACACACTTCTCTCACTGTGTCCAATAATGGTTAAATATTTTAGCTGACCAACTTTCCACCCCCCCCAACACCCGTTCCCAATGCCCGAAAATGCATTACATTCCGCTTAATATATAGCCTGACTCATAATATATATATAAATAAATGAGGAGTCTTCCCATTCTGTTGCTTAACACATTCGATTGTGGCCCCTCTGTTGTCATGCCTGTTTGCAGCCTCTCTCTACACTGTTCATCACTGGTCAGTTTCTTACCTGAGGACTGCTGACGGGTTATTGATTAGGCGGTGCACAATTCCCATCATGCCAGTGACTCTGACATGGTAGTGGGTGTTGTGGCAGTGCCGCGGGAGTTTTTTAGACATGTCACTGCCGGCCCAGGAGCTCCCCGCAACCACAAAATGTCACTATAAATAAAGAGCTGGAGGGTTGCTCACGCAGACCGTGCGTTACGGACGCGGAGTTAGATGGTATAGAACTGTACGTCTGCCTGTTATTTCCTCTGTTGCTAGATTGGGCGGTCAGTGTCTGTTAAAACTTCAGTGGACCTCAAGTCATCCCAGAACTGAGAGCAGCCTCTTCAGACGCCGGGCTGACAGCATCTCCAGAGAGGAATTCTCAATCCAGAGATCTTGGTGTCAGTATGCATGCCAAGCATCGGAAACAAAGGGAACTGCTGCTCTGCCACTGACATTACAGCAGGTGTCACGTCCTGCTATTCTACTTGAATGTCGCAAAGACATTTGTGTTTTATTGATTTCTGATCCAAATCACGTGTCATTTTCCATATTGTGTCAATATTCCTGTTAGATTTCAATAATACATACAGCTTAAAATGTCTCATATAATACACAGACATTTATGGGACTCCAGGACATGAACATTTCGGCCCTTAAGCTTCCGTCAGCAAGAGAGTGGGATTCAAACCTACAACCTGCTTATATACTGTGAATGCTGATGAAGGCTTAAGGGCGGAAATGCTCGTGTTATGTCCTGGAGTGCAGTAAACGTCTCTGTATTATATGAGTGCAGTAAATGATTCTCTGTTATATGAATGCTGCCTGTCTATTCTCAGTGTTGATCACTGCAGTGGATTCAGCACGTTATAAGTTTTACGTGCTTACGTTTTATTTAGGAGTTTTTTTCAAATGTCTGAAGCATAATGCATTTGCTACTTTTGAGAGAAATCTACATTTTGTTAGCTAGATTTCTGCTTGTCTCTCTCTCTTTCTTCCTCTTTTATTAGAAATGATAGCAAACAAAAAGGAAAACTAATGAAATCACTGCTCCTATTCTTGGTTTAAAACCATAGGTGGTGGATTTGGGATACTGACTGCCTCTGCACACATATACAGGTGATATATCGGGATTGCTTGATTTTCTAATAAGAAATGTATTTGTATTTATTAAAGCAGCCTTCTCTCACGTTAGTCTAGAACCATTGGGTAAAAACAATAATCTATTTGCAATATGTGTGGAATGCAAACGAAATTCATTACTTTACTAAAGTTTACTAAATATATGAATGACTTAATTATATTCTCATTGCCAGCCTTAAAGTAGCCTTCATTTGCTTTAGGAAACAAATGACATGAAGTACTGAAAAAAAATGTAGAATCTCCAATTTATTCATTTAAATGTATGCTTCTCTGCTAGGAAATGTATGCCCAGGAGGGAGATTGTTGGCATGGAACTGAAACAAAAAGAACTGAAGCATGATTAGAATGCTTTGCTATAATTAATCAAAACTTAAAACAGTGAGGCATGATGGGAAAATTGATTAAAGTACAGCTGTATAAAGGCCTGGCACCATTCAAATTACATAAATTTTAATTGCATGTGTGTTTAGCCCTTTTTCTTACTACATCCCATTAGTTCTCTCTTCAAGAATAATTCTAAACTCTGAAATTTCCAGATCAATAGAACTTCATTAATTTCCTCATCACATTTATATGCAGGATAGATGGCATAATATATCAATAAAAACTTTTAAAATCACATGGGAAATTCACGATGGGCTCAAAGGAAGGTTTTCAACATAACCTTAAAATCACTGATCTTTAATGCATCCTGGGTAAAATCAGATATTTCCCACTCTACACAACTCCCAAAGCACGGCCATAAAACAGCACAGGCAGCCTAGCCAATCCATCTCCCGCTAGCTAAGGTAGATTTATTAAGGAGCCTATGGGACCCCCTAGAGGGGTGGTTGTGATACATTAGGGATGGAAATATTACTCCTCCAAACCCCAGGGGGTAGTACTTATCCCCAGATCGTCAAATACTTGCATCTTTATCTGTACTGAATTTTTCCAGCTTTCTTGGGTGGCCCACACTTTGTCTCATAGCTGTGACAAAATGCTGAAATAGCACTCATGTATCAGGCTTATTTATGTTGCTTTTGAGCTAATACTTCAGCAGAGCTGCTTAGCATCTGCCAAAACACTGCGAATCAACAACTGTGTGCAGATTGTCTAAGTGTAATCCTTCTGCTCGTTGTTTACTCCGCCCCCGCCACCCCCCCAACCCCAACCTCCAGGCTGGTGGCTGGTGCTGTAGTCCTGGGGCATATAAACCACTACCCAATGTAGCATTCCCCACTTCAGAGACCTTGCAGCCCCATCTTTATTTATCTTCAATTGGATTATCCCGCATACTGCACTTGGTTTGGTCACCATGGTTAGGGAGGACAGGTTGCCATTGCTACATGACATTGTTTTTATGGAGTCGGCCATTGAATGTGACCGCAAAGCCCTCAGTGTCTAAGAGGCTGGCTAAACATTTTAGACTGTAAGAGGACTGGAGTCATTTTGTGCTGGAAGGTCTGCTCACATCAATCCCGCTTGATCTGAAATCTGAAATAGCCTTTCATTTGATTAGACCTGCCTAGGTTTGTGAGTGATGCACGTCAATGCAAAACATTTTAGGCCTTTGTTTAGGCTGCCCCGAACAGAAACCAACCTTGGTCTTTCATGTCGAGCCGTAGCAGCGAAGGACAGCGTCCAGCCAAAGTCAAACGAGGACAAAGTCGTGCTTCAGGAGGGGAAAGCGCTGTAGGCTGAGCTGTGGTGTGTGAAGTCTGTGTTTTCATCTACCCCTACTGCTGGTTTCACAGAGATAAGGCTGGTCATGTTACAATGGTCACTTTGGCACTAGCCCAGCACAAATCGTCAATTGTTATTCAGGACTGTAAATCAATGTTACACCAGGTTTCTCCTTTGGGCTTGATTTCCACTTCTCCCTCTCTTTGCCCCCCCCCCACACACACACACACACGCAGCTCTCCATCTACCCACTCTCTGTCTACTAGGCTGCATTCTAGTAGTATTTAGCATTTTGTATGCTGTATTTTTTGTGTGTATTGCCTCAGAACAATTTGTAACTGATTGAAATGATTAATGGGCTTCTATTACGTTAGGAAATCCTGTTACCTTGAACGCCCATGAAGACCAGCTCTTCAGGTAACACTACATTGTGTAATTTTACTTACTAACTGGAGCAAAGAACCAGCCGTAGTTTGTTAGCCAGCCACCAATTCCCTGTAAAATACCCAATTTTCTCCACCCTATTTGCTAGGTTAAACCATAAATTAGGCCGTCACAGGAAACCCCTGGCAACGCTGGCTGTTGTTAGGGAACTTTATAAAGTTGGTTAAGCAAATTCTTATGACTTATGCTAGGCTATGCAACAGAATTAGCTCTTTCTAACAAAGGTGTTAATTAAAATTCAAACAAATGTATTATGTTTTCCTCATATTTACACTTCTCCCATACCCATTTCCCATGTCTGCTGTAGATAAGTGTGGTGAGGTTAAGTAAATACAGAGACCCCCTACAGCACTGAGCACTGCATGCAGTCCTGAAATAACAGACGTTGGCTGACTAGTCAGGAGTAAAATGTAACTATGATTTATCGCTTTAGAGATGCTTGACACCCAGGCTAATCTGAGACATGGGATTTATTGAGGAATTCGCATTTTTACAGCTCAGCAGAAATTTCCATCATTAAATGCATAGCATAATTCAAAACCGCAATAACACTCGATTAGACGGTAGGTCTGTGTGTTTATTTGCATTTATTAATTCATATTACATTGTGTATATTCCTGCTACTCTGCATGAGTCAATGTGCATGCACGTGTGTGTGTGTGTGTGTGTGTGTGTGTGTGTGTGTGGGTGTGCAGAGAGAGCTCCCTTGTTGATAGTATTCTTTTTTGCTCACTCAGCAATATGCTAATTCAGTTTCGCTAGCCTGACTCCATAACTGTGCATTGAAATCTAATTGTACCACAGCTCTTAAAGAGTTTGTTTCATAAACCCCAACATTTCATTGCACAGAATTTGAAGACATGAACGGAAAAATTAGTAAACCTTCCTAGACTGCTTAACAGAGTGGTGCAAAGGATTTGTTCAATAAAGAACTAAAATAAAGCAATAATGATCCTTAAAATTGTAATGCATAAGTAAATTTTTCATGGAAAGCCTAACTCAGTTCAGCTCATTTAAAGTCACAAAGAAAGACTTGGCCCTTATTAACGATGGGAGGAACTGAGATTACTGAAAAGATGAACTTTTCTATAGGTCTACTAAACTTTTTTTTTTATTGTTAGAGCTTCTGAAGTGTTAAAGTATTGACAAGAGAAATGTTAAAGGAGCACAACATGATGATAAAGTTTTTACAGATTTCTTGTTCCCATTTGCCAAAGGTTATGGCTATACTTTTCCATAAATATTGAATCACCTGTGTTCTTTTGAGCCGTGGAAAAACACTGTGAATATGCTCAGTTTACAATATGCAGCGAGAGACCAAGTGTTCTGGCAAACAGAGCAAATAATTCATAGGATATTCAGGGTGAGTGTGAACAAAGTGACTTGTACAGACACCCCCCCCAAACCCTTTTGGTCAGTACTCCGTGACACCCCCAACTCACACGCTTCACTGATTGACTGCTGTCTGCCCACCACTAACATCTCAACCATACGAACGTTAGTATGCAAGCCTGTGGTGGCCCAGTGGACGACTCTGAAATGGTGATTTGTGGACCCTTGCCGGTCCAGCTGTCTGCATGTTTCAGATCTATGACATTCGATTGGGACAGCCGGTTCCAGGCCAGACAAGACGAGCATTTACGCAGGTGTTTGAACGAGGACCGTTGATCTGCAAACAAACAGCCTTCCGCTGGCCTCCTGTAAGAGTAGCTTCCGTTCACGGCATAGGAGGTGTGATTAACCTACTTGATGCGCAGACCATCCGTGAAATTCTTCACACACTTTATTCCCACTCCCTGCACGTGGACGTGGACTCTCTCTGCTTTCACTCTCAAAGTGATCTGCAGCCATGCTGCGGCAAACAGCCCCACTACGAAAAGTCCTGCTCCACTTTCCCCGCCACTGTACTGTCACCTTAAATAACTGAGGGCAGTGTATCATAAGCGATTTTCATCATCCCGGAAGCAGAAAAGATCCGGCGTCTTATTTGCTACACATATGGTCAGACAGCCTCTCGTGGGACGGGTGTATATCTGACTGTGCGTTGCGAGTCATCTGAGTCTCTCTCCCTCTCTCTCTCTCTCTCTCTCTCTCTGGGTGGCGGTGCGCTCTCAGCCCCAGCCCCTTCAGCACAGTAAGTAACGCTAATGTGACATGTTCGAAAATCAGCACTGTACCACTGTAGAGGCTCCCGGTACTTGGGCTCACGCAGCACATCTGAGGCGCACCCTGCCCGACACTGTACCTCAGATTTTGAACATTTTCCGAAGTGGTACAGGCACATACTATGGCCTACGTGCCACACTGCTATTACCAAACACGGTGCCATCTCTTTTAATGTGATAAAAAGCGAATATATCGAGTATATTTGTATTTGTATAAATATGTAACTTAATAATGTGACGGGCAGGGTGTGCGAACTAAAAGGAAGTGATCACGCCAAGTCTCAGAGGAAAAGAGGGGTTTAATAAATAAAGTGCGCTAACCAAAATCCCGTGCACTGATCCAAATTAAGGATACAATAACCAGCAGTCAACTGGTACACAGACAAGGCATATATAGACAAACAAACTACCATCAGGTGAGGGAGCTAATAAGCCCCACCCACCTGAGGGAAGCACACAATCCAACCAACAACAGGACAACAGGACAACTGCCGCTGTGCCGTAGGCGACCGGTAGGGGGAGCCTCCCTCACCGTGACAAATAAAGCTGTATGGTGCTGGAAAATATTGAAAATGGACATTGAAAGTGCCTAAATTCGACCTTGTAAAGATGTAGGAAACCTGCAAACATGACGCGCAAAGTTACAAAAATCAAGAGGTGCCAACTCGCAGGGGTGGAGCCACCACGATTGAGTCATTTTTGACATGCACACCCTAGTATAAACCTAGCAGAGGAAAAGAGGGGTTAACCAAAAGGCATCGATACAATAACCAGCAGTCAACTGGTACACAGACAAGGGCATAGTTTTTCTGTAGCCTGGCATAATGTTTATTTGTACAGTGTCTCTTAAACAATGCTGAAATATCATCTGAACAATCTGAAAATGTTCACCAAGTTGAGCTCATTTTACATGGATCTTATATTTCGGCAAATAACCCTTTCTTAGAGAACCTGGTAAAAAAAAAAAATTGAAACCTAAAAACCTTATTCTCACTCAATAAAGTGAAGAAAAGACACGAGGGAGCATTGTGTGTCCAGAACTATACATTTTTAATATTCTAAATGATTTTTCGAGAGGGCTGATTTCCCAAATGCACAACGGTGTTGAGATCATATTAAAGGACAGAAAGATTGTTCAGTGTAATACTCTTTATATCATTTACAGATGATCTTTGTGCTATGATGCTTTTGGGAAACCCAGCCGAGATGAAGTTCACCCATCTCTACAATAATTTTTGATTTACTAGTATAGTGAGGTAGAGATATAAACATTATATGTTTTATTGTTCTTCATTCTTGGAATGTCAGTGCATCGTTCGTTGCCGTCGTCGTGAATTGTTGCTTGTTTATACTTGTTGTCGTGGGAAGTCTTTTGTTGTCATTAGACGTTTGTCTCAGCGGTGCATCGCTCAGTCAAGACAAATGAACGCTCGTCTGTAAAACGCTGTAGTACCCCAAGGTGGATTTGGCAGTATTCTACCTTGAACCTTCTTCATTAATATGATATTGATCAAGATTAACGAGGTGGCTCCCTCGCAATGCTTTAAGTCATTACGTGGGAAAATGTCAATTACACGCTAATTAAAAAGCATCACGCTCAAAATGCACAAACCTCTTCATCCTGGTGTCCATGGGGTGCTGTCCGATGTTATAATTCAAATTCTGTAATGTCCAGGTCAAAATCCTCTATCCATGATCTTATAGAGGGATGCTAATCTTTACATACTGTACAATCACATATTTAAGGATCATTCTCTAGGACAGCGACTGTAAGAAAAACTCACCTACACTGGTAGCAACATTATTAGACTATTAATGAGTAAATGTTGCTGTGATTAAATAAAAGAGCACTTCTGGATTGTTCACTGTTACTCAGAGAACACATTGCTGAATGTTTCTTACTGTGTAAAATATGATATAGCTCTAGCAGTAGCGATTTACATAAAAAAAACACCTCTCCTGAGCTTTATAGGGAACTTTCTTTCCCACATATTCATTTTGCCTCAAGCAGAAAAAAAGAAGATCTCTAAATCTTTAAGAGACCATCATCGTAAAAGAATGACCTTTAACAAATGAGCACGCCCAGAGACTATGGTTTCTGAATTTTTTACCCGCACTCTTCTTTAACCAAGAAAGTCATTTGAGCAGATATCGTGGTTTAGGGTAATTCAGTGAGACGAACACATCTCAGACTAAGGGAATATGGCTTTGCGGGGTATTAAGGAGCGCCGTGAAGCGTATCTGACTGTGCGCAAAGGCTACTGAAGCATGATACTGGGATCATGGCTCAGAGATTACTTCCAGCAAAAAGAGGGAGGGTTCTTATTAATAATGAACTGCCCATTTCCTAAACTTAAGACTGGGTCAGAGAGCCTGAGGCCTAGCAGCTTGATATGCAAATGAGGGAAACGAGGCAGCAATAAGCAATAAACATGCTAATTTGGATGTGAAGGCAACCGGTTATAAAAACAGGGAAGAAAAAAAGAAAAAAAAAAAAAAAAAAAAAAAAAAAACAGTACAGATGAATGCTGGGAAGTGATGGGTATAATCATGCCAGAATGAGACTGAGAGACAGAGAGACTGAGGGAGACCTCCTAGGGATAATGATTTAGAGCATTAAAGCATAAGTGACAGTTACAAAAGACAGGAGCAGACACACTCCATCTGGGGGTGCAGGTAGCATTCATGGTTTCCTTGCCATCTTTTTTGTTTGTTCACCAGCAAGTCCATAGTCCTTCCCGAAAGGCCCATTCTGGGCATCCACAGTGGTGGACCCAGAGACACGAACCACTCGCTGCTCGGCCGTCGCCAGAATGGCTTCACCGACTGTGACTTTCATTTTATACAAGACACGGAAAATGACACTTTTAAGGCAGTGTGCGATTGCCACTATAACGAAATCTAACGTAGACACGTAAAAACAGCACGAGACGTTCTTCCCATATATATTGATATCCATGTAGACATGCAAAATATTGCGAACATTCAGTACGGTATTGTATTGAATTTTTTTGGACCTCTGGTATTTCTGAGATTTTTCATGGCAGCGGAAGCTTTTCAATTCGCATCACGCGTCATTTCCTTTGTCATATAGATAGTTTGTGCAGACGCTCTAGTGCTTGATGGCAAATATTCATGTAACAATCCATCAGCCTGTGATGTGGACAAGATATCTCCATATTTCTCCAAACGGTTCACCGTAGCAGCCTTAAATTGCCGCTCAGATGTTCACTTGTGACCCGGAGCACATTCCAGAACAATGCAAAGCCCGTGCAGAGTCTTGGAGCTGCAGAAGAGTTTGTATATATCGAGGTCGTTGGGTCTTTGGCAGGTGCAGCGCGTCTTTGAAAGGGAGAGAGGCGTAGAGCAGCTCTAGCTATGCGTAGCTATAAACAGGGCCGTAACGCATCACGGCTAATTGCACTGCAAAAACAAGAGCATTCTGAAGCAAAATGCAGCAATGCAGCAGCATGGAGGAAAATGCCAGAAGTTTTTGTTGCCTCTTCCCATTTATACTATCGCACTCTGAATTTGTTCCTATGAAAAGTCACACTTGTTTTTTATCATTTATCGTGTAGATTAGCTTTTAAGCACTTTTTTCCCGACCTGTTCTCTATACAAAAGAGAGAGATAGAGGGTGCGAGAGGGAGTGTGAGCATGTGTGTGCGAATGTGTGTGTTTGTGTGAAAAAGCCCATTCATAAGTGTCACCCCGTTTGCTCCCTCCCTCCGTCACCATTTCCACAGGAACCGAAGGGAACACCATTATCATCAG
This sequence comes from Brachyhypopomus occidentalis, assembly GCA_020368025.1. Taxonomy (NCBI): domain Eukaryota; kingdom Metazoa; phylum Chordata; class Actinopteri; order Gymnotiformes; family Hypopomidae; genus Brachyhypopomus; species Brachyhypopomus occidentalis. The sequence continues at coordinate 7,195,918 of JAGXOD010001382.1, forward strand.
TGTCTATGTTAGAAAACTTGTGAATCAATCCCCTCCCCCCATCCCATAATGACTCCCGTGTACAACCACTCCTATCCCCCCACACACACCCACTTCATCGCCCCCCACCCCGGGATTAGATTACACTCTCTCCACTACTTTATTGCAGGACATCCTGGAATGGATTCTGAAATGGATATTGAATTCTCTCCCCTGGAGATTTTTGATGAAAAAAAAGGCAAAGAAGCCTGGCTGGAAATCGAAGCGTCTATCAAAGGCTCTCTGTGCTCGGCGTGAAGATGTACACAATTGGGTTAACTATGACCTGCGAGAAAATTTCCCAGAGTGCACCACACACCATGTCCCCACACACAGAGAGGCTCGAGCAGCACGGCGGGTGAGAGATGGGGTCCGACCCCTGAAGCGGAGCTCCTTGGCTGGGGCCGTGGATGTCGTCGCCTCCAGTGGGCCCTTCTAGGGGTCGCGCTGCAGGGGCATCGTTCCCCCAGGCTGGGTGTGAGCTTAGGCAGGTTTCATTCACATTCCCTGGTTCTCTCCTTTTCCCCTCACCTCCCCAGGCCCCATGGCTTACCAGCGCTTCGTAGCTTCTCCTTTTGAAAAAGAAAGGGGGAGTGTATGAAACCTGAGGGACCTTGAAGACAAGACTTTGATAGTTCCCTCATGGCATTCCAGTCATAAGGCCTCAAACATCAGCGATTCAGGAACATGGTGCTTCTTGCACCTTCAGAATCACGGTCTTCGCTAAGCCATCGACCACAAAGTCCACTATACACATCCAGTCTTGACCAAAAACACTTCGCTGCTGAACAACTCCTGAAGCTTTCATTTAACATTTAACACTATTTAACAATAGTGATGTGCCGACTCCCAGATTAATACCGTTTGCCTTCTCCTCTTCGTCTTAACGCAGATGTGGGGTTTTTTTGGTTTATTTATTTATTTTTGTCAAGAGTGCATAATACATGCTCGACTGAGTTACCACTGTAGATTACTGAGTCGCATTGCACCTGTTCAGAATCTCCCTGCTTGGCCCAGGTTATGCACCCAACTGAGCGCTCCGCCATACATCTGTTTATTCAGCTCGGCAACGTTTCAGTTCCACGCTCCATCCGCTCTCTTTCATTATGCCAGATGTACACACATGGATGTGATTAGCTAGCCCCTTCATTTCACAACCCGTCACGCTTCGGGACCACGAGGAAAACTACAGGCTCAGTGCTGCAGAATTACACTTTTGACTTCACAGCGCTGCTGAAATAAATCAAATATTATTTTCCTCACCTGGATATCGATAATGGATTTCATGATTTAAGTCCCCGAACGTCTTATGGAGACTTGAATTAGGAACTCAGATGGCCGCATGATCAAATAAAAAGTGTGAACTGATTAATCGTGCAGTGGTATCGTGGCATTTTGTGTGTATGTAACACACTGTAGTGGGAAGATATTTTACATTACATGCGCAAGACGTGCTTAAAGAATCATTATCTATATCTGGTTGTTATAAGGTGCCGCTTGAATGTTCTGTTATTTCTATACTAATTGCAAATGCTAACTTTTCCTGTTAAAATATTCTTAGCTGGCCAGTTTCTGTTGTTGGCAGTAAAGGCGGTAATAGTCTTAGATCGTTGGCTAGCACAGGCTCATCAGGTGCTGTAAAGCTATAGTTTCTCCCGCATGAGCTGTTAATCGCGACGGAGGGCAATGAATTACAGGTAACTTCTGCGAGATCAATCAACGCTGCTCTTACTGGCCTGCCAATGATTGTGCACTCACTCGTAAGAGAGGTTTACGGTGGAGGCCCATAACCCTCCACTCCACAGAAGCATCATAAGACCGGACAGATTCCCATCTACGGGTGATCGGCCTTGACAAGGAAGTTTACTGTGGAACTTTACTGACTGCTATTAAAACAGACAGAGGGAGGTTGCTTAAAACCACACTGCAATGTAATAATGTACCCAGCAGGATTGTAGCCTAGCAAAAAACTTAGCAAAAATACCAGTTAAGTACTGGCTTACCTTCTGAATTGCAGTGCTTCTTGGTACAAACAGCGCCTATCAGCATAGCAACCTTTTTTCCGAGGCTCCATTTTCTGTGGTAATTTTATCTGGTGATAAGGCTTGAAGGTGAAAGGTACGTCCAGCAGAATGCGCATGTGGCCACCTATAGAATGTGATAAAGTTAAAAACAATAACAGAGTAAATGTGAATGATTAAAATATAACATGTAGCTCCCTTACAAATATGTCTCTATGGAGCAAAAGTGAACTGTTTTTAAAATACTTTTTTAAAAAGTACAAAAATCTACACATTTTTGTAGACATTTACAAAAGTCTGGTTTCCTTCTGTAGAAAGGCATTGAGTTATCTATTTATTTGTGAGTGCCGTAACCCCATACTGTGTGATGCAGAAAAGTATAATTACATATCTGTTTTTAACACAAATGTTCCATGAGAACCGATTTTCTATTGTAATTATGATGTATTGCCATGGGAATCATTGGAAAGTAACGCCTATGCTTTGAGATTTTTTCCATGTTAATTCAAGGTGGGAGTAATTTTACTCTTTAGCGAAAAAAAAACTACCTGCAATGGTATACCAAAATGAGTCATATTGGTGAATATGGTAGTATAAGCTTTTTATAGACGGCACGTCTCCATTTCAGCACTGTGATGACCCTTCACACCAGAGAAAACCCTACGAGCGCTTGTGTGATGTGCATAAATGCATCATGGCAAAGCCAGCAGAGGTCAGGACATTTTCACAAGGCTGGACATTTTCAAAAGGCCCTAGCACACATCCCAATGCCTCACTTGCCCTGTTTCCCACAATACTACATATACCCAACGATTTCAGCACCCTTAGCTCAAAGACCCACTGTCAAAACTAATGCACATCAAAAACGTTTGTGAAACGTTTGCAATTCATCTCATTTGCCCTGGCTTTACTTTCTTAAATGTGAGAGAGCGACTGCCCCTTGTTGGAATCCCTCTGCTTCCGCAGCACAACACCCTTTGCAGGGGCAAATGTGTTCAGCAGGGCATGCTATCGTGCAACTCTGAGCTCCTTTCCCCTAGGGCAGTGTGCCAACAGGGGCAAAGGTCGGTGAGCTGTATTTCCTGACTCCTAAGTGCTTTACCGGTGCACACTTCACATCTCAATCTGCACACCAAACAGATCAATCATTTGCATATCTCATATCTCATGCTAGCGCTCTGCAATTTATCATGTTAGACAGCATTATGGATGATTTTTTTTCCCTTTCAGTCAGTAATATTAATCAGGAGAAAATTAAATATGAAAAAGAGGCAGAATCAAAAAGATGGAAATGGAGAATGTTTCTGATTCAAGCGGACTTCTGCTTTTTCGAATAAATATCACATGCAAATAAACTGTGGTAGTAAGCAAAAACAACCACAGTCAAAGGTAGCATTTACACAGTCAGCACTTCTGGTGGTAGGTTTTTTTTTTATTCTAGCTCTTCTTGTAGTTGGGATGAAAAGCATTTTCTTTTGAAAATTAAGTATTTGGGAAGTTTGTCTAAGAAATCTTAAAGGTATATCATCGACACGGATGTATTAAAGAAACGCGTTGAAGCTGTGTTATTGGTTTTCATAAAGACCACTGGGAAAATACTGGAAGAGACTGCAGAGCTAGTGGCGAAGAAAGCTGAGAGACAACAGGAGAAGCCCCATCGTGACTCATACACTCCTACATCAGGACCTCTTGGGATGACCAAATCTTACACTTCTCAGAATATTTCCAAAAATCGTTAGGGTGGTTTTCAGAAAGATTAGTTTGCTTGGAAACGTCATTGATCTCTGACTTGGGGTGATTAGTTTTTGCTGATAGAAGATGGGAAGGAGGATTACGCCTGGAGGTAGAGTGATTCATGTCTTCCTGGAGCTATCATGTGGCGCTCTTTGCAAGCCAATATTCTCTCCAATGGAACTGTTAATCGTTATGGATTAGCCTGTACATACCTAGACACTCACCACTTTCTTCCATCAGAACCAATTGGACTCCTACATTGTTTCATTTGGACTCATCAACTCTATTAGCCTGGATCGATGGAATCAACCTGATAGGCTTAACATGCTGCATAATGTAAGATGTGATAACGTATGGAAATGAGAATCAATTGCTGTTATGTTGGTTAATTTGATCGGTCCTATTCATAAACGCTGGCAGTTCTGTCTCATTAATCCTAAATGCTCGGGTTGCTCAATCATCAAGTAGAATATGAACATATGCTTCTCTGTGTTCTAGTGGAGAGGAAGCTGTTCCTCACCCATCACCTGTCAGTTCACTTTTTTTCTTGGATTTTAATTCTGAAGACTGTTGAGTCACATAGTCTGTTGAGCTAACACTCTTAGTTAGATGTACCAGCTGCTTGAAAGAGCAGCAGAAATATGGCCTGGCTAATGAACCTCTAGTTTGGGGGTTGGGAACCTCTGTCCTAGAAGGCTTGGAGGAAAGACGTGATGATCTGTCTCCCTCTGAATGTTCCCTGTGCTCAGAGTTTTGGAATCCTTTTCTCACCATTCAGAGTCAGTCGTCAAACAGAGCCAAATGTTGCATAATAGCCCTCTTACTAAGTTGGGGAAATGGAAGGAAATATGAGGAAAGGAAATATTCTCCAGGATTGGTTTCTTAAATTAAGCATATCTCTCAAACTTGTGAAATGGACACTGGTGAATGTCTTTTTGCTCTGCAATTTGGATAGCTCACATCCATGAAACCTCTTCATCACAAGGTGAAAAATATCAGACAAGGCATTACATTTGATGAGCTATCCGATTCCTGATACAAAAAAACTATGGTGGCATTTATCAAAACATCTGAAGATTGATTGATTTGATCTTGATACTGTCTTTCAAGGTAGCTGATAAGTGGCAGAAGAGTCAATGTCGCAAAGAACTCCTGCACTTTCCGGAAAGAACTTCTGCACATTCCGGAAAGAACTGGAAGATGCAGCCTAAGCTTCAGTCAACACAGGTCACTATGCCCAGGAGTGGCTGGTACACAGAAAGTGGTAATGGTTTGGAGGGAATTACATGGAATTAGCCACTATGAGAACCAGACATCCTGGTGGATCCGCAGTACTTAAGCACAAACATATGCAATCTCTCTCCCTCTCTCTCTTTCTCTCTCTGTAACACACACACAGGCACAAACTCCCCCAAACAGCACAACCAGGGCGATTGTAGGAGGACTTTTTTTTTGGTCAGAGATTAGCCTTTGAGGCTATTGCAGTCACAGGCATCATCATTAATCACAGAGAATTATATCATGGTGATCTCAGCTTGGCTTACCCACACTCTGTGGCCATACTCTAGACTTCCTCCTCATTCATCATTCCACAGGCATGTTTTGACGTGGCCTGCATAGAAGAAGGTTGGTGTCTTCAATCAGCAACCACAGGATGCACGATAATCACCTCGTACACATCAGACTACACAAAGCTCAGTCATATTCTGTATACTTACACGATGATTTATCTGTCCCCTGAACCATGTGCAGATATTGAGTTTGTATACGTCTGTGCATTAGAAAGGTGTTTGTATACTATGAGTTCACTTGTATCAATCAAATGTGAACAGCTAGTGCAGCATACAGTCTATGATGAGATGCTATTTGCTCTGGGAATAGGAAACATATGGAGGAATAATTGCAAGCTCATGCAATTAACTGCGGTAAACATGCAGAACAAAAAGACGGATAAAGGAGAGGGATGCTTTCACCTGTTAGGGGCATGGCTCTCACATGAGAACAAAGCCCTGCTCCGATTGGCTGTACGCGATTTACAGGCTGCATGATACAGAATGCATTTATGACACCAGAGCGAGAGACATTACGCTCCAGTCAAAAGTGTATATTTCCCCTGAAAATAGTCCCTGACGAACTGGCCCCAACACGGTGCCACTGCATTTTTTAGCACCACAACATGCAAAATGCTTGTTTTTATTAGTTTGTTTGTTTGTCTTTCTGGGCTAGGCGTGAGAGTCGGATGGCGACGTTACAAGACACTGTGAGAGACTAGTTAGTTTGGTCAGTTATGTGGAGAAGCAATGTCAGTCATGCGAGTGTATGCTGAAATTACATTGCTGCGTAATTTTTCCAATTTACCCTGCTATTTCTTAACATACATTGTTAAGGACCAACAAATTGAGACCAATGGCTTTTTCTGCAGATTGTTAACATGCCAACATAACAAAATTTGTATTCAGCAAATATAAAACATAATGACCTAAATAGGGATTTCTTGAGAAAAATGCAAATTTCAAAACACCAGGTCAGAGGAAGGAGATTCGAGGTTTGTTCATATGTAGTTTTGGCTCCATGCTGTTTGTGTTTAGATTTGTCTAAACAGTACGCCAGTCTGTTTAATTCTGATACAATGAAAGGACACAGCAATACAAAGCAGCATAAAATCTTTAACGAAAAACAAAACAAAAACAGAATCATATATCTGTAAAAGATGTTCTAATCTAGTCTAATCTATCAAAAATTCAGTGGTGGTTTTAGTTCTCTGGGCTTCGATATAATTCTCTAAGCATACATGCTAATTACCCTGCCGCTTCCATTGCTGTCCTTTTCAAATCAATGTGGAAGAAGAGAGAAACTTTGCATGGTGTTTTGCTCTTCAAAGACGGCTCAGTGATTGAAATGGAAAAGTGTCAAGTGTGCAGGTCTGCTACAGGAAGAAGGAAACTGAAAATCTTCTCCCCATTGTCCACATACTGCCTGAGACGTCCAATGTAAAAGAAAGTATTTACATATAGTATAAATGTGGAGGGATATTTTACAGACTAATTAGCAAGAAGGCATGCTGGCAAACCACGGGCAACGCTGTTGCCTAGAATATATTCAGACTACGGACTGTGATGGAACCCAGCCTAGACGAGACGAGACAGCTTCAGTTGTATCGATAAATGGATCTTTCGTTGAGTCCAAGTGAATTGCCACGTCAGCCTTGATTCCAGCTATTCTTCTTTTATTGACAGCCCAATGGTACTTGATAAGCGACTTAATGCAGATATACAGGGCTGATGTACAGGGTTGACGTACAGGGCGTTGGCCATGGAGCCTGATGCTGAGATGGATCCAGTGAGAACACACCACCAAACTTATAATGACAAATGCTTCATGCCAGTGCCAATAACAATACAGTATCCTGAACACAGAGAGCAGAGCTCCTGTTTCTCTAGCTAAGGGTTGTGATGGCGATTGTTGCGAGGGAAGAAATACCTGCTGTCACAAACAAAATGAAATGCTAAACGTATACAGTCAGGCTTATTGCCAAAGTCCTGCAAGTGGGCTGTTGATAAGTCAACAATGTTTAAAGGACAGATTGCTAAAATGCTGAATTGGATGGCATGTTTTGAGAGGCAGAGGAAGAGGAGGATTTAATGTATGTGACAGTGTGTGACTTTAGATCCAATATGCTCAAATCATTAAGTCATTCATTAAAGGCTTTCAGGCCATTCTCTCCTTCCATGTCCATATAGTGATGTCTTGTCTCTGGATTCCTGTCTAACATCTCATCATGGACAGCTGTCCATCACATAAAGCTGAAACCTAGAACGCCACAGCTGTTATATATTTTTGGTAATGCCACGAATGGGTGGAATGGTATTCCAATGAGATGTTCTATTTCAGCTGATTCAGAAAGCAGCTGTATGACTCAACCATCCCAAGGTTGAGAAGGCAGTTGCATCCCAAGCACCCCATCACTCCACGCCTGCTTTCTCATCACTGGCTTCCCGTAGCTGCCCACTTATGTACAAAGGCAAAAACTTGAACATGTCCTCTCTTACCCATAAACACTAGTCTCATCTTTCAAGACTCCTGCAGTAACACACAAGTAATGAATTGGACTTCCGTGACAAAGAATTCTTCCCCACCTACAGATTAGCAGGATCACAAGAGACGCAGGCGGCCATCTAAGCACAAGGTGGACAACTTGGTTAATTTGACACCCACCTCCAACAGCGTCACTGCACCCTGAAGAGTTTGGGTCAGGAACTGCGAAATATCAGAGCTGTCATGACTCCTGTTCCATCGCCCATTTTGGCTGCTCTGGTTACAGTCCATGTCAGTGAAACCATAAATGCCCTAGTTTGTCTAGCCATCCCTATCAAGGTTGATGGCACCCGTGGTCTGTGTGAAGGCTTTTTGTTGCAGAAAATATCCCACACCTCTGTGTGCAAAGGGACTGGAATGACAATGCACTAAAGATATTATATGGGGCTTATCAAGGGGGTTCTATGATACATTAAAATCTGAGTTGGCCCATAAGAATAATCAGTCATCCCTTTTGGAGCTTATCTAGATATCCATAAAATTGAATAATCTCATCAGAGGTGGGACAACTCATTTGGACCATCCCGATCCTCCAAGTCTTCCAAGGGTCTTCCACATGTTCTGATTCAGAAGTCATGGACATAAGCAAAGCCCATCTCACCACTGAGGAAAAAAAACAGGAGATGTTTAAAAGGGCTCCGTCTATACAGTGAGTGATCAAAGCGTTTCTGTAACAACTGCCCTGCACTCCCTCTCCTGCAGAACATCTCGAGGTTGAGTAGCACCTGTCTCCTGGAAACAGAGACGCATGTCAGTGCCTGCCAGTTTATGATGGGCTAATTTGTCTTTTTCGGCTTCATCCCTAGTCGACTCAAGGGCAGTGGGAAACCTTATTGACCAGGCATTGGCTCAATAATGGGGAATACCACTCACTGCTCACAGACAGCACAACAGTTAAAGGCCTCAATAGTCGACCCAGAGGCTGGGGAGACATTCATAAATCCACTGTTCTATTCATTCTGACCATCGGGGTCTGTCATTCTGAAACATTTACCTGCTAGTCACAGAATCACCAGACATCCTGCTGATTTTAGGTTAACCCTGGCTAGTGGGAGATAACCCCATCATCTCCTGGCCCATGAATGCCACATCTGCTGCCTAGATAAACCACTGCTGTCAAAAGCCTGGACTCTGTTCATCCCAGAAACCCTTGGAAGACAATTACATACGCCCATTGATGTTTCCCACTGCTTTTGGTCTTTTGTGGTGGTCTCGATCCTTGCATATACTACCAAGGTCTTAATGGCAACGTGGTTACATACTGTTAGCCTCTACCATTGGTCCCAGTACCCATAGATCAAGTTCCTTACTAAGTAAACAGTGCATATAACCTGATCAGTATATCTGAGGGCAAAGAATTCATTACTATTTCTGGACTGTCAAAGGCATAAACTATCAAAACTGCCCCTTACAAAAAAGTTTCTAGCCGGTTTTGTTCTGACAATCCTGGCATTCAATGGACACATGCACACTGAGCAGATGCCCGCAAGACTGCTCGAAGCGCCACCCCTTCCTGAGACCATGTTCACATCTCGCTGTTGATTTATTTACCGATCAACTGCTCTCTCAAGGCCTTACATTCATTCTAATGATTCTTGATAGGTTTTCAAAGGCTTGTCGCTGAGACTTATATGCCTAAAAGTCCCTTAAGATTCTCTTCTAATCCATGTTGGGCTATAAGCCTCCCGTGTCCATGATCAGGTAAGCCACCAGCTGTACTGGCTGTGAATGATTGGGTGAAACACAGTGAACAAATCTGGGAACAGGCACACGTGCATCTGCGGTATGCCATACGTCAGCACAAGGGGCTGGCTGACCAACACCGGAGGAGCACACTGACATTTCATCCAGGTCAGAGTGGCTTTCTTCCAAGGATTTGGATCTGAAACTGCCCTTTAGGAAACTCTGTGCCTGAGGTATGGGTACATCGCCCTAAGATCGTCAGTTCATCTGGTATTGACCCCTGCTGTGCCCTGTGATTTTTGCCTCTGGCACTCCTTATTGCCATCCCAGGTGAACGTGTACATGGATCCTAACACTATGTGTGAGTCACTTATGTCACGTCCCACCTCTTCAAAAGGCACTTGAACAATTCCATGGCATTTCAAAAGCCCTTGATTAACCACTAATCCCACACCTACTAATTTAAACACACAGATGCACGAATATATGAATATTTTCATGTACGGCTTTCTGTTGCACGTGGCAAAAGATTTGTTTGTGAAGTATAGTCTCAGATTCAGAGACAGGAATTCAGAGGCAGACATTTCTACTCCTTTGCAAGTATGCTCTCAAGATGTGGCATTTCCCACAGTTTAGCTTGGCACACTCCTGGCTAGCCCCTGCTTTCCACATCAAACAGTGCGACTCAAGCAGTTCCTCCACCTTCAGCTATTACTGCCACCCTCTGGTATTACAAATTACCAATTCAATTCCAAGAATCAGTCTGACAACCCTATTTCTAGAAACGACCCATGCCACAATTTGGTGCAGTAATAATGTCTAGACTCTTGACTTTGCTTGGCCTTCTTTGAAAGGGTTTATGCTTTTTCGTATGTTACTTTTGTCTCATGCGAGCGACTTTCACCTTTAATCTTTCTCAGAAAGCATCAAAAGGGAGCTAATGTCATTTAAGGCCCTTTAAAGATCAAGGGAAGGACTTGAAGGCGATAATAAGAAAAACAATCTGTGACATCTAAACATGTTTGCTGTTTTGAAAATGCATTTTACATTTCTCTGAGGGGTTAATTGTTGCCTAGCTCAATACATTAGTAAATATGCTACAAACAGGTTTACACAGCAGTGATCCTTGAAAGGAAGGATTTCTTAACACACTGAGACAAACCAGAACACTGATTGTTTGTGAAAATCAATCCACAAAACACTACACTGAATGTGCACAAAAACGAAACCAAGAGCCCATATTCAGGAAAAAAAAATGTTCAGTTTTTTATTTCTTCTGCATAATTTCTGCCTGTAAGTTCAGACTACCTGTTGACACCTGACCATTCACAGAAGCGCCTGAGTTTGCAAATGTATTTCCGCTCAGAACGGACAAGCTCAGGTTAGATGGCTCTTTAACTTCAAGGTGGAAAACATAGACATGTATCAAAATATACAAAAGCTAAATAAATAAATAGATTTGCCCTTGAAATGTGTCATACCACATTAATGTCAAACTCCTTCAATCTTATTCAAAGCTGTAGCTGAGATATCCCAGCCAAAATGAAACGACACTAGATACTGGCGATATAGCAAATTTCTCTTGACACAACTCTGTTTGTGTTTCTCATAAATAAAAGCTGCAGACTATACACTGGTCCCTGTGAGAACAGTGCAGTACTCCCCACCACCACCCAACCCCATGTTCTTCAGGCTGGGGTGGGGCGGAGCAAGGTGGAGCCACGTCACATGTACACAACTCATGCCATTGCACAGTAAATCTCATGCTCTTGACATGGCCGCATGGCTTATTGATCTGTGAAGCTGGGAGGAATGCAGTCCTCCTATCTCGTTCCCCCTCTGCAGATATACGGCTGAGCAACATTGTAAATGAGTCCCAGCGGTGTCAAAAGAAGGGGGGAGGGTTTGTAAATTCTCTTGCGAGCATGTATGCTGGGGGATGTCAAATGTGTTTCATGGATCAGAGGAGGCTTTAGGGCAGAAGAGATCGTGATATTTACTGTGTTGTAAGGAGAAATGCTGGTCAACAGACCAGATGTTTTTGAGGCAGAAATGAACTAATATTGAAAGAAAAGAAAGAAAGAAAGAAAGAAAGAAAACGAATAATATCAAACTACTACTTGACATCTCTGAAACACCTGTCCCCATCAAATATGACGGAGGTAGAGATGTACAATGGAAGGGGCTAAAGTAGTCCAATGAAATGGAAGGGTACAGTGGTGGAAGAAAGTGTGCTTTGTTGCAAAGTAAACACAGTTGATTGGGGAGACTGGAGGTGTGTGGGCGGCTGAATGCAGCGAGTCCAATAAAGTAACACCCTGCCTGGCAGCTCTCCAGACAAGCAGCGTTCTATTGGGCAGAGAGGAGGCTTCACATACAAGCCCAGCATTTCTTGATTACTGCTAAATGGATCCCCCCCAACCCCCCCTGTTTGTTTCATACACGAAGATAAATGCCATTAATGCTATATTAATGCTATTAATGACAAGCATAATGATGGCCTTTTGGGAGGGTATAATCAAGAACAAGGATTACATACTTCACTGAATGTGTTAACTGGCAAACACATTACATGTAATATACTAAGTGTATAATTAGCATAATTGGATATGTAATTTAGCAAAGGAAGTGGAGGCCCTTCCCTTTGGAATGGTGGCATACAGTATTTCCCATTTGCTGCATTAGTTTTTTTTTTTTACTTCTGTTTTTGCAAAAATCTAAGTTTTTATCTGCCATCTGTTGGCTTCCAAAGAGATTCTAAAGTTCAGGCATAAGTGGCACATGGCAGCGTGCAGGGGGATGCTAAATGCTCTTTGAAGAATGATCAAATGACAAGCAGATAAGCGATGGTCTCAAAGCCTTCCCTAACTACAGTATACCTTGCGTTTGGCATTCGCTGACAAATTGACTGAGAGTCACAGCCTCCGTAGCAAACGGGATCCGGGGGAATCAGTCACACGCTTTTCCCAACCGCATTCTAAATTGAAAGTTCATACTCTCAAAAACCCGTAAATCGCGGCCTCGCTTCGGCTCCGTGCGTCGGGGGAGCAGATGGAAGGAGCAGCGTAGAGGCGCAGTGATCCCGTAGAGCTAACGGGTGCGACGCGACGGAAAACCTTCCCCAGTGCAACATGCTTGAAGTCACTAGATTTTTTTTATGACAGGGCGCTGCAGACATGCCACAAGTTCCAGGACAATGAGGCGGCGAAAATGGTGATGCAAGTGGTACATTCCAGCGCCGGGGTCTTGTGATGAGGTAGTTAAGGGGCGGCGATTAAGCCGAACGACAGCACAGCGCCGCTTTGAAGCTTTAATAAGGGGGTGTGGGGGGGGGGCAGGCAGACAGGGTGGAGGTAGGGGAGGGTGCGGTCTGGAGTTTAGGGCTCGTTGAGTAGCAAAGGGGATTAATGCCACTGCTGTTGGGTAAGGGGACGAAAATATATATTCTCTGGTGAATTAATGCAGTGTCTCTAATTTAGTCGCGCTGGCTTTTATGTGCCTTGGGCTCTGTTAGAGGGGCTCTCAGAATGAACACGGATGAGAGCTTCCTTTACCAGGATTCAGCAACAAACAGACAGATGAGTGAGAAAAAGGGGAAGAGAAAAGACAGAAAAGCTTGAAATGAAAATGAAAGAAGAGACGACTTCTGAGGAGTGCGACGCACCTTCTAACCGCCACCAAAGGGCATGAAAGATGCTATCTAAGAAGAAACCAAACTGTTGTAAGACACGGTGTCTAAATGGCAAAGGATGAAAATTAGCACTGGGACATTTTGCAGATATTTCCACTGATGTACTTAGGGCATATCATGTGGACTACGAAACTGAACATGTTAAGCGATACGAGTATAGCTAGAGTGTGTATATTCCCAGGAGGTAATCTTTAAAAATAAATAGGATAGCAGACTTGCCTCATTATACTTGCAACTCCATTGTCTGTGGTCTTCATTTGATGCCCCTTGCTAAGTGATTTCACCTTTCCTCAAAGAGGGCATGTTACTTTATGCTATATGACCTATTAGCCTTGTGGTGGGTGGGCTTTCTCGACTTCAGTTAACCTTAATATTAATAGTTGGGTGCAGTGGAGACAGGAATATATGAACAACACACGCTACATGGCCTAGATCCCAGCATCAAGAGAGTACAAAAAGATGCAGGTATTCACCCATGCAAAAGCACAGACGCAGGGGGGCTCTCTTCTTCTGAAGCTTGAAAATAGCACGGATTCTTTTGACAAACCGCAGCGTTGGAGTCACAAACTCAGCAGTGCAGGTCGGTTTGTTTACTTCGGGGAGAGGAAACTGCTGGGCGCCGAGCTTCCGCTATGCCTCAGCAGCGGACGACTCCGATGCGTTCGATTATGAATAAAAGTCGAAGCTAAACGGGTCCGAGAGAGGTACAGCAATATGGCAGATGCCCCGCAAATGGGAGCCGACTCTAAAGGGGAGGGGAATGGTATATGCGATTTGTTACAAAGTGAAATCAGGCCAGAGATGGAGGTCGAAACCTTTTATAACAGCATGAACGGGTAGAGGAGAGAACTTTGTTAGTTGTCAATTCAGTTGACAGAGACCTTCTTCATAGCATAACAGCATATTAAAAATGTATCTTGAAGCTCTTGTTTTACAGCGCGCGCTACGCGTGGCAATGAGCTCCAAGCTTAAGCCATGGCGTTGCAGTTTAGAAAAAAAGCAAAACTGGTTTTCCCTAAAGGTATGGAAACTTTCCACATCTATTAAGGAGAAGACAGTTATGTCCCCTCAGAGAGACAGAGAGACAGAAGGGATGGAAAGAGAGAGAGAGAGAGAGAGAGAGAGAGAGAGAGAGAGAGAGAGAGAGACTATTTTGGATGATCCCAGAAGACTGCTCAAATTCACTAGCTTTTGACAGCTTGCTTTTGATGGTGTCTAACTGTAAAGGTATATTTCAGCATTAAGAGATCAGTCATTTGTTTGACATTAATTAAATTCCTTTTTAAGCCATCGCTTCCCTATGGGTTACACCGTAGCATATTAGGTAATTATTCATAGCAACCTTCATCAAGCTATGGGCTAAGCTGCCCCGCGACACAGGACCTTTTTGACAAATGACAAGACTAACGTGTGAAAACTGGCAACAGGCTGTGGTTTGGTATAGAAATGCGTTTGCGTTAAGCTTGAAAATGTGTAATTAATATGCATCAAAATGGCCATGAATTCAATTTGTTAGGCTTTTTAAAGAATGTTTTGTTATAATCATATTTTTTAAAAAATAGTCGAAATATCAGGGCTCTTGGTCTGAAAAATTCAAATTTCAAAACAATACATATAAAGGGAAAATCTCAAATAAACGACCTCTTTGTAGGTCCGTAAGAGGACTTAGAACAGTGTACGTGCTGTACCTGCATTACATCAGAGAAGGGGCGCTTTTCCCGTGGCTAGAGGATGCCCTAGCAAACGCTCTGAATTTCCCACCCAACAGGATTCCGGTGTTCTCTGTATTGGTGGCGCCTGCTTGTGTGGGGAGGAGCAAGGTTTGTCTTTATCAGGAAGACAGCGCCCCTGCTCGAGCGCTGTAGCGACCGTCTGCAGCGCGCGCCGCTGTTCCGCTCTCGCGCTGTGTTTGTACACACTGAGAATCGTGTGATCAGGTCCCGCGCGGAGTATCTTCGTTATCGCACCGCGCACCACTGCGGTAGAACGGGCAAGTGTTCTGCAAAGGATCATTTGTTTCATCTCAAGCGATTGCCACTTCTCAGCTTTTAGGAGAGAGGGTTTAATCAGCACCTGCCTAAGGAGATACTTGAATACTGACCGCAGCTCTTAACTAGGAGAAGGACAGAAGTTTCACCGTTGCTGGCGATTCAGACTTGTAACCTTGGGACTGATACCTGATATTTTGTGAGGATGGGACCATTTCTCGTCTTCGTCATCCTCTGTGTGAGCACTACTGTCCCGCATCTTGCGAAAGGTGAGGCGCAAAGCAGTAGTAGTGAACTGGGATTGGTCGTTTTGGTTAACAAACGAATGGTGTGAAGGGTAATTTCGGTGAGGTATGAGAAACGTCTGAAAGTTCATCGAAAGGCAGACGAAATATTTCCTTGTGCGTTAGCCTTAGGTAAATTTGGGAAATACTACATACTCCTGGGTCTACGATGCAAATTTGCGAGTGAGCTTTGATATGCTTTAACTTCATGATAGACCCTTTTGTACTTCTGTCAATATTTAGTCTTTAATAGGCGTGGAATGATTTTACATTTTATTGAACGGTTGGTTTTCGTAGCCTGTGTCAGACTACAAATTATTCCACGTTTCGAACATCAATATTTTCGCGGAATTGGAAAACTTTGCTTATCAACAACGAGATGGCTGCAATTTAATCAGTCTGATCAGATATTAATTCTGTCAAATATTTTTTCTTGGTTCACGGCAGTTTGCATTGAATTTAAACATCCATTCGAAGGCATACGTGCGTTCGGTTCAAACGGAGCCGGACACTGAGTTACATATAGACTTCCACTGAGTGCGATTTGCAGAATGGCTTGGTTTACCTACATGCATCACCATCTCATTTTAAATACTAGGAAGTGGATTTTTCTTTGTTTATTTACTTATTTTCCCAAGTATCCCCTTAGGAATATCACCCATCAACCAATTACAATTGAGTTCTTAGATGACCTGAAGCCAGTCGTTCCTGACATCAGCATTTTATCTTGGGCTACCTTATGGCATGCTAGTAAAGATCGGTATCTGTGTTTTTGCAAATAGCAAATTGAACAACCCATTAAATAACCAATTGAACAACCATTGCACCTGCTTGTTATGTAACAGGAATGTCCCGATGTAATGAAAAAGTAATTATCCTCATTAGTAAGTGTTTCAAGCAACACATACGTTACATTTAATCCACAGACAGCCATTAGCATCTTCTCGGTGGTATGTGTTTTTATTCTGACGTTACCTTGTGCAAAAGTATTCTCTATGGTGAAACAGGGACATGAACGAAACCTGCTGATGCCATTTCAGTGACTATCGTGCTACCGTTGAGCTGTCATGCACCTCCTTCATATTTCTTCATGCTTCTTCAAACAGTGGTGCAGATTTGCAGCCACAGTTGTTCCGTGGTGCCTCTCAGGCGACACGAGTGCTCCAGCTATGGTGTGTAGGAGGTAGATGAGTAAAGGGCCAGCCGCCCGGTCCCCTGGTCACGAATTCCCCGGCCTCTCGAGAGGCTGATGGCTCTCAGCTTCTAAAACGTGCCCACCTTCCTCAGTCTGGCAGTTGCAGGAGTTCCTGTTGCTATGCCTCACGTCCCCCGATCGTTCCCCGCCTCTCTCCGCGGCTCCGAGGGCGGACAGGGCGAGGGGGAGGCCTCCGGTTAGGCAGGAGGCGCACCGAAGCCGTGCGATCTGACACTCTTGGAGGTGCGACCTGCGGACACGTGGAGCGATGCGGCCTCACGGATTCCTCTCTGGGGCGCCGTTCGCAAATGACCTCCTCCTGATTGGCTGCGGGTTGGTGGTGGGAGGCTGAGGCATTTGGATCAGAGCTGATGAAAGCATGCTTGCACTGAGCAAACAAACAAGCAAGCAAACAAACAAAAACCATCTGCATTTTTATCCTCCGCCCAAAGGCTGGCTTCACCGCAACTGGATGTTTTCTGGTTGAACACACCTTAGCTCGTAAATGCTAATCATTTTCCTATTTGTCTTGAGAGGGTCTGTGCTGAGTGTAAGCATTGAAGCAAGTGTAGTCAAACATCGCCCCCACCTAACCACACTGGAAGCCTCTCCGCCCCCTGTCATTCACTGATGCCCACAACATAACAACTGTTAGCAAGCGCGAACAAATAACCTATTCAGAATGTCAGAAGCTGCTGGCATATAACAAATAGATCCCCCCTTAAACATTTGTCTGCAGGTAGGACTCACTGCATTGTTCCATTATGCAATATATCAACAGCTCAGTTTGCCGCCCGTGTGCCTGATTCAGTGGCATTGTGTTTGCCTGCCAGATGCTTCAGACAGACCGTGAAATAACACTACATGATGATAAGAGATGCATTGTTCAGAGAAATCTATTTCTGGGTGATAATGGGGCCCATTTGGAGGTTAAGACTTGCTGCATCTTTTCCAGTCCAAACTATATAGATAGTGTTACCGTATCAGGTATATTAGATTGAACTTGTTGTTGACAGGATCCTGGCAGGTTAAATCCGATGTGTCGAGTTGCATTTCTCTTCCACTCGGTGGGTCAGTAAAGTCCCAGTGGGACATTCGTTTTGATACCTCGCAAACAAATTCAATATCCCGTTTCTTTCTCCTTTACAATATATACACTGCTATGACTAAATAACAATGCCTTGTAGCATTTGTCCTTCCTCTTTGACTTGAATGAAATGCAAATTGTGATTCGGTAATACATTAATGCAGTCTACTTAGCACTATTAATGCACTGTGTATTACAGTGTGAGATATGTGTGTGGTACTATGCCCCCCACCCATGTGAGACTGAAATGTTCTACAGTGTAGAGGGCCTGGGCAGAGAGTGTGAGACCAATTTGCACTGGTCAGATGGTCTTTGTGCCCTAAAGCTCTAACACTTGAGGTCTTAATCCTGCCGTACTTTAACCTTGCTGCAAGTGTCATGCAGCCACTTCATTAAAGAGGCTTCCCCTTGCTGTCCTCCCTGATTCTGCAGTGTGACATTTATAAGCAGTTCTGTGGGAGCAGGGAGCATTAGGCTTATTATGGGATGGGAATCAATCGCATGTTAACACCCTGTGCACGATTCATTAGCCTGCATTTTGCAAACGCACGGTGTAGTCAGGCTGAGTTTTGAAATGGTAATGTGTACAGAGCTTTAATTCCGAGCGGCTTTGAAGCCGAGCATGAATGCCTTTCTCTTTTTGTGATGTTCGGCACTGTGGGGTTTGCTTCGGCTTAAACAGATATTCCCTGTTTGCTTTCTGTTTTTTTAAATAATGGTAGTTGTGTTGATAAATTGTGATGTAAGGGCGTTGCGTAACTCTCCAGCAGAGGCTGCTGTGCTGTAATGAACCTCCCCCATGTTTCCAGTGGGTACTGAACTATATCCACTCTGAACAAGGCTTGTACAAATACGATTTAATTTGGGTTAGGGACTGTCTATGACGGCTGCGGTGAGATACAGTACCAGTTCAAAAGCCTGGACACAGTTACTCTTTAGTTTTAATTATTTTGCAGACTTTTTATATTATTATTAAGGAATATTGAAGACAGACATATGGAATCACAAATATGGAATGTCCAGGGATATTTTCAACTATTTTCTGTTTTACATTGTTCAAAGCAGTCAGTCTGGTTTGATGAGAGAGCTTTACACACTCATGGCTTTATCCCAGCCAGCTTCATAAGATTACCACCTGGGAGGCTTTTCCTGGAGTCTTCTATAACCTCCCACATATGCTCAGCACTTGATGGCTGAGAGACTACAGCTAAAAACTACTTGTCTGAGGATTTAAAAAAAGGATTTTTTTTTAATGTAAGATTTTCATTTTGGAACAGATTTAATATATAAGCATCGACATCTGTATTTGGCTTCAGAAGTAAGCTTAAGCCTTGAGATCAAACCATCTTTAAGATTATGGTGCTAAAGTTGTCAAAATACAGCATAAAAACATTCATTGCATTACAGTGCTAGCCATTTCCCAACATGTTGAGTAGGATAGAAAATCACAATCAATGGTATTTTTATTTCCATTGTTAAATACATTTGTTGTATTAGAGAATAACAAATATTCTAAATTAGCAGTCCTGCTTGGTTTTAGTGATGAAATTCATAGGTGATGTTTGACATGTAAGAGGCAATGAAAGTTGTGAGTCCCCTGGAGCTGGTGATAGGAAGTGGTCAGAAATTATGCCTCTCCACCCCTCTGTCCTTCCCCCATACTGATAATGACCTCCACCTTAATGAGAGCACAGCGGTCAACCTCTGGATGGCTCTCATTGGCCGCATTGACGTTGAAGTGGGAGCCGCCAGCGAATCGTAAAGCCTGCTTCTCGTGTGCTCGGATGTCATTGGCTCACTCTCGTTCCCTATTTTTCTTCCTTGTTTGCTGTCATGCGACCTCACTACTCACAGGCCGGACTCTCTGACTGTTTTGTAATTGTATTAGCGTTAAGAAAGGGGTTCATTTCCGAGTGTTTTGACAGAGCAGGTTTGCAGTGGGCTTGACTGTGATGTCATGCCCAGCCTGTTCCCCGAAGTTCAAAATTATAGGCTGCCTGAATTTTATAACAGTAACAAAGAAGCTTGTGTTGAGGGATACTGAGTGCATTTTGCTGGGCAGGGTTTGGAGGCGTCGGCAAATGCCACAGAGATATATAAAGTTTCTTTAATAATAGAGAGTTTAATGAGATGAAAGAAATTGGCCACACTGACCTTTTCCAGACCTTTCAATATCTGAGGGACTCAAACTTTGGCTATATGTGATGGCTTGCCGTAAAGGGATTTTATAGTCGGCGCTGTATAACTCTGAATGTGTTTCTTCACAAGTTCCTCTGGGTAAACAGTAATACTTGACCATGCTGACCACAGTGCTTCACGTTCTGTTTGAGGGAGCGTCTCCGCTGCATGTGAGACTTATGACTGCATGTGAGACGGGGTGTCTTAGGAAAACAAATCGCAGGCATGAACTAGTACAGCACACATGCGGTACTGTGAATGATGCTGTACAGTATGATATAGCTTAGGTATTAAACATTAGAAATAATCGACATTACTCATTTACCATGTATGATGAGGGACAGTATATTCATATGACTGA
Organism: Brachyhypopomus occidentalis; assembly: GCA_020368025.1. Taxonomy (NCBI): domain Eukaryota; kingdom Metazoa; phylum Chordata; class Actinopteri; order Gymnotiformes; family Hypopomidae; genus Brachyhypopomus; species Brachyhypopomus occidentalis. The sequence continues at coordinate 7,216,253 of JAGXOD010001382.1, forward strand.
GTGACTGAGTTTCATTCTTGACCAATCTAACAACTTCCGATTAAATAGATGACATCCGAGCATTTCATATCCAATTCCCGATGGCTTCTTTGTATCTCTTGTTCATTGTATTCTCGTAGCTTTTTGCATAGTCCCATTCATGTCATCTTTGGAATGGGAGGCTTATAATAGGCCTCAATCATGTTTGTCAGATATTGAAAAATTATCCATGTGTGCCCAAGTACAAGCTTCATGTGGTTATAGTGTTGGGCCTGCAGTACCTGCGGTAGACTTTGTTCAGAAGGTTCATGAAATGCACATTTGTCAAAATAAATTAATCATTAATTAGGTGAATAACTGCTTCTTTAGACTGAAATGAGCAAAACAATTTTTGCAGGCTAAACTGCCAAACTTTTATTGTATTTGCTGTATATTCAGCAATGTGTATAACATGCTGTTTATTACTAAATCAAGATGATAAAAAGATGATGGATCTATAACAATAAAATTAACACAATATCATTAAATTGTCCAGGCTTTATTTTATTGTGTTATTTTTATGGTTCATGTTATGCTTGATATAGTGCTCTTCTTCTGAGAAGGTATCAAATCAGAAAGGATTGCCCAAGGTCTCTGTAGAGTCAGTGCATTTTATTGTGTAAGACAATTGTCTTTGTGGGATTAAAGTAATACCAGCTTGGTGAGGAGATTTATGGTTGACACGAGCAGACGGTATGCTGTCATGCCGAGGTTGAATTGGATTTATTCCTCCAAAGGAATTCCACTATTTCTTACAGCTCCTGGTGAAAGTGATCATTATTCTTAAATGCACAGGTTCACTATGAAAGGCTCACATTTTGTTCAACTCCTCACAAAGAACATTCGAGTGCGTGTCCTGGTTTCCCCCCCAAAAATAATCATGACACAAAGATCTTGTTAACATGATCAACAGTACCCTGGCCTTATGAGGGTAGATAAGGCTGAAGATTCTGCAGCCTTTAGGGTGACCTCAACACTTCAAATAGAACCTGAGCCCAGGCGGTGTAAAACTCTCAAGTCCTTAAAGAAAAGTCACGATACAGCAGAAAAGAGTGTTCCTGAAAGAAACTTGCATATTTATCACCATGTCGTCGCATGTGTTTCAGACACTTTACTTTTTTTCCCAGGTGTGGTGTCTCATTAATAAGCTAATTGGAAAGTAAACTTCAAAGAGCTTTGTGAACTCTTAGCAGTTCGATGTCAACTCTGAGGAAACTGCAGAAGCAACTGTCTGCTCTCTGCTCTGTCTGCTCCGTCTGCTCTCTCCAGTGTTTTCTCGTGGTTTTGTAATTAGAGTTCATCATCAGGAGAACTGCCGAAGGAAGCGTCGGGTTAGGAATCTTTTGGTGACTACGTGCACTTTGAAGATACTCAGCCAGTAAACATCTGTACAGTCTCTCACAAATTGGACGTGCGATGGAACGCAGACCCAGCACATCCGCCGTGTCAACAAGCGTGAAGATCTTGCCTTCCGTTTGAAGAGTTTGAAGAGTCGGTTTTCTTTGGAACGCCACGTTCCCGTTTTTTACCGGTATAAAAAAAAAAGAAAAAATAATAAGACAGCTGATCAGGAGGTTCTGAGCTTCTCTGGGTCCCGCAGGATCCTGGTCCTGATTGGGATTCAGGACGTTGCCGCTCGTTTGGGACTGCTGGATATCACGCCGGAGGTCGACAGCAACTCCGAAGCTGTTTGGAAGCTTCGGACTGGACTCAGCACTTATTGATGTTCGAGGGCTGGCGTACTGTCCCACCCCCAAGCGCAGACGGCTCGGTGCCGTGTTCATCTGTACCATCGTTGAATATTACATAGCATAGGCATAACCCCTGGCTCGCTCTAGGAGAAGTATGACTCGGAATCTCAGAATATATCTTGGAGTGGATTTTCCTATTTCGAAATACGACGCCGCGTCTAATACAAATGTAACATTGATTGAATATCAATCAATGAGTGTATCCACTATCCATGGTTCCACGTGTATAGTTGCGTACACAGACTAAACGAACTAAACGCTGACCATTCTCGGCATCAGGTGGATTTGCGCAGTGGCCATTCCCGCACTCCCCACGCCCCTCCCCCTCACCGCCCCCCCCCCCGAGTTTCTGCCAGCTGGTGCTCCCAGCGGGAGGTTGTTAGGCGTGCTAAGTGCATTAGGCACAGACAATATCCCAGGATTCATCTCTCCCTGCCTCAGCTTGCTCTCGGCTTCCACCGTGCTCACCGTGCTCTGCAAACACTCTGTTAATTTGTTCGTCGCATGTGAATCGCGTGGTGCTACGCATGGGCGCTCGCATACCCATACTGTACACAGTGTACACATGCAGCATAAAGGCTTTTATTTGCAAGGATAAAATTGAGTCTGCACATCTACTGTAGGTGGGTGTGTGTGTGTGTTTGTAGCTCTGCATGATAGGTGCATGGATGTGGGCGTGCTCATTATGGGCCGCTGTGTGTGCCAAACTCGAGATGCTTTGAGAGCTAACCCAGAACTGTCATAAGATGAATAAGGAGATCTTCACAAGCTGGAGGAGCTCTCTGTGTAAAACTTCCAATGCCGTTCCACAGGCCTCCAGAGCCCGGGTGACATTCTCCGCCCACCCACTCACTCCCACCTATGGGCTTCTTGTGCTCCCTGTCTGTTTGCGGACACCTTCATGTGTGATTGGAGGTGTACCGAGCCTCCAGTGACATCATATTCCCGCAGACGCCCATTCCCGCTCAATATAATAACGATCACACAGCAAACAAATCTAGGTTAGATTTCCATTCATCTGCAGCCATTGATTGGGATAATACCAAGATAGCAGTCACTTTGTAGATCAATACTTCAAATCAGGCATTAACGCTGCCTGTGGTGCTTTTCCTGCAATGCAGTTTAGGAAAGTCTTGGTTAGATTATTAGAAAGTGCTCCAAAAGTTTGTTCCAACTGGACAGATTTCACCTGCCAGGACCCCAGAAAATGGATATCTGTATGGATGTGTTTGTCTGTATAATTAATACGTGTTAAGTATATGTTTTGTAAACATTTACCTTTTTAGCAGTGGGGGATTACCTATATGTCAGAGTGCCAGCTTTAATTTGGGTTTAATTGTGCGTACAATACCAGTCAAGCATCCCAGACTAAATATATGTTCCACGCAAATCTTAAAAGCAGTTTGATATAGACATATAACAACTTGTATGACTTGTTTCGAGGGTGGGTATAAGCAGTGAAACCGATGCAAATGTATGAATGTATTCCACACCCAGGGACAATAACTTCAGTCCCTCAGCCAACAAGCGCTCAGTATATGTTGAAATTTATTCAAGACTTGGAGACACATCTCATGGCTGAGAGAAAGCCAAGAGTGCACAAAGCTGCCTCTTAAAGGCAAAGGATGACGACTTCCAAAACCTGAAATATAACAGGAAGTAGAAGTGGAATGTCAGCTGACTCAGGTTCAGGTCAGGTAACCGGTCTGAACACACATACTGAAATTCAGTAGTGTGTCCCTCCATACTGAAATTCAGTAGTTTCCATCCATACAGTGGTTTGGATCTAGTAGTAAACCCTGTGCCTTTTTGGCTGTAGACCTTCATGTTTGGACGTCATGCTGGTATGAAGTCCTTGTGATCGCCTTTGACAGTTGCTGCCCGTGACTGAAGGCGATTCTTCAGTGATCCATCGCTGTGATCTTCCACGGTCTCCCACACAGGCTCCGATTCCCATCCCTTGTCTTTGACCAATTTACTGAAGTTTGTCAAATGCCACATACTGGCATTACAACTCCTCGGTTAGCATGTTGAAAGACAGGATACGAATACCATATCTCGAATCGAATCTTGACCTTCTGTTAGCTTACATAAATCTCATCGTCAGTGGCATGACTGCTTTAAAACGTAAACGTATACATCTAGTCAGCATACGGTGTGACCTTTCAGCTTCAGTGATCACATTTCATGCTGTTGAACCCCGGTGCGACCAGCAAGCACCTTTTCTCGCCGGTTTGATCGGTTCGTTATATTCAGCAGTCAGTGGTTTGAAATGAGGTCCGTTTCCACCGTGGAAATCTCTGATCCACCAAATCCCTTCTATGACTTAACCTGATCTCCATTCGAACAATTAAACCCCAAAAACAACGTTACAGAAAGTCAAATCGAGCCGGCCATGAGCTTAACATCTGGAGACTGAAGCTCCGGTAAGAGCCATCCAGATGTTGAGCATTACAGCAGACTGATTTGCTCAAGGAGAGTTCAGACCTCTATGGGGACTTGGTGCTGGAGACAGAGGGAAGTTAGGAAGTTGTTAGGATTCTTTTGTCTTCACAGCCCTGGAGGGTTTGCATAGAGCTCATGAACAGTATAGCAGTTACAAGCTCTTGCATGATTTCATCATAATTAAAGGAATGCTGGGTATTGTGAAGTGCACGCTGACACTAGCACTATTTACTGTGTACGCCATGCATAATCCTCTTTTGAAGGTCTAAAGGCAATTTTTTTCTTCAGGTTCATTGTCAGATATACATGGTGAGCAGGCAAGAGGAAGTTTTGTAATTTTGGGAAAAATCATAAAGTGATGGGAGCTTTTGCAAAAAGTTGCGAACAAGAGTGTAAAGGGCAAAGTGAAGAACTAATCTCGCAATTTCCTGAAACACACACGTGCGAGTATACGTCTGAGTATGGTCTACGTTTGCTGCCTGAGATTTTTTTCTCTTTGAATCTTTAATTTAATTAATGCAATAGTGAGTAGTTTTAATATTATATGAAAATGAATGTGAACTAGTGAGCTTGGGTGTTTATTGGAAAACAGGTTCTTACCTGATTTATTAGCATACTGTATTTCTGTTAAATCTTATATCATCATATATCATGTCACTGAGTTATAGCAGTTGAAATGACTCATGGAAAACATTTTGCATAAACTATCAAGCTATCATGTTTTTGTTTTCCATAAACCATTTGAGCTATTGTATTTTTGTTTACCATAAAACATTTGCACCACTGGGTTCTTATTTTCCTTAAATCTTCTGTGTGCGATTTTGTTTTGACTGAGGAGAAACACAGAACTCCTCGGTGGGGACCTGCAGGCTAATCCTGACCTGAGATATCTCTGCTGACTCATGCTCAGCTGGATGACGGCCTAGTTTAGGCATCCGTTAATCCCGAGCACTCCAGTTCCAGCGCATTCTGTCGACGCGTTCCTCGTGGGACGTAACGAAAGAGCGTCCAGGCTTTTATGCTTATGACTTGTGACACATGCAGGAGGACGTTGATGGCAAAAGATGATTTGGAGATTGAGCCGTGTAGTGGGCCTATAGAAAATGCATTTCCCTACGTCAGAGCACTGTTGAATACACGGGATTCTGGTTCGGATGAGATGCCTGGTGTCTCCTCCAGACGGATGGGGAGACGCCTGCTGCGTCTTCGCCCGCGTCTGCTGGTTGGTGACGAGGCTTGGCCTGCCTACTGGCTGAGGGGCTTTCACCACACTGGCGTTTCCCACAACATCCCACATGTTCACACCTAATTACATGAACAAATCGGACTCCGGGAGGTACGTTTGAGAGTGATTTATCATCGCGCCTCCGCCAGGTCTGTCCCCTAGACCAGGACCATGAGGCGGGAGGAGTGTCACACTCATCGGGCTTTTTGCTCTGAGTGGCTACATGTATGTGGGAGGGTGTGTGTGTGTGTGTGTGTATGTGTGTGTGTGTGTGTCCCACAGGCAAAATGATGTGTGCCTGGATGACATTGCAGAAATTGACCAGCTAGCTCCAGCCTGGGCAGGTGTGATCATATACTGATCACACACTCCACACAGTTTTCACTCTCAGTTCATCACTTGCAACATCATTTGATAGAAGGTCATAGAACGCCATTTTGTCAAGGTTGCTTGCTTCTGATTTTTCTTATACTTTTTACCTTGTTTTTCTTCCTTTTTTAGTTTAGCTTAGTTTTCCTAGTTCCCTCCAAACACTGCTGCTGAACTGAATGTGCTCTTGTTTTTTTTGCCTTAATGCTAATTAGGACTACAGCTCTTTGCTTGAGCTGGTCATTACTCTGTATCAGTATTTACTAAAGCTTGGAGGCTTATTGTAAGTTCCTGTATGCGTTGTTTCATGCGGCATCTCAGTGTGTAGGATCTCAGTCCTCTAATACATGTCTTTGATGTTATACCTTTTTCTGAGTAGTTCCTGTCCACTGTCTCTTCACAGAATATGCTATTTTGGGTTTTTGTCTGCACAATGAATGGCTATTTCTTGACATTGTTATCATTATGTTGTTCGAACTGAGCAGAGACTATCAAAACATGCCTGACTGTACAGTGTTACCAGACATTAGATCACCAACCACAGCAGACATTCCTGAGGTGTGAGTGTGTGTGTGCGTGTGTGTGTGTGTGTGTGTGTGTGTTTGCACATTTGTATGACGGTGAAAGCATGGGTTGGTGGGTGCACATATTTCAGCTCAGTATTTTTTAATAAAGTGTTTTTTGTGAAGCATGGATGAAATTTTAAGTAACATACTGATTCATATGGTTGCAGTATGAAAGATTTTACTCACTAAACACAGGGAAGGATGATCGATGTGCATATTCCATACAAACCCTGCCCTGCTAACACTGATGACTCTGGTGGGGGAGGGAATTGGGGGTGGGGTGTGCCTCAAGTTCCCGCAGGGTCAAAGTGAGGTTCAGAGGGTATGTAGGGATGCATGCAGGTTAAGACACACAGCGGACACTGCTGGCTTTTGATTGGTAGGCAGCACAAGTGCTCCACAGCGTGACCCAATGCTGCCACCGTATCTGATTTAGCGCTCGACAGGGAACGACTGCGTGTCGACTTGCGCGTCGGGCAACGGATGGAAGACGTGCAGCGATAAAGAAGGATTCAAACCGAAACCGTTGGGGTACTGAAAGGCTGGCACTCACATGTCTTTAGCTGGGTGCTTTTTCACGTTTGATATGAAGAATAGTAGTTGCATTGTCCAACGCACGTTAGTGTTAGTGGCCGCGCCGTCTGTACATGGCGTCTCAAATTTCCCATCATGCCAGCACTTGACGGTGCTTGACAGTTAATTGATCTTGCACAGATTAATTTGATCCACCCATGGACAAGGCGTCTTCCATCTAAGATTAATAAGTTCCTCAGAGCAGGTTAGGGAATGGCCAGATACAGTATGTCAGTGGAATACTCCTGTGAAGAAGGTGAAATGTTAGTGTGTTCTACTAAATTGCAATTAGTAACTGGGTTTAATTTTCAGCTCTACAGTATTAAGGAAGTGTGTTGTGTAGGTGGGTGTGTTGTGTAGGTGGGTGTGTTGTGTAGATGGATGTGTTGGGTAGGTTGGTCTGTTGAATAGGTGGGTGTGTTGTGTTGGTGGGTCTGTTGCATAGGTGGGTGTGTTGTGTAGGTGGGTGTGTTGTGTAGATGGATGTGTTGGGTAGGTTGGTCTGTTGAATAGGTGGGTGTGTTGTGTTGGTGGGTCTGTTGCATAGGTGGGTGTGTTGTGTAGGTGGGTGTGCTGGGGGGATTGCATGAAGAGTGGAGGCTTTGAGGAAGTGAGTCATTCATGTTATCAGTCCTGTGTGTGTGTGTGTGTGTGTGTGTGTGCGTGTGCGTGCATGTGTATGCATGTGCGTGTGTGTCTGTGTATGTACACCTTTATGTGTGTATGTATTTGGGAGTTTGATGTGTTCCCAGTGTCTATAGCTAGGTTTAAAAAAAGATCGCCCTTACATCTTAAGCAGTACTTCAAGTATCTTTGCTTAGTCATTTTGACTGCAATCTGATCCTGCCTGGCTTAATAGTCCAGTGTTTACAAGTGCAAAGTACTGCACTGCTTTCAGCTGTTTGCTGCTATCGGCTAAATAATTCAGAAGCGTGATCAGTTCAGCATTCTGGTGCACCTGCCATGGGTATTCTCACGTATCCCCAGACCTGCTAGACTTGAGCCAGGGATACAGCTCTGGGATAGTTCTAATTATATCACCTTCACATGTATCCCAATGCTGTCCTCAGCAGGCAGCAGATTCTGAAGGTCTGTGTGTGTGTGTGTGTGTGTGTGTTTGTGTGTGTGTGGGCATGCATGCCTGTATGCTCATCCTTTTTCATAACTCTCTGAACATTTTTGACATTGTCGGTGTAAAGGTGAGTCGTAATGCCACAAACATTTTTTTTTTCTGCTGCTCTTCTTTTTTTGTTTCTAGACTAAAACATTCGTTTGTGCCATTTTACTGCACCCACACAATATTTGCAAACATATAACTACTAATGGGCTTAAAAGATATTCAACTGCGTGCATTTAAACCCTGAGAAACCCAGTAATGCAGACCCATCTGCAAAGGTTCTTGCAAGATACAAAAGTGCAAATATTTGTCGATTTGTTATGGATCCTGTGGGCTGTAAATATGACTGAATATAGTACACCATTCACATGTTCATATCTATAATTTGTTGATGAGATTGTTGCCAGCCCCGTAATGTGCTTAATGTGGCAATCTGTGCAATGAGTCAGAAACACATGCTCTCTGGTACTTTGTTAACTTTTGCATGGCAGCTTTACATTTAACATTTTGGGTTTCTGATGCCTCCTTACAGCCAACGTTACTGTGTCCACTGGTGAGCTGAACTTAACCGGGATTTCCCTCCTGTTGAAAGAAACACTGTGAGAACTGTGGTCTGATCGCTAGGATGGTACGTTCCATACGTCTGCTTGTGACCATATGCCATTGGGTCCAGGATGGGCTCACGTTGCCGTGAGTGTCAGAAATTGGGGCCAGGTGTGAGCCTTGCTTATCATTCTCACCCATTAACTCCATCTGCCCGCGGTTTTCTAAGCACTGACCCTTAACCGTAAAGCACACCTCGCTCTTCACCAAGATGTGATCATTTCTTGTTCATGCTGTGTCGTCCCACGCCTTTCGTTTGCACATGGCGAGATGTTAGAAGGCTCAGATCCCCCGAGCGTCTTTGCCGAAGCGCAAACATACTGGCTCCTCCTGGCACCCGGGCCATCGACCACAAGGGCTGCACCTTCCTCAACATCTGGGACAGGTTGCCTCTCCACGGGGAGCCTGATGAACTGTGATGGACAGCTGGCCAGGCCTGGATGTACCTTTTATGACTGTGAGAGGCATGTACTGTACAGTCTGGGCAAGAGTACTTTCTGCAATACATATCAATTATGCGTGGTGCGATGGGGCTGCAAAAAGATTCCAACTTGTATCTTTCCAACTTTACATTATTTGCGATTTGACTCAGTTCTTATTTTTCCCCCTCTGAACCGGTGGGGCTGTTGTGTTGTTTTATCTGCGCCGCGTTGCCCCTGGTGAGAGCAATTTACTGTCACATCCGTGACTCGCCTTGCCGGCCTGGTTTCGTCCTGTCAGGCTTTATTGAAAACACTGACACGTAATTCAGCGGGACCCAGCTACTGGGTTCAGAATTAACTCCCATCCCTCATTCGCCAGTGACAGGTAAACATTGTCAGGGAGACCAAACTTTACGAAGTCAGCTATTACCGAGCCGTGTTTCTCTAATGCCTCCATGTTTCGACTCATTCCTCATTAAAGTTTTAGGTCTCTGAAGCTCAGTGCAATGGAAGAGAAGTGGCATAGCCCTTCCTGTTCACCGACTCATACCCCATACGTACGCAAGGCAGACCTTTAATTCATGTTTTATGGATCAGGTTAACTGAGGCACCAGGGTAACACTCGGCAGGCTGTTCCTGTATATAGCAAGCGGAAATGATGGGGAAAGTGTTCATGTTTCTAATGAGTCTCCAGCCAGAGTATCTGACAGCAGTGTTGACGTTCTAACACCATGTGAAATGGCAAAATCCTCTTCAGTTTAGTAAAAGCACAAAACGGATGTCGCTGCGGATGAAAAAAAAAGGCCAGGATTAACTTGGTCCTGCATGGTTTGACAGGTGTGTGTGTGTGTGTGTGTGTGGGCAAATTATGTTTGTTTTCTGCTTTCTGGTATATTGTCAACTTCTGAATTTGGATTGTTCTGCTGTGTAGCTTTTCAAAACATATCTACTGTATTCATTCATTCATTCATTATCCGTACCACTTATTCCCGCTAGTCGGGGTCATGGGGGGGCTGGAGCCAATCCCAGCATCTCCGGGCGAAGGCAGGGTACACCATGGGCAGTTCGCCAGTCCACCACATGGCCAACATCCACACACACACTCACACCTACGGGCAATCTAGAGTGACCAATCAACCTAACATGCATGTCTTTGGACTGTGGGAGGAAACCGGAGTACCCGGAGAAAACCCACGCAGGCACAGGGAGAACATGCAAACTCCACACAGAGCAGCCCAGACCGAGAATCAAACCCAGACCGCCTTGCTGTGAGGCGACAGTGCTAACCACCACACCACCATGCCGCCCTATATCTACTGTATGTTTTATGAAATAAAAAATAAAAAACGTATTCAGAATCTAACCAGTGACGCTAAATGTAAATCATGAACATTCTTTAGCATATTACTCTGCAAACTGTAACGTATGCTTGCAAGAACATTTAGGGTCCTCCACTTCCTTCCAGCTCTGTGGTAAAGCTTTAAAATCCAGTTAAATTGTGTCTGTCTCTACCAAGGAAAAAGTCCTTGTATCCATCCCACAGCAAGTAATTACCATAGTTTCTTCGTTTGATTTTGCCTCAGAGGTCAGAAATGTCCCTTACTCAAAAGCTTTTTCAGTTTGAATGGAAGCACTTATCAAGAGGGAACGGGAGGTGGCCAGGCTTACTCAGATGAGGGGTATCTGGGGGAAAAAAACGAGACAGAAAATCTCATGTCCCCTTGAGGGACTGCTGAACAAGACTTTCCAAATTGCTTCTTTGGATGAAAATCCCCAGAGCCTTCTCAGTGTTTATGTTTGAACTCCAGACGAGAGAAGCCCAGAGTGAAGCCACCTACCTCACACTGACCACAGTGAGGCTGGACCACTGTTATTATGGACTTGGCTTGCTGTCAAACCAGACAACCAGTGACACTTCTAAGGTTTTGGTAGTTAAGTTGAAAGACTTGTGTGATGACGTGTATGAAAGGGTTCAAATTTAACGCTAAAGCAAGGCTTTGAGTTTGGACTAAACCATTGACGAGTCCCTCCTCAAAGGATTGACAACGTTCAGTCAGTAAGCAGTGTTTCCACGGTATTGCCATCTAAGCACTTTCCTCACATGCCCTGGCTGTTTGGAGCTTTCTTTGCTGAAGCCAGCAAATAAGCCAACCCAATGGAGCTATCGCGATCCTATTGCCATCCCAGCATGCCGCTCGGTTGTGGCTCCGTGTTGCAGCCAATGTAAACGATCTGACCGAAGGGCAGTCGAGCTCCAAAGGACGAACCCTCAGGGCTCTTCCCATTCTGCCATTCCAAAGGCTCAGCAGTCCCCACAAGCCTTGGAGCTGGCACCTCTTAACAGGACCTGCCCCTCCTGGTGGCAGCGATGCCTGTTCGGGCCTAATCGCCTAGCATTTCTCTCGCTAACGCTACCTGCTCTGCTTCTGCGCGTCTTTACTTCCTCTCTTCCTGTTGCTCAGGCTTCTGTCTCTGGCTCAATCTTGGCTCTTTGAGACTACTTTCTGCGCTCCCCTCCGTTTCAAGCCTCTCTTTTTTTTTGCGTTCTGCAAATCCTCATGGCCGACAGATACAAATTCTCTCCAGCCACTGGATCCAATTAGCTGCTCCTCCCCCTTCCCTCTCCCTCCACCATCACACGAGAGTATCGCGATAGACGGCTTTTCTTTCCCTGCATATGCTTTTGATAAAAAAGAATAAGGCAGTCACTCAGCAGATTCACTAGCATCTTAGCTAGTGAAGCATTTCATACACCATTATCCTTAAAATTTCGCTCAGCATACAATGAGTTTCATGTGAAAGCTTCTGAGAATCGCACCACCCAGACAGACGCTTGAGGCCGTCTTTTAATGTGGGATATAGGCCCACGTCTGCAAAGCTACCAGTCAGATGTATAAAAAAGACTTGTATGCTTCTTGAACTAGAACACTGCCCAAAGCAATCAAAGTGTCCTTCTTGACTCCAGCCCTTCTCACCAACAGTTTCTGTACGTTTTGAACCATTCCAATGATCGTCCATCTCTTTCACCATGGCTTTGTGGCTTCTATTGTTTGCACTATAATATGTCAGCAGGTTTGGTCTGAAACATTTTAGTTATACAGTTGTGGTTCACTTGATAATTGGTTTCCCCAGCAAATGAGCGGTTAACTCACATGGCACTACTTTAGTGTTCAATGTGCTATGCACCTTGGGCTCTTTGCTATGAACAAAATTCTTTTGAAAAGGATGCCTGCCTCTTCGGTAAATACCAGAGTAAACCTTTAAGCATATTGTAGATATGGGATTTAAACAGCAAGGCATTTTTTTGGTTTCTTGTTGTGAGATTGCACAGACTTTAGAGGTTCCATGTGTCAACACCTTGAAATCTCTGGAGCTACTCCTGTATGTGGATAGCCACGTAGATCATCCAAGTTATATTTAGTTACTGTCAAAGTGTTGCCTTGTGGAATCTTTTTTTTTTTTTTAATGGGAAATGTATCTTGTGGAACACAGATGATGGGAGGTGTGGAAGATATTTTTGGCATATGCAATTTTCACACCGTGTGAATAAATTCCCAAACAACTTAATTAAATTGGAGCGATCAGAACTAGCATATATCCCTCTAGTATTCCGTCAGATTTCCTGCCAATCAGAAATCCTAGCAGGGTTTTGGCCCTTTAACAACCTTTATTCTGCTTCTTTTTGAAAGGGGAAGCATGCAGGTCCAAACCAATGTGAGAATGGTGATGTTTGCCTCCTGCCTCTGATAAAGAGGCCTGCACACGTGAGTGTTGTTCGGGTTTCACAGGGCCCTGCTGTGCTAGTAATATGGTCGGTAAGTGGACTGTTGAAGAGCTGTGTCCTGGGCCGGCAGACTGCCCCAAAGCTCTATTGCAGCTCTGGAGGTGCCCTCCTGTGATGGCATGAGTGATGCTGAGATAACTGTGACAGTGGCAGGATAAGATGTACTAGTACCTTTCCCTGTCCGTTCATGAAGACACTGTTCCTTAAGGGACAGACCTGCTGCTTGTTAACTGTAAGGTTGGTGTGAAGTGGTTGTATTTTAGTACAGAGCCTACTGTTATTCTGAAGCTCTAGACTAAATGTCTGCTTTATATGTCTCTTTGTGAGAGAACTTCAGACATCTACTTTAGATGTACCCACAGACCCTTGCTCATCTTGTGAATCCATCTTGTGAGTACTGGTAGTGTCTTCTTTTCATCCCCGTTGCCTATCTTACATCTAGTGCCTGATGCAGTCCTACCTAATGTTTCTATTTATTTAAGCGCACACGTATGACTCCAAGAGGCTTGTACAAGTAAAGCTTTCAAGGCTGCTCCTGGCTGGACCACATGTTCATAATGTACTGTGTCTTATGACTCTCCATACCAGTAAACAGCTTGGAACGCTGAATGAAATTTGCATATTAATATTGCCATTATTTTTTCACTCTGATTGGAACACAGAGGGTTGGCTGACCACCACCTTCCTTCCCCCACACAGACCACTGTAGTGATGAATATTAATGAACATGAACAAACATTAGCAAAGATATCTGAAAATAAGGCACTAAGTGTTCACTGCTGGAAAGGTTATAGTTACTTTTGTCAAGTTTAATTTATACACAACAGGAACACTGAATTACTTGTAGAAGCCACAGTTTCATGTCAAAACCTTCTGAAGTAAAAACATTTTGCTCAGGGGAAGATTAGGGATGTTACTAATCTACAACCTTCTGTCACAAAACCAACAGTCCTCCAAGGCTCTCTGGGGTTTCTACCATCTACATCTTCCCAAGGAACCACTGCAGTGTTTGAAGTGTTACCAGTCATACACTGAACGCTCTTACCTTTTCTTCTCACCTGTTCTCACCTTCTCACTTAGCTTCCATGTTTCAGTCCCTGCTGAAACCATCAAAATCATTCATCCTTGACCTTTCCAACTATCATTCTCAGTGCTAGAACATAAGTTCAGAACATGTTGTAGAACACAAGTGGGGAGAATAGATGTACTAGGGTGGTGTCTGTAGCCTGAGACTCCCACACCTATACTGAAGTAGCTACATGGACCGGCTACGTGATAAAGCATTTGCTGGGCTGCCCAAGGAACGGGTTCACTCTTGAGTCTTGGACCAAGGTATCTTCCATTATTTCACCCAGAGAGTTTTTTCCTTGCCACTGTTGTCAGTGGTTTGCTCATTAGGGATCTGGAAACACATATTTGTAAAGCAGCTTCGTGTGTTGCAAAAAGTGCTATAAAAATAAATTACACTTGATTCTGCACACAGAAGGCAATTTTCTTGTCTCTTGTGCATTTGTTTCTTTTTTAAAGATGGTAAGTTGTTCTGTTGGTAAAGCTACACTGAACATTTTAACTGAGCTACAACTTTACAAAAGCCTACTGGAACTTTTTCTGGTATTTGTTATCCAGGGCTTTTTTCGTGTTACTCATAATCATGTAAACATGCTCTCAAGATGTTCCTCACATCATCACTGCATCCTTCAGTCCATGTTTTTTTGGTAAAAACATGATTCCACTGATTACCACCGTTACCTCTACCCTGCTGTCTTTATTCCCTCCATTAGCTATAATCCAAAGCAAGTTCTCCTCAGGCTGCGTTTTACAGCATTTCTGCTTTGCTGAAGTGTATTACAGTTCTGTAGCCTGATCTGGCTCAGCCTCTCATCTTGGTTTTAGTACGGACACTCTCAGAAAGCCACTGCACTTCCAGCCTACTCAGCCCTGTTAAGGGGGCTTTTTGCCCTCCTAAAGACTTTTCTCATAGGCAGCTGTACCACACATCCCCTGTCCTGGTGTCACTTGGGAGGCGTTAATTAATCAAAGCAGCAGGTTGATCTCTTTCCAATAATGAGACTGGCCATGGAACATCAACATATTGGGTTCCGGGAGGCACCTAAATGTCACAGCTTGCAGTAATTGGAACTTGGGTAAAGCTGTCGCGTTAGTCTGCATTTCCTTTGGTGAGGGGATTCTGTGGGTTTTACACATGAGTGATGATTTTTGATTAGTTTCAGAATGGTTTTGGGTATCATGCTGTAATCAATTTTGGAATCACTGGGATATGTTTATCAAACTAGAATTAAAGCATTGGATAAGAAACAGGCTTTGCCTGTTTAAAAATAAATAAGCCATATGAATGTTAGATATGGGATAGCAATCCAAATCAATCATATAATCTAGACTTCCATATAATCTACATCAATCAAGTAACCTATACTTACCTATTTGATGAGAAACATGTTTTGGATTTATATTCATAAAATACAGTTATATGAATGTTAGATTTGGGACAGCAATGCAACTCAATCATATAATGTTATAATCTATAATGTCCAAACTCTTAAGCAGCCCAGCTCTTCACATCTGGCACAGACTGGCTTGATGGCAGTTTTGCCAAATAACATTTTACCATCCCACTTCAGTGAAGAATAAACACAAAGGAATCATGCTTTAGTAGCTTTTAGTGGCGATGCTAAACATGGATGATGGCTTTCGACCTGCTAAGATGTTGTTTGTCTGTCTAAATGGTAGTGGCACTCCAATCGAGCACCTTCTTGTTATCGTGCAAAAGTTGTGGGCAGGGCCCTTTAGAAATGGATGAAGAATGCTTATCGATTGCGAAGAAGACACCGTTGGTCCAGGATGTGTCAAATGACATGCCTGAAGCCCAGCCAGGCCCTGAAAACAAACAAAATACTTTTTCAAGCAGGTGAAATGGAGGAATCATTTAACGTGTGATTTATTGATTTTTAGTCAAATGTGCGTGACTTTTCCTTCTCGGATTCACCTTATATATTATGTATCCTGAGAATTTTTTTAGCCAATAAAAAGAGGATGAATTTGAATGTTCTCTATTTGCTAAAGTGCACTAATTTGATACAGATGAGAGGTCTCAAACTTCTTTTAAATCAATGAAGCCCAGAAGCCTGTGGAAGCTGTATGTCAACTGAGCAGCCTGTGGGTTATTGCCCTGTGCCTTTCCCAACATGCCAGAGCAGTCTGGGAAATGAGGCCAGAGCAGAGCTCTCAGTGAGTGGCCCAGGTATGTCTTTAACACACTGGGAACACTGGGAATGTATGTGGAAAGGTGTGAGTCGGACACTGTCAGTGAGCAGGAGAGGCAATGAAAAGAGAGAGAGCGAGAGAGAGAGAGGGAAAGAGAGAGAGAGAGATCCTCTTGTCCCAGATGACTTTGCAGAGATTCATGAGGATAACATCTCTGCAAAATATTTTAGAAGTCCTATATTCTGTTCTACACAGTAACTTGAAGTCCACTCACCATGAAGGCAAACAAAGCAAGAATGTCATTTGGTGCAATGCAAAACAAAAACAGAGCAATTAATTAGTGTATAATTCTTTCAACTATTCCAACATATTCTATGTAGGGTTCTAGAAACCCATACATCGTCACTATATATAGGCCTACAGTTGTAAGAAATTGTTTGCAAACCCTTTATACTGATCTGAAATTCGGCATTAATTTGATGTTCAACTAAACCAACAACAGATCAACACAATTTTATTAAACTAATAAAACGATTGTACAAATGTTACTAAACACATAATTGTACAGCATTCATAAAGAAATATTTGGAGGGAAACTGAGCTTATATTTTCGAAAGCTTTACTCAGACTCAACATTTATCGAAAGTGGGAATTTGCGACCCCCTGAGGTAAAGTAGGGAATTACAGCAAAATGTTCAAAATACCATCCTCACACGTAACCGTCCATATTAAATTATGCAGCTTCATAAATACTTTGTATAGGCTACTTATTCTTGAACAGCATTCAAGCCTAAACAATGTTTTGTTTGATGTGCTTCTTTATTTGTGTAGACCAGTGAATTAGTCTGCTTTTTTACACATGCATATTTGCAGCCTTCAATTTGGTAATCTGTATAAGGCAAGAATGTGTTTTTGCAGACTCTGAATATTGATGATGATGACTATGAGCCAGTTTAGATATCCGAGAGACATTCTCTTGGAACTATGTACTGATCGGATATCCCAGCCATCCAGAAGCACCATCATGCAGTCGTACTGTCAGAATTACGGTTTCCCTACACACTGGATGAACTGGCCAAAGTCAAAGTGCAATATGAAGCAATGTCCAGTTTCCCAAACGTAGCCGGAGCAATCGTCTCATTCCTACTGCTATAACTCTTGCAGGGGATGTTGGTTTTCCCCTTACACTTTCATTCCTTGCCCCATTTCATAACCCGCATCGCACAGTGGTTCGTACTGTTATGGAGAGCACCATTGGGCTCCTAAGAGAGACGTCATCTTGATGCTTCAGAAAGATACACCATCCAGAAAAAAATCCTGCTATCCCCAACTGGTCGTGGTCGTGGAGCTATTGATTGCTGCAGCTTCAAGCTGCCTTTTAAACTCGCGATTACTGGTGATGTCACTGCTGAGGCCATTGGTGATGTCACTGCTGATGCCACTGGTGTTGTCACTGCTGATGCCACTGGTGATGTCACATTCTGCAAAATTCCTCTTTTCCCTTTTGGTCTACCATCGTCACCACTACTTCACACTCTAATGAATGTGACACTGCATATTTAAGTATTGATGAAGTCATTTGCCTTGATCATTTGGATATTTGCGGGCGGTAACAGGGCAGGATATGAGGCTCATTCATCTGTGCACATTTTCAGTAAGATTGTGATTTATAAAGAGGAGACGGCATGCAGATGTACATAATCAGGGTCTTATAAATCTGTGTTTTGGGGGAGTATTCCATTTCCTGGTTATGAATAAAGATTTATAAATGAGGTCCTTGGCTGGAAGATTATGTGAACCTGTAAGTTTACTGGTGGAAGTCTTGCAATTAATGAGGTATAATTTGACAGTAAAAAATAATAATAATGTTCGTGTGAACCATGCCTCAATGAAGAGATATTTTAGAGGAATTGTAGGGGGGCATAAAACATTTTAAAGGCCTAGGTGTTGATCAATTAACAAAAATAAAAATAAAATAAATCCTGCATCCTAAAACCGAAAGCTCCTCTTAGTTGTGAAGCATGACGTAGGAGTCATCATGGTTTGTGCCTGCTTCTAACAGTGAATTAAAAATTATATAAAATGCATTTTATAGCTAGATCGATCAGCAGTCCATCTCCTAAAGTTTAATGCAAATTGAGTAATCCAACAAGGCAATAATGGAATATTAGCAGATTGTCAGAATAATTACTTAAAGCATGCATAATTTATGCTATTTAATAATGTATTTAATAATTAGCTGATCACACATCAGAAATATCAGTGAACTGAAACAGTTTCGTAAGGTCTAAAATCCATCCTTGAATTAACAGCATGAGTTCTAATGAAGTCTGGTTCTAATGACAAACTCTAGTGATATGTTTAGTGGACAGTTTTGCATCTACAAGTATTGTAGGTTCTTTGAGTTATTGATGCAAAGATCCCCAGATGTTTCTAGCCTGGACTGCGAATGTTTAAATATAAATTGTCCAGTATTAGAAAAATGGGAAATGTCTGAGGTGCGTCTGCTAAATGCCGTAAATGTAAATGTAAGTACATGTCCTGCATTAACACTCATTCAGCCTTGTGTACAGTGCTATTTTTCTGTTGATGTGTGTCACATCATAGAGGAATGAAATCAAACCTGACTTTTGTCAAGTGACAGGTGTGTGGCTGAGGGCAACAACCACACCCTGGGCTCGAACCCAGGTCCTACAGGTCCGATACTGCCCCGATCACCAGACTAAATACAAAAGAGCAATCAGGCACCAATAGTATACTACATACTACATACATACATACTACACATTGATTGGCCCATTATCAAATCAAACTGCTGTTCACCCTGTCAGGTGAAGAGTTTCCGTTACGAAAACCTTAATGTACATAGCTGCTATCCTTTATTTCAAATAAGCCTGCTGCATTCAACAATATTACAAAATCAAGGATGATCTCAAATGGTCCAGAATCTGTCATAGTTTTTTTAAATAAAATATATTTCTCTGTCTCCTGTTGCAAGTATATTGACCAATCCAACCATTCATGTTACTCATCAGACCATGCATCATTCATGGGAAAAAGTGAGCTGATGCCATTTGTTAATGTTCTTCCCACCACTCCAACTGAGCATGTGCATGAAGCAGGACATGATGGGGACAGTGTCAGTTTATGTCACAGTCTTCCGGTCCATGAACAGTGTGACCTCTCCTTCACCTTTTTTCATATTATTGGACATATTGGAGTTAGAATATGACACATGTCATGCAGATCGTGTGCTTTGGACCCAGAAATGGGGTACTGGGCAGAATAAATCTTTAACTTTATTTGAATCTATACGATTGCTTCTATGAAACATTTGATTTGAGTCCCAGAAGCTTATTTGCATATCCAAAACTAACAGACTTTGCTATTTTAATATCCTATTTGCACTGCATTGACAACATCAACAAATACTAACATGAGCTATATTTAAATGTTGAAATTTAAGGTAAATGCAACTATACTGTTAACTTCCATATCTGACATTCCGAAATGCTTGGGCATCTTTTGTACTTATAAATGTTTCTCAAAGTAATGAATGTTAGATGGAATACAGTTATAAAATCTATTCAGTAAAAAAACTGATGTAGAAGAAAAAAATACAACAAAGAACCAAATACTTGATCCTGGAGTTTTTGTTCTCTCAGATAAAGAGTGATTTATTTATTTCTGACAAATGAGTAAAAATCTAATCAGCAGTCCAAGTTTAGACTTTCTACTCCGAGAAATACAATAAATGCAACAGCTGCTCAGAAAACAATTCCAAGGGAGAAGCTCAAAAAGAAAAGAATTGTAAAATAAGGCTCAGTGCTGGTGGGTTTTCAGAACACAAACCAAAAAAGGGCTCGTAGTAGTGTTGATCTCGAATAAATAAGAACTGAGAAATCTGTACTCCTTTAAATACACAGAGAGAGTAAAGACAAAGAAAAAAGACCAACTGAAAAAAAACAAGAGTGAAATGTCCCTGATGACCTTTGCTTTGACACCTTCACTGAAACAATTGATAAACTCAAGCCAGATTTGTCCCTTCCTGAAACGGGTGCTGTTGGGTACATGCTTGCTGTGTCACTCTGTCAGTGCGCTAAATGGAGATTAGATCCATTACCCAGATTGCTTCTGACCTTGTCTCGATCTGCTGGAGTAGTCTGTTCTGCTTACACAGTGGCTTTAGATCAGGCTCATAATACTCAGACACATCATCCTGCTTACCATGTCATGGATTAATGAGTGTGTGTGTGTGTGTGTGTGTGTGTGTGTGTATAGAAACACTTTGCAGCAGGTTATTTCATTAAAGTTATACTCATACTATAGAATCATCATACATAGAATCATAACAATTTTCATAAATGGTCCAAATTACTGTAAGGCTGCATAGTAACAAGGAGCTGTTTGGATGTTAGCAAATTATGGCAGATTTTTTTTGTCCTGTATTATGCTGATTTTAAACATAAGAGTTTTATTGAGTTTGATGGCCTTTCAAATCGGTCATAACTGTTTGCCTGGTTGTTGCGTATATTCTGATATGAATGACATCTTGCGAAGAAACTTCCAAGCATCATGATATTAAATTATTTGCCACCCTCAATGTCATGTTAGTTAATACTGCCTAGTTTAAACTTACATGTGAAATCAGCTTCTTCACTATATAACTACCGCCTAATTTTCATAGCTATTCTTGTTAATGTAGGAGGCCTCAAGTTCCCACTTGCTTCTCAGCTAGCGTCTCCTTCTCACTCTCTCTCTCTCTCTCTCTCTCTCTCTCTCTCTCTCTCTCTCTCTCTCTCTCTCTCTCTCTCTCTCTCTCTCTCCCTTTCCACCAAGGTCCACAGAGTTGAATTTAGCTTCATAACATTATTCTCTGAGGTACTAACAAACTCTTTATATACCTTGTATAGAACAAAATGAATTCACTTCTGCATCCAAAATGTGTTTTACCACGTGCTGAAGTCTGCAGCCGTTTAGAATAGTTCTGTGTGCTGTCGCTTAGTACTGCTAAACCTCTGTCCCTTCATTAAAAATGGAGCAATCTCACCTGATGCATTTTCTAAAGTAAATGCTACTGAGAGTTAGACTGGACATCTTTTGGTGAGTAATCAAGGGCCCTGCCTTAATGAGCTTATTAAGGGTGATTCCTGGCCTCACCTGACTTGGACACACTGGTTCTGCTTTAAGCATATGATCATATGAACATTAGGCCTCATTAATCCATCCAATAGCTTGTATTTTTAAATAATTTCTAAACCTTTACGTAAAGGGTGTCTATAAAACACATATGTAACATTTTACATACATATTACGTATTTATATGCATAAAACCTAAGCTGTTCATTCAAATTCAAAACGTTCAAAAGAGTATATTCATATTTTACAGAACAGATAAATGGAGTAGTATGAAGTGTATTTAGTGTGCTTTTCTAATGTAAAAGGGAGATCAGATCCCTTTCACACAATGTTACAGAATGTAAGGAATTAAAATGTGAATGTAGACAGACTAATGTGCATTTGGTTTGAGACATCCTATTAACATCCATTTCAGTCGTGGAAACATCAGCGTCACCTGTGGTAAAAAACAGTTTTTTTTGGTTTTTCAAATGTAGTGATTTTGGTTGATAATATCATTTAATTGCTGAATGGTCTGGCACAGAACTCCGCACTACTGTCTTGTAAAACATGAATACTTCATGAAAGCTGATTTATACATTCATGAATATGTTATGAAGTAAGAAAAGTGTTGATGTTATAGATCTGCAACTGAGTATACACGTATAGTTAAAATCAAACTATGAAACTTTTTAAAATATATACAGTATATATATATATATTTTTTTTTTTCCATACTATGGTCCATTTTATTTGAGGGAAAGAACTTGATTTCATTACACATCTGCTTTTTTACAGTTTGTCAAAAGGTTTTGGGACAATTTTCAAATGTAATTGCACATGTAATTATTTTCTAGCCTATTTTTTAATCTATATTTATCTTGGTCTCCATATAAGTTTCACATTTACTAGTTATTGAGTTGTTTGTTCTGTGTTTGGAGTTTTGTATAGGATAGGGCTTTAAATAGTGTCATGTTCCTCACAGCTGTGCTTGCAAAGGCCTAGAGTGTGAAACCCTGACAGTACCGAGCCTTCTGTGTCCTTTACCTGTGTGAATACTTCTCCGAGTACCTACACGCTAGGCTACGATAAGTTTGCCCTCTGTGTATATTCTCTGCTCACTTGCGTTTATATTGTGTGTGGAGTCACGGGAAGTTCACGGCACCATGCATTATTCTCTCACTGTGTATGTGGTCACCCTCCTGGGCTTTGATGATTCATCCATGTTCCCATAACCCCCTGCATCGTCCCTCCCCCACGTGTCATGTGTTGTGTGCCCCTATCTTCTTTGCACACCTTGGGGGTGGTATCAGGCCCCTGGCTGCCCTCTGGGCTGGCTATATTATGTTTGGATATTACTTTCCACAGGTTGTCACTCAGATTAAGCCAATCTGTCCCAGGGCCTAGCCTTATCACCTGTGGCCGGCATTATCAATCCGAGTGGGGGCCAGGCTCGATGTTAAGAAGCCATCACTGGTCCTCCATTTTCCAGGCTCCGCCCTCAGTAAATGTCCACTGCTGCGTGGGCTCGAAAGAGGGAATGAAAAAATAATTAAAACAAGCTCTTTGTCATGTGTGACGTATTTTGACAGACAGCAGGAGGCGAGGGTAGCGAGCTTCCATTTGGTTTATTATCCATACTCAATTTAGGGAAGAACAGAAATAAAGGCAAGCGGGCCTAATAATGCATCGAACAGAAAATAAAGAAGAGTTCCCAAAGGCGTCGTTCAGGAGCAGCACATCTTTGTCCTGGAATAGCGTAGCGAGATCCGTCCAAGGAAGGCCAATGCGCAGCACTGAACGACAGGACCTGTGGGCTTAAGAAGGCATCCCAAATACCGTGCACAGGTGTTTAGTATTCGGGAGAATGAGAAGGGGGGAGTGACGTGCGAGGTGTGGGTGTGCGCCTATGCCAGGTAAGGGTGTGACGTGTGTCAGGTGCTCTCGCGGGTGCCCTCTGGTGGCGATCCCGCCTTCTCACCGTGACAGAGCCCTCCCTCAAGGATTCCTCCCGGCGACGGACACTCGGTCGTCCCGGACGCCGCGGAGCTGGCCGGTTAGGGAATTCGCGGTGGTAGTCGGCGATTAAGGAGGGATCCAGCACCTGTGCTGCCGGGATCCAACTCCTCTCTTCTGGCCCATAGCCCTCCCAATCCACCAGGTACTGGAGACCCCTCTGACGGTACCTGGAGTTAAGGAGCTTGTTTACCTTATAGGCGGGGCCATCTTCTAACATCACTGGAGACGGTGGGGTTTGTCCCTCTCCTTCTCCGAGTGGTCCTTCCGTGTAGGGCTTCAGGGCGGAGACATGGAAAGCCCTCGACACCCGTCGATTCTCCGGTAGTCCTACCTTGAACGTCACACGATTTATGCATTGGGTGATCGTATAAGGTCCCACGTAGCGGGCTTGTAGCTTACCTGGGCTTCCCAGTCTACCGTCCCTCGTAGAAATCCATACTTTATCGCCTACTTTATAATTCGGCGCGTTGGATCTTCTACGGTCCGCCTTTTCCTGAAATCTCCTCACCGCTGTCTGCAAACGCTGATGCGTATCTTCCCACACGCTCTCACTCCTCTTACACCAGTCCTCTATCTGAGGCTGGTCGGAAGTGGCAACGTTCCAAGGGTACAGCGGCGGTTGTCTCCCAAACACACACTCAAACGGGGTCTGACCCGTGCTGGCCTGAGTGAGTGAGTTTTGGGCATATTCCGCCCATGCCAGCAGTGAACACCACGCCTCTTGATGCTCACTGCAGTATGCCCTCAGGAATCGTCCAAGTTCCTGATTTACCCTTTCCACCTGCCCGTTTGCCTGGGGATGGTATCCTGACGTGAGACTGACGGTCACGTTCAGTTTTGACAGGAACTCACGCCAGACCCGCGATGTGAACTGCGGGCCCCTGTCAGACACGATGTCCTCGGGCAAGCCGAACTGCCGAAACACGTGCCTGAACAGGAGATCAGCTGTCTCCCAGGCGGTTGGCAGTCCGGGCAGGGGTAGGAAGCGCACCATCTTCGAGAACCGATCCACCACTACCAGGATAGTGTTGTTCCCCTCTGAAACTGGCAAGTCAGTGATGAAATCTATGGCTAGGTGCGTCCATGGCTGTTTAGGTATGGGCAGGGGTAGCAGCTTACCGGGCGGGCGGCGTCCTCGGCACCTTGCTGCGCGCACACACAGCACAGGACCCCACGTGACGCAGAACGTCACTGTGCATCCCGGCCACAAATAGCGAGCGCCCAGGAGCTGTGATGTTCTAGTGGATCCAGGGTGTCCCGTGCCTAGTGAGGAATGTGCCCACTGTATCAAGGCGGTGCGCTGCGCTGCGGGGGGCACATACCTGCGGTGCGGAGGACAGTTGGGATGAGGATTCGCGGCTTCGATGGCCCGATCAATCTCCCAGTTTACAGCTCCGACAAAGCACTCGGGGGGTTTAAGACTGGCCCCTAACTGGCCGAGCCCGCACTGCGGGGAATGAACGTGATAGTGCGTCGGCACGTGTGTTTTTCTCCCCTGGACGATATGTGACCTGAAACTGGAATCGTGAGAAAAACAATGACCAGCGTGCTTGTCGGGCATTCATGCGTCTAGTGGTTCTCAGATACTCGAGATTCTTATGGTCCGTGAGAACCAAAAACGGGTGCCTGGCTCCCTCTAGCCAGTGTCTCCACTCCTCGAAAGCTAGACGCATCGCCAGCAGCTCTCTGTCTCCCACTCCATAATTTCGTTCCGCTGAGGACAATTTCCGCGAGAAAAAGGCAATAGGCCTTAGCAGGCTACCTTTTTTGAGCCGCTGCGATAGCACCGCCCCCACTCCCACGTTAGAAGCATCTACCTCTACGATGAAGGGCTTCGTGGGATCCGGCTGATGAAGGACAGGCAGGCGGTGACGAAAGCCTGCTTCAGATCTTGGAAAGCGTTATCAGCCTCCTCCGTCCAGGCCAGACTTTTGAGTCCACCACGCAGCAAGTCCGTTAGCGGCTTCGCGACAGTGCTAAATCCCCGGATGAACCTCCTATAGAAGTTCGCGAAACCCAGGAATCGCTGCAGCTCGCGCCGTGTGTGAGGACGATTCCATCCGGTCACCGCCTCTACCTTGCTGGACTGCATGTGTACGGAACCGGGCTTGATGGTATAGCCCAGGAAGTTTAGTTCCTGTAGATGGAACTCGCACTTCTCCAATTTGCAATACAGATGATTGCGGAGGAGGGTGCGGAGGACGGCCCGTACATCATGCATATGTCGTTCTACGGAGGAAGAATAAATGAGGATGTCATCGATATAAGCGATAACACACTTATTCAGGTACTCACGTAAAACTTCATTAATGAACGCCTGGAAGATCGACGGAGCCGAAGCCAAGCCATACGGCAAGACCCGGTACTCATAGTGCCCGGAGCGGGTACTAAACGCCGTCTTCCACTCATCCCCTTCACGTACACGGATGAGGTTGTAGGCGCTGCGTAAATCCAGTTTGGTAAAGATTACCGCCTCCGCAACTGCTCCAGCGCCGAAGGCACTAGAGGCAGTGGGTAGGCGTAACTTACCAAGAGGGAATTGAGTCCTCGGTAATCTACGCACGGCCTCAGACCACCGCCCTTCTTTTTTCACAAAGAACACGCTGGCTGAGGCGGGCGAAGTAGAGGGGACAATATAGCCCTGCGCTAATGCCTCCTGGACATACTGCTGCATGGCTTTCTCTTCTTCGAGTGACAGAGGGTATACTCTTCCTCTCGGGGGAACACTCCCTTCTTTTAATATTATTTTACAGTCCCAGGGGCGGTGCGGAGGGAGCTGCATCGCTTTGGTGGGACTGAATACTTCGGCCAGGTCCTGATATTGCTGAGGAATCTTCGTGGCACTTGCCACGCTAGGACTCTCGATGGTGGTGGAAGTCAACAATAAGGGGGCGTGACTCTTCGAGCTTACGGTAGGTGCACTCCAGTGTGATATGTGTCCAGTGTGCCAATTAATGATGGGGTGAAACTGCCTGAACCACGGGAGCCCTAGTGTCAGATCGTATTTTAACTCAGGGAGAACACAAAAAACTTGTGAGGAGGAGTGCCCTTGAACAGTGAGAGTGAGGGGGGGGGGTGTGTTGGCGCACTACTCCGCCACCCACAGGCCTGCCGTCCAGCGCTCGCACTTTCCTTGGCCTTTCCAAGGTCTCCAGGGGCAACCGCATCCTCCTCGCCAGGTCCGCTGTCATCATGTTTCCTGATGCTCCCGAGTCCACTAGGGCATAAACCCCAACACAATTCCCTCGGTAAGTAAGCGTCACGTTTATAGTCAGCAACTGAGCCATCTTGGATCTACTCACCCGAGCCCTTCCGCTGTCAGGTGCTGGGTGATCCGCCTCCGCTGGCTCAGCTGCTCCTATCTGCATCGGTTCTGGTGCCTTCCAGTTTCGTAGTCCTCTCCAGTTTCGTAGTATTCCTCTCTTGCAGTAGCCGGTCGTAGGTTATAGCCATGCGGACAACCGAATTAAAAGGCTCGTTTTCCTGCCTACAGGCTAATTTAGCGCGTAACTGGGGTTTTAGAGCCGCTAAGAAGGCGTCCGTGAGCGCCGCTTCATTCCACCCCGTCCCAGCTGCGACAGTGCGAAACTCGAGGGCGAATGCGGCCGCTGTTTGGTTCCCCTGCCGCATTGTTAACAGGGTCTGTCCACACGCCCTTCCTTGGCGTGGGTGGTGAAACACTTCTTTTAATTCATTATGAAATGTCTCATAATTTGATAATAGCGGGGACTCACCCGCCAAATAACGCTGCTCCCCAGGCCAATGCCTTGCCGCTGAGCCGCGAGATAACAAAGGAGATTTTTGCCTGGTCCGTAAGGTGCTCTTGATACCGAAAGTAGAGGCTGCACTGGGCCAGGAATCCCTCGCACTTCTCGGGGTCTCCATCATAAGCCTCTGGGGGTGCCAAGGGTAGTCTCACCCCTTCCACTCGTTGAACCGGGGTTTGACTAGCCTGCTGCGACAGAACTTGGACAGACGTGGTCAGCGTACACATTAAATTCCTCAACTCACCCATCTCGTGGTGATGCTGCTCCAGCAGCAAGCCTTGAGCGTTTAGGACTTCTAAAGCAGAAGGCCCGCTGCCACCTGCTGCTTCAGGCTGCGCATTCTGTGACGTATTTTGACAGACAGCAGGAGGCGAGGGTAGCGAGCTTCCATTTGGTTTTATTATCCATACTCAATTTAGGGAAGAACAGAAATAAAGGCAAGCGGGCCTAATAATGCATCGAACAGAAAATAAAGAAGAGTTCCCAAAGGCGTCGTTCAGGAGCAGCACGTCTTTGTCCTGGAATAGCGTAGCGAGATCCGTCCAAGGAAGGCCAATGCGCAGCACTGAACGACAGGACCTGTGGGCTTAAGAAGGCATCCCAAATACCGTGCACAGGTGTTTAGTATTCGGGAGAATGAGAAGGGGGGAGTGACGTGCGAGGTGTGGGTGTGCGCCTATGCCAGGTAAGGGTGTGACGTGTGTCAGGTGCTCTCGCGGGTGCCCTCTGGTGGCGAACCCGCCTTCTCACCGTGACAGTGTGTATGTGTGTTAGTGTGTGTGTGCACGTGTGTGTCTTTGCACAGTCGCGTGTCAACGTGTATGTCAGTTTCAACCATTGGCCATTTTGACAGCTAAGCAGACATGGGGGTAACAGGCTCATTCTGCCCCGCTCTCTTCAGCAGACAGCTTGCATGATTTTTAGCACATCCCCATTGCCTGTTGTTGACGATGTTCAGTGTCGAAAATAGAGGCGTAATGTTGATGACTTTTGTCACGAGGACTGAAAAATGTAAGCTTTAAAAATGGAACTGTTTAGGAAAAAAGATACATGGTAGTGCTGAGATACAAAAAGGAAAATATTTTGTTTCCATGTTATAAATCTTAGGACCACAGAGACTCCTATGACTAAGAGAAAAAGAAAAAAAAAACATGTTGTAAACAGCTTTAGAAAAGCTGGAGTGCAGATGCGTTTACAGTGGATGTGCTTGTGAGATGGCAAACCATTGTCAGTTTTTTGGATCAATGAGCTCTTCATTTTTTTCCAAGCAGAAATGCGGATTTATTTAGTCACAGCAGCACTATGTGACGGCTGCGTTCGCTCACTCTCGTTTTCTGCGCACAACAGGAAGTGACCTCATGGATTGTTAAAGAACAAATCTCTGCGCTAATACTCTGCAGCAATGGACGTACCGAAATGAGTGCCGGCGCGGCATTCCCTGCTGAGGCTTGGCATGTGGACGGGAAATCAGGAGTGTCCTTGACTCCATTGCTGGCTGGCCTTTCTCCACGTTGACCCTTTAGTGACTACAGCATGCTCAATCACTAGTAAATGGCAACAAATAGTCTAAAACATGAAACGCATCATGTTGTGAGGCTCGGGCTGGAGACCTTATTGCCTTGGCATCGCTGTTCCTGAGTTGAAACGTTTCTGCCCTGTTTAATATTTGACAGTGTGTACTGGCACTTCAAGCAGGCTGCAATTAAGGACCTTACGCTCCCGCTCCCCGCTTTTTGACCCGTTAAAACCGGCTTTTGGGTCTCCAGCTGGACTAAGACCATGAAAAAATGGTCCTCGTCCACATTTGGGTGGATACGAAATTTCTGTTTGTTTGTTTCCCTGCTGCACCAGCATGAAGGTGGGATTTAGGGCGTGGTCCCGAAAAATCCCGTGGAGAATGCCCACGGAGCCATGTGGAGAGGTTGGAGAGGGCCTGTGTGCGGAGGCAGGGAGGAGAACGAGAAGCATGTCACAGAAGCGTGAGTGGAAGCTGAGGCAATGCATGCTGCTGAGGAGGGGATGCGTTCGTCTGCCTGACTGATTTACAATAGGCTGAGCGTGTGCCTCGGCTGTGTTTCTGTGGACAATATCCATGTGTGTGTGTGTGTTGCTGTGAGTTCTACAGAATTTGCCCATTTCTTGAATAAAACAAAGAAGCTCTATTTAGAAAAGAATTATTATTCAGAGTACTTGGAATGCATGAGACCACAAAATTGGTTTGGCCATTCAATGGTACAGATATTGTAGAACTGAGAAGGATTGTTTGTTCTGCAGTGAAAAAAGATAAGTGTTGGCTGCATTTTAAGTCCTTTGCTTTCCTGTGAGATCTGTGCTTCAGTTAGTTTTCTTGCATCACTATGTATGAAGTTACAATTATGTAGTGCCTTTCTCAGTCCTCAAGGATACAATCAACACAATACACAAGGTTTTTACATTCAGTCAACACGCTAGGTGGCGTAACTATGGAACAGAAGTCCAAAATGGGGGAAAGAAGACGGAGAGCAGAGTTCTCTGCCAATATTGTGACATAGTTGCATAGCTGCTGTCCTAATCTATGGTTGATGCAATTACAGGGAAGTCTCTGAGCAACCATTCATTGCACTCCATTGGTTATGGATGGATGTTGCACGCTGTCTGCTGACAGTGATGGATTTGGGCTTGGCATTAGAGAGCAAACTGTTTGCTGCTCGACTCCAACAAAGACTGCGGCTCATTTCTTTCTGGCTTAGAGCCCCAAATCAGGAATTATGGGAAGAGTGGCACAGCTGCCTTGGGACTGGCTTTGGGTTTATCAGCCAAGGGCATGGTAAACATATTGTTGCTTTTTAAGAGTCATTGGTGCTCAGAAATCTCTGGTTGCTTCAGTAGAAAAAAAAAAAAATAGAACTTGCTAGTGCCAGACGCAGTAACTCCTGATTGGTAATTCCAAGTGCACTGTAAGTACGGATAGTTCATTCTGCATCTGCTCTTGTCAGTAAGTGCACTCGTGTGTTTTTTTGTTTGTTTTTTTCTTCACGTCCTCTTATCACAGGAGAAACACTCGCATGCACAAACATGAAACCATATCCGGTTGCTGCTGACGAAATTCGTGCATTCAGAATCCGGTGTTAAAAGTGTTATCTCGGTATCTGGAGGCGCTGTGTACCTGCGGTGTCTTCTGTGACTGTTTCCTGTGTCAAACACTTGTTACCATTATCACTGCTATCACATTACCACTATCAACCTCAGTCTGTAGGCCGACTCTCGGGGACAGAAAAGGGAGTAAATCGCTAGTCGCTGCCTTCCATTTTGGACCGCCATCTTGTTCCCGTCTCAGAAAGGCTGGGCCCAACTCCCAACTCACTGCTGATGACTTGTGTCAATTTAGCATGGCCACGCTAATGCTGACCTACCCCTGCTGCTTAGGAAATGGCTACTTAATGGTTGAGCTGCAAAGATCCTGTTGAGAACAGCAGGATCCACTTTGTAAAATGCGAGAAGGAGCAGTCCTCAGACTCTTGCCTGTTCTTGTCACGGCTGTCACTTTTAGGGAAGAGAAATCCAAGGTGCTGCGCAGACGGCTACGCTTCGGGGTTGCAAATCTCACTGGCTATGGATGATATGCGAGAAACCGCATTAGCATGATTGCTAGCTTAGCATTAGCATGATTTTAAAGTGAAAACGGCTTCCGTCACCCCTCTGCCTCCACCCTACATTAGCTTGCTGCCAATTCTAGTCCTCCCCTGTGTCGCGACAGATACACCCCTAGGGCAACAGCTAACGCACGTGTCCTTTGACACACGGTAGCCAGCCGCCACAAGTTGTTGAGCTGCTACGCACGAACTAGCACAGCTGAAGCGCGGTTGAACACGCTTGGAGGAGAGCGCTAAGTGCCCACTCCTGTATAAGTGATTTAACAGACAACCCCTATCAGCGAGGGAGATGGAGCATGCCAGCTGTGCTCTCCTGGGTTACTGGATCGTTTGTGGGAATCAGACCCAGGTGCCAGTGATGGGACAGGAGCTTTCTAGCTGATTGCACCACTCAAGAGAAAACAAGTATGAGTTGATGAGTTCGAGCACCTCAGCTTAGTAACATATACATGAGCACTCCTGCAAACAGTAGCTAAATGGTTTTGTTGCAACTATTTCTGCCATCCCAGTTCTGAGGCTGTCGACTCTGTAAGGAGCTATGGTCATCATAAGCGCGTGCACAGACAACCCTGCTCCCCCCTTACATTTTTGAAGTTTGCACCACATGCGTGGCCCATGCATCCCCTGCGTGGGTTACAGTGCATGCAGTATGGCAGACCCTGTTGTGTGATATATTGCTTCCACTGGTACATAAGCTAATCGAAGCGCTGCGCTAATCCTCTGGCCAGAGTCAGAAGAACAACTACATGTGTACATGTCCTGAACATTGGCCTGTTGTTGGCGATGAGTGTCCAGCCCAGTGTCTGGATTATCCTGGCATAATCCAACTCTAATTAAAGTGTCTGTTCATACCACTTTTGTTTTAGGCAAAGTGGATCACCGGGCCTGTTTTTTGCTTGAGGCTGCCCCCAAACACAGCGTGGTTACTCTTCGACGTCGCCTAGTAAGGACGTATACAGAGACGCACTCACAAGCTCGATTATTTTAAAAAGCACTCACTCAATCCGCATACACATGCAACGTCGAGTCAGGTTCCAGTCACCCGCCGAGCCCAGCACACGTCACGCTCGCGCTAGGCCGTCTCTGCACCTGCTCCCAACCTGCGTGTTTTGTTTTTGCCTCTCCTCCACTTTCCCCAGTGTTTAAACAGGCAAATCTCTGTCATGTGATATCACAAGCCTTAGGGAAGCTCCTGGCAAGGAGCCCCAGCAGAGAGAGCGGCCGGCTGAAGCAGTCGACGCGGGCGCATGGCAGCGGCGTCCTGCTTTCCCCGCCGTGTATATTACTGTATTACTGCCTGTGCGCCCTCTTCTGCTTCCGCTGTGCGGAACGTAAACCAATTTTAGCCTGGCAAAATGCAACAAGCCAATGTGACAGTGACCTGATTTGTGTGTGTGTGTGTGTGTACACGTGTGTGTGTGTGTGTGTGCGTGCTTTTACAGTCCTTGGCAGTAGACGCTGGCGTGCATCCCTTGCATCTGTGTTGTGATTACAGAGGGATTTGGCTGGTCTGCTAGCCCAGAGACCACTGGAGGCTTCCCCGCCACTCACTACCTTCGCACACAGTCTCTCGCTGGGTGCTCCATTAATTTGTGGATTTTATGAGCCTTTGAAGATGTTTTCACCAGAGCCTCTCCCCAGTAAAGTGTGTCAATATCTCAGACTGATTACCGCATTTGCCAAAATGTATCCATTTCTATGTAGGATTCTTCCCATGGTACTCGCTTACTAGAGTGTCGGAGAAGAGGACACGGATCTCATAAACTGTATAAGCGACGATATAAACATTACAACTCTGTGAGGTCTGATTCTCTCAGAGAGCTCCAGTTCCTTCCAGAACCTTCTTGCTAATCCTGTCACTCTTCAGACTCACAGATCACACTCATCCCCATGAAGAGTTGTTCCTCTCATCTCTGTCCCACCCAGCCTCCCCTGCCAGAGCCTGTCAACTCCGTCATTGTGGGTTATTATTTGTTATTACTGTACGCTCCACCCTGCTCCCGATAAATTAAAAAAAAGTACAAAGATAAAGTATGGATCCAGAGGAAATAACACATTGGCAAAGAGAGTGAGTGAGTGACTGAGATGCGTTTGCGTGTTCTGTAGGCACGGTGCTACAGAACACGATCGTTTTGCATCGGTAATGACGGCGGACGGTCCCGGGTTTATCCTCGCTGCCCTAGCCCTCGACAGAGTCATTAACGCTCAGACCCACGCACGCCCAGGCGGGGAGTCCAAGCCCTGGCAGCGGATGATAAACGCAGGCGGGGCGCGGGGGGACGGCACACTGGGTAGGTGGCGGGGAGGGCGGCAGTATTTAGGGTCCACATTAGCTGTTGGCAGCGGACATCGCGGGGAGTCGAGGGGGCGCGGCCTCTGATGATGGAGAGATTAAAGCGCAGGCATGAATGCGTGCTACATTTTAATCGTCCTGTGCACATTTTGTTTGTGTCCTTGGTGTCTCAACAAGTCCTTTGCCTGCTGGGATCATAGACTGACTAAATAATCATGTTTGGTTATTAGCTAGTTTGATGAGCCACTGATCTTGTTAGCATGTACGCGTAAACGAATACATGTGGATAGATATTGGATTTTTGTCATATATCTTTAAAATTTATGGCATATATCTAACCCTCTCTCTGTCTTTCTCTCTCTCCACCCCTCTAACCCCGCCCCCCCCACACTCCCTTTACAGCAGCAGATGGGGAAGAGCTGAGTTCAGGTGGGGCATTTTGTAGCTCTGCATCCTGTCGTGTTTTCCTCATTTGGCTTTTACAGTGTTGCCTTCTCATTCCGTTCTGTCATCCGTGCTGCACGCCCATCCAGTGTGAAGTTCTCACCTCTCTTCCCAGATCCATCTCTTTTGCACTTTTCTTGTAATCATGGGTTCCAGCTGTAACTCATGTGATCTGTAAATGTGATGTGTTGCTTCAGCTTTCTGTCTGCATTACTTTAATTTAAATGTAAGTTATTTTACCTTATGCCGTATTTATAGACTGATGAATCGAGGGCTGGAGTGCTAAGACATGTTCTCTCTCACACACTCACACACACACACACACACACACACACACACAGCTTGTGCGCAGGCTCTTGGGTTGGTTTCTCATTGATTCTCTCATGGTGCTTGGTCAGCACCACTGATCTCTCCAAGTGCAGCAACTTTGATCATTGCTCACGTTTCCCTCTCTGGATCATCTTGCAGGCATTTAGTAAAGCATGACATGCCTTCTCTCTCTCTCTCTCTCTCTCTCCCTCTCTCCCTACACCCCCCCCCCCTCCCCCCCGGGTTAAAAAGCTGCTTCGGTCATAGAGGCTCACTCACAGCAAGTGTTGCTCCCCCTGTCACCACTCTATGGTCCAACGCGTGTCCCCAACATCTGTACCAGATGTAACTGGTGCTGTGCTTTGTAGCAGTCTGTGCAGCATACACTTATACAAGTTACAACCAAACTAAAAGAGTGGCACTCAGTTGTAGACCTCATCAACAACAGCAACAGTCTCAAGCTACAATCTGTTTGGCCATTTTTATAGAGCCTTTACTTTTGAGTTAGTTATCAGTTCTACCTGTTCATAATTGCTCATAAATGTTTCAGTCTTCAATTTGCTCCGCTCAGTTCCTCGTGGTCTCCCCAAGGAGCTGATAAGGAGACTCGGCGCACTCAGCATTAGCATAGTGCATGCACCGGCAAAAGATCATCACCACGGATTAGCATAAAAGCTCTCTAATGTCATAGCCTGCTACCAGCCAGTGCTAAATGCTAATGCGTCAAATTCTGAGTCCCATCAGTTACGTTTTAATGGTAAACGTGTACCATGTTTGGCATTAATTCATTTTTACAATGGCCTTGAAGGTGATATCATGAATTGAGGATCAATCGTAGCTTTCATCTTCGGTATATATAAATCAAGGAAAAGCGAAAAGTGAAACAGTCCCGCTAGCAGTGCAGTTTTCTCAGACAGATAAGTGGATTTCTTTGATACTGCAGTCAATCTGATATGCTGTGGTGATGTAAATACACATTACGGTTCGTTTTTTTGGACCGTGTGCCTTTCCTTTTGAACACGCTGCCAACACCGCTAAAGGCACATGCCTGAATCATGTCCTTTCAGTCGTTTTTTTTTACATTTTCCACTTCAGTTCTTAAATGTTGGCTCAGATTCTGCTTTAATCGCTAGACACAAGCTTTCCTGTAGTGCTTTGAAGATGTGAGAATTTCTACATCCTTAAGATGCACAGACAACTATGGGCAAAGCACTGCAAAAAGGGTTAATATTTCCAAAGATGCGCACATAGGAAAATGGTAATAAAAACATGGTGTGAGAAATTGAACCATGACAAGTGATGTTAAAGCATGGTGAGAGGAGTTAAAGCCATGGTGAGAGGAGTTAAACCATGGTGAGGGAAATTATACCATGGTGAGGGAAATTAAACCATGGTGAAGGAAATTAAACCATGGTGAGGGGAGTTAAATCATGGTGAGGGAAGTTAGAGGACTGAAAATTCTGAATAGCACAGACAATTGTGCTGAATTCAACAATGAGTTGAATTTGTATTGGAATTAATGTTCTAGATAAGAAGAGCACAAGATTGGCCAAGGTGGGTGTGCTTGTGCCAGACATTGATAGACTAATAGCCCCTTTAGCCCTGAGCTGTGTGTGTGAGTGTGTGTGTTTGACTGA
Organism: Brachyhypopomus occidentalis; assembly: GCA_020368025.1. Taxonomy (NCBI): domain Eukaryota; kingdom Metazoa; phylum Chordata; class Actinopteri; order Gymnotiformes; family Hypopomidae; genus Brachyhypopomus; species Brachyhypopomus occidentalis. Next base: position 7,251,567 of record JAGXOD010001382.1, read on the forward strand.
CCAGCTGCATTGTCAAGTAGTCCTCAGTGAGGAGATGACCTTATAAATGCAGTATGGAATGCTTCTGAGTTCCAGAGTTCCAGAATTCAAGTTCCAGAATTAAATCCAGAATTAAGTCTGTTTGTTATTAGATTACATTGTGTATATGTTTATGTTCAGTGTTAATCCTAATATACTAGATCCTCTGACCATCTGATTTGACCATATGAATAGAAGCTTTCTTTTATGGTTATGCATTTTACTATGTTAATAGGTTATAGTAGAATATTAGGTTTTCCCAGTTGATTAAAAAAATCTTCATGATATTTTAGTGTGATTTCATGCCAAGAACTGCTTCAGAATAAACAAAATAAACAACCCAGTGAACACAGACTATTTTGAATTCTAAACTAAGAAATCAAAGTGTTTGGGGATGATAAAAAAAGAAAACACCCGATGTGTGAGCTGGAGATTGCTGGTAACAAGCTGAGATATCAAACTGAATGTCAGGGCAGATCGTCCACTGCAGGCTTCTGTGCCGTGTTCGGATTGCTCCTCTTTTTACTGGCTTGTATTCCATGAGCAATTAAAGTACTGCACCCAGAACCAGTTGCCTGAGAAGTGCAAAGCGCAGTGCTATCAGGTCACACAGGGTCGGGTCAAAAGATGTGTGAAACTCCCATATCGCTGGTCAGGGGGAAGCGTTGCCAACACTTGCATCAGGGAGTGCTTGGGCCTGCTCCGCTGCTTATCCGATGCTGACCTCATTGGCAAGAACACGCTGTATCTTCTACTAGTCCATTCACCTGGGACACGAGCAGAAGGCGCGTCTTGTTCTAGAGCTGAGGGACTCCACAGATACGCCTGTAGAAACAGCTACGGTGTCCTTTAGCTCTGGCCACAAGTGTGTGTGTGGGGGGGGGGGGTTGCAGGCCAAATTTGACGAGTCCATCAGCTGCTATACACAAAGGTCTTACGAAGTATCTAGGCAGGCCATACTGAATTGGACAGGGGAGAGGCTGTACATTTCTGGTCCAAGGCCACAAAGACGTGAGCAAAAGCCTGTGCTTCTGGACACAAGCTCGTGGTTGAGCTTTGGCCAGGTTACAGCAAGAGCACCCAAAAGTCATGGCACAGGGACAACGTAACCCTCCGCCATGGTGAGTCATGGCAAATGAGAGCAGTCCTTGACGGGCAGCTGAGACGACAATAACTCTCCAAGTTGTTGATGGCCACTGAGAACTGGGGAGGAGGAAGACAAAGCCAGAAACTGGTTGTAGCTGTGGAGGAGAGATGGAGCTTGGGGGTTATCACCTCATTAAGGGCAGCTGCAGTGTAATGTGGAGTGATAGAGAGGCGGACACAAACGCTGAGAGAAACGAGATTTATGAAGGCGCAAATCCAGTATCTCTGTCATTAAAACGGTCCAGGGTTAGTTTACTAATATGTATGACATCAGAAGACATAACACACAAAACATAGATCACAAACAAAGGCAAATGCTTCCAAGTAAAGCACGACACATTAGGAAAACACACAGCTAGGATTATCAAACAGAGGCCGTAGAAAACAATGACCAGTGAAATCGAGCTGAAAACGTGGGGTATAAATACACAGACTAATGAGGAAATAAATTAGAAACAGGTTAACACAATAATGATGGGTGGAGAACTAAACAAGGGGGGTGTGGAAACTGAAACGAAAACAAAGAGCACATGGAAAAATGAAAACAAGGAAGTGATTGGCAGGTAGGGAGGGGCTAAACTTGACATGCAGGGAGTGGCAGGGACACTTTGCGCTATATTGCCAAACTCCTCTTCCCTCCTTATCCATCACCATTAAGGGAGTGAAAAATCAGGGAACAGAGGTCATCAGCAGACGACTTTATAGCTGACTCACAGTCCCTGGCAGAAGGGCAACGACAGGAATACCAAGGCAGGAACCAACACCTGTACAACAATCTTAAACCCATTGGATGAGCTTATTATATTGGATGATATCATGCCGGATGGCTGTCGTTCTTCAACAAGCTATTGCCTTTATTTCTCTGTTATGTTGAGGAAAGTGGATTTGATCCCACTGAAAAAAAAGAAACAAGAAGAAAAAGCCCTGAATTTACAGTACAAAGGGGGGAAAAAAAGCCCGGCATGACGAAACGAGGGGGGAAATCAGTGGTGGTAGAATGGATTAGCGCGTTAGCACGCAGCTGCACAGGCACACCTGCCATCACAAAGGAAAGCGCTTCCTGTTTCAAAGCTACCTTGACAGGGGCAGTTTGCTTTGGCCCCTTGCCCACTGTCAGCGGGGCGATCTTGACTGGGAAGCTGTTTGAGTGGTTTTGGACCAAGAGAGAATGTAATCGCCAGCATATGGGTTCTGCTCACCCTGGGAACCCGGCCAGAATTCCACGTCATCACCCATTATGCACCTCATAGCAGCACATGGCAAATTGCAGGCTGTATGTCAGGACCCGCTGACCTTTCACCTCACACGAGAGCGGAGAGCGAAACGGGGCTGGACACGTTTGCTCAGCATCAATTGTTCACAATTCACATTTAATACGTGGCTTAAATTCTCTGCTTCATTTGATCAGAAAGGGGCGTTTTCTATTTTAATTACCCCATTGCACCTTATTCCCCTCCTTTTTCCCCCCATGCCTTGTTTAATAATGGATTTCAGATATACGTATAATAAGCCTGCAGAGAGTCATCATTTGAACCCACTGGGTCCTTATTAGATGCTGTGGAGGTGTACAATGCATTAATAATAAACTTTTTCCTGCTCTGTGGGATTTTAAATGATGGACCAGGCAACCAGAATGGACATTAGAATGCCATTATATAACTGTGGCCAGGGCCAAGTTCATCAGCTGATGGCCAGTCCTCTATCTCAGCGGCTTGCTAAAAGTGACCTATATATATATATTAGTGCTGGGAAACGCTTAACATTTTTAATTGCGATGAATCACATGAGGTTTGTGTGAGTAATCGCGGTTAATCAAGCTATTATCTGTGGAGTTCAAGAATTACATTTAAAAAATATTCTTCTTCACTTTTATTTAAAAGTATTGCTACAATAACAAATAGCAATGCAATACTATGATATCACCTTCAATGCCATGGTTTTCAAAGCCATTTTTAATGGTTAAAGGTGCGCTAATCAGCAGTCGCCCGGGACAACGTGGTCGCCCATGGTGATGGTGCGCATTAAATGTCTTGTGAGCGATAATCACATTCACCTGCTTGATAACTTTAGTTCACTGGTGGTAACTAGCCAACAATGGAGAAGAGAGTCCAGGGCTGACCTTTGCCCTGTGCCGACCTCTTTGCCCTGTGCTGCTGCTGCATGGCCTTGGTATACTGCATACCCATGGGGTCGAGTGGGACTGTATCCTGAGCTTCTCTGTGAGAAAGCAGATCATTAGGGCATTGCTAAACATGGAGATGTCGCACAGCTGCTGGTTGTGGTTCTACTGGGTGCTTCCTCTGGGAATAATAAAGCAAATATTAGGAGTTGCAAGTCTTTTTTAAAGGACACTCACTTTAAAGAATAAGCTAATAAAAGATGGGAAATAACACTGTGACCCTAACACCAACCTCTTCATATCATGTGCTTTGGACTTACAGGTCGTTCCTTTCTGTCCCTACTGAGGTGCTAGACTTCTCTACACTAAAACCTATGATCGGATGTCACAATCGAAATAGATAAGAAGTTAGGTGAGCAAACCCTTTCTATAGACTCCAGGCGGTGACCTTTCTGCAGCCTTTTAGCTTCAGAGCAAAAGGACTACTGAAACTGGCGATTGGCTCTGCCCTTATCTGTACTACATTCTTGGGCAAACAGGGGTCAGCCCAGAGACAGAGGATATGCATTCCTCTCTTCCACTGCCTTCTGTTTTGATGAAAGTGACATTTCCAAGGCATTTCCTGGCATCTCTCTCTCTCTCTCTCTCTCTCTCTCTCTCTCTCTCTCTTCCTCTGTCTCTCCCTCTTTCTCTCCATTTCTCTCTCCCTCCCTCTGTCTCTCTCTCTCTGTCTTTCTCTCTCTTACCTCCGACAGCTGAAAGACTTTACAAGGTGATCTTGAACTATCATCCCCTCCCCTAAGAGACATATGCCACATGGTGCTTCTGCCCATCTTACAACAGGGCTCGCGCTTTTCCAGCCGCAGACGGCTCGCGCCCGTCGGAGGCAAATGTCAGCACTTCTCATCCGTTTTGTCACAGGCGATTGAAGTCGAACGCTGATGTAAGGCACAGGGTGCCCTAAACAAACAGATCGACGGCAGATGCTTTTGGGGCGTTCACCCCCCCCCCCCCCACCAGAATCAGATGGGCAGGATGGGCTGGTAACACCAACCTGACGAGGCTGACACAGCAGTGGATAGGGGCCAGGATGTAATGAGGCCTGTGCAGACTCTTATCCAGCACAGCTCAGTTCCTTACCAGCATGCCTGCAGAGCTGCTGCGAAAACGCGGCATCGCATACCCCCGCAAATCGCCCCGTGCACACAGACGCCCCCTTCCTGATTTTAGCTGATGTACCGGAAAGATGTACTGTGTCAGTATGACACAGAACTGGGCTACGATGTTATAATGCAAAAAAAAAAAATTGTTTTGTCTCGTGCGCATGTACATGCCCAGTTGTTTCCTGTTCATAACAGGTTCTGCCAACAGAAGCAGAGTGGCCCCAGCACTGATCAAAGGCGAATGTGCGTGCTCCTACATCAAAGCTGGCTATGAGTGCTCATGTATATAGATTCATTCAAATGGCTTTCTCGCCAAACACTGGCACCTGCCCATGCACGCTCCACTGTAGTCGCTCTACTCTGAGCTCCAAATACCTCGGTCCAGGGTCCGAGCCAGAGCCGGCGACGCACACACCCGCCCGGCCGCACCGTCACAGCCCTGCCGGTGGAGCAGCGCCCAGGCCGGCTCAACCTCCTCCGCCCGTCTCCGTCTCCATCCCCGCTGTCTCCGGCTCGGAGGTCACTGAAGGTCACGCTAATAAGCAGACGGACACAACCCACCGATCCCCGTGGGATGGATTTGCGCGTGTGCGGAACAGAGCGTAAACAGAGCAGGATGGTGCAGGAGAGGATTCGGCATCTGAATAAAGCGATACGTGACGCACATAAGCAGGAGGAACCGCAAACCCGGAGGGCAGCAGCGTTTCGTAGCGCCAACGATTGAAGTGCAAAGTCTCTAGAACGGTGTGTTGCCTTTACACGTTAGCGCTTATCCTTAATTATGGCTCTGCCTGTTTTGGGGCTGCGGTCACGGCAATTTTGCAGGTTGTTTTCATTCGTGTTCTGCGTAGACGCCGAGGTGCACAATTACCGCGGTCTCTAAAGAACCGCTTTGTTTCGGGAAAGATGTGTTTACATGGTGTGCAAGTACGGGTCATCTGGGTACGTGATCCAGTCACTGGCTTTGAACAATCATTCTGCAGACATGCACAATGGTGGGAGTGTCACGACACTGTAATTACAGCAATCCAGTCAATTAATTATCTTGGCCCTATGTTTTAATTACAGAGAATCTGCATAAATATACAAATTATTGTGTGCTGCATTGACATGGATTGACCTTCCTTGGACTCAGAATCTCGCAATCTCCCAGAATCACATGAGATCTCTCTAGAATTTCTCCATGTCAGCCAAAGGCTGTGTTTGGAGTAAACAAGTCATGCTGATTTGACTTAAATTTCCCAAAGGCACTGCAGCATAATGAACTCTGAAAACGCTCCTCACTCACTCTGCCATAGAATGATGATTATCATGCTTTTGGAAAAGCAAACCCAGAACAGCTGAGTGCTAAACCCCCCCCCCCCCCGCCCCCAAACTCCCACCCCTCCCCAAACCCAAAATATAACCCTCCCAACCACCAGCTGGGCAGGAAGATTCCAACTTCCTTGTCTTTTGTGGCTGCCATATTTTTCATCGTCTTTAGGAGCCCTAAAACTAATCCTCTCCTAATGCCATTTTGGCTGATTTGTGTAAGCTAGGCCATTAGCAGTGAAATGGATCTCCTAATGGCATTTTAAGGGTGGGCAGCAGAAGGGGCGGCGGGTGATTGATTGTAGGGGAAAGTGGAGGACGCTCGGCTGCATTTAACCGCGTCTCGCTGTTTCGCCACGTCGCGCCCAAGCCAGGCCCCGGCTGATTGATCAAGCTCGTTTTCCCTCCCCTCGGTGGGGGAGGATCGGTGACACCGGCGCCGGACCGTCATCGATCACGCGCCGGACACCGACGACCGGCCATCCGACGACCGGCCGATATTTGCCACACCGCCGTGGAACATAACCGCGGCCACCTCCCTTTCATTCCGGGTCGGCAAGCTACGACGTCTCTGACGGCTGCGGCACAAGCTTCCTTCATTTGCCCTCTCTACTTCTCGCGCTGTATCGCTCATTCCGTTTGCCCTTCCTCCTCCCTCCGTGTGTCTGTGTCTCCCGGCTTGGAAGACTGAAGGCGTGCGTTCTTCATTAGAGAGCCTGTCACAAGGGCCTTTGTGCAGTTATAGATCGTGGCGTCAGAATGCGCGGAGGGCTGTCACCATGTCCTCCAGGGTGCAGGGGTCTCTGTAATGGAGTGCTGCCAAAGCCATTATACATGTCCTGTCCATCCAATTAGCCTCGACTCTTGTTAAGGCTGATAGAACACAGAACTCAAATTCACAGATGCTGATATGGGTGGTTTTTTTTTCTCTATTAATTATTATTATCCCAAGGGGGTTTGGGGGATAATTTTTTATTTTTTTTTTGCTTTATATTCTACCAGCTGAGACATCCTCCAAACCGGCGACACATTTACGATAGCGATGTCTGTTTTTCGTGAACTGACACGTAATGGCAGTAGTTGTCAGTCTATTGTACTCAAAGGCACTCTCTTCATCTAAACTGCATTATGCAGATAAAACGAAACAACGCCTTCCATCCGTTGCCGTTTATTTTGCACGAGTGGATTCCCGTCGTGACGCTCTCTGCTTTCGTGGTAACCAGACTTTAAGGGATTAGAAATAACAGCGCGCAAATTGCTCCAATGGCCCTTCGCCGGCACACTGCAGTCGGCGTCTGGGCGACAAGCTCCTCGTACGGAGGTGACCTCCATCGTTTGGACAGGGCGTGAAGGGTCAGGCCGCACACAGCCGACGATATGACATTGCAGCGTAACCGCTCAATCACAATAGTCCTGGTGTCGTCTGCTCCCACTACCGCGAGAGAGCCATGGGGTCAGGTGACCAAGAGGGCAGGCTCTTCCAGACTCCCATTCCATTTTCATTGCTTTTTTATCTCGCTCCATTTCTCGGAGTACAAGGGCAATTAAGGCACGGCGATTCAAGATCAAAACACCGCACTGGACTTCTGAGGGAAAATGGGGGAAAACGCATTAGCCACCGGGAGCGTAAGAGTCCTGGGCAACGTTTGGAAATGGACTTCTCGGTTTTCTTAAGCGAGAGTTTCGCTCCAGAGATCTCAATGTTTACGAGCCATCCGGGGACCGATTTCGGCCAACGATTTTTTGCCGGGGAGCATTTACATTTTGTCGCTCGCTTCTTTTCTGACCTCGTCGGGAGGTCCAGCTCTGCACATCGGTCTGGCCCGCCCATGCGGACCACAGCCGATCTCACCGGCGCTTTTCTGAAAGATTAATCTGGCTATGCCTGGGAATTTCATCTCGCAGGTTTTGACAGTGCGCATTCCAGTGTGGCTCCCCCTAATGTTTAAAACATCAGGCTTTCATTGATAGGCGGTGAGTTATGGGTCTTGGGAGGTCCATTTGATTTACACTGATCTGCAGTGCAGGTACGTTGGTGGCAGTGAAGAATGAGGAGCTACAGTAGCAGAATATTCTTTTTTTTTTTTTCCCCTCTCTTCGGATGACATATTGTAAGCTTGTCATCATTTCATTGTTATGCCATTTTGACCTGTACATTGCTTTGTTTTAAAAAAAGACAGCGGGATAAGCTCGCACGACACATGTATAGGTGCTGCAGACCTTGGGGGGGGTGAGTCAATACAGCGCAATACAGTGCTCACATGGTCAGTGCTGTTCATTAAAGCGACTTCTGATTGAGCAGTGGTAAATACTGTGCGGTGTGACAGAGTCTATAAGAGCATGTGAGATAGAGAGGCAGGAGTTTGGAGAGGTCCTTATATAGGCCAGCGTGGCCTTTGACCCCTTGACCCTCTCACAGCATGGTGGACGGCAAGCGGAATTTTCCACTCTGCCACGGTGGCTGAGGGAGGTTCTAGGCTCTGGATGGTGCGTTAGCCATGGGGAACAAGCACAGCACTCCTAATGAGATCTGTGCCCCAGGCAGCCTCCTGGTGAGCAGTAGAACTAACACCCAGACTCGTCTGTCTTTATGGACTCCTCTCTCCTGCCTGCATTACTGCATTAGTCACCTGTAGTCCAACAGTTTAGTCATTTAAGTCACTGTGATATTTACCAAACACCTGATGTATTGAGGCCACTGACATCTACTTATTTGGCTTCATCTATATCCATTTATGTGAACTGCCTAACCTTTGCTAATGTCTGCCGCGCACACAAAATCGTAGTGGAGTCTTTTTTCATGAACTCTCAGCATGCACCACGCACCAGGTTTTGTGGAACGTACTGTAATGTTTACATTGCCGAATGTACCTCTTACGATAAGTCTCACCCAGGCAGAGGGCGACGTTTGTTTTTATTTAACGTTCACGTTTGCGTTGCAGGCCCTTGCCACCCCAACCCCTGCCACAATGCCGGCATGTGCGAGATCAGCGAGACCTACAGGGGCGACACGTTCATCGGGTACATGTGCAAGTGTGCCCCCGGCTTCAACGGCGTCCACTGCCAGCACAGTAAGATCCTTGCACTTTTACCGCCGCCGTAGCGGATAGCCCACTACATAAATGCACAGTGCTTGTTTTGTGTTAGCAAAAAGCTATAAAATTGTAATGGGAACACACACATGCACACACTTTGTTAATCTTACTTACAAAGATGATGTTTAGACAATTTTTTTTTCTATTATCCTGTCACTCGTGTTGTAAATGACCTGTTTTAAGAACTGTGATCTTTCGCTTTGGTAAGACCAAGTATGCGTTTGAATTAGTGTTTTTAAGTCCTTTCTAACTGAGCATTTGAATTGAGTGTTTAATAGATTGTAACTGACACTGAAGAGAAGCTGTAATCTGCTCTCTGCAGGGACTTTAAAGGGCTTTCATACCCTGCAGTTATGCTACTGAGATATTCTGTGTTTACCTCTTTGCTTCATCTTTTGCTATCACTTTGAGTATTATTACTTCCCATAAACTATGATTGCTACAGTGTTTAAAAAAAAAAAGCCTTGTAAATTTGTGGAATCTAAATTGACTTGGCAACGCGCGGAGGAGCCGGGATGCCAAAGTCGGTGTGCATTTTTCAGCGCAGGTGTGGATTTCACCGAGGTGTCGTGCAGAAGTGGAGCGTAATCGATGTTGGTCTGACGGCCCTCGCGCAGCATGGAAACGGTTTGGTCTGGGGTGCGCCGGGATGCCGTGCTGCTTGGCAACGCTCATTCAGGCGCGCGCGTGTCACACTTTGATGAACAGCTGCTTTCATCTCCGCAACAGGTCTGGCCGTCGGGCCTGAACTAGTGTGCTCGCTTTTAGATGGATGGGTATTACGGTCTCCTGTCCTTCCCGTAATGTGCTGGCTCGATCCCAGTCTTGGGCGTGTTTAATAGCCAGACTCGCGTTCAGCCGTCGCCTCCGCCCATGTGGACACACCCCCGTGTCGCTGCGCCTTGCGCTTCACCCCCTCCATCACGGCTGCTTATGTCAGCAGGCGGAGCTGTAGCACTAGTGTCAGGCAGGAATTAGTCAGCGTGCCGAAATTGCTTCACGCACTTGAAACAATGCATGTCAAGCACTTTGAGCAAGAGCTTCCTACAACTTAGGACTATCACGGAGTTTAAAATGTATTCGTGTATGTGTGTGTGTGTGTGTGTGTGTGTGTGTGCGCGTGCGAACACTATGCCGGCAGATTTGTCCTCCTTGATGCAGAATGAGGTGATCCTTTGACAAATTACTTTGCTCCTATAGCTGAATCCTGCTCACAGTGAGCATTCATTCTGTGTGAGCCCTATGGATTTAGCTACCTGTAGTGCCATTTTATTGTGGGTAATAAACAACATTACAGACCTCATATTGCCACGAGTGCAGCGTTATTACCCTTTATTGATAAAATGCCGCCTTACATGGGTCCGTTTAAAGAACACATTAAGTGGGTTGAATTGAGTTCATGTTCAGGCCACAGGGAAAAAGATAGGAGAAAAAAACCTGGACATTAATAACGGTCCACTGTAGCCAGATTGTCTGCCACCAACAGTTTTACTGCAGCCAAAATTCTGGGATTGACACCACCATCAGCCACGCTTGGGGGTGGGGCGTGGCTTTCCAAACCCCGGATGCGGAGAGTGGCTGATTCCGTCAGGCAATCCCGCACCTCCCGTCCTCTTGTGCGTGCTAGAAAACGCGGGAGGCCGGCGAGGCCCTCGATCCACAGAAACATCCGCAGTGCTTTCTCAGAAAGGCGGCTCCGTTCTTCTCCCGCAAGACTCAGACTTCACAGTGCGAGAGGATCCGCACGGAAAAACGCGGCTGTCCGTTCTGATGCCGTAGTTAAATGTGACGGATCAGCCTGGATTAAATCATCGCCTGGGTGTTGTTGGCTTTAGGGGATTTTTTTTATAGAGACTTCGATTCTTTCGTGCATCACGTGGCTTGCTTGCAGGCTTCCTGGCATTTTACACAGCAGCGCGTGATGTCTGCAGAGTACCGCAGAAGGACAGATGCCTTTTTCTTTTCTCTCACCAAGAGGAGGTGAACTTCTGTGTTTCTGCGACGGCCTCCTGTCAAATCCTCCAACCCAGGCCGGGTTTAGTTTTTTCCTCGCCGGTTGAAGTGAGAATGAGGTGTTCATAAATGTGCGGCATAAACCACCCATTACTTTCCATTAAGCTCGAGCAATTTGTGGGGATTTACCGCCGCGTGCACATGCGGTAACGGCTGCTGGCGTGACTTTAGCTCATCGCAGTCAGACTGCGGAAGGAAAAAAAGTAAAGACGCCCGAGATCTAAAGTCAGTAAAGAACAAAATCTGCCATCTGCGTAATTTCCGCAATTAAATGATAAAAGATGTGTAATAAATGGTTTCCAAGAATGGATGTGTAATAGACTTGGTTGAGGGCTTTTTAACCACTGACATTCTTAAAGGGGGGCAGATAAAACCAAGTTAGTGGAATTTTATCAGGAGGAAGGAATCCTATTCACAATGCAGCTGCTTTATTGGGAAGGGGAGCGTCGGGATCATGGGAATGAAAAGGTGAATCGACAGAGAAGTGTGAAATATGAAAAGCCTAAAACTAAAAAAATGGGTTTTTAGTGCTTTGTGTATGGGCAAAAATAAACATTTTGTGACATATTTACCTTCATGTGTGGATGGTCTTTAGCAGGTGTTGGATATATTTGCTTGTATAAACTTTGCAACACTGTAAATGAGAACAAGCAACCCCACAAGTGTCGTAGTATAGCATGTCAGCGTTAATGCCGTGTTTACACCACCCAAATAATATGAAGTCAGTAACGGCCCTGTGGTCAGAAGCTGACTGCTAATTAATAGGGTGGAGAGAGAAAGGTAGCGTAGGGAGAAGGCTAGAGCCGTGTATGTCATTATTGGCCCATGAGTAGTACCAAGTAAAGTGGCAGGTGTGTGTGTGTGTGAAATCCTGCAGGTTGCATTTACTGTAACAATGCCTTGATCATATATGGTATACCTTATTTCTTTCATTACACCTTAATTCGGAGCGACGTATGCCCCTCCGGTTTGCCGCCCCTCCGGGTTTGCAGCCCCTCTGGTTTGCCGCCCCTCTGGTTTGCCGCCACTCTGGTTTGCCGCCCGTCCGGTTTGCTGCCCCCCTGGGTTTGCTGCCCTTCTGGTTTCCTGCCCCTCCGGTTTGCCGCCCCTCCGGTTTGCCGCCCCTCTGGTTTTCTGCCCCTCTGGTTTTCTGCCCCTCCGGTTTTCTGCCCCTCCGGTTTGCCGCCCCGCCCCTGTTTTGTTCAGGGTTGCGGCCCGTCCTGTTTCGCTTACCGCCTGAGGTGTTTAGACACAGCTGGTGGCCCTGGCGACGCGGCACAGGTGAGCGCGGCCTAAATCCCGCCCCCGGGAGGACCATTCCTGTCGCCGTCAGCCTCAAATCCGATTTCACACCCATGGCATTGTGGGGTGGGTGCGCTGAGCCGAGCAGGAGGTGGCGCGGCAGGAGAGCAGGAGCGCTCATCAGGAGACGCGCGAACGCCGCGGTTCAGGTTCGGCCTCTGGAGTCGGACCTTTGGGCCTCCTCGTTGCGGAACACGGGATCAAAGGTTAAACTCGCAGTCGAACAGAAATGTTACGGTCGACACTGCATCAGGTGACATGGCGGAGAGGGCCCGACTCAATGTTTCAAATTGCATGTGCTTAACAATAGTGGTTTCAGAGCCTGAAATCAAGAGGTAATGTCTGTCCAGATAGTAACCAGTTGCGACGCAATGGCTTGAAGCTAGCGTTTCAAGGTTGAATACTCCCATCCCATTTCAAAATCACAAGCAGTTCACTTCAGATTGAAATATTTCAACACTTCTAGTCCATAAAATAATTAGGTGCGGGGCTGGTGCCTTTGGCACATCTTGCAGTCTTGTTATATGTCAAAATAAACCAAAAAAAGCAATATGGGTTCATTTTAATGAGTGGAGTAAGCAAAAGGAAAGGTGTCTGTACCAGAGCTTCCATCCCCTGATAGGACTGCAGTGAGGAAGCTGGATGAGAGACAAGCAGGGTGGCCTGGCATGGCCTCATATGTAACAGGCCCATTTAAATTAACACACAATGCAGGTACGTGTAAGTGAGAGAGTGTGTGTGTGTGTGTGTGTGTGTGTGTGTGTGTGTGTGTGTGGTGTGTATATGTGCACACGTCGTCTCGAACATCTATGGTAATTGCCTGAAGCTCCATGTCCAAACCCCTGGCCATTAGCTTTCTCCAGCGTGAGACGTGGCTCTGGACTACAAGCGTCTAACATAACCTTGCTCCTCATATCGAGGAAAAAAAAAACCTCCTAAAAGATGTCCTCTTGTTATGCCACGCCGGTTTTGACCTGTCTCGACCGGAGGACGGCGCCGGCGGCCACCTCAGCTTGAGCTGTCGTCGTTACAGCGGGTCGCACTATGGTGCGAAAGCCAAAGCTGTTTTGTCATTAGCGCAACGACGGGCCCATTTCCTGTTAGCCACCGTGCCGGCAAAACGGCCAATTACCACAAGGAAGTGATGCGTTGGGCGATGTGGGGCCGGGCGAGCCGGACTCAGGAGTGGGTCTGGAAGGGCACGGCTCCCCCGCAGGCACCCACGACCCAGAGTCCGCCGCAGTCTCAGTGCTGATCGCTACCCCTCCCAGAATGCTCTCCTGCCACTCCACACAGCAACTAAAAGCTTCAGTATAAAGTCAGCTGTGTGTGTTATGAGCATAACTCCCAAGCTGAACACCTGCTTGGTTTTTGTAATATAGTATTAAAGTATTAACAGTTAGTGAGGGGTAAACTGAAATGTTCAGATTAGGATTCTGGTGCATATGATTTGTTTATATGTATCGGTCATTTATGAACCTGGAATCAGAGATTAATTGTTGCACTTTCTTGCAGAACGTTTAATCTCTGTCTCTGTACATATGCCCCACTCCCGCCACCATACCTCCCTCCCTCCTTCTCTTCCTCCCTCTCTCCCTCCCTCCTCCCTCCCTCTCTCCGTGGCATGGTATGGGGTCTTCAGCAATCTCCTCGGTGCAGGATAATGCATGCAGAAGGTTGCGAAGCCAGTGTGGTCCAAGCCCCTGGGGCACATTGGCTCCTTCAAATGCCCATGAGAAAAGGCACGCAAACGCAAGGAAAACAAGATTAAATGCAGTTCTAAAAACAAGGACACCTTGGGTGGGTGGGGTTCGATTATGACTCTGAGCATGTATATTGCTCCTCATTGGCTAACGACATTGCATGGTACTTGATTCCCACTTTGATTGGCAAGCGTATTTTGTCTTGTTCATGCTAGAACTCATGTCTCAGTCATTGGATCTGGGGCTAGGACTGAGTGTCTGGTCAGGTGAAGTGTAACGGCGTGAGATTGTGACGTGAACAGTTCCTCAGGACCTCCTACTGTGATTCTTTTATCAGCACACCCCTCCTTCTTGAGCTCCACCCCCATTTCAAGGATGTGGCTGTTCTGCATTTTATCTGTTCACTTCCTGTTTACATTGGCCGCTGTCAGAAAACAGCGTCAAAGTGGAATCAGTTCTTCAACTTCCGGCTCAGAAGATGACATGAAAACAAATGGCCTGAAAAAATGCACACGGACATTTTTGACCTAATATTAGTCAGCTAATAATGCTTAAAATATTCAAGTATAATAATAAACATATTATTAGAACACGTAATATTTAACAGTCAATATTGACTTAGATACATCTACAGAAATGTAAATAAATGTCTAATATTAGCCAACTAAATAGAAAATTCCAAACATGAATGTCCTATGAATTGCTATAATAATAATAACAATAATAATAATAATAATAATAATAATAATAGAAAAAATAAAAAATGTTAAAATACTGAAAACATACAAAAAACAGTAAAAAAAAATGATTTTATCTTTAATATCTTGTCTGTATAAAATTAAGTAATGCAGCCCTGTGAACCTAATTAAGAACTAAGTTGATTTGCAGGGATAAAGCCATAGTTGGAATAATTAGAGCCTAATTTCACTGAGTAATGCCATTTCTTAAATCATTATATAATTACAATACACTTTGTACTTAATCATATATTGCTTACACTTCATTAACCTATCTACATTTTAATATGCCTCACACACACCATTATGATCACCATGCACCCCGTTCAGTCTGAAGGGGGAGTCCTCCCTACTGCCGTGCAATTAAAGGTTAAAACCATGGTGGGATTCTCCAGGCTCAGAAGTGTGTACAGTAGGTGCAGCATGGAACGTGTGTGTGGGAGCAGAGCGGTGAGAACTGTTACATATAAATTGAAGTGACCAAAATCTGTAAATGACCTCCAGCCGAGATACTTGATACTGTATCTCAGGGTTGGGCAAACCAGTATATGCTGTACTGGACTGTATGGGAGTTTAATGATAGTTCCATTGGTGGTATCAGAAGTAATGTTTATTCTCAGTTAGAAGGACTGTGTAGCATTTTGTATTTGCATACCTTTTTTCTTATATTTCATGGCTTCAGAGAGTAAGTACATTAATGGTGTCATTACAAGGAGATGGTATCTGAGAAGCTAGTGCCTTTGAAATGCAGTTTAATTGCTGAGATAGCACATGACATAAGCTTCTCCATCTTATTAACGTTCACTTCTGTATTCATAGAGATTGAACTCCAATACAGAAATACTGCTGAGACCCTGTATCACTGTGGCAGTTCAGCCTTTATGTGTTTTTTTTAACAGCCAGTGGTATAATGTCTTGTGAATAGTCAGTCAATTTCTGATGCTTTTAAACGGAGGTAAGGAAATCTCATAGTCTGGGTGGTCTGCTTATCTCCTCCATCAGATCTGCTGATCCAGGACTAAAGGCTAAACTGTCTGAAGACAATTGCAGTGTGAGACTACATTCTGCCACTCAAAAACACACACACACACACACACACACACACACACACACACAACTACATACGCACAAAAGACACACACGCAAACCAAATGCACTGCTTCCGTTAAAGATTAGACAACTTCATTTCCGACCAACCTACACAATGTACGTCTGCTGAAAACCCTCCACCTCCACAGCCATATCACTCACTGTCAACATCTGCTGTCAGGTGGAGCCCCTTTTCCTGTTGCCGTGGTTTCATTATCCCACTGCTGTCTCATACCGGCACTGCATTCCTCTTCCCGCCGCAGACGAGGTCTCCTTCCTACGGGCCGGCCGTTTTCCCGCCGAGCCGATGCCCGTTTTAACGATGAGGCGGTTCCGTCGCCTCCAGCACGCGTGCGTCAGAGCGGATGTGATTGCGTGGGACAGGTCACAGATGCTTCTGATCTCCATCTTCCGTCCTCCAAGCGATTGATCCTCATCACGAACAGCGCAGATGAGACCGGCCCACCGCGTATGGACACGCACACACACACGCGCACACGCACGCGCAACCAACAAATGGTGTCATTAAGGCCAGCACAACGGCGGCGTGACGAGGTGTCGCCAGGCTCAGTCAAAGCCCAGCTTCAAAGGCAGAGCCCATTTTCCCTCCCATTCCACTGAACCCACAAGCTGCCTGCCATCCGCCAACAACTCTCACCGCCATTTACATCAGAGGCTTGCAAAGGACATTCGGACAGACTTTGGAAAAGTCTAATTGGGAGAGACTCTTTGTGTCGTTGCAGGTCCGGCTGCTCCTCCGTGCCGGGTGGCTCGAGGGAGAGAGAGGCCAGCCTGAGTAATGGCGCTATACACGTGGACGCGGGGCTCACTTTACACGTGGACGCAGGCCTCTCTTCACATGTGGACGTGGGTTTCTCTACACACGTGGACGCGGGCCTCACTTTACACGTGGACGCGGCCCTCTCTTCACACGTGGACGCGGGCCTATCTCCACATGTGGACACATGACGCAGGAGCCCGTGACCAGGGACAACATGCTCCCCGCCGACCATTTGTTCACCGCCTGTGGCCACCGAACTTAACGGCGACGCGAGAGGAGAGCAAGCGGCCGCGAGAACAGCATTTCCCGTCTGTCAGGCGCTCAGCTGACATCCCCTTTCAAACAAGATGTGTGAAATAGGCCTGTGCGTTAACTCGTTGTCACTGATTTACATGAACGGACTCTGTTCTGCGTTGCTGCTGGGTTTGGCTATGGAAGAAGGAGGCAAGCTGTTGTCCGTTTGCCTTTTGTGCGTGTTGTGCGAGTGGGTGTGTGTTTACGTGTGTGTGCTTTGGCCAGTGGGTGTATGTTCGGGTGTGTGTTTTGCGAGTGGGTGCGTGTTTACGTGTGTGTGCTTTGGCCAGTGGGTGTGTGTATGCCCGAGCAATCGTGTTTGGGTTAACAAACAAAGATCATTCTACTTCCATGGTAAAAGCTGTAAAAGCTGCATGAAGACGCTGGTGTGGACCACTGTGTTCTCTCACACTGAGCTGCCCGCCAGACCGGGGCAGAGCGGCACCCGTCTCCCGGATGCCTGAATCGCAGATAACAAGACGGAGGACCCGTAAGCCAGGTCAGCCGAGGACCTCGTGTCGGAGGGCTCAGAATGGGTCACAAGACCACCCGCCTTCGCCGCCCGGCTTCTCCCCAGACATCTCGTTTAGCCGGCACCCACGGAAACAAGCGTCTCGGAGATCAGCGGCGACCTGTCCGTTTCGCGGCCGGCCGTTCGGCCCCGCCGCACAAGACTCCACAGAGCCGCCCACGCCGTCAATCAGCCAGGCATGCGCATCCGCTCGGAGTGGCGGGCCAGGAAGTTGCCCGCGAGGTGGTAGAGGACAAAAGGAAAGGGCGTGTGTCACGGCCGAGGAGCCGCGATCGTTACAGGGTGTTTGTTTGAGGATTTGAGGATACTGGAGGAGGTAGAATGCTGTCTGCATTGACACATAACATCTTAATGATTGTTGAGTCTTCAGGGGAGTGTAATGTTTTAGTATGCCATGGAATCTTGTACTGTGCTTCTCTTATTCCTGCTCTCTCCTGGGAGAGCCCTCGACATTCTATCCTATTCCATCCCCTCCCCTTTCTCATTCTCTCCATTTCTCTCGTTTCCTCTCTCACACCCTCTCCTTCTCGGCTCTCCAGCCACCCCTTGCTCTCTGTCATCCCCCACGCTTTCTCTTCACCTCTTTAGTCATATGCCTCCTCCTCTCCCACATCTTGCTTTCCCTCTTCTGCCTCTCCCTCTCTCTCTCTCTCTCTCTGTCTCTCTCTCCTCTTCCCCCATTTCCCTGGCCTGAGTGAATGTGTAACTGCTCTCTCTCATCGCCACAGGCATCCCACGCGCCTTCCCCAGCTACGCCGCCGCTGACGCCCTGCCACAGCTGTTAGCGCTCAGCCCCGCCGCCGTCCGCACGGCTGCCGCAAGCCCGCCGTCCAATCCCCGCTGGCCACGCCCCCTTGGACGACGCCGGGAAACACGCATCGCGATGGGCTCCTGGCAAACTCGCACTGTTTACCAATTCCCATCCCGCGAGCCGTTTTTTTTCTGGAATACCATTTTATTGTTTGTTTTTAACACCCAAGGTAATTTGATCACATTTGTTCAACCCATCGCCGCCACGTCCCCCGTAACCAAGCAGATGGTGTCAATAGTGCTCAATAATAGTGGATCAAACAGCCAGTAAGCATGTGGCATCTTCTTTGTGACTGGGAAGCTGTGGTTGAAGGTCACTGAGTCGGTGGGTTACAGTTCTGCTGCCCTACAGACGTTGCCCTGGCGATAAGGGCACGGGAGGACTCCAGCTCTCCCTCACCACGGCAACACCGCGCTTGTCAGGCTTGCCGATAAAAGCGTGATGCAAATCTGTGAAAATCAAATACCAAATATCCGGTTATCATCTCAGACGCTGCTGAGCTAAAGGAGCTGGCGGTGGTGCCTTCACAGGACAGAGAGCACGGATACGCAGAAAGGAAATGTTTATGTGGTCTTCACATGGTTAGATGGACCTTTAATGACATTCAGTGCTCTTTCATGTGAGAGCTGTTTCTTCTGGAGCATTTTTATGGAGATTTTTTTTTTTTATGAAGATTTATTTCGTCGATTCATGAGGTCCATAAAGAAATAACAGAAGTGCACGTTGTTGTTTTATAAAGTGACTTCATGGGTGGGTATCAGAGGAACCCTTCCTCCGAGAAAAAGCTAAACGAACATTCTAACCACCTTTAAAGCACTCGTTTGAATTTTGATGCAGCGGGCATGGTCCATCCGAAGGTAGGGCTGTGCTGACCACATCAAAACGCATTTCCACCTCTGGAACTCTGCAACCATAAACCCAACCCTTAAACTTCAGAAAGAGTGTCGATGGAATTCCATCTGAGCCCAGTGTCGCCTCCATGAATAATGAAATTGCAAACAAACAAAGAACAACAAACAAATTCGCCACGTGCTGTAGCGAGTACGAGTGCGGACGGCGGGTTGCACGGGCCCTGGCTTTTTTGGCGGCGTCTCCCAGGCGATTTTTCGAGGGGTTCTCTTGCATTTGTGCCACAGGTTTTCGCCTCTGATCGGTATGCTGGTGGCGTCCTCTGCTGTGTCTCTCAGCCCCAGGGGGACGATGACACTCGAAGGGCTCTTTGGAGTGCGGTAGAGAGGGCTTTTAAGGATCCTCTAGAAGTCTTCAGCATGGCCTTGTGGTGTCTCCCTCTCATCTGCCTTCCTCGCTTTCTCTCTCTTTTTCTCACTCTTTCTTAGAATGTCTCCCAGTGTGACCTGCTGAAAGCTTTAAACAGCATGCTAAAGGAAGTGATCTCAGCATTGCTTTCACCTAATGCATTTATGAGCTCTATATAAGTGCTTGCGTGCACGCGTTAGAATTATACCAAGATGTTTTAAGAGATCACTTAACCTTTGGGCTTTAAAAGGGCTCATGTGCCTTTAAACATTCTGCTTTTAATGAAGATTTTAGTTAATTAAAGCTTAAAAGTCATTAAATACTGTGTGCGAGTGTGTGTGTGTGTGTGTGTGTGTGTGTGTGTGTGTGGGGGGGTTGGAGTCTGGTGTGAAAACACTGCTTTTAAGCATCTGCAGTTTAAGTGAAGTGGGGCCAGCTGACAAAAGTCTGCGTGAGCGTCTCTAAGTACCGTCACCTGTTCCGTCTCCAGTACGTTTTTTCTTCTCTTCAATCTTCACTGAGAATATCAATGGCCATGGTCTCCTCACAGTAATTAAGCAGGGCCCTGGTCTCATCATGGCTCCTCCTAGCGCTGCAGTTACAAAAGGATGTTCACAGCGAAAGGAGATGGAGTCTTGCACACTTACGCCTCTCCGTTTGTTTTTTTGCACTGAAGGATGAACAGGGAGAGGGGAACCGGCTTGGCCCAAGCTAGCCGATAAATTCTTCCTGCCAGATATAAATTCCTGCTGCTGTACCTGAATCGCTCTTCCTGTAATTCCTCCAGCTGGACCAAACTTTCTTCTGCTGGATCCAAGTCGAAGTTTCTGTGATCATCTAAAACCACCCATGTCCATCAAACTGGACGGCAGAAGGGAGAGCTGACATATCTGGTACAGGGGCTCGATCCGCTGCCTTAGCAGCTTATGTGTTTCACTGGTGCGCTGCAAGTAAGACAAGAAGTCTAGTAAGGTCAATTCTCTTGACAGCCAAGCATCTCAGGAGCATTGCACAGGAGCATTCTGAAGGAGAATTCCACAGCAGCATTCCAAAGGAGCATTCCACAGGAGTGTTCCATGTGAGCATTCCGCAGGAGTGTTCCATGTGAGCATTCCGCATGAGTTTTCCATGTGAGAATTCCGCAGGAGCATTCCGCAGGAGCATTCCACAGGAGCATTCCGTAGAGCACAGGCACCATGAAGGATCCGCCTCCAATTCCATTAATTAAAATTGGAGGCATCAATGAAAGTGACGGGGCTACGAGCAATTAGCACCAAATTATTTTAATTAGGGTCACTCCTGTGTGCTCTTTAAGTAGCTCACATTGGCAAGCTGTTGAATATGCATGAGGACCAGGATTTTATTTATTTATTTTTTTTGCTGTAATTTTATTTAGTTATTTATTAATTTTTTGCATTAGCAGCCTGGCTTCCTGAAAGGAAAGTGTAAACACTCGAGCAATTAGGTTTCACCGCTTAGTCCCTACAAATGAGCTGACGGCTAATGTCAGTGTTGGGAACAGGACGCCGAGTGCTTTGTGTGCGATGAGCATGGCCAAGCCCTTCACACCATTTAATGCCCCTGCCATGTTTATTTTTGCGCATATCCGTTATATTATTTATTTCAGGAACTCTTTAGGAAGCTCAGGTCGGTAGCTAGGGGGTGAATGGAAATCGCACAGGTGTAACGCCTGTATCTGGATGACCCTGGGAAATTAGCAGGTTGCTGCGCGAACGCTGACAAACGAAGTACTGGCTCATTCCGTCGTGCATGTTGCGGCGCTAGAGGCCGAAGCCGTTTGGACTCGGGTTCAGATCAGATGGGGGTCTTCGTCTGTAATACCGTGCTGTGTCCCTGCTGCCCCCCCCCACCCACCCCCGTACGGTGATCACGTGTGTGGTGTACCGGGAGCAGGACCGGAGCAGGTGTCCACATAGCAGGGCTCTCTGCCTGCCTGCCGGATGGGCCGTCTCCCCTTCCCCCGGCTCTCTCCCCCGGACCCCGCGCAACCAATTTAGCATTGCCGCCGCCCCCACCACACAGCACCATTCATCGCTCTCATTATATCCCGACTGAGAGACACTTCCCAGGGAAGCAGGGACTGGGGAGAGGAGGAAGGGGGGAGAGGAGGAGGTGGGGGTGAGCCAGGGCCAATCAGAGAGAGACCTGAGCCCATTGGTGGAGTGGAGTGTTAAGGGCCTGATAGAGATTTAGAAGGTAGTCAAGGGTGGGGATAAGATTTGCTGGATTTTTTTTCTATATTTTTGCTACTGGTGTGTGTGTTTGTGTGTGTGTGTGTGTGTGCGCACGCGCGGATGTATTTCTGAAGTTTTTTTTAGTCCTGCAAGCAGTATGAGAATAAATGTTGATTGGTAAGGAGCTATAGCACATGCAACATGCACATGTACACACACACACACATACACACACTCATATACTCCCACACAGGGATGCTTTTTGTGCATAAAATGAAATTTGTGCATAAAAAAAAAACCTGTACCTGTCTGTTTCTCCCTCCCTCTCACTCTCTGTCACGCACAGACCTGCACACACACACACACACACACACACACACACACACACATACTTTTTTATGCTCAGCAATGCAGCCTGTCCCTCTTTTACCCTCACATCCCCCTCCACACACAGAAATGTCCTCCCCACACAAACACACACACACACAGACACACACACATCCTTACTCTAGCCCCATGCTTTTTGGAAACGACCGTGTGTGCTCGGAACGTGAAATCAGGTTAAACCTCTGCTGTCTCCCAGCCAGCCAAGCACCTCATCAGTCATCCGGCAGACAATGGCACAGCCCTGGGCCACTCTGTGCTGTCTGCCCACACGGGCCCATGTCTGCCAGTGCATCTTAATAGACACAACTTAACAAATCCCCATTACCACACCCATTCCTAGCTGACGAGTCCAAAAAAGAAATAAAAAATGGTTGGCTCTGTTTTGATCCAGCATCGTTTGTTAGTGTCCATTTAATGCCAATGTAGGACTCTGATGAGATGCAGTTCACTCTATGTCACCTCATGGTATTCAATAAGGTGACGCTGTTCGGCTTTGGCCGTCCGCGGTTAGCCTCCTCTGCGTAGCCTCATCGCCGTGGCAGTATGCGCACTCCTTCAGAACGTTTCCCCCGACGACCTTCCACGTTCTGGAGCACGTGTCCCCGGTACCTCTTTCATCCTCATAGCAGTGGGAGTTACTGTATCCCATGGCAGCCGTGACAGCCCACACGTGAGTGTGTGGTGTGGTCAGGGAGCTGGGATTAATTCAGTGTGATGGCTCCTGGTGGAGAAGCAGTGGTGACAGGGATGGCAGAGTTTTGTTTACCTGACCTTGAGCTGCTAAGTGTGACTGTGACTCTCCAACTGTGTGGATTAGCTACTCCAGTGCTCGAGGTAATCCTCTCTCTCTCTCTCTCTCTCTCTCTGTTCCTCTTCCTCTCACACATGCACACACCTGATTGATCTGAAGTCTGCCTCCTCATACCTCCATGATCCACTGGCCTTTTACAAAACGGCAGCTTCCTTTCCTGCCTGATAGATCGTGCAGGGTACCGCTCCCCCATGACACATAGGCCCGCGAGGTCAGTGGCCGGTTCCTGACACCATGAAGGAACGTGCCAAAGAAGCTCTTTCCAGGCAAAGGCAAAGGATGGAGGTTACCTGCTTCCTCGTGGTGCCACAGCATCCTGAGATTACGCATTATGACAGAACAATCGTGTGAATTCTTAGAAGGAGGGTGCAGAGAAAGCAATGATGCAGCCTGTAGAACGTTTCATACGAAACTGTTTGGATAGCTTCAAATAAATTTGCAATTATGACATTTTGTTGGCAGGATTTAATTGGTGCAAATGGGTGGAAATTGCAATATGAAATACAAAGAATAGGAAAACCTACAGAACCAAGAAATAATTGCCACTGAGTAAATCATGCTACGGTTTTCACTCGTGCAGTAAGTTGTCAACACAGAGAGTTATTTCTTTTCCCCCCCCCCCCCCCCAACACGGTTGCCTTGCTTGAAATTTCTCATTCAAGGCAGCATGAGGAACGATGCTCAGTCCGTGCCGAGCATCATGGGCAATTGTTGCTTGATGTTTGATATTGCAATCGTGTGCTCATTGACTCTGAAACTCCGCAGTGTCTGACAAAGTGACAATAGCCACACAGCTTTTTTTCATTAGAGACAAGCCTCAACAGAGTTCTCCTTGTAACCAGCAATTCATCCCACATGCCACTCAAATATGGCCATAACGTCCATGTCTCCCGGTGCTGTTCCTACAGTACAGTCCGATTGTCTACTCACAATCAGCAGATTTATGGAGGGTAATGACAAGCATTAATGCTCACTTCGAATTTTCAAGAGGCTAATGGCTCGATGCTAATTTGCTCTTGTAATCAGCAATGCACTCTTGAGTCTTAGTTTGTCAGGTTAATGATCGTTAATGAGAGCAGTAGGCCTCTCTCGCTTGAATTAATTAAAGCATAATCCCCTTTGATTGTGACAATCTCCTGTTATGAAGACCACATCCCTTTGACAAGTACCTGTTTGTCCATTTCTGTGGCAATAACACCTTTGTCAGTTGGAGAGGAGTACACTGAATATGTTTCTTTCTTCTTCAGAATCACAGTAATGGGTCTATTTGACCTGCAGAGAGTAATTATGTTATACTGTATTATGGAACTAGAAGCCACTAGGTTGTTAAGACGAGACATTTACAAGCCAGACTCCACTGGGTGTTTGATTGTCTCATTCGGGGCTACGTTTGTACTATTTTGGAGAGCTGACCCTACTCACCTTGGTCTAACATGAGGATGTACCTGGAGATCTCGATGATGAGTAGCAGGTGTGTAGTTTGGAGAGGTACATTTTGAATTGTAGAGTAGGGTTTGGCAGTGTTTCGACTGGAATCCTTCCATAGGATGCTGTAAACAGCCATCTAGAAAGAAATGTAAATAGGGAGGCCACCCCCTCTGGTTTTCACCCACTTTTAGCAGGGTTTTCCCAATTTGAGGTAGGTTGAAAAAACAATATAATCATATTGGTCGGTTGTCTTTGTCACTCTTCAATTCCTCCTCCCATCGGCAATTTTAGGCCAATCGAATGTCAGCAGGCACAGTACAGGTGGAGGATGCTTTAATGTTGACCCTAGTCATATTTCCTCTTAAACCACAGTCAGCTCTGTCCATTGGAATTCAGAGGGAGCAATTATCAAAAACTAAACTGGGTATTTTGCTTCATTCTACTTTTAGGAATATATGTGATGGCAAGAGCCGATCGTGCTTCAGGAGAAATTCTGATTACAAGACTGGCCAGTAGAAACAGCAACCTCCAGTGACACGCTGCAGTTTGCGCTCCCGTAGGCTTGAATTCCCACCGAGCCGTCTCCACTGGTGACGCGTCCCATTGCTTGTCACCGTTCATGCATGCTTCTGCATACCTTATTTAACGCGTACCTACAGAGGTAGGCTGTACTGCATACTGTTGTCAGTTTTATTTCACGCATTGCTTTTTTGCACAGTGTTGCAAAGGAAAAGCAATACAGTAAAGCAATCCCTTCCTATAGCGGCACAGCGCAGCCGGACTGATACAGGCGCAGCCGTGCTGGTTTTTATTCTTGCTAAACGAACTTTCACCTCCCCCGTCGCAGACACGTACTGCGCATCTTCAACAGAAACTCCCAGGCAATAAAAGCATCCACCGTCGCCCACTCATGAGGCAGCACATGACGAGAGCCCCGCCTCATCACAGGGGACTGGTGCCGGGGGGGGCTTTTGATTGGGCGCATTTGCACCCGAGCTTCTTGGTGCAGTGCAGCGTGCTAGCATGGGCCCGAATACAAATCCTCTCCCCGCGCGGATGGCCCTGCAGATAAAGGTCCCCCGACGCGGCTGGCCGTCGAGGCGGATGCTCTCGTGGCCGTTGTATCGTTTCTGTCCTGTTTTCTCCCGCTTCCTGCTCTGCCTGATCGTGCTGATACATCTGACGATGCGGCTGCTTTTCATGCTTTGTCACCTTTCGCTCTCCCTCTGTCTTCTTGCCTCTCCCTCTCTCTCTCTTCTTATCCCCCTCTCTCTCTCTCTCTCTGGAGATCATACACTTATGAGCTCACTCTTGCTTGACGAGGGTTGATCTTCAGTCTCGCCCACTTCTGCGATGATTGAGTGAAAGCATGAGAGATTTCCCCAGCCTACCTCCCTCTTATCAGACACGTGTTGCGCAGACAGCCCTCGTGACACCTTCTATTTTTGAAGCAGGAGTTTATGAAGTGTGTCATTTCATTCATGTACATTACAGATGAAACGAGGCATCCCAGCATTCCCTCACTCCCGCTGAACGGATGGGTATTGTAGTCCGCATTTTGTTCCTATAGCTCATAGGCATGCTCGTGGTCAGTATTTGGTGTAGGCATTTGTGAAGCGTGTGTTTCTTGTATATGAGACCATACCTCATGACTTTTGTATAAAGTGGAAAATCAACAAATACCACTTTTTATGCCTGCAGATATTTTTATATTGACTTATGTGTAACGTTCTGACCGCAGGGGAGAGGTGTAAAAATATTCCTCCTGTTTCTCTGTTCCTCTGTAGAGCTGAACCTATGACTATGACACCTGTGTGTGCTGTGTGCAGAAATTTTATTGTTTTAGCTTTTCTATCTCTATTATTACCGTGTCATTACTCTTGTCATGGTTATGTAGCAACATGTGGACACAAACCTCAATAGACAATATTTTCATTAAGGTGTCTGCAGAGTCATTTGATTTGAAAGTCTCCACACGGCGAGGAAAACACTGACAAGGAGGCGATTCTCCACTTCCTGAATCGAATTTGCTAAAGAGCTGCAACAACTTTTTTACACTTTCCCTCACACCTCCGGTCTGTTTCTGAACTTATCCTTCTGTCACATTCTGTGCTCAATTCGTTCACCGGGGACCTTTCAGTAAGGCCGCGATATTTCTCTTCCCATCAATAGCTGCGGACTTTTCTGTGCCCGTTGTCTTCATTTAATTTGATTAAGTGGCAGCGATGTTTACCATTTCCACGGCCATTATCTGAGGAGGAGCCGATATCAAATAGCAAACGGGGCAAACTCGATAGATGGTCCACACCGGTGCATTTAAATGAGAAGGATGGGATGCTAATTGCGCCTGTGGTTGATCCAAAGGAATGATATCGTTTTGTGTTCTGTGCGTTGCAGATGTTAATGAATGTGACCGGGACCCCTGTAAAAACGGAGGCATCTGTACCGATCTGGTGGCCAACTACTCCTGCGAGTGTCCCGGCGAATACATGGGAAGAGACTGCCAGCATAGTAAGTATTCAGGTCTTGCCGACCAGATGTCAATCTGCTGAAATGTGCTGCTTCACCATGTCTGTGCAATGCTACAGCGTTGGACAAGGTCTTCAGTGCAGTGTTGCAATGCTTCAAAGGCATGGTGGGAAGGTATGCAGGGATGTTCAGCCAGGGTCTGACCCACTTAAACACACACACACACACATACATGCACCTGCATACGCAAACACTGATGCAGACCGCTGACGCGGACACACTAGGCGAATGTGGGCACATTCCACAGCAGGAAAACTCCAATCATAATAGTAATGGTTATATCAGGGTGAATACACTTCACAGTGAATATAGATGCTCTTTTTACATAATTCAGCAGAAGTGTGGAACCAGACAGAAAGCGTGATCCTGATCACAGACATATCCAAAGGCTCTAATGACAAGACGCATTTAATTACACCTGTTAGGCTATTTATCGCGTATCGGTTATACTGCTGTGCCAGTGCTATTTCTTGATGTATGGTGATAGGGGTCAAAGGTGATTGAAAAGAGAGAAAGAAATGTTCCGTTCCCAGATGAAATGCCCTATCGCGTGAATCAGGAGAGGATATTAGTTTTCTCGCCCAGTTATTTGAGATGGCTCCATGCATTTAATAAATGAAACACAAGGCGTCTCTTTCTCCTGTCAGGATCGTCCATTATTACTATACAGACCAAGAACAATTTCATTTCGGACTCCGAAAGCATCCGTCTGCAATACACGGATAGAATCCATCAACCCGTTGCGAAACCACATTCCAGCCTTGTCTGGAATTATCATATTCGAATCACACATGCATATTCATAAAGCACTTAAAACACACTTGCGTCTGACACTGAGGAAAACAGGCCAAATGGGAGTGACCTAAGCCACGTTAGGGAGTTGACTGCCCACCCCTCGCGCACACAACACCCCCCCTCACACCCCACACACACACACACACACACACACACCAAACTCGATTGCGTCTAAATTCCATCAGGCCGTTTGACTGGCACTTTCTGTCCCCTGTTTCACCTCCTTTGTCAAGTGGAATCTGTGCCACCTGCTCTACGCTCCACGGCCGCCTGCCGCACGTAGGCATTTGCACGGTGCGTTGAAATCGCCGGCCCCTTTGTTCGCGAGCCAAGGCTAGGGGTCTCTCCAGGATGAAAAATGTAAATTTGCAAGAGAATACAAGCGCACGAGTATTTGCAGCCGTGTGGGAAGGCATGCACACCCTAGCAGTCTCAATATTGCTTATGCTAAGTGCGGCTCATTGAAACATGTCCAATTTTCATACGGACGAATCCTGAATAAATGAACAGGCAGTGCAGGACTCAATAGGGAAACTAAAATGCAGCAGGCCTATAGATCCTATAGTTTTCAACTTTGCTCCAACAGTAGCAATCTGCATTGAATAAATATAACCATAACCTGACATCTTCACAGAAACACTGCAGCCTCATCAAATTGCACAAACTGGTTGAAGCCGCTCTAGTTCATGTATTTATCAGAATAAACTAGGCCTAATCAAACGTCCCTTTTTCAAGTCAAGGATTTCACAGGGTGATTTTAACACACCTCTGGATGCCGCTAGACAGGTGTCAATGGCACGGGTGTTTGTCAAATTAACGGAACCCCGCAGATAGCAACCTTTTGCCCGTGAATAAAATGTCATTGCAATTTGCTTTGACATTTATTCTGGGACAAGCACGCCACACCCGACGAACATATTGTCAAGAATGTTTGCACATTTGCAGTTGCCCCTCCGTAGCACGTTTGAAACAGTCAGTTTGTTTTGCCCTGTCAGTGTGACACCATATTACAGTTGTGTTTGCACTGGATGGATTATCAATGCAGACAAGTGAATGCTGAGAGGACGTGCAGGCTTATAACTAATTATCCATAATGAGAATCTGGCATAATCAGAATCAGAGATACTTTATTGATCCCAGGGGGAAATATAAAGGGTTAGATGGCATGATACCATTATTATGATATCTTTCACAATACCCTGTGCCAACCATATCTTGGGTGTTGCCAGCAAAACATATTTCCAGCTGGATGTGTCATAAAAATATAGATTTAGATCAATCATAAAGTACCCAGCCACCAATGGTGTCACACGATCAAATTAAAGCTACAGAGGTACAAGTTAAATATGTCATCATTCGCCAGTATTCCTCCTGTTGTCCCTCCCACTGATTAAAAACAAAAAAACGTATTCAGTGACGCTGAGGTTTGGACACTGCCTTGGGTATGATCCAATTTGGCTGCTACTATAAGAATAAAAAAAACTAAATATCATGATGCATATTGTGTCTTCAAGTATCATGATATTCCAGGTTTGCCATATGTTCCACTCATAGTTCATCTGCAGTATACTGCAGTATTGTCTTGCAAAGCTATATCTGGTAGAAATGACTCATGAGGAAACAATCTCAGTTCATCTAGAAATGCTGCAATATTTCTGAGGGATATCTGATGGATAGAGTTAGGGATGATGAATGGATGACAGATCAGTTTTTCTTACTGCAGGAAATTTGCTGGCATGATACTGGTAAAGAAAGGTAGAACAAGACAACTGTGTGCAGGGGAGTAGCTTATAGAATGGCCATCTGTCTGCCCTAGTACCTGTCTGCACTCTAACGTCAACCCCAACACATTATCATGAGGGTATTTTGGGTGACTGCTTGTATTCTCTCACAGTATGGATGAATACTTGAGAGTCAGTTGAAAAAG
Source organism: Brachyhypopomus occidentalis (assembly GCA_020368025.1). Taxonomy (NCBI): domain Eukaryota; kingdom Metazoa; phylum Chordata; class Actinopteri; order Gymnotiformes; family Hypopomidae; genus Brachyhypopomus; species Brachyhypopomus occidentalis. The sequence goes on from JAGXOD010001382.1 coordinate 7,281,010, forward strand.
CACAAGCACACAATAGCTCTGGCAGAGGTGTGTACTGTGTGTGTGTGTGTGTGTGTGTGTATGTGAGAGAGGGAGAGAGAGAGCGAGGGAGAGAGGGAGTACTTCAGAAAAAATCAGGGCAAAATATTGAGATGTTCCTGTGAAAATCTCAGCAGGTCTCTCTCCTAACCACAAGCAGACAAGCAGAGATAAAACTCCAGTACCCTCACTTCTTACATTATTCACATTACCTCACCATTCCATGGAGTGCTGAGAAACTTTTTAAGCCATATTCAAGAAATTAGCTGTTTTTCTTTAAGAGCTGCAATTCCGAGTAACACTTGAAATGATAATTTTAACCTAGTTACTCCTAATTTCGTGTCGCAGCATCTTAGTATTGGAACTAAATACTGAAATGGCAGTATTCAATTAAATTCAACCCAAATCTGCTTTTAAAATAGAAATTATATAGACTCCATTACAACTCAGCACAAGGATGGGAAAAAAAATATATATATATATATATATATATAAGGTGAGGATGTGTGTGGACTTCCTCACTTCCTCCTCCTCCTTCACTCTCATTATTCCCAGCACAGTGGTGGGAGCAGGTGGAGATGCTGTCGTTTATGGCGCTGACCGGCAGGTGAGAGGGGATTTTGCCGCCCCGACTGACGCTCGTGTGCAGAGGTCAGCGTGCGAGATCGGCCCGCACAGCTGCTCCCACGGTCCTCCATCAGCTTCCCCGACCGAGACGGCCGATCGGCAGCAGACGGGGAACGTCTAAAAGAAACACCCAGAAATCAAGGAGGGAAGGGGGGGGGGCTTTGGCTCTTCGGTGACAAGGGCATGTCAGGGACGCCGGCAAACGTGCATTTCTTAATAAATATAAAAGTTTGCTTTCAAATTTTACTTTGGAGCTGGAATCTAGGTCAAAGGAAGCCCTCGCCAGCGAGGAATCACTCGAATTAAGCAATTGAGTATATAATGTCGCCATCATTCCTGTACGGGAGTATGCGTAGAAGCTTAGCTTAATACAGCATATTTAAAGATGAGTGTGCAGGTATTAAAAGTGCACCATGAATCTTTTTTAAATGAAGGTCTTTGCTGTTCGTTTTTTTTGCATGGAGAGGTAAAAAGGGAAATCGAGGGGATTAGCAGTATGAAAAATGGATTTTGATGGATATTGATGGATATTGTTTAGACATCGCTGAACTCTGGGGCCATGGCTTCCTCACAAAGACGGAGCTCAACGTGTATATTGGTGTCATGAGTTTTTCCGGCGACATTACCTTACCCTGATTCCCTCACAAATACCACTTCTGATTGAGGGATAAAAAGGGGATGAGCCAAAACGGAAACGCTGCGGATAGCGGCTTGCGATCGCGAGGGAGCCGCGCCTTGCTAAATATTAGCATTCAGCTCCTGGCATGTGGGGAAAGCAGTGAGGATGTCAAGCCACAAATTGAATTGAAGATGTATATCAACCCAATGCCCCTGCTCTCAAACAATCAGAGCATGGCGAGGCAAAGGCTTCTCACTTTTGGAAATGGGAGGTGCTAAAAATGCTAATAGATGTAGATATTAGCATACCCCCCCCCATCGACATGTTTTCTTTTGAATTAGATATAGCAGTATGCGATGTGATAACTTTCATCCATTTGCTGTAGGCAATACATGGCAGATCTGGAGATTAATGGCCTCCCTTAGCCCTCTAGGTTCAAATCATCCCTCTTTTGGTTGATTTTCTTTTTTTTTTTTTTTACCTGTCTAGTAGCTTACTAAGATCTTGTCCACATGAAACCGTTTCATCTGCATCTGAACACCCACTTAACATTCTGTTTATGGCTTGTCAACATCAAAGAAGCTTTCATGTAGGCAATTGCTGGAATGAACCAATACCCTGACCCCCCCCCCACCCCATTTCAGTAAATTCAGTGCAAGTCATGAGCTGACCATTGTTCGTTTGATTCATTTGACTATTTATTTGCTTATTTTGCTCGTTATGTGTTTGGGCTGTGGTGTTATGTGAGGCAGGATTAAAATCACTGCATAAACGCTTCATTACATCACTACCCATGATGCACTGAAATGTAAAAAGTCAGTGAAGAGAAAAAAATGTTCCACTGAAACACGTTTTTTTTTCATTAGATGTATTTTACGATAAAAAAAGACAAAAAAAAATGTGCAGTGGTACATTGTAGTGTGTTAGGTGTGCTTCTACACAGCAGGAAGTTATTTGTTGTGGCATGAGGTTTGTATGATTCACAAACATCAGGAGCAGCTCCTGAATATCATTCTTCAGACCTTTCAGGTTTCCTCCGCGCTGCTTGCCCCGGCCGTCGGGGTTCTGGTCGTTGCCGTTGCTTTGGTGTTGCATCAAAACACATGTTCATTAGCGGCCAGTCTCCCTAGGCCCTTGTTATTTCTCCCTAGGCCCTTGTTATTTCTCCCTAGGCCCTTGATCTTGATCAATTTGTTAGCATTGTGTTACGGAGGTGACTTATGGGGCATTAGTGCAGGCTAAACCCATACTTAGTACTGTGGGTTGCTGTGTCAGACTAATGGCCGTTGTTGACAAAGTCCAAGAAAATGATTGGCTTGAACAGAAAAAAAAATCGTTTTTGCCCATATTGAATCATTCGATGATATATATATATATATATATATATATATATATATATATATATATATATATATATATATATATATATATGCTTTTGTGTTAATGGAACGTACCACCATTTATAATGTTGCTGTTTATGTATAGCACTATTTGCTTTATTTTATTAATTTATTTGTTTTTATTAAAAATAAGGTTCAAACAGTGCTTTTGACATCGCTTTGTAAGTTCTCATGTAGTGCATTAAAAATGCAAGTGTACATGAGCACTGCGTTTACATTCCACAGGGTGTGCCAGTCTATTTAATACCCTCGTTCATTTACAACTGGCCAAGACTTGTGATGCTCATACGAATGAATGGTGCAATTGTGTTTCACTAATGCTCAAAAGAATTCACTCTGCAGTACTTATTATGGAGGAATTTCGCACTACAGACAGAACTACAACTCCCACAACCCCACCGGGCCTGTCCTCCACATCGGACTCGGTGATCGAGCAGTTACTCTCTCACAAACATTTATGAGGCCCGCACCGGCACAAATCATGTCCGCTCGAGGACAATGTCGACATGCCCGCTAACATTTGCAGACATTTGCGAGGAAGACGTTTGGGAGGAAACACCACCACTGCCTTGCCATTCCACAGAGAGAGAGAGAGAGAGAGAGAGAGAGTGTGAGAGAGAGAGAGAGAGAGAGAGAGAAAGAGAGAGAAGGCCTTGTAACTGAAATAGTTTAAGTAGTTTCAGGCAAAGGGACTCTGAAGGTCGTGGAGGAGATACAAACCTGGTTTCTTCAGCGTTCTCATCTCCAACCTGTACTCCACCAGGGAAAAAAAAAAAATACAAAAGGCAAATTCCGTATCAAGGTTCTGAGTACCCAGCCTCCAAAATATCTCCTTTTCTACCCAGTGAGGGAGGCTCGGGCTAAGGAGAGACAGCTAAGGCGACGCTATGGCTGGAAGGCTGAGTAGCGTACTATTGATTCCGGAGGTTGCTTGCTAATTGAAAAAGTTAGATGAATGTAAACTGTAGAAGTGAAGTTGGCAGTAGGCTGTGTGGAGTGTCCCTAGGCTATAGATGAAGAGGGCTTCAGAATACGAGGCTCTGGCCCATCAACCCATCAGTGCAGAGTTTCATTCCAACACTTCCACGTACTTATTTGGAACCTGACCGGTATGGTTTTTTGTGTGCCGTGAACGCACCACGTGCACAAAACAAAGGGATTTCATTAGCAAAGAGGAGGACCCTCATTTCCTAGGGCGGCCATTACACGCTAAAAACTGGGTTCGACTCATTCTGTAGGCTGCGAATGCACACATGGCCTTTTGGTGCGACGCAGTTTTGCGCTCACCCCGGGCAGATGCGCCAAAACACTTGCAGTTTTTGACCACGAATGTCACCCCACTAAAAATATATCCCACAATTACTAACTAAATTGTTTTTTTTCCATTCAATTGTTAATGTTAATTGTGCCATGACAGTTGGCATGTCAATTTAAATAGTCATTGCACAATTATGTAATAGTAATTTCATTCTCATCACAGTGAACACCAGTAATAATGATAATAATAATAACAATAATTTGCACTAACAGAATAATTTGCATAACGGAATTATCGGTGGTATCGTTAGCAATTATTGCATTACTGTTGCTGATAATATTTTTATTATATAAAGAAGAGATTATTATTAGTTTTTATATTATTATATTTTGCCTTATTCTCTTTCCTCACCTGTGATTTTAGTTTATTTTATTTCTATGCATGCTGCCATTATAATACTGTCATATATAAAGTAGTCACTGCACTGTGTCCCAAGGTCATGCTCTGCTTTTAAAGGGAATGAGAGGATTCCAATCTGATTGGATATTGCAGCACCATGCCTAACCAAGCCTGTTCTTCGTGTGTTCAGTCTAACCCTTGTGTGATTGTGCTGCTCTGAACAGGATCATTGTGCCTTTTACACGGAACCCAGATGTTGGGCAAAGGTTATTTAAATTATAATGTTAGAGTACATATTTTATCATAGACAAGTTATATCAAACAGTTCCACATGTTTTCGTTGGACAATGGCAGAATTTCAGCAGAACAAATCTAAGCCAGAAACTGGAACAGGACAGATAGTGTATCTTTATGAACGTAACACCCTTTAAAAAGATTGAAAACGTTCATTTCTAAAGAAACCACACTGTGTAAGTGTTCACACAGCAAGAGCATTTAAGCCCACAAGGCTGTAAACAGCCATACTAAAACAAATCAAGGTGACCTCTAATGAAATCCTCGGCCCCCTTTTTGTGATGGAAGACCTCACACCACAGGATCCTGACACAGGCGCTGGTTATGTGAGCATTCGGAAGCCATTATCCAAGGTTATGGTTGTTCTGGCTTTTGGGAGAGAGAGAGAGCACTTCGGGGCCATCATCGCCTTATAGGCAAACAATAAGAAGGATGAAACCCCCGTGCAGTGGCAAAATCTCCACGTGAGGGTCAGAGGATGAGATCAGGGACACGTTCTCGATAAGAGACTTCCTATCGGTGTGCGGGATCTCTGAGGACCAAACAAATCCAGTCAAAAGAAGACAAACAAGGAGACTGACTGAAGGATACTGTAGGGCAGAGTGGCTAAGAGCCAGAATCCACCTCAGATATATGATGAGCCACAGCCTTTCAGCACTTTATCACTGAATACCAGCAAGCAGTTTTCAATTTCGAGTAAAGACAAGGTCATTCGAACAAGGTTATTTGAAAAGGCGCACTACCAAATAACCTGTGCGCAAGCTGCGATAATGGGACTTGTGCAGCATGTAGCGCGTTCAGTAGGGTCTGTGTTCCGTGTTGAACGCCTAAGCCCGAAAAGTCTCATTAAATCTCCGTTTGCTTTAATCTCGAACAGGGAGTGAGCAGACTTGACAAATGTCCCCTCTGTGTCTCCACCAGAATGTTCCGGCCCGCTAGGCATGGAGGGGGGCATCATCTCCAACCAGCAGATCACCGCCTCCTCCACCCACCGCGCCCTCTTCGGCCTGCAGAAGTGGTACCCCTACTTCGCCCGGCTCAACAAGAAGGGCCTGGTTAACGCCTGGACAGCCGCCGAGAATGACCGATGGCCCTGGATCCAGGTAACCGATGTACCCGGGTGGAACCCGAACGCTCGCGGCCCGAGTCGAGGCGGCTCAAGCCACGCCAGATTCATGTAAACCTCGACATCCTCAGCAGGCAAATGGTTATAGACTTTTGTTCTGCTGGGAACTCGGAGTTCCATCACCAAGGACGGCGTTTCACACAGCTTTGGCAGTGGAGCACATTTGATTGATATCCTACACAATCACGGTGAAGGAAAGTCTCAGAACATTTACTTCCCTCTTCCCAGCAAAGTGGCTTCCTGTCAGACTCTGACTCTTCGCAGGCGAATATGCTTGATCGAATGAGTTTTCTCAGTACTATCTATTGTCTGCACAGCACTGCATATAGCCTTCACCCTTTATGAATACACTTGGTCTTAAAGCATGAATTTCAACACGTTCTAAGATATTGTTAAACTATGCTGTTTTATCAATGCAAACGGATAGAATTCCATGATTTTGCATTGTTGCTTTTTGTATTGGAAATGGCATTGTCTCAGGTAGAGATAGTGTCATCTCTTGTGAACAGCAAGGGTTTATGGATTTAGCGTAGCTTGAATTCCTGTGCTTTTGTGTGAAAAGTCTTGTTTAGGTTCAGCTTATTTCTTTAGGGGGTTTTGTATAAAAATATACAATAACAGCATTTGATTTGTGAGAAACGTATATATTTATCAGCAAGACAAAAGCAATGCATCTTGGGAATAAAGCCAAGACCTTGGGGTTTCTACCTCCCTGATCTACCTGCTCGGCTGTTTCAGTTTTAGGTCAGTGTGTGAAAGCGTATTATTAGACATATATTTCATAGTTGTTGTTCACTGAAATAAAACCCACTGAAAAGAACTGTTAAAGAATGAGATCACCTACACCTACAAACATAGAGGTGGATTTTAGAGGTGGGGAAAACTTTCCTGGATGCCACTTAGGTGTTATTACAGCTGCATATTTTTAAGCTTGCTTTAATTAAGCAGCTACGCTGCAATTTTCCCATCATTTATCCATCTCTCAAGTGTCCCTGTGACTTTAAGAGGATATACTAAGCAAAAAAAAAATATATATTTAATATATACAGACAGAGAATATAGCCTGTGAAGCCAGCTAGCTGTTTCTGTCAGTGACAGCAGCAGGCAGAGAAAGAGAGACAGGGGGAAGAAGGAGCGTTGAGGGGCGCAGCGGGAACGTGATGTGCTTTGGGTGTTTGTCTGACTTTAATGATGCCATGTGGGAGAGCGCGCTCGGCGCTTTGGAAGAAGGCGTCGGGGAGCTGAGGGCGAGCCGTGATTGGTGGGGAGGATATCCGGGGGCGGGAGGGAGCACGGCCCCCGGGATGGGGGGGTGGGTGTGGGGGGTGGGTGGGGGGCTCAGAGGTGGAGCGGGGCGGGGTGGTGGGGGTGTGGCCCCCGGGGCCTGGGGCGGGGGAGGATCCGGGGCGGGCTGCGCAGGATTGGCAGTGGGCATGCTCCAATGATCTCCATGTGATCTCCTTCTGCCGTGGCGCCGGCCCGGCGGTGCCGCTCACACTGCGGGTTAAATCTGAAGGCGCTCGTGTGCACCTATCTGTCTGTGTTTCACAAACTGGTTCGTTCCTTTTTTCCCCTACCTCTCATCTCTCTTCCTCTCTCACTCAGCACTGCCTAGGGTGATGTAATATTCAATAACAAATAAATCACACGAGCACCTACAGCTGTTAATAATTGATCACAGAAATGGTGTTTACTGTTGTTGCTGTGCGTGTGTGTGTATGTTTGTGTGTGTGTGCGCGCACAAGTGGGTGAAACTGAGTTAGCGATAGAACAGGGCGGAGTGGGGAGAGATTTGTATGTGGTGTCTGCATCTTGACTGTCTCACACATGTGATTGCTTTGTGTGATACGCGGGGGAAATTCCTTTTTCCTGGGAGTGGCCAATTTGTATTTCAGACTCTAAACAGTTTAATGATTGAAGGATGTTTGTGGATGTTCAGCCTCTCTCGTACACACACACAAACAGGACATAAACACAAAAGATATGTGTGTGTGTGTGTATATATATATGACAAAATAACTGAGGTAATGCGTAAAATATCTTCGCTAAATGGTTATTTATTTGACCATGGCCGCTCCGTTTATGGCTTTGGTAAGTACAAGGTCTGCCTCAGCTCGGGCTGAATGTCAGGACACATGTTCCCTTCCGACCAGCCTTCTGCTCTCTGAGCTACAAAACACTAGCGTCGCCTCAGCCTGGAGTGGAATGAGAGGCGATTTGGTGCAACAGCAGTAATTCAAGCTCTTTCTGACAACATGGGGAGGCCAGCGGTAAAACACAGTAAATGGAGTTAGCTCACGCCCCACCAGTCTCTCAGCCATTCAGCCCAGCAACCGAAACGCTCTCTAAAAGCAAGAGCTACCCTTCTGACAAGCATTCTGGGCAAGTCGCATGCCCACATGTCATAAAGGCAAGCTGTCATGGCAATGTAATCAACAACAAGGGCCTGAAAATATGTAAATACTAGACCCATCAAAATCTGAGATACTCACGGAAGACCATATCTTTCCTCACGTCAGCGTCTCATTCACTGATTTATTACCAGAACTGATAGAAATATACAGAAACAAGTCACATCATAACTGTGTATTTATTTCATTCATTTCCACTTCATATCTGTCTCTTCATATTTCTCCCTTTCACGCACGCAAAAAAGTTACAGAGAGATTCCCAAGCAGGGGCCACCTGTGAGAAAGCCGATGCTAATGCAATGTGTAGGCGTGTGCTGGATGCCCTCATGGCTGCCGGCTCTCGGTTATACGCAGCTGCTCGGCTGCGATGAGCCTTGTGGCTACGTGCAAGCAAACTTTCGGAGTGTCGGGGGAGGGGGAAACCACGACTCTGCCTCAGCAAGGAGCCTGGATATTTGAAAATCACTGTAACTGAGGTACTGAAAGTGAGGTACTGAAGAGTGAGGTACTGAAAAGTGACTGTGGATCTGCTATTGTATTGCATGCTTAACCTCGTTAGGTTTAAGGGGTTCGGGTCTGATGCATATCTAAGGCGGGAGCGGCGAAAACAAGGCTAGCTCAGGAACAAGAAGAATCGACGATGAGCGAGAAACTGGTAGCAACTCGGTAGATCTATAGAGATCATTGCTCATCTACTTTCTTATAGATATCATCCATTGTGTTTTGTCTTACTAATAGTCTCTCATCTGTCTATGTGTGGACATGTGTAAGTGTACTGCTGTGTGTGCATGGCCAGCAGTGCCCCTCCCAGACCGCCACCCTCTCTCCTGCCTCTCAGTGTTTGGAGAATAGAGAGACGATGATCACTAAACGACTCTCGCGTGATTGGCCGTCAGGCTGATGGACGGCTTCTGGGAACCACAGCCGTTTTGGTGTCAGTCAACTGCAGCCCGGACAATTTCTGTAAAACTGACAAATACCACGGCGACAGATGTTCTCCCCAGCTCCCGCGCCCGTGCCAGAAATGCGCATGCATCAGTATTAGGTGAAGTGACTCCAACATCTGTGGCCATTATGGCCGTGATGCATTGCTCCAATTACCAGTGTTACGGCCTTTTAGTCACGCCCACCTAATTCCTAATTGGCCAGCATTGTTGGGCTTTAGGGAAACAAATGAAAATGACAAATGAAAAGTACATTAATAAGAGCTCACTATATAAACCGAAGGGGCTACAGATGTGCTGCAAAGAGCATCTTGTCTCGTTGATGAACTAGACAATGACCAAAACAGTATCCAAAAAGTCAACGCTTTTGTACCAAGAACAAATACCAAACGAATACAACGGTTAAGTTCATTCGTGCGTCCAAAACTGGAAGTACACCGACTTCATTCCGAGTGCTAAGGATCCAAAAGCCTTCATTTATCTTTGGAAAGCAGCTGGAATGGCAGCCAGAACAGGAATCGTATTTCACGGCAGCAGTGCGCAGACTGTCGGGCGGCAGGGTGAAGTGGCCACCCTGCGGCCCTTCGGCTGCGGACGTCATCCCGTCTCCTCCGCTGCCGCTCGTGCAAATTAATGCCTCTCCTGCCACTGCACTTCTCGTGATCGCCGAAAAATGCAGCGCCGCGTGACGTAGTGCCGAACATTCGGCCCGCTCGCCATACCTTTAATTGGATTTTTAAAAAAAAGCCTAAGGGGGCCCCCACTGGATGACTAAATAATCTCTTTCGCGCCAGATGGGAATGTGGTCCGAGGCGTAATGATACGTATTTGTCTCAGAGCGCCGCTCCGGTGAGGCGTGCGACCGAGGGCCCCTTTTGATGCATCTCCGAGGAGATTGCTTGGATGAGGGAGCATTTCTGAGCGGTGATTTGTGCGGGCCTGCCTAGGGGGTGTGTGTGTGGGGGGGGGGGGGTGTTGGGGCATCACCCACCCCGCACTAACATGGTGGATTAGCGGTCGTCAAGTGTGGCTGACGGCGGAGTTGCCGCACGCACGCGTTATCCGCCCCCATCCGGCTTGGTGGTATAACAAATCACTTTATGCTGTGTATCATAACTATTACTTTGCCCTCATTTCACGGCTGTCTGTGCGAAAGAGCCGGACGGCATCGTTTTCGGCACTCCCGCCCATTCTATACTCTCCAATAACCTCTCGTCCAACACGCATGTGGACACGCGCACACAGACACACAGACACACACATCCTGCTTAGGGAGCTCCGAGACAGGGTTACACCTTAGGCAGGGCGTCACTAGCTTTGACTGACTACTCTCGTGCACAGTTTCAAGGTAGACTAAATGCCTCAGCCACGTGCAGGGTCTCTAGGCGGGTCTCCATAAGTAAGACAGACGACTGTGTGGCGTTGAGTGGTGCAGGAGTTCTTATCAAAGCCCCGGAATTTACGGGCCAGCTGTTTGTTCAAGGATGACAGCCTGTGTGTTGATTCAGTTTGAACCAAGACGAATTGAGACTACCCCCTTGTGGGCCGGAGCCTGTTTGTGTATGAACAAGCACATGTATTTATGTGTGCTGCTTGTATGAGGCATGTTGCGCATGCAAATCAGCTGGAGACTCCATGCATCCATGTTCTGCTGCTTTGTCGTTTCCTTTAATATAGTCTCTCTCTCTCTCTCTCTCTCTCTCTCTCTCTCTCTCTCTCTCTCTCTCTCTCTCTCTCTCCCCACTTTCCAGTCTGCCCTTTCGGTGAGCCGACATGAGAAGGTCACTACTGATTACCTCTCTCTGTCTCTGTCTCTCTCTCGCTCTCTCTCTCTCTCCCCACTCTCCTCGTCCTCTCCCCCAGATAAACCTGCAGAGGAGGATGCGGGTCACGGGCCTGATTACCCAGGGTGCCAAGCGCATCGGGAGCCCCGAGTACGTCAAGTCCTACAAAGTGGCGTCCAGCGACGACGGCAAGACCTGGAGGACATACAAAGTGAAGGGGACGGACGAGGACATGGTGAGGCGCCATTTTAATTAGGGGCTCGCGTCGCGACGTACCTCAGCTTGGAGTTTTCGTACCGTTTGGAGATGAGAGCCACAGGAGAAGCCGGGCACGCGTGATGCTCCATCATTTTTGATGGAACGCCCCCCCCACCTACATTTCCCATCAGGCAGCCACTCTTCCCCCACCTAATGTCTCCTCTAACGACGTCGGGTGGAGAAGTGCTGCTCTCTCTCGTGTCATTGTCTGCTTTTGACTAGGATGTTCTTTTTCTTGTTCTATGTCGTTGTTTTAATTTGTCTATTTGATGTCATACGCTGCATGGGTGAACCTGAAGTTGTTTATTAATGTTGTTTACTTAATGTTGGATCTGTGACAGGGACGTTCTGAGAACTGGGGGGCATGTTGTTCCCAAAGTTACACACCAGTTATTCTACCTATGGTTACTAACATTAAATGCTAATTTGGGTCATGTCATTTCACAATAGTCTGTGTCAGTGCATTAGTCTACATTTGACACCAATAACAACTGCTTCCAGTAGCTTTGTAACACGAGCCAAGATGGGTACGACCGCTGAGAAGAACAACGACCATGTCCGTGTTGATTTTATCATGCACGCTGAGACCTCTTCCTCAAATCACAGATCTTCCGGGGAAACGTTGACAACAACACCCCCTCGGCTATTTCGTTCACACCGCCCATTGAGGCCCAGTACGTGAGGATTTACCCACAGGTCTGCAGGAGACACTGCACCCTCCGCATGGAGCTGCTTGGCTGTGAGCTGTCAGGTGAGGTTCCACCATGGGTTTTCAGTTTTCACCAAAATAATCTTTTTTTAGTTTGTTTTTTTAATGTTACAAATAATGCAAAAAATGTTCTTTTGTTTATTTAGTTCATACCCATTTCCAAAACTGTGTTAGAGAAATATTTTAGGCAGTTCATAATGAAATTAAAGGCTCTGTGTCCGCACAGTACAACATGCAAATATTTCATTTCAGTAGGGACATGTGTAAGACCCTAGTACACATCTTTGAAGTGAAGTGACGACTAATGTCTGATGCTAACTCATTTAGCATGTGTTTGCTAATTTGTGCATTTTAAAAGATACTATTTATGCTCATGCTGTGAAAGACTACTATGGGAAAAAAAGATATTTTACAGCTCTATGTAACAATATCAAAGGACCTTAGTGAAGACGTTCAAGGCCAATTTGTTATCCTGAGTGCTAAAAATCCATCCCAGCTAGAAATTCTTCACCTCAGTGGATTTGGACCTCAACCAGCAAATTCTCCACCTCAGCGGATTTAGGCTTTTGGTTTCCATTCATTTGCCAAACACAGCACCTTGACAAAAGGTCTATTCACATAGCAATGTTCAAGCAGCCCACATTGTGGCCATTTTCCCCCACAATGCATTTTCAATTGTAAAAAGATTATTTGCGTGGAGGAGCTGTAAACCTGTCCAGCATGTGCAGGACAATTTCCATGCTTGACACCCAGTCTGATGTAGTGGCCTTGAGCCTCAGGCTAATTGTAAGCAATTCCTCTCTACAGGATGCTCCGAGCCGCTGGGCATGAAATCCGGCCATGTTCAGGACTACCAGATCACGGCATCCAGCGTCTTCCGGACGCTCAACATGGACATGTTTGCTTGGGAGCCCGGCAAGGCTCGCCTGGACAAGCAGGGAAAGGTCAACGCTTGGACAGCCGGACACAGCGACCAGTCCCAGTGGCTGCAGGTACCGTCTCCACTGGCTTCATCTCCATCCCAGTCTCACTGTCACTTTAACAATATTAAATCCATAGTCAGACTACCATGTTTTACAGGCCAGCAAATCAAGAGCGGGGGTAGGAAGTATAACAAGCCTTTTAAAACCAGGACAGTTATTTTTTTCCCAGACTTCTCTTCTTCCACAGCTGAGCCTCATGATTAGTTTGTTTAGACATCTGGATATTTCGTTGGCTCTTTAAAAGAAATCATGCTTTCCAGAACTTTTTAAACCTTTTAAAAACTGTGAAAAAAACATTGTGTAGACCCAGGTCTACAGTAACTCCTAAAACAAATCACCATCATAAATATTCATACTAAATCAAGCACCACTGTGCTAACGGAGGCGAGATAAGCTAGCGAACCAGTATTGGCCTGTCATGTTCTTTCGCACACAAAGATCCGCTGAAATCAAGTTGAGTCAACAGGGGATGCAAGATGTTAAAGACACTGCGGTTAAAACAGTCTGCAGGGCATTCTTTACTGCTCCTGCACTGCCTTGGCTCGACAGCTTCAGTGTGAGCGCACGCCATGTTTACGGCCGTGCATTAAACCAGACACGTGAGTCCATGCCAGGGAAGCAGGACTGGAGCACTCACCGTTTCCCTCACTGCAGCGAAACCCAAGCAAACCCTCTCTTATCTCCACTGCCAGAGAGCCATTGTCAGGCCTCTCACTCATTGTTCATTACGGTAACTGATCACTTCCAACCAGGTCTCTGGCAAGCACCATCTCTCACGACGCTCGGCGGGGCCAGGAGCCGTGTTGGTGCCTGCAATGTTGTGACAAACGCCTAGAACTGGGAACACAGTTTGGACTTTCTGCTTTCACAGGCTTTTGGAGTCATCACGTTCTAACCACATGCTTTTTGTCAACTTTTCCCAAGCATAATAGCATAACTGACATAATTCTGAATTTTAATTCTAAAAGCCTTCAGGTGTAGCACATTGTACTGTACTTTACATATTGTATTGCACTTCCTCTTAGCACTGTCGAGGAAAGCTTCTTAAAGCAATGCTTTACTCACCTTCTGAGATTCAATCACAAGCCGCGCATTATACATTTCTCAGAACGCTGTTTTTCATTTTGATGGACAAATGAGAGTCAGATTTGTGTGAACGGAGCCGGCAGACTGTGCAATGTGGGCTCAGTGATTAACCTTTTCAACTTCCTCCACTTATGAGTGCAGTGAACCTCTGGGGTCCTGGTAAGGCTGGATCACCAGTACCAGATCCACAGGGATCCGCCCAATCATGCGCCCTCATCTGCAGCTGAAAGTCAGCTTTATCTCTGTCAGCTATAAACAAGGCTGATGCAGACTGATGGTGGGAATGGAAAGAGGCAGAGTTGATCAGCCAGTCAATCAGTCAATATCTTTATTAACAAACACATTTAGTTTATTGTTAATCTGCTAATTGGTGTCAGATTACATTTGACTGCTCTGCTTTAAATTAATTTGATGTGCATTTTTTATTCTGTTAGTGTACAGTTTATGTTACTGAGAACAAAAAAAAGAACTGAGAAAAAAAGAACTACGGTTCAAAAACTTGAGTGCAGACTCAGCATTCTAGTATGCGGAATTTCAAGACTGTGCAAATTGTGGCAGTCCAAAATGGCAACTATAAAAAAAATTACACTTCATTACCGCAAAACATAGGCTATATAGAAAAGTCCATATCTACAGTTTGTGGAAATGGAAATTCTCTCACAATCACGCAAAGTCCAGGAAACGGAGACCTAGATAACATACATATCTTTTCAAGACCAGTTGCCATGGTGAATAATCGATTATCAGTGACATTAGAGAGTGAATTCCAACTTGAAAGATTAATGGAATTAATCAAGCTTAATGACAAATTAAGTATTGCAATTAATCAAGTCAACTGCTCTGCTGCAGGGAACTAAGGGAACAAGGGCTACATGCTTCTCAGAGAGAGTCCAGCCAAGCAGAACATGCCTGTCTGCTTTTTGACCTAGTGGCAAGTTGAGGCACTGCAGCTCATTCCACAAGCCCATTACTAGTTTTAATTACCTCCTTTATTTATTTTTTGTTTTTTTTGCATTATTCTGGTTAGGGTCAGAAGTATACTATCCCTGCTGCTTCTGTCTGCTGTGTAGAGTGCTGACGTGGAGGAGGTAATGCCCTGAAGGCCAGAAGAACAAGCAGGACCCGTGGTCCCTTACCTTTATATGGTTTTACAGGGCTTTAGGTTAAAAACACTAATTACAAATGTAGGCAGTGCTGGAAGATTGAGGCTTATCTAAAATTGCTTATTGTTACTCTTACAGCCTAAAAGAGGGTAATAATTAGCACATTTCTGATAAAAGAAAAATCAAATCGTCATTGCCAATTAAAGGTAGTCCTCTTGGCTATCACCAGATTTTGCAAAGTATTGCAAAGAACTCTTTTCCCTTGCCAGCTTTTATGTTAAAGGTTTTCGGGAAGCACAGACACTTCTCAGGCTTCAGTGCGGCAGCTGCCTGCATTTCCTGTGGTTATGGGCCACTCATGTGCTATGAAAGTTCAGGTGGGAGTTGTTTGGGTTTTTTAACTATGGTTGCTTATGTACCTTCTGAATGTAGATGTTCAGGTACTTGTCCTATATTAATGAAGTAAAAGCCTAGCTATGCAGAACGTTAGCTAATCAACAAGGAAGTGGCTTTCCGGCAATCTCCTAACTATTGTAGTACTGCTATAACGAATTAGTTGTTGCAGTCCTAGACACACCGCACAGTATATAGCCAGTCCACCATTACTGAACTCATGTACTTCTCCGACAGTTGACTGCTGCTGTTTATGAAAGATTTCTTGAAAAGATATGAGTCTAAATGTTGAACTAAATAAAAAAAAACACAAAAACCAGAAGTTGCCATGTTTATTTTGGACAGAGGCTCGCCTCTAAGCTCCTCCCCTTTAAAACAGCCATCAGTTAAACTCTAACGAGCTGTGCACATCCAACATCATGTTAATAAAGCCCATCGACAAGCCAGGCTTCAGTCGGCAGAAGCCAATTATTCTTTATGACTCTAAAAAGGACAGGAAGTCTCTGGACATTTCTCTTTTCACATCTTCATGTACCAAATCAAAGCAGAGAAGGGGGGCAACCCAGTTTTTCTACTCATGAATCCATCTTGCCTGGTTTCCTCTCAGGCAGCCTGTCCAAACTTGTAGCCCCTAATGTTTTATCCATTGCTTTTTCAACTCGTCCCCTTTCTGCTTCCTGTCCTCCTAAAATGAGTAGACTGAGTAGAGTGGTTAACTGCCTCTCTGACACTGGAGTCTCCTACTGACAGCCCTTGTCTTTCCAGGAGGGCGAGGTTCTGCTCGTTTACTGATAGGTAGAAGCATACCAATTATAAAGCAGTTAGATGTTGAATGGGTTGGAGTAGGCTGCAATCAATGTACGTGTTTAACAGATGATCATTGGGAATGACAAAGTGCAAGACATAGCAGAGAAACCTGTGCCTTCAGAACTTCAGAAATGTGCAGTTAATTCCTTGCTTTGCACTCTAAAACATAGTTCATTGTTGTTACCAGCAATGTTGTGCTACACAATGACATTCAAACGACTCCTTGAAAAGATGCAGAAATGTGTCTCGGAAGCGACGGCTTCTGGGAGAGGATAGCAGCGTTTTCTGAACGGTTGAGCAGATGCCTTTGAAAGTGATCCATTTAGCCAGAAGCTTCAGAGCGCTCATTGTTTCGGTGCATTTAGCCAGAGGTCATGTGTGACATGACTGAATGGTTTTTATTTTATTTATTTATTTCCCTTTATCTTCGTAGGACCTGCGGCCTGTGACAGAGATGTATCACAGGTAGTCTAATTATTCTGGCATCCAAATCTCTGGGAAGTAGACTGGTACACAAAACGATTCCCAAATCGCAAATAGCCCGAGCAGTTATGGCTTACATTGCTCCCCTAAAGCGCTGCGTTGGCACAAATTACATTTTGCGCTTCTCTAAGTTTTATTTTAATGCCAAAGTCTGCTCACTCATTCTCACCGGGTCCAAAATCTCAGCTTAACCACATCATCAAATTCAAAGTTGAGGTGTTTAAAGTCATCCCTGCGGTTTTCAGTACACTTCAAACACATCCAGCAACTGACCCGTCCTCCCTTCCGCCTTTAGCGTCTTTGTTAGAAAGCACTTCAGGATCCACCTAAGCGGCACATCGGCTGCTCAGAGCCATGGACGTCCCGGCTGTCGCGCCACCAAAAAATAAATAACCGAACATTTAAAAATGGCTTTTATTTCCTGCTCATCGCAGTACTTCATCTATGGGACTTTGGGGGACTGCAAGGTAGTGTCCATCCCAAGCTTCAGTCCCAGAACACAGACAGAATGGCGTGTCTGCAGAGCTTTGGGGTGTGGAGCTGGACCTCCCAAGTGATGCTGCAGGCTAATGCTTTGTAGTTGCACTGGACCGGGCCTTTGTAGGGGAAGGAACTGGCCTGTGGCGAAGGTGTTAGCTTCAAGCCCCAACACCTCAAAGCCCAATAAGTCAGTAAATGAGATGGAAGTGGACCTCATACTCTTAAACACAGCTGTTCAAATCACGCAGGTGCTGCTGGCGCTTTCCATTCTGGTCCCGGGCAGGTTGCTCTGGTTTTTATAACATTTTCAACTGCCACTGCAGTCCATGAATTAGCCCATGAACTCAGAAGCTTGGTGCTTCTCCATCGCTGCTGCCCCATAGCCCGTGATCTACCGGAGTCGAGACGAACGGGGCCCAAGACTCCAGCAGCTTTTGATTGCTTTCCCAGACTCGATTATGGGCTGCAGCCTTGCGAGCGTAATGACCAGGCGACGCTTTACTTCGAGACGCTTCGTGAGAACATGGCAGGGCTCTCAAAGGGCCCAGACCGGGGCGACCCCCACTTCCAGCTGGGTGACGCAAATTAGCCAATTACACACATTAATAGGGCGGATCACACAGGGCAGTGACTCACCAGCAAGCACCGCTGCTGTTTCTTCCACACTTTATTTTACAAGACTGCAACTGCACTGTCACCCAGTAACCAGACACACACACGGAGGGCACAAACAGGCGCCAGGCTCTCTGTGCCAGACTACTCGCGGAACCTTCTAGATTGGCATCTACATCATCATCGTGTCATTTTGGGGGCGTTGGAAGCAGCTATTCAATTCCCATTTAGTGTATTCAGAAGTGGGTGAATACTTATCGCCTGGTTCTTGTGTCTTGTTTAGTAAAAGACTTCAGTAAAAGTGCTAGGGGTGAAATCATAAGGTGAAATGCATTCTGCATGTTCCATTTCAATAGCAAGAGAATAAAAATGATTTGGTCTAATATATTTAATGCATTTATTCAAAAGTATTATTAATATTTGCATGATATGCATGTACATGTAAACATACATAGGTAGGTAGGTTATACAGAACCTCTGTAACGTGTTTGCCTGGTCTGTAATCCAGTATGTAGTTCCATGTTTGATCCAGCTCTTGTTCAACCCACATCTCTGAGACATGCCTGGAGCAGAAGGCATTTGCATGCTTTGTCGCACCCCTAATGTTAATAAACGTGATGTTTATTTAAATAAAAGCGCCATAAATTATCTGTCAGACATAAATTACACATTAATGTTGACATCTCTTGTCTCCCACCGATTGGTTCAAGTTTCAAGATTCACAGATACAAGTTCATAACTAAAAGTTGTTTAACTAAAAACATTTCTACGTAGTTCTTTCTGCTTCTCATATTTAAACACTGGGAGTAAAAGAGAGGCATGATTGACTGTCTGAGGTCTCACACATCTTTATACTTTGAATCTCACTTGTACAAAAAACTTTTTGTTCTCTTGAGCTGCCCAGACTTACTGTACTGAAACTGTGACATGTTGGGTTAAAGTTCAGACTACATCTTAAGGCAGTATATTTGTCATTCATATAACCACTGCTCATACTGCACCATATCTATAATCTAACACCTCAGATGAGTCCATTTAAAATGGAGCTCAGAGCTGTGGTATATCTTTTTAATATTGTTTGATCTGCCTACAGCTGAACCATAGGGAACTGTTAACCAGCACATTTTTCTGTATTTGAAATACAGAATATTATAATCTGTATTTATGTGAAGCATATCTGATCTTGAATCAGCTTACAAGAACAACTACCACACAAAGTTTAGAACAATCCCCTTTACTGAACAAAAAGAGACATACAACGGGATAAAGTCTACATACCAATTTGTTCAGTGTAGTAATGTGCAAAGCCTGTATATACATAGCTTCGTATTTCTTATAAGGAATGTAGAACCATGTTCACCATTGTTTTGGAATTCCTGTTCCGTTCCTGAGACTGGATACATGCCTGGTGAGACTTTCCCTAAGTTTCTTACGTTTTTACTTTAAAAACATCCCCTCACATCGGGGTATTTACCCTTCAAGTAAAACATGTCATGGCGGATCCCTTTTCAGTCGCTTTTCATCCATTATATCTATATATTTAAAAACTCTGAAACGCAGTTTACTTTGTTGATATAGAAAACATTGCTGACACTTATAACAGTGAACACTTCTGAGGGTGGGTGTCCCCTCCACCCGTAACCGTAAGGCCACATGAGTCCCACCCAACTGACGGGGGTCACCGGCAGGCTGCTTGGAGCCATTTGTGAGTTTGCCTTCTCGCTGATTGCTCCATGTTTTCTCGGCTAATTATCTCCTGTACAGTGATAAATTGCATGTGCCGGCTTGTCCGTAGCAGCACACATAATTACGCCCGCCTCCAACACTTCTCCTCCAACATTACGGCTCCTGAAGACGCTGTGGGTTCATAATTGGCCCTCGTTAACGTTGCCCACAGTTCAAAGCTGCGACTCGCGACCCCGCCCCGCCTCTTCCCTAATGCATTGCAGTCATCGCCGTAACTTATACAGCTGTCGTTAATGTAGCACAGTTGATTTAACACTACACCTCTGGCAGCCGAGATGTCCATTTGTCTGTGTTTACTGAATAGTAAGTGATCCAAACGACTGGAGGAATGGAGCAATAATCCATAGGAAAATGAACCGTAATGTAGGTGTACTCTCCCAATGAGCTAGTTATGAGCTTGTTATTCTCATCAATTTGTTTACCACCGGTATAAAGTAATGGATTTAATACGATCATTTGTCACTTCAGCTTCTTCTATCTATTTCTATTCCAGTTATATCCAGTTGTAGGTATGCGTTTGTTATTCAGACCAGTATCCCAATGCATTGATCATTAAAAAATGTCCCTACACTTTTCAATAAATTTTGAACTCTAAATTTAGAGTAATCGGAATTAACCCTTTTATTATGTTACGGGTCAATGTGACCCATTTCAATTTTGGTGTTAACCAAAGTGCAGGTCAGCCTTACTTTTTTTTCCATGAAATTTTATGAGTTTTTCCTCATCTAGGGTCATGAACTTCTGTGTAAAATCTGGACACTTTGATGTGTTGTGGTGTGTCTGTACCGTGTTTGTATACAAAGATGATGTTGTGGGTCATTTTGACCCAGACAAAAAACTATCTGCTCAAATCAAAGATAAACATGTCTCAAATGGGGTCTCCCCTGTCCTTGTCACTTTTTACATGCCTTTTCTTTGATAAGTACATAAAAATGAGCTCCAGACAATTTACAGCTGAAGAGGTTTTATCACAGCTTCTGAATTGGGATAGTGATGTAGAGGAAGAGATTTCGAGACGGAGGATCCTTCAGAGCTAGATGACACTGCTATGGATGATCCAGATTATCAATTTTTCCACAATGAGGAGGATTCAGAGGACAGAGTCTGCCAGTGTGCATTCATCAGATGAAAACCAAGAAACGCAACAATCATCATCCACAGAGGGGACATGGACGTCTAAAGATGGTAAAATAAAATGGTCAACATCACCACCAAAGCCGAGGGAGACTGTCATCTTCTAATGTCATCAAAATGACTCCTGGTCCGACAAAATTTGCCATTACAAGAATTGATGATATTGAATCAGCATTTCAGCTCTTCATATCCCCACCCATAGAGAAGATAATCCTTGACATGACCAACTTGGAAGGCAGGCGTGTCTATCAAGAAAAATGGAAGCCATTGGATCCAACTGACTTGCATGCTTACATTGGAATTCTGGTGTTAGCCGGAGTATACAGGTCAAAGGGAGAAGCAACTGCAAGTTTATGGAACGAAGAGAATGGAAGGCCAATCTTCCGAGCAACAATGTCTTTAGAGACATTTCACATGATCTCGTGTGATCCGATTTGACAACCGTGACACCAGAGCTGGTCGACGTGGAGAGAGACAAACTTGCAGCGATCAGAGATGTTTGGGATAAATGGGTCGCAATCCTGCCTTTATTGTATAATCCTGGCCCACATGTTACTGTCGACGAGCGTCTCGTTCCGTTCAGAGGACGCTGTCCTTTCCGACAGTATATGCCAAAAAGCCTGCGAAATATGGAATAAAAATATGGGCAGCCTGTGATGCAAAATCCAGTTATGCGTGGAACTTGCAAGTATATACTGGAAAGCCACCTGGAGGAGCACCTGAGAAGAATCAGGGAATGCGTGTGGTGTTGGACATGACTGAAGGGTTGCAAGGTCATAACATCACATTTGACAATTTCTTTACATCCTACCATCTTGGAGAAAAACTTCTGGAGAAAAAGCTGACCATGTTGGGAACAGTCAGAAAAAATAAGCCAGAACTTCCCAGTGAGATTCTGAAGATGCAAGGAAGACCTCAGCATTCCTCAAAATTTGCTTTCACAGAGAAAACAACACTTGTTTCTTACTGCCCAAAGAGAAACAAAAATGTTCTTTTGATGAGCACAATGCACAGAGATGCATCTCTGACCACAAGACAGGACATGAAGCCACAAATGATCCTGGATTACAACTCCACCAAAGGAGGAGTGGACAATCTTGACAAAGTCACAGCAACATATAGTTGCCAGCGCAAGACTGCCCGTTGGCCCTTGGTGGTTTTCTACAACATTGTGGACGTGTCTGCTTACAATGCCTATGTGCTGTGGATTGAGATCAACCAGCAGTGGAATGCCAGCAAACTGTACAGACGTCGACTTTTCTTGGAAGAACTAGGCAAAGCACTCGTCACTCCCAAGATCCAGAACCGGGCCAGGCCAGCTCGAACCCCAGCAGCTGCAGCTATCATCGCAAAGGTCCAGGGCACGGCATCTGACCAACCGACAATGGATCCTTTGGATACAGGTGCAAAAGAAACGCAAAAGATGCCAAGTTTGTCCCTCCCGGGATGACAGTAAAACAAGTACATGTTGTGTGAGGTGCAAGAAGTACATCTGCAGAAAGCACACAGTCACATTCTGTCCATCATGTGAGGAACACTGAAAAAGTTGAACATTTAAACCTCCAAGAAAATGGGGCAAGTTAAATGTAAAAACAAACAAAAAAAGTTCATGAAGAGGGAAATCAAAATGTTTTTTTAAATAGTTGTATAGAATTGTAGAATTGTATTTCTCTTCTTTTCATCTGTTCTAAATGTTTGTATGATCTAAAATAAAGTTCTTATAGGTTTATCTTCAATTTTGGCTGTTTTTAGTGGATTTACACAACATGGGTCAAAATGACCCGTAACATAATAAGTGTTTTTTTTTCTCACCAAAATACAAGGGTTAAAGTAACCAGTACTACTCTGCAGAAGCTCCATCTCAGGAGGCTTTTACTTGGATTTGATCAAACTGTCAAAGTAGGTTTTGGGGTCTTTTTATGGTGTGGTATTGTAAACACACATGTAATTTAAGCTCTTCCATTGCCTTTGTTATATTAAAGAACCCTGCCACTATATTAGTAAAAAAATTTATTGATGTAACATACTTTTTTTTTAGTTCCACTTGCTTAACTTCTTTGAAATCCCTAGAGCTGTTTTCCGACTACATAATGTTTGCGGCTGCCAGTGTTTGTTATTATTATTTATGCATGCTTGTGTTTATATGTATGAAAGCCAGGTACACCAGTATGCCCACGCTGTCAAAGCTAACCCGTACAGGCCGTGGAGGTGACAGCCCTTTTACAAATTGCTCAGCCATTGCCCAAGTGTAGGAGTGAATGCCTGGCACATTAATGAGATTGATTCCGGCAGGATTGATTCCTGCTAGATTGCACAAGCTTGATTAACACCAGCGACTCTGCTAACAGAAACATGTGTTTGTGTTAATCAGAGAACGACCCCAAATTGCTTCAGGTTTAGAATGGAGCTTCACCTGAAGGGGGGGGGCTTTCAGCATCAAATTAGTACAGGATGCTCCTCATGGCCGTCCTTTGTTACTGACTCAAAAACCATGTTTCACGTTCCTTGTCCGAGTTAGACGTCAGGCTCCACTTAAAAAAAAAAAACAATAATAATGTCATCAGTAAATATGGAGAACACCACCTGGGTTTAAAACAGCAGCACCTACATAGGTTACGAAAGGGTCTCGGAGAAATCCTCTGAAAGCCGTGCTTTTGATTAAATGTCACGCATGAAAAATGAAAGCCAGCACATCTCGGCTGGAGCTCGCAGAGGACCGCCTCCTCCGCTCTTCGGGATTTACGATAACGGCCACCCGAATGCGCCGCTAATGTTCCGCGCCTCGTCCGGAGGGCGCTGCAACTCTGACGTTTTAACCCCATTGGGTCAAAGTCGACCGCCGTCGGTTCTGGCCCGGGGCGTGGCCGAAAGCCGTGAGCGTTCGACGTCGGCGTGGGTTCAAACACATTCTTCACAGCCGGGCGTGGCGGCTTTTTGATCATTATGTGTCTTATTACCCTGCCGCGCGGAGGAATCGATTCTACCACCACCCGCGGCCATGTTGTCCTGCTAAACTAATTGAAAGGCGCCATGCGATGCCATCTCCAGGTTTCCAATACAATTATCAAGCAGGGAGTAACACTTTCATGAGGAAGAATAAGGATAAGCTCTACACACACTCCTAGTGATCTATCCCATTATACTTTGGTTAAAGAGGCATTTCCCCTCGTGCTCAGAGGCTATTGACAGAGTGTCGCATTCACAAGAATGGCATTGGCTTCGCATAAATCTCTCTGTTCATGTGTTCTTCTTAACCAATGAATTGATCCTGAATTATATACTGTGCATTTCAGTGTAGTCTAGAGGTTTAGCGCAGTGTTCTGTGGGATCCTGACATGAGATTTTGGCTTTTGAGCGCAGACATATAAACAAATTAGATGCTTGACCGAAATTTACTTTTATGTATTTAGGCCAAAGTGTTACTTAAAACCACTTTTGCCAGAGTGGTATCAGAAACGCCGTTGTGTTCCCTAATCACTTCGATTTTATCCAGGTGTATTCAGTTTTCCTCAGCAAGGCAGCTAATGTAAAGAATCTGCCAAATTGTTTCTGTACCATAGGCCGAATGGAGATGTGCCTCTCCACCAGTCTAAATGCATTACATCACTGCACTGTCCTTCTGTTTCCCTATCAAGGTTTTATCACTGCGTACATATTCACACCTGCGTCCATGCCGTCATCACATTTATGCGAACCGACTCGTGTTTGAGGGAGGTTACGTTCTATGAGTCTCAACATAAAAAGCGAAACCCTGCATTGTGTATAGATAATTTTCCATGTAAATGTCCTCAACAAGAAATGAAGACATGGCTAAAGTGAACTAATGAAGTAATGTAGTAAGGGTTACTAGTGTTCCGCGCCATTTCATCTGCTTTCTTGAGGAGACCTGGTCTGTGCTACACAAGCATGAGGTGTGTGTACGGAACCTGTTTTCATGAGCATTTGTTTGCCTCTTTAACCAGACACCTAAATTGTGTCAGAACATAAAAGGGCAAGGAAACGTGCCAATGTTTATACTCAGAATATGAGACTGCTGATATGGCATGACTGCAGCTAATGGGATATATGAGCCTGCAGGCATGCACCAAGACCCACCCTCTACCCATCAGGCATCATGACAACAGGCTAAACTTAGAAAATTCCATGATCAAGGACCAAAACACAGGAAAAGGATAAAAAAGAGGATAATAAGGGAGCAGAAAAGATCACAGACTCAGTAACACACATATAAATGGTATTACCATCACCACAAATGGTGAATGGAGAGTATATATAGCATTGTAATAAGTGCTTAATTAACCTAAATCTGTGTATCTGGGTAAATTGTGTGTGTGTGTTTGTGTATGCAGGATGTGTGGCTCAGGATGGAGTCACATGGAGTGACATTTCTTATCTAGACCCATCTGTAGAATGTGCACATTGATCGAATTTAATGATTGAATATAAAGACATATTTACATACAGAGAACATTTATTTTTAATATAAGTAATCTGTTAATGATCAAGTATTTAGGTGTTGGTACCCCACTACTGACCTGAGCCAGAGTTTGATGATTTCTTGGTACTTGTACTTCAACTTGAACTTATACTAAACCTGGTAATTAAACCTGGTAGAATCGTGTGTGTTTGGGCACATATCACCTAACTGACCTGGACTTTGTTACTCCAGGATTATGGCTTTAAGCATAGCTTACCAGTATTGGCAAATGTCCAGTGCAGGCTTCAAGTAGCTTCTACCCGGGTGCAATTCTCAACACGTTCACCGACCTGAAAATCATGAATATGAAGCAAGGAATATGAAGCAAAGCTAACTGGAATGATCGATCCCCTCCAGGACTCGGAACCTTTACGGGATCCATTAAAGCCAAATGAACAGAAAGGATCTTACAGCAGAATTCTCTAGCATCGATTAAAGACCCTGCTGCATTAACCCGAATGACTATATTCAAGTTGATGGGGATGTGTAGCGTTTTACTTAGCGTTAACTAAAGCCGATTCTTTGATTTAGTACTCACTCTTAATTGAATGTGTCCACTCTCTCTGTGTCTCCTTTCACAATGGTGTGTTTTATGCACGAGTCATCTTCTGTAGTGCACTTAACTGAGGGGTGCTGGTGTAAATAATGCATGAACAAAAAGCCTGCAGTGAACTCGGAAGCTGTCGAGTTCATTTGACTTTGGGCACTGGCTCCAAATAGGAGCCACTTCTGCACGAGAAAATGTTTTGGTTGTCTTTAGTTGTCTCGCTACCACCCTGTCTCTCTGTCTCGTCACCACCCTGTCTCTCTGTCTCTCTCACTCCCCCACCATCTCTCTGTCACTGTCACTCTCCTTCTGAAATGCCCCCCTCCCCATGCGATTCATGCTTTGCATTCATTTTGTTAACCAGAGCTAATTGATCTAAGAGGGATGACAAGAAGTAAATTTAAGTATGAACCCACACAGATGAGGACTGAGTTTGCCTGGAAGGGCCTACCTGGTGCATGCAGATCTCCTGCCAATAGGGACTAATTGGCTGGAAGTCATAAGGGGTTGTCTTACTTACCTTCTCATTGATGGCTATTATTTCCCCAGTAATTCTAAACAGTTGAAACAGATCTGATCTTTTCCCTGATGTTAGCATATTTCCCTTTCAGATAAGAAATCCAGCCCTATTTGATGATCCATCACTCATGTGAAGTCGGTTTCTAGACTGAACCTGTGCTACCAAGTGCCAAACAGCCAACAGTTAACAGTATTTGCATTTGACAAGGCAAACATTTGGTGCCACCATTTGTATGCATTGGAAGAAATGGACAACAGCAAACAAGCAGCTATTTTCTGTAGTAAAAAGGCAGTTTGAATGTGCTGAGTAAACAGTGTCGTCATTGCCCTGTTCTTTTACAGGTGGCTTGGTCTGCTCCGTGGCCATAGGGCACAACTCCACATCTCCCAGACGTATAGCACACAAAGCTTTTGCTTTAAGAGGGCAAGTGTGCCGTTAGCTAAGCCTCGGGGCACTGTACGTATCCAGTTTCTCATGTGGCCAAGCCTAATCCCTGCTGACATACTCCTGCCTGAGCTCAAAATGGCTGCCTCCAAGATTGACGGGAGCCATGTTGGCTCCTCACAAGACAAACATCTTGAGTGCTTTGTTTCAGTGTCACGCCTGGACCTGATAGACACTTAGACCGAGTTTATTGCCGAATGAAGTAAACTTATCTTACGATGTTTCTAGCGTTAGGCAGAGAACATCATTGAAGGACCTCACGGACCACTGTCCTGACGTGGACACAGTGCTTCTGTCCACCAGTAGTCCTGAAAATCCTGCAGGTCAGAGGATGTAAGGTGGTAGCTATTAAGTGCACAAATTATGTTCGTTTCAAAAAGCCATCCCTCTCACCCTGAAACTAGGTTGGACACCTAGTGGTGTAGAGGTTGAACACAAACGCGAGCCTTTATGTGGTTTATTAAGAAAGATGCAACGATAACTACACTTAAAGACAATATCAAACACTGATAAACTAAAGAAGACATCAACCAAGTAATACTGACTACAATTACAGACAAATTAATGAAGAAGGACATGGACATAATAAATATGTAGCAACATATACAAACAAAGGCACACGAAGCAAACCTGCATACTTACAAACTAAAGAGACAAGGCATACACAAAACAAACAACAAGACTAGTAACAGAGACTGGACTGAACGCAAGAATACAAGACATGAGCTAACAAACAACAGAAAGAACAAGAGAATACCTAAGGCAGAAACAGGAACGAAACAACAGGGGCTACATGCAATTACCAGCAATATGCAGGGTAAAACACAGGGTTTAAATACACAGGCAAGACAAGGATTAAACGAGACACAGGTGAAACCAATGCACAAAGTGGGGACACAAGATACAGGGGCGTGAAGGCAGACTCAAAAAGGCATTTCAAAATAAAAGCACAAAAAGGAAAACCAGGAAATAAATCAGAACAAAAAGGGGTTGTCGTGGGGAACGTAACAACCCCATTCCCATACCTCCATTACACTTATATGAAGTCAGTTTTATTTGATTACTTTCAAACCAATATTCTGGGGGCTGCTTGAGTTCCTGTACTGTGTCGCTTTAAACACCAGCATACGGTGCAGTGCACTGGCTTTCATCTCTGTGAGGAGACAGCATTCTTCTCTGTCTCCTACTCATCCGAACACTGACCATACCGTCGCACAGTGCGGTTATTGCATCGCACTGGTGTCATGACAGGACTGTGGGAGGCACAGTCTGCCACAGCTTGCTGTCCCCTAAGAATCCTTTTTTTATTAATTTGTCTGTGTTAAGACTGGAAATACACAGTAGACGCAGGAAAGCGGATCGCAGGAGCCTTCACCTCAACAGCTCGACAGCGACAGAGACTCCCACTTCTTTCCAACAGCTGCTTCCTGGGTCCAAAAGAGGTGAAACCAAACCACATATGGTGTCCAAACTGGCTGTGCAGTCAACACAACAAACTCCACTAAGTCTCCTACCAGTCTGCGGATCTCTATTTGTAACATTGGCCTGAGTATTGAAATCTTAAACTAGCCAGCTTTAGTAAGTGAATCTTTCTTAAACTTCATAAGAACATCCAAACTTGTCAACAAAGTCATATGGAGTAGCCATGCAAACCCTGCTGCTCTGAAGACAGTACACCACAGTATACCCCCATACACTACCCAACCCTGTTAGCTCAACACTGCGCAAAGGAAATCACACACATCCCAAAATAAACAAGGTAATTCCAACCCTGTTAAATTCCCAGATACATTTTGATGGCAACTATGGAAAAAAGAGGATGTAACATTGAGTGTGTGGAAACTGTGCAAAGTAACGACAGACAGTAACACTACTCAACTTACTTCTATACTATACACTTCTAAAGAGATTACAGTACAAGCGTACATTAAGCATACAGCAAAGAAAGAACCAAAGTTGGAGGATGTAGCTGGTGGTAGTGGTGATAGGTGTCTTACATGTCTGCAAAGCTCACGTTGGTCTAGATGGCCAACTGATTTGTTCAGGTCAGGGGTGTACAAACTTTTTGCAATGAGGGCCAGATCTGGTAAAGTGAAACTGTGTGGGGACTAACCATTATCTAATTTATGCAAATAAGTGGACATGCCTCGTTCAGGTGGACACCGGTCAGTGCCAAAGGAAACACATACGTAAAGTCAACCAAATCTTCCTTGGCAAAATTAGTGGTGGTGTGATGGGCGAGGGAGGGTAAGAAAAAGAAGGAAGCGATCACGCCAGTCTCAGGGAAAATAGAGGATTTAATGAATAAAGGGCACCAACGCAAAACCCGTGACAATCCAAATGATAATCCAGATGAAGGATACAATAACCACCAGTCAACTGGTAAAAAGGCAAGACCTATATATAGTCAGACAAACGACCCTCAGGTGACAGGTTCCCTAATGGGCCACACCCACCTGAGGGATGAACACAACAACAGGACAACATGAAATCTCGCCGCAGGGGTAGCAGGGGGCCGCCGAACCGCGACAGTCTGTCCACACTGGGTTGGAAGACGTGAAATGTAAAGACAAGACAACGGGGAGTTGAACACTAACAAGACTTCAGACTAGGACTGCAAACCAGCCGTCTTGAACATTAACACCTTAGCAAAAACATCAGAAGCAGCTGCAAATATGGCCCTGCCTCTCCCCAAATTCTTCTCTCTTGTTTTCCTTAAGAATCAGAAGTCCCACCTCCACAATGCAAGCGGTCAGTTTCACTGGTGGAACAGGAAGCGTCTCATGAAATTGGGGAAAGAAAAATAAAAACACAAAACATGTCCCACCCTGTCTGGCATGTAACGCTGTCTGTTCATTTGTTGATTTGTGTGTTGGTTTATCTCTTTGTTTGTTTATTCATTTTTTTTTATGAAGACCAGCACTAGCCATCACAGGCTTCAAAGCCAATGCAGCTGGGGATGGAAAACAGGTGGGGGTGAAAGAGGGGGTGGAAGGGGGGAAGGTGGAGAGAGAGTGGAGGAGGGAGGTTTCAAGACTGAGGGCATATCACAAGCTAATGAGCTCATTTTTCCCCTTAATTCAGTGCTGTGAGGCACAGGCCAATGCTGTAAATGGAGTCTCTTTTTTTTCTCTCGCGTTCCTTTTGATAGCTACCTGTGACAGCAATTACAGGTCCCGCTCCGAGGCCTCTGTTGTGTTGGCAGCCTCGTTGGTCGGAGAGCAAGATTAGCCACGCACGCGGCCCTCTGCATGTGATCGAAGCCCCGCGTGTCCTGGTTCTCTCTGTTCACCACGGAGCAATTTCTCTGGAAGCATCAGACCCGTATCCATTGGCTCGGGCTGTGTTGCTTTACTCCTAATGACAGGCTTCTCAGATGGCACCAAATTCGTGATTCTTTGTTTTGGTCTGGTTGTGCCATCGATCCGCAGACAAAGAACAGCTTCTCCACTCAGCAGGAGTGAAGTTGGTGAGAGACTTTTGCTGGGCTTTTTACACTAGACTTCAGCTGAGGGGACCCAGAGCATTTGACATTAAGGGAATAAAGATGGCTCAGATGATGGAAATAAAACACAGAAGACCTTTTTCACTTCTTTCAGATTTTAATTCTAATTACAGTCATGTGAGATCATCATCATCATTATTATTATTATTATTATTATAAAAATAATCATTTTAGTAGTAGTAGTACATGGGCTGTGTTTTTTATCCGAAGTTGCTGAGCGATGCCAGCATTTTTGTCCATGACTAATTTCATTTTCCTTGGTATTCTCCCTCTTTAGCTTCGGCTGAGTCTGTGAATAAAGCGAGGGGGAAGACCCTGTTCTTCTGCAGTGTAAGCACTGACCAGCCAAATGGGCTTTGGGGTGTTTCAAGTTCCTGCTTGGAGCCACTGTGTCCTGGCTGGCTGGTGCATGCTGCCATGGCCACACAAGTCTTTGAATGGTCCCAGTCACAACAGCAGGGCCCAGCAGAAAGCAGGACATGTGCCACCACATGTCCTCTTTCCTGGTCAATTCACAACACGTCTTGTTTTGTCTTGAAAATCTTACTTTGTGGCTTTAAATAGACTGCGTATAATTTATTTTCTTTGTTCCGTGAAAAAAGAATCCGCTTATCGTAGACTCATTTCTCTTCTTCTTGCCCTGACATATAAGAGTTGTCTATATATTAGTCAGATGAGAAAACAAATGCGCATGATTGGTTTGTTCTTTTGTTGAGCTGTTGCCCCCCCCCTCCATATCATTTTCAGTGTATTAGCTCCACTTGCGCATTCAGTGGTTCAGAGTCGTCTCATCATTTTACGCCCTAGACCATATGAATGCAAATGAGCTATATGACCTTTACTTTTCAGTCTCAACACAAATATATGCAGAATGATTTAAAAAGCTTAACTATAACAGGGCGGGCGAGATACGGCCCGTTTTTATTGCTTCTGTAAAGTTGTCCAGTGTTGTCCATCTCACGTGTGTATTGTTCACGGCGGAGGCCTGACTGAAAGCTCCCTTGTTGCAAAGTTCATTTATAAGGACGGACTGCTTTTACTGCCCGGCCTTCGTCAACATGAAGATAATGTTTTCCCTTTGAGCTCCACATTTCACATGTTAGATACAGGTCTGTGGTGGAATTAGTACAAAAGTATTTAAATAAGCCATTAAGTCCCAGTCAAGTAATGGCTGCTACGAAAACACGCCTGCCTGGATCATCTATAGCTTTGCCTTAAAAGCACTTAACAAACTGAACTCACGTGACCTGCAGCACTCTGGTGTTTTCGGTGAACAGACGCACAGTGCCTGAATAAACTCCGCCATGCAAAGCCCACGACATGCAAATAAAAGTGTTGGAGCAAGTGACCGAGTATTAAAAACAAACACAGACGCTAGACCCCTGTCCGACAAGCTACTGCGCTTCAGTGCTTCGGTTCTGCTGTGCCAAAAAGTTGCCTAAGCTACGTTTTGTGACTAAAAGAATCGCTCCTCCCCATAGCACATGAAATTAATTTAAAGTGTCTTTTATGAGCGTACGTGGAGAGTTTGAGCTGAGGGTGCCGATCAGGTTGAGAGAATGAAGCCTCCTATGTTTTTAAAATGGCAGAGCAATCCTGTTCTCAGTGTTATTCTCTCTCTTTTCAGGTGGACATGCTCGTGCCAACCAAGGTCACCGGTGTCATCACTCAGGGTGCGAAAGATTTTGGCCATGTGCAATTTGTGGGCTCCTACAAGGTGGCCTTTAGTAACGACGGAGAGAGATGGCATGTATATCAAGATGAAAAACAGAAGAAAGATAAGGTACACTTATTATATCATCATATTGTCATGGTATCTGAGACCTTTTGCTCAGCCAAAGAGTGAACTGTTTTTAATAAGGTTCCACCTTGAAAGACAATTATTTTCAAGTTTTCAAGTCCCTGTCAAAGCTCATTCTTTAAACTTTCAAAGATAAAGACTTTTGTCCTTCTAAAGAAAAAAAACCCCACTAACAATATATGGCATCTACAATCAAGCATGGCGCCCCGAACAATGTGAAGACCCTTTCTTGCCAAACTCCATTTAGCTAAAAGGCTTTGCGAGGCCACTCTCTTAGCCCCAGTGCCAGCCCTTCTTATCTCAAGCCTTAGCATCCCCAAGTGGAACCCTTGCCCTCTGCACCTCCCTTTCTCTGACTGACTTGCATTCCGATAAGAGCACTGTCTGATAGCTTCGGCCGACGGCGCCACAGACATATTTGTTTATGCGTCTCCAACCAGTGCTGCGCAATATATCGTTTGTTAATCATTATCGTGAGTTTCAGCGGTATTGCAGCGGGCTGCACTGTGCCGGTGAGCCCTCTAACAAATCACAGATTTGTTCTGTTGCATTTCTGACCACTCTTTAACCATGACACATCAGGGGTCACCAGGGCATTTTTCAGCATATTTCATGGCATATTACAACTATATAGGAAATGTAGTAGTACTGTGTTTGTCCAGCATGTGCTTCTGTGAGTGGAAAGACCTTCTAGACCTGCATATTGCAACCATAGACCACTGATTTTGAAAATATGCCTACTGTCAATCCAGTTTGCTGCTCCTTAAAGTGAATGAACTATACATAACAATCTTCATGGAATCCCCTGCCCTTAAACAGAAATAAATGTAGTCTGTGGCAGGAGACTTATAAAATACAACATCCTTCACTGGATACTTGCTATTTTTATACTTCCAATAAATGGCCTATTTTCAAAGCCATTTGTCAGACAAGACCACTGTCTTTTCGCAAGAAGTTAATTTTGCTTCGAAAGATGATGTTCTGGCTTGGCTCTGTGGCTGGCAGAGAGCCAGAGAATCCGTTGGGAAAGATGAAGGGTATCGACAGTTCTGGATGATTGGAGCACGGCCCAGGCCTTGGCCAGCCCAGCCGAGCACAAATCTTTAGAGAAAAACAAGACGTTTTAAAGAGAGCCCTCTCAAACAGGGGAGGTGGAGAAAAACACTCACAGACCTTGCCCTGCAAACCCACAACAGCTCGGCTTTATTTCCATTTAAACTCTACAGGAAAAAAAAAATAGTTGCAATTTCTAAAATCACATTGATGTTCTAGTTTCTTTTGGCATTCAACAATACAGGTAGCCGGTACACGCAGGTCCGGTTTAACATGGAGACATAAAGAGTTCATAAGGTGTAAGGCCCACTCTACACTGGGGGGCCCGTGTCAGGCCGTGGTGGATGAAGAGGAATGGGACTCAGCCTGCTTGCCTACTGATGCGTCGTATGGATTTGGGTCGAAAGCTCGAGCTGTCAGGCTGGCCTATGAGCCTTTAGCTCCCCCCTTAGCTTCATGCTTTCTCAGTGTGAGACACGACTGCAGATATTTATGCCATGGCAAAAGACAGAGGACAGTGGTGAGGGTGAGAGATGGAAAATAAAAAGCATGTGCATTACTTAAGGCTAAATTAATCCCGCTTCGATTAATGATGGCCATCTTAGAAAAGGGCTTTCAGCAAATATATATGTCTTTTGAAGATTGTGTCCCTGCTTTGAAAAAAAAAAAAGTGGTTGGCAAAAATAAATAAATAAATAAATAAGCTGTTAAACAAGAGTAAAAAGAAAGAAAGAGTCCACCATGGAGAGATGAAAAGTGGAAATGAAACATTGTGCGTTGGGACCAAATTACAAAGAGCATCTGTTTTTTACTGCTCCATTCTGTTCACTCGTTCTGCCTGGTCACAGGTATTTCAACTCTTTTCACCTTTCAGGGCCTATTGGTAAGTGATCATTTTCAAGGCTTCCCACATCTTTGCTTTATCAAGCTAGAGGGGCCTTCAGGGATCTGAAAGGATATATATATA
Organism: Brachyhypopomus occidentalis; assembly: GCA_020368025.1. Lineage (NCBI taxonomy): Eukaryota > Metazoa > Chordata > Actinopteri > Gymnotiformes > Hypopomidae > Brachyhypopomus > Brachyhypopomus occidentalis. The sequence continues at coordinate 7,314,998 of JAGXOD010001382.1, forward strand.
TATTTTTTTTTATAGTTCAGTCAACTCAACCAGTATGTCTTTAACAGTGTGGCCACGGAGCCTCAGAACTGACAAAAGAAATGAAGGCTTCTGTCAGAAGGCTTCTCTCGCCTGCATTCCCCCAAGAGTTTTGATCTGATGTTATATGGCATAACAGATGTGGCTGTAATTGGTTGGTGTTTAAAGCTTCGCAAGGGTCAGTGACAAAGAGTTAATTAGCCTCCATAAAGATGTGGACTCCTCTTGATGAGGGTGGTCAACAGCACATTGGAAGGCAGTAAACAAATTTCAGTTGTGAGATTAACAGCTGATGAGTCAACCCTCTAACCTCAGTCTTGCCTCGGTTCTCCCCCTCGGGACACTCACGGGAGGCGTAACGTTCATGTTGGTCAAGATTAGCTTTGATTGGGTTGTATTTTAGTTCCCTCTCCATTGGCAGCTCAAAAAGCGAGTCCTTGGCATTTTGAAAGTCCTGGGAGATTGAAGGTGAAGTCTGACATTCATGTGTTGAACCTAGGAGCTTTCATTTAACTGCAAGAATGCCTGTGGTCATGTTTCTGTCGCCGTTTCCAATGGTCCTTTCTGTCCTATTGCAAAAAACTATCTTGTGCATTCTGTGTTTTGAATTGTGTCAGAACTGAAACCATTTTTCGTCTTCCTCAAAGTGATTTGTAAGGAATAATTGAAGCCGGGTCAGTAAACAGAAGATCCCATTAGATAGAGAAGCACTTCAGAAATTGTTTAACCAGGTTGGTTTGTTGATGAGCTGGAAGCTTCTTTTATTTGACTATTGGTTCTGGGGGTTAGGCTCCAACCCTGACTTGTCCAAGTGTACTGTTTTACACTTTAAACCAATTATTGATTTTTAGTAGCACTAGATCAGACTGCATTGTGAGGAATGGTCCATGCTGTTGACACAAAGTCACATAAACTTCTGATGTTAACAGTGTGTATGCACCCAAACTGCAAGTATGTGTGTGTGTGTGTATTAACACTAGCAAAATAAAACATGGTTCACAACATGGTTCACAACTAAACTAATCTAATAATGATAATACAACTAAACCCAACTTATGTTTAGCCTGTGGGGTCATTTAAACACATCTCCTGGAAAAACATTCTGACACAGCGAGATCTTTCAGCTGATGTGGAAGAACACGAGGGTTGTTCAGTGGGCAGAAAATGAAGAAGAATGGAGAATGGTGAACGGAGAATGAAGAGCCATCAGTGGAGCTATATATCCCAGAATCCTGTGCCTTGGAGTAATTCATACCCTTCTTCCAGAAGGACAACAGATAGTTATAGATGAACAGCAACAGTGTATTATTAGATATTAATTCAAGAATGAGTGTGGCAAGACTCTCCAGAATTGGCCTCTCTCAACCTAGTGAGTAGATACATCCAAGGAAAGAGAAATTGCCAATGCCACCTGGCAAAAAGAAAAGAAATCAGCTAGTAATAAGAAAAGATGAGATGTTTTTCTTTTAACATCTCATTTCCATCAAAACAAATTAGACAAAAACTTCAAACAAGCACTATAACACCTGTTTTTATATAATTTCACCCTATCCATCCACCCACCCACACTGAATATAAGACATTGATTTAATGGTCCATTAACTCCAATTAGCATGTTCACCTGTATTGGAAACCATATGTTACAACATTGCAGTAGCGTTACTGTGAGCAATGATTTGTAACACCACAGTCTCTGTGTGCAATCTTAATCAAGTCCCCAGCAAAGTACACGTGCCCATTACTAGCCTGACTATGCAGACCAGTCATTGCCAATACCAACCACCCACCAATGGCAAAGACAAATTTGAAAATCGTTCCCGACCCGCATCCCAAAGAGGTCAGGGGAACCCCCTACTCATGAAGCACTGACCAAACAGTAACAGCAGGGGGCGATGTCTTGGGGCTACCTCCACTGCCTGCCCCTGCTGCCCCTGGCCTGCCCCTCCTCAAATGGACCACCTGGGCTCATTGCTCAGCCTTCGCTAACCTTCAGCTCCCAACCAGTATATCTCATCTCATCTCATCTCGGATAAGATGCTGTCATCCCCCCCTGGTGACCCCCTGGTGGCCCATGAGTACGCATGACGGCACAGTACTAACATGCTACCCATGCTACAATGCAGGTGCCAGGCAACGATCCACTGTGCTGAATGAGCATCATCGGCAGAGTTGGATTAACGCCCACAGTGGGCGGCTAAACACAGCTCAGACACATAAGCTGTGTTTAAGAGTTAATTCGATGTTAATTCAGATGAGATTTAGCTGGAGGTGGGGGCAGAGATTTTACATAAAAAAAAAAAAATTCTGGAGCAAATATTTCAGCTTGATTTTCACAGTATCTTGAAATGAAAGTTGTCTTTGGTAATCTGTATCAACACAAAGAGATGGCAGATACTGTAGAAGAGATAGCAAGAGATAATTGCTTATGCAGAGTGGGCATAAGAAAGTGATATAACAAAAGCATACAACAAAGTGAGAGCAGATTAGACATTGTTGATGTCTTATCTTCTCAACACCAGAACACTGGAACATGGCTGAATCTTCACATGTTGACCTTTCTATCACAAACCCTGAAACACAGGACCTTAAGAATAACCAACTGCAATTATTGCTGTTATTTATGTTTCTATTCAAGCGAATGTGTGTAATACCACTGTTGTCATTTACAACAGCCATTCACAGAAGATAAATGTAAACAAAATATATAATGTGGTCGTTATGCTGATATAAGGGAAGAGCTAAAGACCTCTTTGTTAGGCTTCACTTAGAAGACTAAAGAGGATTTGCTGCTTTTGACTGAGCGTGTCATCATATAGTTCTATTGCTTAAAGATCTTTCGTTTTTTTTAATCCACAGTGTTCATACACAAAGAATAAAGCTGCTTTGTTATTTTTACACTGTCCAATTAAAAGACAGTGTAGCCTGCAGCAGAGCAGCAACACATCTTCCCCTTTAATTAAATGGTTTATATACAAAGGCGTTTTTAATGTTTGTCACAACTGTTGTGCATTTGTGTTTTAGGTGTCTTTCCTCTCTTCAATACCCGTTATTACTGAAACCTCAACGCAATGCTGTATGGGTATTTAGAGTGACATTATTTGCCATCCTATGCTCTAGCACCTCTTTTTATGTGAACACAAAAATCATATATTCTGAGGTAAAGCAGATAGCTTATTTTTGTAAAACACTATCACAAATGAATCATCTTTTAGAACATTTCCAACCACTAGAGCAGGACAAAAGAAGTTCACACAGGTTCTGTTCGCATGGTGTGTCAGTAGGTAAATAAATGAAATGTCTCCAACAGCAGTCAGCGTATGAAGAAAAAAAAAAGCACTATGGACCCATAGCTTTGATCCTGAAGTATTTATATTACCGTATCGTGATTCATGAGGCATTGAATTCTAGGCGCACCATTTTCTCCTAAGACAACCACCCTACGTTACTTGACCTTCTCGGCTGACAAATGTCAGTCCCGTTCTCTCATTAACTCCTTGGCGGTGGCCTTTTCTTAGCCAGCTGCTGTTGATGGAGCAGATTAGGAGAGGTCCTCACGGTCGTCCGCCGGGACCGGCGAGATCCTCCCCGTGCCTGCTGGAGATGCAGGGGATTCGCCAGGGGATCCGGCTCCATATGCTGGGCCCACTTCAAAGGCGAGATGTTTACGATCCAAGCAGCCTCATGCCCTGAAGAGGCTATGAAGTGATACTTAGTCCCTCTTGTGTGATCCTCTTTCCCTAACAAGATCTCTCCCTTTGAATGAGAGTAAAAAAAAAGAGAGAAAGATCACAACTGCTTCTCAGCCCCGGCTCTAATCCTGCCGCCTCTCCCTAACGCTCCCTCGACTTGCTCGCGATAATCGTAAACATTCAATTGCATGGAGCAAAGATTTATCTGATATCTCCAGAGTGCTACCGAGTCGTCAAGCAGGTGCACTGATCTGGAATCAGATAACACCCGGCACTGCACGGGCTCTTGCGTCCTGGCACAATAAACATATCTTGAATCAGCGCTCACCTCCTTTGATGTGTTTTATGAACGCCGGGGCCAGTTCCTTCTTTGTATAATCATGTGTGAATAGGACGTGTAAGGCATGGGTGCAATTGAAAACATTGTTAACCACGGTTTGCTGAGAAGGCCTTTGCCAAGGGAGGTGTCTCATTTCAGCAGTGCTCACTGTCTCAGGGACAGATGTGTGGTAGGGAAAGATGAACTCTCACCGTCAAAGTCGTCGTGATGTTTAGGGCTTGAATTCTGCTATTTATATCTGCCATTGCTTTTGTAATTATAGTAAGGGACACTCAAGGCCTGGTCCAGTGGATTTATCTCTCAAGTGAGATTTCTGTTACCTCCTGCTTAAAATAATTAGAATGGTTTCATGGAAATAACAGTCCAGTCCAGACCTCAGTCCAGACCTCAAGCGATGCCACCCATAGGCACATTTTTATCTCTATTACAGTCAACTTTGTGCTCAATTAGGTCCACATAGACATTAAATTACCAACAAAGCACACAGCATAATGGCAATTTTCCCCTTTTAATTATATACATTTTTTGATTGAATGAAAATAATAATTATTCTTTTTTTAAATAGCAATTTTAGTTACAAACTTTAAAGGATTGAATGATAAAGATTATAATGGTACTAAAGTAATTCTTAATAAAAAAACATAAAACCAGAATGTATAAAAAAAAAAAAAAAAAACACAATAAACTAGATATAGGCCTTCCTAACCTGAATGTTATTAATGGATTTAATATCGCATATATAGCATTCCTACTGTATAGCATCTTCTAATATATAAAATACAAAAATTTTACATACATTATATGTAATAAAGCTGCAGTATGTAGGGGGCTCTATTAGCAGAAATTGAACACAGTGTACAAAACCATGTTTTCATTAGTCTATAATCACTAATCATCTTTCTGTTTGTTAAGACCTACATGGTGTATCGCGGGAGGGCTACAAATAAAGGTGTGAACCAACAAGAACAAAACGTACATGGAAGCAAAATCAAAACATAGGACATGAGTGACACAAGGGGCGGAGCCAGACGTGACACATGGGCAGCACATCCTCTTCCAACAGAGGCACCACCATGCTTCTACGGTAGCCCAGAATGTTCAAATTTAAACAGTGGCTCTAGAGAGTGCCTTCATATTTTTTGCAGCAGTTTGATTTCTGGCAACTCTATAGCAGCCTGTGGAAGACGTAGAAAGAATAAGAATCAGTGGTGGTTGAAGGTGCTGGCTACCTGTTGTGTGTTGTGAGAAGTTTGAGAACACATTTTGATAAATGGAAGATTGTGACAAGAGCAAACAATGACAGGGCGAATCCTCATTGCCAAAAGAGCGGAGAACACGAAGAAGCAAAATGAAATCAAGGCAGGCGACGGCGTAAGACCAGGAGAACCACAGGCCTGGCCTTTCCCAAAGGGAAATCACTGACGAGCCACAGATATCTTCATCAGAGCGATGGTGAAGTGGCCTCTTTACTGTCGGAAAGGGCCATTTAGCATAAAGATCCAAGTGCCATTTTTGTTTGATACCTTTAGCTTGAACATGGCCATGGGTATAGTTACCAGAACAAGTAATGTTTTTCCCCCATGTCAGTAGCAGCGTTAACATGGTGCCTAATATTCAGATTGTTATTGATTTAAAAGCACTGGCTGAATAAAAATGCTCCATGTAAAACACCTCAATCAGAATATAAAGGACCAAACTGATAAAAATTTAAATAGGTTGCAGAGGGGATAGTTTACACTGTTCATAAACCAATAAAAAATAAATAAATATAACCATGTAAATGATTTAAGGTGAACTGAAATGCTATACGAGATAGGCAAAATATGCAGGCGCTTGACAATTGATTGCTTTAAAACAAATTGTGGAGCCACTGTGGAGTTTTATAGGGAGTAAGCGTAAATGTTTGGTGCTGTTGTCACGCTGGCGAGAGGACGAAGATGCTGAGTCCGACGTCGTTCGTTGAACAAACTTTATTCTCAATAAACATAGAGATTAGCGCAATGCGCTTTAAACATGTAACACACTCACACGACTCCAGAAACAAAGACGAGCACAGGACACTGTGCAAGCACACATTAAATAGACGAACGACACTACCCCCCTTGTGATGACGAGACGAGCCACAGGTGAGACTGAGGAACACACCCACACCGACACACCCACGGAATTACATATAAGGACATAGACAACATGAACACACGCCCAAAGGGAGGGGTCCGGGAGCTGTAGCGTGACAGCTGTTGCATTCTGGCCTATCTGCATCTTACCAGGACCCTGCCAGAAACTGCTATGTTGTAATAGTCTAATCTAAAAGTTATCAGAGCATGAATGAGCTTATCGGTGCCAGGTAGGGTTTGCGCTTTTATTTTGTTCCATAAATGTAATTTTATAGGTGTTATGAGACTCAAAAAAACCAGCGTGACGGGATATGACAAGGCCTTTTGTTCACACAAAAAACTCATCAAGGTTTTGAATACAATTTTCTTCTGCAGTCTTAATACAATCAATACTGCTCTTTATAGCAGTACAGTTTCTACTGAGACTTTTACATTTTGATTTATATTTTGGTTTGTGTAACTGCTGAATATTAACAAAACAATAAATGTACCTGTGCATCATCAGCATAAAAATAAAAGCATTGTGTTTTGTCAAATACACATCCAAGCGCCTGAATATTAAAGGACATAGAAGATGATCTAAAAGAGAACTATGTGGGACGTCACACTGTGCAGGTTTACAGTTTTATGTTCTGAAGATATACATTCTCACAGTCTGAGACATGTGCTACAAAACTGAGCACAATAGCCTGTATGATTCTGTTACAATGCTTCTGAAAGCCAGACCATAATATTTCATGCATGTTATTTCTATTTGAGAAATAGGTTTGCTCCAAAACCATCTTAATGGCTATATAGCCATATGGCTGGTAACATGAAATTAAGAATAAATAACAAATATATAACTTAGTATACATTTACATTATATTAACAAATATAACAAATATAAATTGTCCTCTAGATATACCAGTACCTTGGTGAAGATGAGAAAATTGGCTTTTAAAAGATCCTTGCTGTTTAAACGCTTAAGCGTATGCTGAAAATATGCAAGACATCTGACCTTTTAATAATGTAAAAATCCTACAAAGAATTAGGAAGCACTCAAACTATTGAATGCATATTTAAATTTTGACCCTTCACATCCATACCGTGTACGGTTTCTTTATAAATCTGCTCCTTATAAAAAGACCTTAAAAAGTCTCTTTACTTTGAAAACCTTAACTGATTTTGCCGGGCGTGGATAGGTTTCCTTTTTATAGATCCTCTCTGGGAGCAAAAGGTCGTCAGGACGTTGATGGAAAATTCAGCACACATTTTGTTTTGAGACTGACCTCTGTTAATATTTTTTTTCATTGTACATCCCTCCATACAGACAGAGCACAGAGAGAGAGAAAGAGAAATAAAATAATGGTTTCCATTATAAGTGTTATGAGTTAATGGGTATTCTATTGTATGAACAAGAAAACATGCCAAAATTATTGTTAGTTCTAAGCCAAACACCACAGATTTACTTTATAGAGGTTAAGCTGAAAAATTCTGGAATATTCCTTAAAGGAAGCAGAAGGTCATTCTGACTCAACAATCAGGCAATGCCCCTTTCTTTCTGTGTTGAGGTACACTGGACTGTCTATGTGCTTCAAAAGGAAATAAATCTACCCTTAAACCCCAGTGGAGAACTTTGAACTTTTCTGTTTGTTTTTTTTTTTTTTTTTTTTTTCATATTTCAGCTTGTTTATAGGAGTGAGCTTTTACTCTGGAAGCTTCCAACATGCAGCGTTTAAAAGATGATTTTCAAAAACCATTCTTAGGTACAGAAGAATGTTATTTTTAAATAATACAGTCTAATGAAGACATCTTCTGACCAAGCAGACGGTGTATTTTGACACGACCCCTGTTAATCACAAGCAATGGCATTGTAAGTCTTAGAAAAATGCAGAAATGCACAATGATGGGTTTTTTATCTCAGCATATTAGTAACAGACACTCAGTGTAAATATCAAAACACTTATTTCCCGTTGGTTAATTTTCACCACAGAACATGATTTAGAAAGATCATAAAGCTATGTATGTGCATCCTACCATTTGACTTCCTTTTATTTATTTTATTTTCCATAATAACTTATTCAAATGGAATGTGCCAAACTATAAAAGGCAAAAATCCATTTCCATTTATATATTTACTAGATTGCAAACAAAAGTCCATTAAAGTGAACTGGGCTAAAGTTCAGAAAGGCCCCCTACAAAAACAAAAGGACTCAAATCAGTTCTTTAACATTTCCAATTATTCTGCAGACTTTAACGGGGATTGGTCTTTGATGGAACAAAGAACCTTTGAACTTTTCACAGTCAAGATGTCTACTAGTGTTTGAAATTTAATTGAATTATTTTCTGCTGTTCTCTTGTAGGTCTTTCAAGGAAACTTTGACAATGACACACACAGGAAAAATGTGATAGATCCTCCAATCTATGCCCGGTTCATCCGGATCCTTCCATGGTCATGGTATGGGAGAATCACTTTGCGCGCAGAGTTACTCGGATGCACGGAGGAAGACTAAACACTCCCCCCCCCCCTCCTTTTTCTTCTTGGTACACTCCAGTACCCTATCCAGATTCAATATAAACTTTGCTCAGTCTGTAAAAAATTTCAGTTTCCAATGAAGTTTTGCAAACATGATTTTGAAGGTTAAGTTTCCCTTTGTTTTGGGAGGGAGGGATGGGTCAGGTGGGAGTTTTGTATGGTAAATATCATGTATGTCCTCTCAGTTTCTTGTAGTTCAAGTTGAAATTTGTTTCGAGTGGAATTCGAGTTGAAAACGTTTCGAGTGGAATTTTAGCACTTTGTGGATGGGCTTATGGGAAAGGGGTTAGGGTTATTTCACTGTGGTTCAAGCAGTGGGGCTCAACCACTGTACGGTGTCACTTTTGAAACAAAATGCTGTTTCATGGACCATAACAGAAACTAGCTCATAATCGAAACAAAGTTAACACACTTTTAAAGCACCACTAATATTACAGTATGATTTAAGATTTTCTTTTAACACCTTATCAAAATTACCAAGACAAAATAATAAGACACGGTTGTTGTGTAGACAAAAATATGATGCTCTTGTATTATATGTAAAACACTAAATTACTGCATGGCGCATAAATTACATTAGATGTATAAGACATTTAATCCCCTACGCATTGTATCTTTGCCCCTGATTAAACATTTCTTATCATTTGAATTGATCATTTTGAATCTAAATATTACATAAAGTCACTTGACAAGCCAAAACATTCAATTTTTTTTTAAAAAACACATAAAAGGGTTAAAAAGAAGTGCACCTAACTCAGCTCTTGCCAAATTTGGACAGGTATCGATAACATAGGAAAACGGTCAAGTGCACTTCAGAGACAAAGCTACAACTGTAGATTTGTCATGCGATACGTTGGCCATTGATGGAATGTTTTAATCTGGGAAAACTGTGTCCACTGAAATTACACATTTAGTATCCAGGGCTAACATGTCTCTGTTTTTCTATTAATTTATTTTGTTTGTTACGTACGTGTTATTGAACGTCAAATTGTGTCTCAGCATTTTCTTATTTATGTTCCTGTGTTTTGTTGCCTCTGTGTTTGCTTGTCGCTACATTGCTCAGCTACTGTATTTCTCCTTATTTTCTCATAAGTGTAAAATCCTCAGGTTAGATATCAGTCGCCCTCTTTTTTATTGATCTTTTGTTTCCGCAAAGATTATTTCAATTAAAAATCTTTAAAAATAAATAACTTCATAAAATAAAAGACATCATGTTGCATTTTCATGGGCAAATAAGCCAGCCCAAACCCCAAGGGATTAATAGGATCCAAAATACAAAATACACATTTTATAGCCAATAGAAATGTTGTTTTGTTTTTGTTGCTGTCTATTTCTTTCGTTTTCATTTGTTTTGGTTTTTTTTTTGCAAATACTTGACTCTTTCTTGTTACCATTTTTCCCCATTTCTACATATACAAAACATTAATATATTGTAATTTGAAAAAAGGTCATGGACAGAAAAGTTTGCAGTCATTACTTATTCGTTAAATGTCCAGTGAGCAGCATTGAACTGTTACATTTTCTGAACAATTCTATTGTTTATTTGTTAGTCTCACAGAAAATAACACATTTTAATGAGATAACAAAGGGTTAAATCACTGTCTGTCCTTTACCTTCCTCCATTTGTATTGTATTCTGAAAAGAGTGGCTATCTGTTCTGAAGAGAAAGGATAGCCACTGAGGGGTGTATTATAATAATATCCTAGGGATTCATAATTTGTACAATCTTGAATGTGATGTGTCCAAAAAAATAAGATAAAAAAACATTAACATTGTTTATCCACAGTATGGTGACATGAAACGTATACATCATGTACAGTTGGCATATATTTTCTAACAAATAAATGTTGCAAGGCATCATATATTTCTATTTGATTTCTTCTGATTTGTTACCATATATGGAGTTGATATGATAACCTTGTCTAACGTTTCCCTGTGTCTGTAAGGTTCTATTCTAACACTGTTCAAACGACTTGTGTGCACATTGTAACAGTTTTGTACAGATTTTTGGGGCCTATCAACCTAAGAAGACAACCCCTGAAAATGTCCACAGGCACATTTTTTTAAATGCTATGTATATTGGTGGGTCCAATGGTACAGTATTTCCATTTTATGTGCTGTGAATAGTGACTTTTGGAAAATGTGTAGAGATAAAATCAGGGGAACCCAATGGAACACACTTTATTTTATTTTATTTTTTTTACTTTTCCTTTTTGTTTTGCTTTGATTACTAAATATGTTGACTGCCATGCCTCTTTTTTTCATTCATGTTTAAAGCAAGTGCTATCTGGCAAAATGTTCCAATAATATGCTGATTAGTCAAAGCTTGAAGAGTGTACAGAAAAGAAAAGCCATTGCCACCAGTGAACCGCTCTTTGGTTTGACAAATAAAATGAAGTCTGTGAAAATCAGTGCGTTATTGCGCATTTTTAAGCATGCTGAAACATGAGTGCTTTCCTCTAACCCACTTTTCACCGTATGCATAACCTCTTCAACTTCAGCAGCCTTCATTTCGTCTGCGTTCTAGTCTTTCTCCAATTAGCTCGCTTTACCAAGCTAGCAGAATGGGTCTAAAAGTCCTGACGCATAACAATTGGATGCCCATTGTATTTAACCAATTAATCAATTACTGGGCGTGGGAAAGAAAAAGGTAATTACCTCATAATTCAGGTAAGTGAAGATGCACCAATTAAATCTCATTAGAAAACAATCTGTTTGACTGACCTGTCCCATCAGTCAATGCCTGGGCTGCAAAACATGACGTGTCACATCAAACATGCTGAGGTCTTTATTGAACCAGTCTTTCTTTTGCAAGCACCTCGTATTTAAAGATGGAGGGAAAATACTCCCTGTGCATTTGAAGTGAAGATCAATGGATTGGAGAGCTCAAAAAGAGCAGAGCTTGCACAAATATGCAACATAATATAACACACAAAAAATGTGCTTCACAGCATGTAGACATATTGTGAAGACCAAGCTTTGCTAGATCTCTGTGCTGCAGTAAAGCAATTAACTCATTTGGGTTCAGCTAGCAATTGCCTGAAGAATTTATATCAGTGAAAAATATCTGCAATTCTCTTTTCTGGTAAAAATGTAAGACATTTACAGCAGTTACAATGTCTTACTGGAAAAGCGAGTTTTACAACAGGTATAAATTCTCTTTATCAACCGTTCCAATTAGTTTTTTGTAGTATTATACTTCTTCTGTAATTGTACCTTCCCTTTACTGATGTGAACATCCACATATGAGTGTAACTTAAAATGCACTAGGACCCATGAAAGACTATTTAGGCTTGCTTTATCAAGACATACAATAGCATTTAAAATATATGCATATTCGAGGTGGTATTTGAAAGTTCATGAACCCTTTAGGAGGTCTCTGTTTTTTTGCACCTAAAAATTCAAGTTATCACCAGGCTTCAACAATCGTTACCCTACTTTGTCACAAACGTAGATAAACAAATGAGACAGCATTTGACTCATTTATTTATTGAGGGAAGTGATCCAATATTACATATGGGGGGCAAAAGTGTGTAAACCTTTACTTTCAGTATCTAGTATGAGCCCTTCTGCAGGAACAGCTGCAGCAAATCATTTTCTGGTGCAGTGGATGGAAAACTCCTCCATTTTCCAGATTCAACTGAGTTATGTTGGTGTGTTTCCTCACATGAACTTTTGCTTGTTTCAGATCCTTCCACAGCATTTCTATTGGATTAAGGTCAGCACTTTGACTTGGCCGTTCCAAAACCTAAACTTTAATCTTCTTTAACCCAAGAAGTTGGGTGCTTAGGGTCACTGTCTAGATGCATGACCCACGTTCTCTTGACATTCAGCTCTCAGACAGAGGGCCTGACATTTTCCTTCAGAATTTTCTGGTATACTCCAGAATTCATTGTTCCAATCAATGATGGCAAGCTGTGCTGGCCCAGATGCAGCAAAACAGGACCAAACCATGATACCACCACCACCATTGTTCTAATAGCTTCCTGGTTTATCCATGTGATCTTTAGCAAACTTATATGACTGACCATGAAACACATACTCAAACATGTGCTATGAAGGTCAAGTGTCGCTAAATTCCTGATTGTCATCCCACTGATCGACAAGACCAAATTTCATCTTCCAGTTATCTGCTAATCCATACTTTCGAATATTACATGCATTCAACTCCCTGCATTCAACTGTATCACTGTCATAATAAAAGTGGTTGCCTCTCTCAAAATGGAGAGGCCATTTGACTTATTTAGAATACAAACAAGCAAAGCAGGAAGAGTCACAATGGCTCTGGCTGAGGAACCAGAAGATCTGATCAACTTCAATGGTTCTTGTGTGAGTGATCAACAACCATCAAAGACAAAGGGAACTGGCCTGGACATGCAGGTGACAGAACTCAATTTGCAATCATTCACTATAGTTGAAACTGAGGTGGTAGTGTAACGCCGTGCTCGGCGCGGGTTTAAGGGGCGGACGCAATCGCTGAGGAGAATGAGATTTATTGACAGACATACTATTACACGAGACGAAACCTATACGTAAAGACATTAACAAAACAGAGAATACACTAGCAAACAAACCATGAACACGAAAGGGAACTTTTAGACTTACACGTAGCTGAAACAGACACAAGACAAAGACTAAACGCGAAGTACAAAAACAAGACGGAGCTTCTAATACATGGACTACGATAGTGACGACAAGGGCTGTAGACAGAATGCACACGAACAGGGCTGAAGACAAACGAAACAGAGCAAAGTAACAAGCAGCACGACATACCAGGGCATAGCACAAAGACATACGAACGAGGCAGAATACAAAGACTCACGACAGAGGCTGCAGACAAAATGACCAGCAACGTAACAAACCAGACAGGGAATATAAATAGAACCGAAAAAACACAAGACACCTGAACTAATTAACGAGGGGCAGTGAATACAAAATACGAGGCGGGGCTAAGACACACATGGCTACAAAAACAACACAGACACGAGAAATGACATGAGGGGGCGGGGCAGACCGTGACAGGTAGATTCATACTAAACACAGTAACAATGGTCAACACAATTGACATCGCATCCTTCACTGGAGGAGCTTAGGTGGGAGGTGGTATTTTCAAATGTATATAAGGTGTGCTCTTGTATCATTGGGTGTTCAGTCTAGCTCCGCTCAATCTGTAGTACATTAATGCACTTCACTACTGCTTTCATTGTAATAAAAGTTTTCCATTTTGCATTTTGCTTTACATCGCAAACACATATCTGCAAAGATCCAATAATTCAGAAGATTATACTACCACTTTTTAGAATTCCATTAAAACTCGAATTCAATTTACTTAAAATCATTTTAAGCAATAATATTGCCTTGTGCATTAGCTGTGAGCTGATTCACTCAGCGTGGGTATGCCTTCCAATAATGGTATGAATAATGTATAAAATCCCAAGATTGCATAGTTAGTATTTGAAAAGTACGACGAAGATTTAATTCAAATACAGCCTCGATTGTCTGTGCAGAGTGGGCTTCGTTGGGATGTAGTCGCAGATGGTGGCTCATCTGTGTGCACGCGTTGCCAGCCATCCCCAAACCTGCTCGTCAACGGCCTGCTTTCGACCACACAACCACTGCTGACAGCATGTTGCTTGCATGGCAGTGCACTCTCAACTCTGCATTAAATCTAAAAAGGCAGTGGCATGGATCTGGGTGCTGAGCTGCTGCAAGTTTAGCAGGCAGAGCAGTGTTTACAGGCTCTCAGTCTTTTATGCGTCAGTCTCCCTGCTGGGTTGAGCTGTCCAGGTCCCAGAAATAGCCGGCCAACTGTCCTGTGGTTTGAAACTGACCACTGATGAGGGACTGGAGGATAACGGAGGAGGAACGCCATTTGTGCATGGCAGACTGTAGGCTGTACACCTACAAATGGTTTCTATTATAATGGGCATTCTAAAGAGGCTAGTGGGTGTTTGTGTGTGTTAAATATATAAGCGCTTCTGTCCAAAATGTCCTGTTTCTCTGGAAACTTTGTGTATTTCACTACAAATTGTAATCTCTCTTTCTCTCTCTCTCTCTCTCTGGTGGATAGTATCTATTATTTTGCTGTTCACTTTTCCAGTGCAGAGTGTAGAAATATGTGTTATACTGAACTAGTATATCATAATAAGCTGGGTTTGGTCTTTTTATTGAGGGTTACTGACCCTAGCAGATGTTTTTTTAAAGAGCCACTTTCTCTTGTAATTTCCTTAAAAGTGCTATGAAATTAATATAAACAAATGGCCTGAGGTCTACTTCCCAAAAATGTTTGCTGCAAGAGACACCCTCGTTGTAAACATGGCTGAAGACCACGTCCTGTGCCTTGTCATCTGGGGATCTACGCTGGTTTGGGTCAAAGCTAGGCGGTGTCTGCGATAACTCCAAAATGTTGGACCACGTCATCTAGCATCACTTACAGCATCTGACACAAAAGCAACTCTGAAAGCGAATCCCAGCGTCCAGACAGGGCCCTGTCATGGTCACGTCACTCATTGGCTGCCAGACAGCGTATTAAAATGATGCGTGCTGCACAAGCTTATCAGCTATGCCACTCAGGGGGGGGGGGGAAACACCTTATTCTCCAAGTGTGAACCTGTGCTTTCTGCCCTTTTAACTCCGTCATTTCGATGCCTTCTGCTGCGTAAGGCCTTGTGGACTGTGACAGGGGGACAACTGTGCCTGTTGGCGTCATGGCAACCCTGATGGATAAATCTGTCACGTTCTCCAACACGTTCAGACAGTAATGCGTCCCGACAGGGCTGACACCTCCACCACCTTCACCTTAAAAAAAGGTTAAAAACAAGTCTCGAACAATCTGATGTCATGCAGAACACAGAGGGAAGCACATGTAGGCACATGTGATCTTAATTGCTTTGTTCAAATTCCCATGTGTTTACCATTTTAAAAGCCTTGACTTTGTCATTGTTTTTGTTTGTTGTAAATAGTTGCATCATAAAGGTGTTTATTTGTAGTTAATTAATTTGGCATTTGTTAGGGCAATCGTGTTGAATTAATTCAGAAATTTGCCATTTAAAGATTTGCATCTGGGAAGTGTGTTAGTTATTCTCCCCATACCATCCTTCTTTTTTTCTCTGTCTCACCTGTAGAAGATGCTTCTTTTTTTACGCTATATAAATATTCCATTTCTGTTTGGAATGCATACAGCACCAGTGTTTGCGTTCAGCTATGCTGAGTAGTCTTGGCAACAAGCCACCCCTGATTATAAAACAAACAGTTTGGCATGCCCGTATTAAAAATGCATGACTGTCTCGGAGAGTTAATGGGGAATCTGTGAACACTGGCTGGCATGAACACAAAGGTGTGATCAAATATCATGGCAAATATTCTTCAGTTTATGTTTTCTGAGTGTTCTTATCATTTGAGAAGGTTTTATTCCTCGAAACGTCCTTATTTATGCATGCAAAAGGTAGCTTTCCCCACCGTATGTGGCTTAAACTGCGAATAATCTCAGAATCGTCCTCGGGATCTGCACATCTCGCCAGGAGACTCTTTGAGTTGTTCACCTTAAATGTGCAAATACGGACGCACTAACCCTGCGCCACTCTCTTTCACTTCTGCATTCGGCGTGAGCCAAGAACCACAGGCGTAAACACAGTAACCTATCCAGCGTTAGCGCTCCAGAGAATCCGCTCTCCCCTTCTTCGTGATTACAATGCCATCTGCTTCTCTGCACGGCAAAGAAAACACATCTCGCTAAACGCTCGCAGCAAGCTTTCCACAAGGATCCAGCAGGCTTACCTCATCAGGTGTTGGGGGAAGGCGTTGTGTTATTCCACTGGGATGGCACTGGGGAATAAGGACTTATTCGGCTTTGGCATTGGCAGGCACACTTTCTAGAGAGTGGCGGAAAGGTACTAATTAAATTCTTAAAGAGCTTTCCGCTTTGCGCTTGACCAGTGTGGATCATTGTAATCTCGCTGCTTTTGAGTTAATTAAAAAATTGCTGGACGGGGGCATACGCACAAAGAAGGATTCTGGGGAAGGATTTTTTAATGTTTGTTTACCAGCAAGTAACAAGAAGGCCCAGACATGCTCCTTCCACTTAGAACATGGCAGGCTTTATGGAGTAATTCTTCGGTAAGAGCGTAAATATGTGATCTGCCTAGCAAACAGCTGGGTTTATGTTTAGCTCAGGAATTACAGAAGTTTGAGGTAAGCGGGTACAATTAAGTGTGATTTCTATGTTGGAGGTAATGCGAATGACATGGCTCAGGAACAGTGTAATTTGCAATTCTTCATAACAGTTTGGCCATTTTGAGTGTGTCTAAAGGCTAGAGCAGGTTCTTGAAACTAAGTAATTGAAAGTACACAGAGGTTCCATAGAAGTATTGCTGACTGCTAGTTCCCTGCACCAGCCAATGAGATCACATTTGAAAGCAGCCAGTCTTGGAGAGGAGCCTTTGAATCATTTTAGTCCTCAAGGTTGTAGCATTTAAAACAATTGTTGAGTTTATCACAGTAGGACAACCCTTCTTGCTTGTACATGGTAAGAAGAGTCCATGAACAGTACTAGCATTCTATCACAGCCTTTTCAAGTGATTGTGTGACTTTTCACAATTACAAAGAAATCTAAATAGCCTTGAGTGAGTGAGTGAGTGAGTGAGTGAGTGAGTGAGTGAGTGAGTAAGTGAGTGAGTGAGTGATTGATTTACAAGCCAGGTCCATGAGGTGCTTAAAAATATCACACCATCTCATTGTAAAATTCTCATTACAGTTACATTTTCCAAAGAATATAACATAAACTAATGGTCTTGTAGGATAATGAAACATCTATTACTCTCCATACTACTACTACTAATGATAATAATAATAGTAATAATAATAATACAATAAAAATATATTCTATTCATAATTTATCATTATACTCATTTCCACTCTGATTATTAATAATCTTATCATAAAAGCTCCAAGCTCATTGTCCTGGCATCCACCTGCTTGTGCATTACCAGTCTCCGTTAGGGCAGAGCATATAATATATAAATATATTGTATATTTTAAATTGGATAT
This sequence comes from Brachyhypopomus occidentalis, assembly GCA_020368025.1. Taxonomy (NCBI): domain Eukaryota; kingdom Metazoa; phylum Chordata; class Actinopteri; order Gymnotiformes; family Hypopomidae; genus Brachyhypopomus; species Brachyhypopomus occidentalis. Next base: position 7,332,725 of record JAGXOD010001382.1, read on the forward strand.
ACAGGCAGCACTAGTGCCTTCCAAGGCTGTCCCCTCTGTCCCTCCCCCACCATCTTGGTCCAAACTGTGGTAGCTGTGGAGTTCTTCAAGTTCTGGGAGCTACATTCACCAGGGACTTGAAGTAGGACACCGACATTAACTCCATTGCTGAAAAAGTCCAACAGAGAATTCATTTCCCACAGCAACTGGGAAAGTTCCGCCTACCCCAAGAGCTGTTGGTCCAGTTCTACACAACGATCACAGAATCAGTCATCCCACCTCCACACCAGTCTGGTTCAGTTCTGTAACCCAACACGACCTTCACAAGCTATAAGCACATTTTTGGGGATCCATTTACCAGCAAAACTTGGAAACAGGCAGGCAAAATCAATGCAGACCTCCCTCACCATGGATCTCACCTATTCCAACTCCTCCCCTCAGGGAAGCATTTCAGTTTTATGAGGATCAAAACTAACAGACTACAGGAAATCTTCTCCCATGCCATTAGTCTCACGAACAATTAATGCATTTCCTATGGTAATTCCCCCTTGCACTGTTGCCTTTAATCCAGTATGTTATAATCCTGTGTCCTCTATCTGACTGCTGCATTCTGCACCGTCTACAAATGGTTGTCTGTGTGCCTGTGTGTATGCATGGGTGTTTGAGACTGCACATCCTCCTGTTGTGTTGTGAGCTGCACTACAATCAAAGGCAAACAGCTTGTGTGTGCAAAAATATTTGGCCAGCAAAACCCCAGACGCTGATCCTGATGATGTCACGACTCCCATTGGCTGTTCTTTGTTGATATGAATTAGCGCAACAACGTTAGCTTCTCAGGTTTTTAAGATCAAAGCTAGGTCTCACGACTTAATCTATGATACGGGGCTGAACCCAGGGCAAACACACAAAGCGCAGAGCAGCACAGATGGCCCTTGCCCTGACTTCAAATGAAATCCATTTGTCCTATTGTGCCTCGATATGGTCACTGAGTCCATGTGTGACAGGAAATAAATGGGAAGACACATCCTGTGTGTTATAGGGCATCTGCACACTGGAATGGAGAGGCAGGCAGGGGGGCGGAGTTTTAACCGTAAACATTATAAACATATGCAAATGTGCAGCCCTTGTACCTATAGCGGATCTGCTACCTGCTTTCTTAGACCTTCCAATGTAGGAATAAAAAGAAGTGAGCTGTGGTGAAAACACTACTGTGCCACTGGAAGATGAAGAAGTGATGAAAACATAGCTGTTAAAGCAAACGCACTGACAGACAGGCAAACAGCTGCATGCGGCGAAATCTAGGAGATTGTACCCAGAGGACTGACAAAGTTCTACAAACTTCTTTCAGGAATGTCAATTGTATTAATGTGGCAAACAAAGCAGTTTATCCCGCCATCCTAGACTGAGGAGACATTTACCAACACGATGACATTTACAGAGAGATAAAGTTCTTATACACTCTCATGCTGTTTATCTCTCTTTCCTGCTCTTTCTCCCACTAGCCCTCCCTCTTTCTCTGTCTGCTGCTCCTGAATTTGTAACGACACTATTCATATCAAGGATTCGATTTTTTTTTTCTCTACACTTACTAGAACAAGTTATTAGCTCCACACTGGCGGTCTGTAGACTCATTTACCTATTTGTGAACCCCAGCTTCATTTCACCAATGGGAAGACCACATGCAAGTCTCATTAAACCATCTTGTCAAGTCCGCGGGGAGGCACTGACAGAACCGGGTCAGCTGTGTGCATAGGCTAAATCCCACAATATCACTACTGTGTAATGTCGTTTTGGATGGGGTTAGCTGTAAACCTCTTAAATGGGCCATGCATGCAACATGTGGACAAGGGAAGTTACACTTGTTTTTTGTTTATTTTCAGATCTAATGTCTATGCCATGCAATATCTATATTTTTGTGAATCTTTTCATTAGTTGCACTGGGGCTTCAGATCGGTGTTTGATCCACAAGGGCATATCAGAATCATCTTGTATTAGAGGGTCGCCTCTCCTGAAGGACAGACTTCTCCGTTTTCTGGCTCTCAGTGTAAAGTGCATTTACACTGATATTTCTGATAATATGAGTCATGGCGCTTCGCAAATAAGCAAACATTTACTGATTATACATGAATATCAGGCTGTAACAAGCTAACCAAGTAGGTAAAACTGGCAAGAGGCAAAATGGAGAAACATAAGACCAGAAACTCAAAGTACGGTAAGGAACAGCTTGGAAACGAGAGGTCTACATTGATGGGCAGAGTGAGGCTTAAAAATGGCAGCTACATCATTATTTAAATACAGTGAAACATTAGGAATAAAATAGACACAGGAGGTATCAGTAGACAGGGGATTTTGGAATGGACTATTATTATTTTTTCTTTGAACAAGGCTTCCAAGAAGGGGGTTTGGGAGAAGTGATTCAATGTGCAATATGAAGTCCAGACTGTGGTACCAGAGTCACATCCATGACAGTGAATTATTTTATATAACATACACTTTTTGGCTTAATATAAAAATATGCTGAAATCACATACTCTGTATCAGTCTATATGCACACATAAAGAACCCATTATTTCACATGTGCTTATGTTATTCTCGCTATGTTATTACACCAGGATGTTATTCACACTCACATCCTGACCCAAATACAGTAGACTATGAAACGCTTGAAACACGTAATTGCAGTAATTCTTCCAAAGAGATCAGAGATCAGAGATCGGAGATGCGCTCTAGACAACGGCATCATGGCTTCCTTGACACAGCGAGCTACATGGCAGGTCACATACCATCGCAGCAAGATCCCGCGCTGACGCGATTCTCGTCAGTCGGGTATTTCATCGCCAAGTCAGCACCCAAAGTCCAGTCTCCAGCGGCGCTGTTGCGAAGCGTTCCTTGGATTTTTACCTTCCTGACAAGCCAAAACAGCGATAGGCAGATGTGGAAGAGAACTGAAAAAGTGGATTCACTGATAGCCTGCGCTGAATAAATCACGGGGCGTTTCTTATTAAATGTAAATAAACCGTTCACGTCCTAATACAGCCTGTAGTTCTCCTCGTCAAACTTCACTACGGCGCTATGGAAATAGCGTGAGCTGTTTCATGAGCAAATGTTGTTGCGGAACCAGCACCTGAATCCACGCTAGATTGAAACCGGCCAATCAGTAATGAACAGTGGAGAACGAATGTATATGCAGACGTGTCATTTGGAAGTCTAAACAGCTGCAGTGGAATAACGCAGTAAGAGAAACAGGACTCAGTTTGCCAGTTAATACTTTGTGGCACACAATACATTTTTGAAGCAAAGACTTCGTAAAGGTTTCTGCTTCTACATGCTTCTACTGCTCCTAAAAGCATGTCAGTCAGCATGTGTGTGTGTCTGTGTGTGTGTCCACTTTATTAAAGTGCATTGACCCAAGAAGAATATATGGCCTGGACACACCACACTCAGGGTGACACTGGATTGCTGCCACACTGCACACCGTTCCTGTGCTCTCCTGCCAAGATTTCAGAGATCTCATTTCTGGCCAGGCCAGCCGAGCTCTGCCATTGGTGTTGCTATGCTGACACCTTGTTGTGTAACCAAGCTGTTCCACTTTGCTTTGGGCTCTCGCCAGGTAGCTCGTCCTGATTTGAACCTGTCCTCGCTCTCTGCCTGAGGCGCACGCTGACCACGGGTACGCAGACGATCTGTAATGAACGGTTTAATTTGAAATGCATAAAATGCTTGATGAGTTTTAATAATGGAAATAGTCTCAGCAAAACAATATGAAGAATAGCAAAGAGAATCAGGGCTAATTGGTGCGGTTTACATCCAGACAGATGCCACTCGTTTCAAAGCTCAGTATGCAAACGAAGTACATCTGCGTGCGAAGCCCTCCTTGGATGTTGTCGTACCTGATGGCACCAGATGGGGGGGATTTTAACAAAGATAGAGGGGAGAGAGAGAGAAAGAGAGAGAGAAGTGTGAGTAGGCAGCTGACTCCGTGGCTCCTTCTGCCCCAGCCTCCGCGGCGGCTGGGATCTGCGCGTTTGAAGAGTTGACGGCTATTAAGCAGCTTCAGGAAGGCTGGCGTTAGGCGACCCGGCTCCGAGTAGCGAGGCGCGCCTGCCGTGTCTGCCGGAGACTGTAGACATCTCAGACTGGATGGAACTCAGGGGGAAGGACAGGTTTCAAAAGGCTATGACGGATGTGCGAGTCGGGCTGGACTCTGCACCTGTGTGACGTGCTCCTGCGCAGGAGGGTGGGGCACTCGGGACAGACCCCCAGGTTCGGGGTGGTGGTGGGGGGGGGTTGGGGTTGCACATCGGTGCAGCCGGGGGTCTGAGAGTCGAAATCGAGTGTAAAAGTGGCTGTAATGGGTTGAATCGCATCCATATTCATTGTGCAAAAGAGAAGCGCTGAGAGCACTTATGCCCGCATGTTAATTGGACCGTGCTGGCAGAGTACACGGTCATCATTACCGGTCAGTCGGCTGGAGGTGTTGGTGTAAAGGCAGGTTGTGGGCTCCCACAGAGCGGACCCCGAACATATGCTAATGAAAGGAAACAGCAAACTCACAGCACACCTGAAGAGGCTAAAGATGACAGATGACTCACACTCTCCTGTAGATGATCCTGTGCATTATTATCTCTAATGGAAGAAATTTCAGAGGACTTAAAAGTCGTGCTTTTTCTATGAATGTTCCCTTCCTGAGATTCCACTGTGTTATGGGGGGGAATGATTTTCCCTTTTAAAAATTTAATTATACAGAGGGAGCAAGTAACGAGACGGAGAGAGGGGGAGACAGTTCCCAAGGTTACTCACACTGATCCAGTACTTTGTCATCTAATGACTTTGAGATTTAAATATGTTAAAAAAAAGTGTTTGATCTTACATTTTTCCAGGAGGCATGTGAATCTTAGCTATCACATTTGCATGGACAGTGGTACTTTCTCAGACACACACACACACACACACACACACACAACGGCCATCTCTCTGTATTCTGCAGCTAGCTGGTTCACATATTGTCCAGCATGCTCTCTGGACCCAATTAAAATCACGCCATACAAATAAAAGACCCTGAAGATGGCTGTAACGGCTGGCTCCGCCCTCCTCCCCTGTTTCTGTGTCGTCCTTCTTGTCCCGCCCTGTTTCCATGGTTACCCTTCTGTTTGTCATGCCCTGCCCTAATCGTTCTCAGCTGTCTCTCGTTGTCAGTTAGTATTTATATTCCTTGTGTGTCTCTAGTCTCTCGTGGGTTATTGTGTATATGTCATGGTCTATGTTTCTCATGTGTTTTGCCTCGCGCTCATGCTTGTTCTCCGTTTTGTATCATAGCTCTGTTCCTGTGTTCGTGTAGTTTCTCTGGCTTCCTGGTTCGTGTCTTGTCCCTGTGTTTCGGTAGGTTATTAGATATTTCAGTTGTGCTGTGTATTTCTGTTGTCTTGTTCTTATGTTAAAACCATCCTCTCGTTTTGTGTCGCCTCGTTCCTGTTTAGTCTGTCATAGGTTTACGTAGTCTCCTATCACATGTGTGTCGTAGTTTCTCTGTTTGTATTCGGTTACTCGTTCATGGTTCACCTGTCTGTTTAGTTGTATTAGTGCGTGTGCTTTTGCCTTCGTATGTCTATGTGTATGCTGGTTGCGTTGCTCCGTTACGTTTATGTTTTTGTGTATTTAATGTTATTTGTATCCTTGTGTTAGTGTAGTCTCCCTATTTCGTGTCTATTCAAATAAACCTCGTTCTCCTGCATCTGCGTCCCGCCCCCTCTGTAGTCAGACCGTGACAGAATAACCCACCTTTAAAAGGACGCAGCAGGAGAGGAAGATTCTGTTTGGCTTACCCTCAACTATGGACAACATTAAGGTTAGGGACCTGGTAGACATTTTCTCACCCTTTCTCACCCAGGGGGCTACCATCCCTCACACGCTGCCCAGATGGATATGGGGGAGAGGGTTGCACAGCAGACGGGTTCGCGCTACAGTGCAGACTCTACTTCCAGTTCCTGACAGCCCCAACAACTCCAGACGCTGCACTGGTCGTATTTATGAGGTCCTTGCTCTCGGGAAGAGCTCTAGAATGGGCTGACATTATACTGACCAACAGGACTGAGATAGCCTGGACAGTGTCCGGCTTCTTAGATCTACTGCAGGCCAGATTTTCAGGAGTGACGCCTGAAGCTCCTAGAAAATTTTTGGAGGGAGGCTGCCGTGCCGCCAGCAGCCAGGGAGAGTGAAGACCCGCGACCTACAGCCGCTGCGGGCCCTGCAGACCTGCGACCTGTGAACGTACCCAAGTCCCAGACAGAGAGCGCACCCGAGGCCCAGGAGTGGCCTGCGAGCGCACCCGAGGCCCAGGAGTGGCCTGCGAGCGCACCCGAGGACCAGGAGTGGCCTGCGAGCTCACACGAGGACCAGGAGTGGCCTGCGAGCTCACACGAGGACCCGGAGGGGGTCACCTTCAGTTCCTGTTCCCGTGACCCGGAGGGGGTCACCTTCAGTTCCTGTTCCCATGACCCGGAGGGGGTCGCCTTCAGTTCCTGTTCCCACGACCCGGAGGAGATCGTCACCCGACGTTCCCGTGCCCACGACCCGGAGGAGGTCGTCACCCGACGTTCCCGTGCCCGCGACCCGGAGGGGGTCAGCTAACGTTCCCGTTCCAGCGACCCAAAGGGGGTCGTCGCCTGATGTTCCCGTGCCCGTGACCCGGAGGGGGTCACCTGACGTTCCTGTACCCGTGACCCAGAAGGGGTCGTCACCACCCTCGTCGTATTTCCCTGTGACCCCGGGGGGGTCACCGGTGTCTCCCGTCCCCGCTGCCTGTCGGCGGACACTTCCAGTTCTCACGCCTGTGGACCTGGACTTGTAAATGCATGTCCTGTTAAGACTGCCGGTTCAGGCTTTGTGCCCAGTTTGCCTTTTGTCCCCTGCTCCATCCCTGGTTTTTTGTTGGTCCCTGTTCCAGTCGTGATCTCTGTACGTGTCTGCATACCTGTCCTTGTGTCTGTGTCAGGTGGTGTGCTTTCTGTCCCTGTCCCCGTGTCAGTTCCCCAAGTCACTTTACACTTTGTCCCCGTGCATATGTCCGCCATCCATCACATCCTCGCCACTGTTACATCCTCAGTCTCTGGCCCTGCTCCCGTACCTGTTCCCAGTCCTATCCCATCCAGTCCTGTTCCCAGTCACCAGTTGTTCCCCAGTACTGTTCCTGTGTCTCTCCCTTCAGCTGAGCTCATAGTCTCACGTTCTGTTCTCCCTGCCCTGCCGTTTAGTCCCACAGCCCCTGGATTTTCCCCTCGTCTTGTTTCCCCGGCCTGTCCAGTTCTGTCCCGCCCTGGGTCTGTAGTCCCCATCCCTTACTGTGCCCCTTGGGTTGCTACTGTGTCCTAGTTTCTTGTTTTCCCCTGTTCTGTGTTTTCCTTGGTTTTGTGTGTGGGTTGTGTTTTGCATGCCCTGGAGAGGCACGTTTTGGGGGGGGGTTTCTGTAACGGCTGGCTCCGCCCTCCTCCCCTGTTTCTGTGTCGTCCTTCTTGTCCCGCCCTGTTTCCATGGTTACCCTTCTGTTTGTCACGCCCTGCCCTGATCGTTCTCAGCTGTCTCTCGTTGTCAGTTAGTATTTATATTCCTTGTGTGTCTCTAGTCTCTCGCGGGTTATTGTGTATATGTCATGGTCTATGTTTCTCATGTGTTTTGCCTCACGCTCATGTTTGTTCTCCGTTTTGTATCATAGCTCTGTTCCTGTGTTCGTGTAGTTTCTCTGGCTTCCTGGTTCGTGTCTTGTCCCTGTGTTTCGGTAGGTTATTAGATATTTCAGTTGTGCTGTGTATTTCTGTTGTCTTGTTCTTATGTTAAAACCATCCTCTCGTTTTGTGTCGCCTCGTTCCTGTTTAGTCTGTCATAGGTTTACGTAGTCTCCTATCACGTGTGTGTCGTAGTTTCTCTGTTTGTATTCGGTTACTCGTTCATGGTTCACCTGTCTGTTTAGTTGTATTAGTGCGTGTGCTTTTGCCTTCGTATGTCTATGTGTATGCTGGTGCGTTGCTCCGTTACGTTTGTTTCATGTATTTAATGTTATTTGTATCCTTGTGTTAGTGTAGTCTCCCTATTTCATGTCTATTCAAATAAACCTCGTTCTCCTGCGTCTGCGTCCCGCCCCCTCTGTAGTCAGACCGTGACAATGGCATCTTATGGTTCCTCAACAATGCAATTTCAAACGCAGCCATCATGAAAGGATTGCATATAACCACATCAAGCTCCCTTGGTGTGTTTTAATGGACATTAGACTTACAGATGAGGCTTGACAAAGGGTCAATGTAATCGTTCTTCTGCTCATGTTTTTAAAGACATTTTAGTTACAGTGCACATCCACTTTATAGGTTATCTTTGTGTTATTGGCAGCAAAACATATATTCCACTTTTCAAGTTAATAAATATTAGAACACTGCCTATAAGGAGGTGAGAGACCCAGACAGACTCTTTTTCTGGAGAAAAGATAACCATTGAATTCATATTTCTCAAAGGCCCTGCCATGAGTAGTGATTTACAATTACAAAATGTGAAAAACTGTTGCACGGATAGGCTAAAACTATCAAACTGTGCTACCATTTGCACGTTACATTTTGTCAAAGTCACATGTTAACAACTTGCAAAGCACCGTTATGCCTCACCGCTAAATGTTGTCCGTGTGAGATACAGAACACTAGAGAAACAGCGATAAATAAATAATTTCAATATATGTATTCCAACTGTTATAGGAAACGTCACCAACGCCAATGTAGCTCGAATAAACAACTTTGTAATCCTTGTGTTAAGCGCCCTTCTCTCTATACCTTTTCCACCAACAACTAAGCCAAACCTCCCAGCCCGGCTCACTGCCCACTCACGTTACATACCCGCAGACATCTCTCCACTCTAAACCTCTCCCCAAACTGGAACACAGAGCCTGGATTGCTAATTTGCTTTGCTGAAGACTCCAGCCGGTGTTCTCCACTGTGGGCGACCGTGCCGGGTAGGCGGATGGATAAGAGCCTGTTCCAGACACCCAGAGAGCAGCTCATACCACCTCCAACCACCCCCCCCCCCCCCCCCAACCCCCACCTCCACCCCATGGATGAAGCTCTTGGTTCGAACAGGTGCCTCGTACAGCCCAAAGGCAAGGCGCTTCTGTTCGTTGTGGTAAAGACGGAGGGGGATTTCGGCCTGGGACGAGCTGCTTTAACCAGCTGCGGCATGAGCGACGGAGTAGGTCAGCTTTTCGAAAGAAACCCAGCCGTGGTTCCCGGACGCCCGGGTCTCAGGAGATGAGATTCCAGGCTGAGGGCATGGCACGGCGATTAGCGAGAGTCGCCGAAAGAGGGGTATGCTTCTCGCTGCGGTCACAAAAACAAGAAGATCTCCGAGCACGGAAGCATTCCGGCGTTTCGAAACTCGTGCACGGAGACTTGGCCCCTGTTGAAGAACACTATAAATCACTTTAAAATCTTACCCAGGTGGCCCAAGATGAACTGTGACTGCCACAGATCCCACCAAAGCTTCATGGAGCTGCAGCGAGGCAGGAAATGACAGCAGCATTAGAGAGCTCTCCGTCTCTCCGTCTTCGTCTGTCTCTCCGTCTCCGTCTGTCTCTCCCTCCCTCTTTCTCTCTCTCTCTCTCTCTCTTCCCCTCTCTCAATCCGAGCTCCCACCGACCGCTTTAAATCTCTGACATCAAAGCTTAATGTCAAACATTTACAGCACCTCTGAAGTCTTTTAAAACAGCCTCGCTGGTGTGGGAACGCTGATCAGCGGGGAGTGATATATTTTATATACAATAAACCCCAGCAAAGTATTCTGGGTTGCAAAATAAAAACAAAGAATCACAAAGGCATTTTGAACAGAGACAGAGAGATAGAACCACAAAGATAACTTCCAGAACAGTTTCCAGACAAATGTCTCTCTAAAAAAAAAAAAAAATCTGCTAATCTCCTTTGGGTCTCTCAGTTTTCATCCTTTTTCGTTGCAGTCTTGATATCACTTTCTCTTATCCTTGAAACAGCCCTTTGGTATGTGGCTTTCTTTTCATCTTAAATGTTCAATCACTTTTACTGTCATTTGAGTTCTGTATCATTTGTTTCAAAAGCAGGCAGTACTGATCAAAGGACAGCGGTCCGCCAGCCCTTATAGGCCAGTAGTGACAGTGGCTTGTTTTAATACACCCCAGCAACATTACACCAGCCCACCACGCACAACCACGCCACTACCGTGCATAATGTGTATAAATTATATACCGTGTATCATATGTATAACCTGTGTACGGTGTATGTCATTGCATTATCTACCTAGGTAATATCAAGTTTGCAGTCATGTTGTCGTCTGTCAGATGGGACAGAGCATGGAATAGGTATAGAAACTATGAAAAAGTATTTTACGAATCATTAGTACATATTCACTCTATTCACTGAATTTACTGAATGCTCATTTTACAATTGTACAATTACTCATGAAAATAAAGAAATAACCTGAACTGAACCCTTTTGGAGAACAACAACAACTGTAATGACGCATGTCGGTTTGCATTATATGTTCGCAGGAAAGATCTTTTTTAGACAAATGGAGACTTTATCAAGTGGACAATTATATGTGGTAGTGAATACAAAAAAAAATGGTACTCTGTGATATTTCGTTCAACATTCATCATTTGACCTGTGTAAAGAGGATTTCCACCCCCTCTGAAGTTTGTTGCCTTTGAGTAACACGGGTTCACCAGAAAGTCCTTCATAGCAAAAGCCTGCACGTACTTCCTTCCCACGTCTGCCATCGACCATTATTCATCACCGCTGCCTTCCCGTGATGATGCGTGTTAACGGGGCAAGACAAGGCCATCAGTTTTTATTAATTTGTCAACAAATCTGCATCGTGTGACGGGGGCGTCATCTGCGCTGACCCCCTCTCTGTTCCTGAGCCGTGAAAAAAGGAATCAGGCAAAGCACAGGAGTAGCTGCAACATCCTGTGAGCCTGTGTGTGTGTGCGCGTGTGATTAACAGAGACGGAAAACACAGAGAGAAAGGAACGCAGTCCCTCCTCCATTGCAGTCACTCTTTAACCAATCGATGTCCTATCTGTCAATACCATTTGGGCCATGCCTGCTAGTGGTGGTGTGGCATTCCCACAATTCCTCTGCCCTCTTACCCATTCGCGGAGGGCTCAAGTGTACCAGCCGTGGCCTCAACGCTGCTCCCAAGGCCCCTTCTGCATCTGACCTCCAAACATGGGAGTTCCAGAACCTTCTCTGCTACCAACCCAGCCCGGTGGTCCGGCCCACGGCTCCGTTAAACAGCTGCTTGGTCCTCGTTGTCCATAGCCATCTCCACGCCGTTCTCCTGATCCGCCCTGACGCCAGAAAGCGTTATCAAAACCAATTCATTGCCCTGCTCGTTTTCCGTAGTTCACACTGACGGAGGCAATACATCTCTCACCATTAAAAAAAGTGCAATAACACACATGTGTGCACACCATCATCTTGACAGGAGAAAACGTTGGCAGGTCCCTTTATGCCAGCTGTGAAGAGGCAGTTGAATGGTAATCTACTGCAGTGTTATTAATTGCACTCTCTGCTGCGCATATTGAGTTTTACCGCCTGCCAGCAATGTCTGGAACAAGTGCACGGCGTTAACCCTCTCGCTGGATGCTAGTGGACATGTCAAGTGCTGTCTTTTGCTAGGAGAGCCTAAAGGAGACTGCGTGAAGATATGTATCCCTGAGATGATATTAAATTCAACATATACGACACACTGTAGGGCAGAGTATACAACTCATGTTGTGCGATTTTTAAGCTGGGTCAGACTGTAGAGACAAGCGAAGGGTTGTGGTACGATCAACGATCTGTCCATCGTGGCTCTTCCCTGTGTATCACAGACAGCGCTAAGCGAGGGCCGAGCGTCAACCGGAACGAGCAGTCGTAAGGCATCATGGCCACAGCGGGGACGTGGGGCAGAGGGCAGCATGGGCGGCGGGCGGATCACGTGCCTCGCCGACGTGGACCGGTGGGCATGAATGCCTGGACCAGGCACAAACAGCACGGCATGCGGGTGGGAGGCGGCGACCGTCCGACCCGGACCCTGGAGAGCCGAGGGAGTGGAAAAAAGCGTGGAGAAAACCAAGGGGAGGTGGCGTGTGAAGGGTCGCGGCAGAGCGAGGCGGGGGTCAACGAAGGAGCAGGAGCAACGGCTGCTGGAGCTCGGCCACCACCTTCACCCCCGCCTACCATCTCGCCAAAGGTGGGCATGTCGTATATGTTGCAGACGACAGCCACTCTCACCAGGGGCACGAGCGGGGCTGTAGAATCCGTGCCACAGAAGAGGACACTGCCCCAATTTTCAGTCGCCAGAGGAAGACTCCTGACCCAAGAGGATGGATGGAGTGTTGAAGCGTTGTTATGGCAAGGGGGCCACGTCGAGAGAGAACTTCTCATAGCAGAGGGGAACTTAGTCGTGCTGCCCAGGATTATAGAGAGGATGCAAATTTTTGGAGGGGTTGCTGGGACAGCTGAGGGCTTTGAGGCGTGTACCACCAGATGTGGTCCAATCAGGAGAGCGGAGAGAAGGCATTTAGTTTAATGTTCTAAAGAGTTGTCGAAAGTGTTAGTTCATTCTAGTTGTGAAGTAGAAATGTGTTACGTGTCTGGCTTTCATCTGTCCTCCTCCCATTCTTCACGTTATTCCAGGTCCCATTCTTGTTGGTTTCGTTTTGTGTGAATCGTGTTAAAATCTTAAAAACATCTTTCACTTCTTCTTCTGTGCTGACAACACATTCTTTGTTTTTCACACAGAAGCATGAATTTCAATGTGTTGACATAGACGGCACTGAAAACTATTTTGTCCTATTTATGAATAGTTTATCCTCTTAACGAGATATTTGTGCAGAACAGATGTTTTTTTTTTTTTTTTACAAATGAAGACCAATAAATATAAATTGTAAATCAGGTAATTTCCAGGATGCTAATGGTACTGCCACACATATTCATGTAATATACAGGCTGAAACAGGAACGGAAAATATGAAAAGGTTAAACGGCTTCATCTCATTCACACCTGTCTGCTAGCTGTGGTAACATCCTCCTGTTCAGTAGTATCTTAACTAAACCGCTCGTGTGGCATCTCACAGTGAAATATGGTAGGAGTCTGCTTCAGTTTGACAGGATCTTCTGATTGCTGGTTTGAAGACAAGAGTGTCAGCATCTCTAAAGCTTAAGACTCAAAGGACACAGAATTCCTGCTGAGATTCCTGCAGAGACAATAGTGTAGGGGCAACCTTGAAAAGACAACATGAGGAGATTCAAGTGATTTATAAGAAATTATTGTTGTAAGTCATTTGATGAGAACTTAGTGTCCATGACATGTTACTAAATCCACAAATCTAATGACACATAGTGATTCAATCTTTTTGATTTACGAGGTTCCTCAAGGTTGTTGAGCTTACACACATCCTGCAGAGGAGAACTCTCAAGGTCACACTCTGCGGCAACAATCTCTCTTTCATAACCGTGTGCTTGGGAAAAACATTTTGGTGGCTATCTCAGCTACACCCTCTGGGCAGACAGGCAGCTATTTATTTCAATGAAAAGAGATCCTAAGCCAGAATCTAATGGCTGAAGTATTTTGGAGTTAGTTTTGGAGAAGCATTTGAAATGTGGATTTGTGTGATGGACCTACATAGCCATGGGAACATGTTTCAAGTGGAGGGAGCTATGGGGAAATGTCTTTTTTTTATAGTGGCGAATGTGCTGGTCCTTTACCATCTGCTATGGGGAGATGCAGCACCCTCTGCACCCATACTTTCCATGGCCTTGCTGATCTATATGAACTAGAAATAGAGGTGGAATGGGGCTGTGTTCAAAATAGCCCACTACATACTACGCATACTACTAAATCAGTATGCGTTATGCAGGATGCGACCAAAGTAAAACTTTCCAGTATGCAAAAGATAACCCCAAAGATACCCAGATACTCCCACCAGAAATTCCAACCAGACCAGAGTTATCTTCGTGGTGTACTGCATTTGTTGCATACCGGGTGCCTTACTGCATGCTTCTTTGTGCAGTATAGAGTATATGCAGAGAACAGTATGTAGTACACAACACGAACACAGCCTGGGTTTGGATTAATGAATAGGTTTTGCTGGGGGCCGGAAGAGGCAGAGCACTCTTCAACTGTCACAAATGCATTTGTTCTCGCTGATCTATACCGCTGCGTTTTATTAGACAGAAAGAGTGAGGCAGCTTGGCTCATTTTCCTGTTGATCTAAATCAATTGGCTGTGCCGAGTAATGTATTTTTATTAATCAGTCATGAGTTCCAAGCATCTATAATTCAATTTCTTTGGCCCGAATCGAATACGACCTCCAACACCACACACACACACACACAACCAACCCCCCTCATCAAAAAAAAAAGTTCACATCACTTTACAGCCAATTCTTACAGGGACTTTTTGCATTAGTGCCACGCTCGCATGTTTACATCTCTCTGGCAGATAAGCGATTGAAACAAGCGTCCCTTACGTTTCTACCCTCCGCTTAGCGCTTTTGCACGAACGCAACTCATCCGCCCTACTTATATTCAGTACAGAAATGCTGTCTGTTAAAGCCGATCCGTATTAAGTAATTCTCAGTTTAAAACCGAAGTGGAGAAATCTGACAAAAAACCTCTTTGGTTTCGGCACGCAGACAATGGCCGGAGGAAGAAAGACAGAGAGAAATGCATAACAATGGAATTACTGAAACTGCAATCAGATGGAGACGCGCAAGGCTGAAGTGTCATCCTTGAGAGATGAGACGTCAGCACTATCTTTAACAGAAACAAGGTCATGAATAAAACGTCGCACAGATAAGCGGGGAGAGAGCTTTCATCTTCCGGCACCTTTGTCCCTCCATTGTCTCTTCATTGTTTTGCCTTTTCCTCGCCCCTCATTTTTCGCTCCGGTTCTCTTGGTCTTCTTCCTTTATTATTTATTAATCTCTCTCTGTCAAATCTCTATTATAGCTAATGCCGCTAATAGTAGAACGGAGTCATTAACGCCTGGGGGATTCTGCAGGGGAAATCTAAATGTGCAATAATGAAAAAATGTTAATTTGCTTTCATAATCTCTAATAACCTTTAATTTATGATGGATGTTCATATTGACAGTAGATAACATATATACACATACCAATAACCTGTCGAAAAACAAATATGAACCACAAATAAGGAAAGATTGTGAATAGTTAATTATAATCTGCCATCAAACAGCCTTTGGACAGGACACCACAAGCATAAAAGCAGGAAACTTTGAAACCATGTTAAAGTAAAACACAAGCGCTCTTTTGCAAAAGTTATATATTGTATGGATTCAAAATTGCCATCTTACTGCCATCCATGATGACTCTCTGCAGACCACAGCCGGACCATCCAAGCCTGGAATATCCAAGCCATTTTCAAGAAGAAAACCAAAAGCAACGGATGCAACTGCATGGCGATAATCATTTAAATGTGATTCATAACGTGCCTTTGAAACCAAAAATGCAGGCCTGGGTGTAACATAAGCAGATAACGTGTAGCTAAGAAGTATGTGCAATCAGAGCATGTCACGGCAAGTATACCGCCGAGTACATGAATCATAATCGTTAAGCTTGATCAAACAAACAAGGACAGTCAGTTATGTGTCGTGTTGTGAATGCCTAGGTACAATTTGATTATTGTAACCAAGTTGTCATATCGGGGGTCTGTCATGAGGTAATTGGACGATTAAATGCTGGGTAATCTTGTTGAAAACATCATTTGTGAGGTCAGGTAGTGATTTTGGATGAAAAAGCAGTTGACATACCAATTAATGTGAAATTAGTGCAACAGTAAGGGCTTTAGGCAGGACTACTACACTTCCTGCACTCATCAAAGCATGTCTTTACACACCCTGTTCTGTGTGTGAGTGTAAGCATAAGCTTATGCATGGCTGCGTTTTGGAAATGGTATTATGTTTGTCTTATTTGTATGTGGTTTGTTTTAGTGAATGAAATTAATGTTCAGTTTTTTTTTTCAATTCCAGTTAACTATTTCTATGGGGGAAACACATCTATTGCTATATTCTCAGGGTGCGTAGAATCATAGAGTATACCTAGACACTCATGACTCTTTGTTTGCTTTTTTTTGAGCATGGTTTCCCAAGAGTAACCTAGGGAAAACCATTTTTATTCAGAGTCTTCTTTTACGGAAGACTCATGAGCACAGATGTTACCAATGTTACAGATATTACCAATGTTACAGATGTTACAGATGTTACCAATGTTACAGATGTTACCAATGTTACAGATGTTACAGATGTTACAGATGTTACCAATTGTACATATGTTACCAATGTTACAGATGTTACCAAGTGCAATAGATGTCTGTAGAGCCACAACTGCCAGTCTAGGGATCTCTGTCCCTCATCTCATTGTTCTACAGCTTGGACATACATTAATCTTACATTAATCATTAGTCTTACAAGCTTGACCCTCCGCATTATGGATTCGTAAAGCGTTTGTCTAGCACGCTCTTGTGTAATTCCTGCAGAATGCAGTACTATTAGATCCAATACTCAATGCACCTACTTTCATTTTGGTACTCAATACACAGCTCTATCAGTAAAGTAAGTCATTAACTATTTTTCTGTCTCCCGCGCATATCCGAAGGGCCGATGCCTGTGGTTTGTGTGCCGTATCATACCCTGACCTCAGACCAAGCCAACCACACAAACAGTCTTTATTTAGAGGCCGCATAATAAGCTTCTTCCCTTAACAAGACAGAAAACAAGACAGACGCCACCTCTGCAGTCTCCACTGAGCCAGCAAACCAGATAAGGCCCACACATTTTTCTAAGTTAGAAGTAAAGAAATAAAACAAGAAATTAAATAAGTGGCATTTGTGTTAATTTGCCTGTTGTGTATTCGAGGCAAACTCTGCTGTGCTTTGAAAACAAATACTGTTCATTTATGAAAAGACACCATATGGGAAACTGAGTGGGTGGATTGCATTAGGTTGAACGAGGCCAACACATTTCTCTGCCCATGTGTACAGCAAGTCATCCCTTTCACAACAACGATAGCCGAGCCACACAAAAATGCATTTAATATGTAGAAGGTTTGAGATGGGAAAACAAACAATAACAAAGAAGGGTTACTTATGTCCCTGATCTGACCATTTAGAGACATATGCGATTTTTTAAAATGATAATCTCCATATTCTGTTTAAGATGCACTATATTTGTGCAGAAATATATATTTTTATAATAGTCCATCAAACGGACACACCATTCTACATTTTTATTCCAGTAGCTTGTGTGGGCACCTTGATGCTATTCTATATCACAAAGAATTATAGTTTTGTATGGTCTTTCTAAATCTCTGCATCCTACAGCGTAATGCTTGAAGATGTAGATTAATGTAGTCCATGCATCAACGCTGGACATGCAAATATTGTTTGTTATCTCAGAGTAATAGAGTTTTCAAGGCAGCAAAAGTGTAATGGTCAGAGCTTCCGTGTCCTTGTACATATTTTTAAGGGCATGGAAACAATAGAAGCTTCTTTATTTTTGCTTTGTTTGTTTGCTAAGTCTTGTTTCTTTTGTTCCGTATGTTTATTATATTTTGCAAGCAGGCATACATAATTTAGATTTGATGTGTCTGCAAGTATGCGGGAAAATGTGTGTGTGTGTGTGTGTGGTGTGTGTATGCGTGCGTGCATGAGCACTCTTAATATATTACTTTTTTTGCTTGGGATTTGCTTTGGCACCCTTAGTATAAACACACAATGGACACAGAGTGCACCAAACCCTTTCAACGTCACAGACCAAGTCCAGAACCAATTCTAAATGCAGTCTGGACATGGAAAAAAAACACCTGGACATTATATAGAGCAACATTCAGCATCATCATGCAGGACTCACAATCAGACTCCCAATACTTGCCAAGTCACCCACATTAGGTCTCTTCCAGATTCACATTTTGACAGTCTCCACTACAAATTCATTTTCTTGCAAGGCAATCAAGAGAGGCACTTATATTCACATGGCCCTAGGTGGTGACCTTATGCATGTCAATGGTAGTTCTATAATTCCCTTGAAAGCTTCTGCTAGTCAGTTTGAGATAATCAAGCTATAAATCTATCTATAGAGTTACTTGCTTAGATAATTTACAGGTTGAAAATAATACCTTAGCAATACTAAAGACGAGGCTTGCACCAGGAATGAGAACAAGAAATTTCCATGAAATTCCAAGATCCTGTGCAATCTATTTTATTTTTTTTTTTAAGTGAATGAAAATGGGTTTCGCTCTT
This sequence comes from Brachyhypopomus occidentalis, assembly GCA_020368025.1. Classification (NCBI taxonomy): domain Eukaryota; kingdom Metazoa; phylum Chordata; class Actinopteri; order Gymnotiformes; family Hypopomidae; genus Brachyhypopomus; species Brachyhypopomus occidentalis. The sequence goes on from JAGXOD010001382.1 coordinate 7,351,005, forward strand.
GGTTTTGAGAATCCAAAGGGGAAGGTGGGGGTTACAGATTTGTAAACCGAAGCCAGCTAAGCTTGCGTTCTGCCCCAGTAATTCCTGTCATTTCAGTGCGGCTTGAGAAGAGGGTCGAGAGTCTTATATGAAAAGAGGTTAGGCCACCACCTCCGATCTCAGCAAATCACCCAGCTGCCACCTTTGCTGCACCTGCCACAAAGCTGCTGCCCCCCGACCCTGTCTGCTGCCGTCGCACAGCGGACCGGGGCGAACCTGACACTTTCCCTGGAGCACTGCTGCGGCCTCTTCCATTCTGGCGGGAACAGCGGGCACGGCTCACCCGGTCCTCGAACTCCGCGGCGACGTTATTTACACTAGAAATTCTGAACTTCTGAAGACTCTTAAAAAAGCGTCCTTCGGTTGGAGCAGACATCAGGGCCTTCGCGACCCAGAGAGACAGAAGACACCGGTCCCTTCAGCCTCAGTGGACAGTGAAGCTTATGAAAGATCCTTACGCAGAAGACAAGATCACCGAAGAGCACAGAGCATGTGCAGATGGGTGGAGTGACAGCCGGAGGCATGTGGCCGGTCTTGGCATGAGGGACACGCCAACGACACGTCGGGGACTGGACTGGATCTTAGCTGCACTTCACCGAATGTTTACGCTGGTCTCTGGTAGCTCTCTGCTTCTCAATTTCTTTTATTTTCGAAGGTAATTTCCTCCAGCACTATCATCAGGTGCACACACACACACACACACACACACACGCACACACACTCACTCATCAAAATAGGTGGACACACTAACATTAATATGACATAAGTATATGTCTGCCAGTAAAGCATGTAGACAATGAAGAATGCGCACGCACACACACACACACACACACATACATACACACACACCTTTGAGCAGGTCACTGATGTCCTCAGTGCACCATACCCTTGAATTAAAATGTTTAGGATAAAAAGAGAAATGTTGCATTAGTTGACACAGTAAACAAACCTTTGTTATCCATGCCATGGTCATGTCAATAGGGCAGCGTTGACAAGAAAGACTTTCATTGGTCCCTCGAGCCAGTGTGAAAAACACACGTGGCTCTTTGGCCTGTATCCGTTGGAGATGGTTGCTAGACTACACATGCCTTATTTGGAGCAAGTGGGTGTTGATCTTATGCTTTGTCACTGAGCTCAGGGAAGGAGGTGTCGCGACCTGACACCGCCATTATCCCACTCTCCTATCTGTAAAATCAAAGCACTAAAATATGCTGAACCTCTATGCCTTTTATGTTTGTTGCACTCATTACTTGAGTAGATATGCTCCATGTTAACCTTACTTGTGGAAGTCGCTAGTATTGCATTTTGTGTGTGTGTCTTTCTCTCTTTCTATATAAATAAATACATACTTAAACCCACACATGCGCGCACACACACACACACTCACACACGCACATCTGCAGCACCATTAAAAATTTAAGGGCAAAGACCTGCAAGTTCCTGCTAGGTGAGCACAAAGAAGTGGACACATGTAACCCGGAATCGAATGTTTAACACTACACTGGAAGCGGTGGCATTAGAGTGTCCTCTCCGCAGTAAATGAATCCATTTCAAATAAAATGGAATAATAATTTGAGTACTATTTCTGTTAACTAGCTAACTACAGGAAAGCACCCCAGATTTTCTCTGCGTTTGGACAGTTATCAGTTGCATTTGTAAATACTGAATGCATTTTTTGTGGTCAAATGTGGATGTGGCCCACCAGAGGTTCAGCAAGTCCAAAATGTTGGCAATAGCCAATCAGATCCCTGTTAACTCGTGCTCAGGTTCACAGTCCCCTGTGTTTCTGCACTGCAACACACTGCATTCCCTCTAGGGGAGGGTTATGGCCTTTCAGCTGATAAACAACACTGTTTGTTAGACAACAGCATGTTGGGTAGTGTATTTCTAGAAGAATCTTGCCGTGATGAAGTTGCCTGACCACGTGAAAGGTAAATGAAGGTGGGTCAACAGGATTTCCTCAGTCTGAGCTACAAATCGAATATGCACCTTTAACAAGTCTTCAGCTTTGTGCACGATTAAAGATTCTTTACAAGATTATTGTGCAAGATGATTAAAGATTAAAGTATTATGGATTCACGTTTGATGCACGTTTTCCTGTTTTAAAATAGCACTGTTAGGACACTAATGTTTTACTTATCGTCCTATATTTACTGTTTACTCTCCTCTTTTTACATAAATGAAATATGCAGTAGTACCTTATTACCAATTCAGGGACAAATACCTAGTTTTGCATAATGTGCATGTACCACTGGCCAGGATTGCACCCATCATAGTTCACATTCTCATGCATACAGTCAAACGGAATGGCAGGATGACAGCTTGACCTAATTACAGTGCACTAATTACAAACGTGCCACACCGCCTTCATGAAGAAAAGAGCTGACTGTGTAACACAGATATGCCACTTACATTGAGAACACGGCAGTCAGCAGAGGCGCTGGATGCGTCAGTGGAGGAAGAGTCGCTGCAGAGGGGAAACTCTGGTGACAGAGTAATGAATGTTCGACACGGGGACCTTGCTAACTCTGTCCTGGCGCCTGGCGCTCAAGGTTAACGCAAGCCGAGGAGCGTCCGTTGTCAACTTAATTCCGCATGTGTGACACGTCGGTGTTCCTTCTCTGCTGAAGGCCCGGGCAAGGCGCGGCGGAAGGATGTCACTTTCCACCCGAGTGCTGCACTGTAGTTCCAAGATATTTCGGTCGGATTTTAGTACAATGGTCTCCTCACGGGTTTGGCGCTGTTAACACAGCCATTCACTTAAACGTCGACGAGGCTGCCAGTTTGTTTTGGACCTTTCACTGTTGAAGTGTCTCATAGACAGGTGTTTTTCTGCTGTATCTGCTGCTAGAGCAAACAGTGGCGGTTTAGTACTGGGAAGAAGGCATGCCTCAGTCACCAGAGCCTTTCTGCTCAGATCAGCCAGAGAGGCATTTCCAGGCTGCAAGCACAATGTGCTAAAGACACACATCAAACCTCTGCAAGTTGCAGTGTTTTCTAGTCCTTTGAGACTGGAGCTTACACCAGATGCATATTGCGCCCTCTGCTGCCCAGAAGTGAAACTATCTGGCAACGGCCGGGGTCGTTGTAGACACTGGAGTTTAGTATAATTTTTTAAGCATTTTTAAAAAGTCTTAGTATACATTCACCAAATCTAAAAGCATTATGTGGTTATATAACGCATTTTCTGTGGCGTAAAGATGTATGAAAACAGTGTGCCTTCCTCTTATGAGGATAAACAACAAAGATTGAACTTGAGTTGAAAAGAGAGAATTCAAATCCTGATATCAGTCTCTAAAATTAAAAGGTTGCTTAAAGTAACTTTGCAGCTATTTAGAGATTCTCCTCAATCCTTGTGTTTGATCTCGCAGGCCCGTGGAGACCTGTTGTGACTCATACAACACACTGATTGTTAGTCAAGTGCACGAGACAAAAGGTCTCGTCTTTGAAAACCAATGGACTTTAATTCAAATACCATTCATCTCTCTTAGATCTGATTGTATTAATGGCTCTGCTGTCCTGTATTGCCCTTGCAGTGCACTGTGGCGCTTACAGACCTTAATACAGACACTAAGCATATTGGGGCTGTGGTCAGAGATATTAAATAGATAGTCCAAGGACAAAAGACTCCCCCAGGAAACCTGGCCTCTGCAAATGACAGCAGATCAGCATTGCTTCAGTTTCTAAAGGAGCTATCTTGTTGGGGATGGCTTGGTGGTGGTGGTGGTGGGGTGTTCTGGTGTTGAGGTCTGTGGATGGAGCTCCCCCTGCTGGCCGTGATATGTCGACACAGTTGACCAAACTACAATGAAATCTCTCTGGTCCTCCAACCTTCTTGTAGCAAATCTAGTCTAATTGCAGAGATGAGAAAATGCGACGGTCCTGGTGGATGCGTAAAAAAATGGAACCTTGCGGGAGAACCAGCAAGACAGGACTCCCCAAGGACAGAAACGAGCTGCAGGTATTAAGAACAGTGGGATGAGCAGGGAGCTGGGTGCCTAGAAAATAGAGTGCAGAGACGCACACGTTCACCTGGAGTGCAAACGCAAGGGGAGAGATAACATACGATCACGTCAAGGACACGTCCAGTCCCCGGGGATTAATTCTGCTACTGGAAATGTGGGAGAGAGGTGAGACGATTCCCTGAGGCTGCTACGCCGGACATGTCCCGCTAAATTCCGGGCATCCCCTTGAGGAACTAGGGCTCCGCAACATGTCCTATTTTCTCCTAGCGCAACATCAAACTGCTCCCCCCACATTGACTTTATCCGTAAATGGAGGCAGATTCACGCTGGGAACGTCCGCAGCGGACGCTGGTAGCCGAGGTCACGCTGCACCCAAACGGCGCCTGCTCTGGCAAGGACCAAGGCAGCCTCGTTTGCTGCGCGGCGACAGAACAAGGCGGGACAAATGACGGGCGCCGTGCGATCGTCCACTGTCGCCTTGTTCCAAGAAAACTTGAAGATGAATGAGTTGTAACTCCATCTGTTTGGATTGGGGGCGGAAATGGGGCTGAACGCGGCAATCGTCAGCCAGAGATGCATGGATACATATTCTGAAGCCTCTTCACTGAAACATGACTGCATCGCTCGAATCAATCTTCCAGCCTACATCAGCCACGCCATCTTATCTGTTCTCTGGTTGTAGCGATCGCAGTCGTCCAATGTAAGACATCCCGGGAAGGATATTTGTCACTTCCCCAGTACCTCGGAGGTTATGTAGAAACAGGGACGATGAATGGCCTTGTGGGTTTGCCAGATCCAATAACGGCTCTACAATGTCTCTCCTAAACAGAAGACAGGGCTTCATTAATTTCCTTTTCAGTCAATTCAAATGGAGGTTTGGATAAATTCACAGTAGGATTTTCTGAGTGCGGTACCACTGTGTCATTTGTAGTTATTGCATGGATTAACTGATAAAAAAGATATACAAAATCATTTCATAAGCATTTATATTTTAAAAAATCACTTTATGTATTATGAAATTGATTAATGAATTTCATAAATTGATTCTTGATAGCCATGGTTTACACAAGCACTATGAACATAAACCATGTAATCATGAGCGAAACTGACCAAGCAATCGTGTTGAGAGGTGCTTCCTGTTACTGTTTTGATATTCCCAGCATTCCCGTCTCTGGGTGTTCTGGGTCAACCCAAGCTTACAGCTTACATGTCACACACCTCTCACTGCTTTCCAACTGAGCGTTCCCTCTCTCTCTCTCTCCCCCTCTCCCTCCCCTTCATTTCAGCTCTTGTAAATGTCTTCCAACTTCAACTCAACCTTGACATCATGAAGACCCCTCCTCATTCCCCAGTGAAAGTTTGCTCAGCTGGACTTGGAACTATATTTATTCCCCAAACTCTGCTACAACTCTAAGGATATAAACCCTTTCTTCCACCCCCTCCCCCCCATACAGGAATCCTATATGAGTGTCCCATTTTTTTTCTTTCTTGCCTCTGAAAAAGCAGAAAATAGAATGCACTTCATTTCAAGCAGTATGCAGCAACTCACAGAGTGCCAATATTGACCAGTGGCAAAGGAATGCCTTGTGGGTACATGACCTATGACCTCATCAGTGCACCATGCGATGCTCCATCTGATACTTTGTATGAGATTGTAAAAAGAAATCCCCTAGTCAGGCTAACTGTTCTCTGGACTAGCAACGTATCAAAGAGTTCAATAATATTCAAAACACAAGGAAATGCACTGCATGGAGTTTATCAGCACATTTGGATGAAATAATCCAAAGCAAATTGCTAAAGAGTGGAAGCATTTAGATAAGGACTACAAAATATTTTACCCTAAATAATCAGATTTAATGTTCTATTCTATTCTGTTCTAATTTTACAGATTTGCAATACGACCATGTTCGACCGACCAATACGAACCATGTTTAGCGTGCCACACTCTGTTTATTCTACGTGTGTGATTTACATTCTTTTCCAATATCCCAGTGTTTGTCTGTCTGGACATGAACAAGAATTTCCATTCATTCTCTGTGCCCCCTCCTTTTCTCGGGCTAATTTACCCAACAGGCTGACCGATAAGGTGCTCGGGGAGCGGAAAGGGAAGGAAAAGCACACTTCTTCCTGTAATTAAAGACTTCTCAAACTCCGTACACTTAGCGTCCCTGCCTGTAGTGTTCTTTCACATTTGCCCGAGAGTGTGTTGTCAGGGGTTGGCTCAGCGCATGACAACGCACGTGGTCAGTGTTTTTTCCACATATAGTACTGAGTAAGCAAGAAAAATCTGCACTACCAGTCAGCTTTGGGGAACCTCGCCAAAATAGATTTCTCATAAAAATGTTAGGTTTAAATATAGTTTGAGTCAGCATTAAAAACCTTTTTTTCTGTCTCATTAACGCTGCTTAGAACACAGGAATTGATATGAAAATGAGTCGTTTAGATGGGAGGTTGAAAGAATGTAGGTACATTCGCTTTACCATTGCTGTTATGTCGAGTTCCAGTCGAAAGGTTTCGGGTTAGCGAGTTGTGGCTAGAGGGCTTCCACTGGGAAGACCCGTGCCGTCGTGTATGACGTGCAGAATGTGGAGGGCTTCAGGTACAGACGGGGGGGGAGGGGGTGATCACACGCAGGGTTTCCTGTGTTTATTTCACCAGGACCCACTAGACCTGACCCCAGCCATCTGTGTGTGTGCCATTTACAAGCAGCTCAGACCTCCCACTCATTCAGTACTTTGCCAGTGAAGTCAGTAGAGTGCAGACACCCGGAAGCTGCTAATGTCCTAAGGTCTTTAAGGATGATCATACGAACCAATTAAAGGCAAACTGAAAGAGGTGGGTAAACTGGTTAAAGCTACAGTTGACAAAAAAATAGACCTGCAGGAGATCAGTTTAGTAGCAACTTAGTATCAGTTCACATTTTTATTAAGACGATTTTATGAGGGTTTTAGTGGTCTGTATCAGGCATGTGCAGTGATCTGTTATAGATTCCAATAGTCCAATGTGGCTGTGGCTGACTTAATCCAGAGAGGTGAGATCTTTAATTTTGTGTTCTTTGCTTACAGTACACTATGTCTCAGAGCCATTTTATCCTCCATAGTTTATTCTAAATAGGTTTACCCACTCTTGTAGCATAATATTTGATAAAATGTATTTGATTTGAAAAGTTTTCCATGTCAAGTCAAGATAAGGTAAGTGATAAACACTGACATCGTGTGAGAACATTGTCCAGCATTTTATGGTAAATCTTATTGACGCATCTCAAGTTCCATTCCGTTTCATCTGAGCTGCATCAGATATGGAAGCATGCGAAGCTGTTGAAAAGCCTTGCTCCGACTGCGACGGGCGTGTTCTAAATGATTCCCGAACGACGTGATGCGATTGGTTCCATGACACCGGGGCTGCTGCAGTACTGTGCTCGCGCATGCAGTGTTTGTTAAGATGAAGCAGAGCAGAGGAACCCGGATCACAGACGGAATCGGAATCACAATCCATGGCGCAAGCGGTGCAATGTAGATGAGAAGAAAAAAATAACTAAAAACTAATCCCACAACAGGCGACCGGGTCAAATCTACACAAGTACCAGGCAAGGCAAAACAAAACAGAAAAAAAGATTAACTCGGTGGTTTGACAAAAGCACGAGGGGTGTGTGGCATCCACAAAGGCATCAGTGAGGCGGCTATAGCAATCTGTGATGAGACGCAGGTTCGGGTAATGGCTTGGGTGGAGCCAGGCTGAATCTGCAGAGGCAACTGACAAACCTGGGGTGAAGTTTCCCCTGAGGGAAACACTGAATCCAGGTTTCACTTCAACTTGGAAGAGTATAAAAAAAGGGTTATCTGTTAACCTCTTGAGTCAGGTGCAATTTCAGCATTGATTTGTTAAATGCATAACAAACGTCTGCTTTTTTTTCATTATAATATGCGCCCAGCTACTTTTATGAACTCGGCCAGCTACTAGGAGCTAGAAGAATGATTGCTTCGTATCACTCTCCCATATCATTCCATGCTATTGTATGATTTAGGTTACATTTATCCAATGTAGGACAGAAACATTAATTAATGTAAATAACAAATGCCAATTTCCAGTCAATTAACATTTATATGGGTTAGAAATCATAGAATAAAATATGAGGTTGGAGTTGGTTTATTAATGGAAATAGTCATACTTTGTACTTAAGCTAGGGAGCTTTGTACAAAAAAGCTAAACCTTTCAAGACAAGCCTTATTTATTTGTTGGGACTATATCTCCTCTTCTGCTATCTTACAGCTACAAAAAAGAAACTTTAGTATATGACACAGTGAAAATAAGTGGAATTTAAACTGAAAAACTGCCCTGGATGAATATTGCTTGGAATATCATTATCCAAATGCATTGGCTGACTTCAAATGTACACCTTGACTGTTTGAACAGCTGCTACGTGGGGTTTCTAGAATTTAACAGCTGGGACCTCTTGGGACCTCAGCATAGTGGTTTGGAATTTTCTCCAAATATCCAGTTTTCTCACAGTTGCATGCATTACATTACAGGAGCAAACTTCCCATTAAAAACACATTTTTAATGGAAAATAAACTGCATGAATGAGCACTGAATGTATAATTCAAGTAAATCTGTCATTAGGGACATAGGTACGTCCGCAAAATGAGGATAAACTGGATCCATACTTAATAGGGCCAAATGGTGTTTGTGTCTGTGAGTATATAGAGTGACAAGCATAGGGTTATTATGGTCCTGCATCCAAATGAATAAACTCAAAATGCTGGGTATGCCTGAAGCAAGCAGGGGCAGCTGGTCGGAAGATGTACGCTTTGGTTCCATTGTTGCTGCAAACCAGCAGTTTATACATAAAACACTACAAACCTAAGTATACATTTACTCAACAGCATTAATATAAATCTCCAGAAAGGTCTAGGCTAGGATGAACTTTGCTTAATTTTTCACTATTCATAAATATTTGACAAACTAGGACAAACATCCTCAGGTGTAACAAGGATCTGATGGACCCCAAGTCTTCTTTACTTATAAATATGATGTACAAAAGACATAATTTGCATGTTTACATGTAATTTTTCTCAATTATGTCTCACTTAGGCCTACATCAGTGTTCACAAGGCATGCAACTCCATCCACGCGCAAGCATTTTACAGAATATTGCTAACGAGATAAATGTGGGGTACTCACTCATGTGAAGTTCATGCCATATGCTTTTCATATAGCTAAATCATCTCAAATCCCATCTCTTGCATTTCCAATGCATAGAACAGAATTCACTTCTGTCTACTGAAGTTTCACCTCAGCCCTAAACCTAATCATAACCTAATCCTAACCCCAACCTTAATCTCAACCCGTAACTGGCCCTAATCCTAACCCTCACCCCAGCCCAAATTCTGTCCCTAACCTTAACCAAAACCTAATCCAGTTAAAATCCAGTTTCAGAGTGCTGTCAACATCATGTCTAAGGGGTCCAGCTAGAACCGTTTGCAGCCCCAGTCACTGCAGGCACTATGGGCCCGGTCAGCCCTATGGGCCCCAGTACCAAAGCACCTCCCCTTCTGCCACCTCACCCCTTAGAAGGGTGATTTCTTAGAAGCCTGATTAGCAGTCACCGCTCCCCAGTGAGGGTGCTGGGAATGAAAAGAGTGGCATCAGGTGTGTCCAGATGCCATGAGCAGCAGCCGGAGCAAAGGTGCCATGCAGGTATACCAGACATGCGACTACAACATCTGCTGCTGACGGCTGACACCACAGTCTTCCTTCTAGCACTACGATCTTATGTTACTGCATTCATAAATAGTGAAAATGTACTGCTGTAGTTAATCATATAAATGCCTGTTTGAAAATTATTGCATATGAAAACATTAAAATTGAAATTAAAATGACATTCCATATACATGAAATTCCGTATACATCAGGCAATTATGATTTATGAACCAGGCAACTATATACTGAACTGATTTTAAACAAGTTGCAGGGTCTTCCCTTTTGATTTATCATAGCAGTATAAGCACTTTTTGAATAACAGTCCTTTCTGTACAAACAAATACATTTCCTTGTAGTATTCTTACAGATTAAAGTCTTCAAATGGAGCCTCCAGACCCATGTTTCTTGTTCACCATGAATAAAGATGAGATTACCTTTTGTTGCGTCGTATCTTGTGATTATCACATCTCGGATTGCAGTTTGAGCAGTACTGTGTTATACTTCATCCTTTTCACAATGCACTGCAGACTTCCAACAGATGATGGATCTAGCATCTTAAAATACCAGAAAATAGAAGGCGTTAATAACTTGGATTCTATCAATAATGTCCTCTTTGTGACATTTTAAAGGCTTGTTTCCTTATGTCTATCAACTGTAGAGACACTGGGAGCTCAACTGATTTCATATTGCCTAATTTTCATTTATGATATTTTTTCTTGTGTGGAGAACCTACATGTCTGTATGAATGCCAAATTAGTTACCTACATTATCTACACGATATGTCCTCTTATTAAATAAATCTGAACAGTATTTTTATAAAGTCTCACGGAACATTGTAAAATGTTCAGACATATGTACATGTTCTATAAGTAGCCTTCCATCTATATTAATCAAATATGTACTTTATATGTACTTCATTTCATAGTCTTGCTCTTGTGGTAGAGTGCTGACCATTCTGGGAAATGCATACATCATGTAATCTTTATAATAAAATCCTTCTTTATTTGCAAAATGTCAACACAGTACTTTATTTTGAAGTCATCTCAAACATGCTTTAAAAATGTGAACCTTTGGTTGAAAAGCCAATTTCAAATGAATAATGAATCAACCTCATTTCAAGCTAATATCTATGCTGAAATTGGGTTTTTCGCCAAGGGGGACTGCTCCTTGAGAATAGATAGCTAAAAATTAAATTATCCATACTGATTTGGTCTTGTAATACTTTGACAGCTGGTAAGACTTCACACTGGCTTTGCTTTATTCCCATTTTCTTTTTTGTGACCCTTTAAATAGTCGTCTTACACTACTAGATCACCTGAATGACAATGTGCAGTGTTTCTCCATCTCAATCTTTCTGAATGATTTTTATGCACTGCAGGCCTACACCAGCCAAAGGGCTTCCTGCTGCCGCATTTACTGTGGCAATATTATGCATGCATGACCAGAGCTTCTTCTGATCTGCCATCAGTGGATATGTGGACTTCTAGTCTATTATGCATGCATGACCAGAGCCTCTTCTGATCTGTCATCAGTGGATATGAGGATTTCTAATCTTTTGTCAGCCTACTCCAAGCAGCAAGTCCATCAGAACATGCATGGATAAAATCTCTGATACTGGAATTGCTTTGCTCGAGTCTAATCACATGACGTATTCACAGGACAGATTTCAATGGATTTCATATGTATGAAGCCATAAGAACTGGGACCACCAATCCACCCACAGGCACTGACGGTTTGTTATATTTTATGTGTGCTGGCTGAGGTGAATTTCCGTGAATTCACAATCTTCACAACTCCTTAAATGTTCCCATGTTTTCCACATAATCCTCGTTTTTACAGCGCATCCCAAGTCTGACAAAGTGTAGTTGCATTGTAATGGGACTTTAAAATGGCGACAGTTTAAAATCGCAACTTAATGACCCTCACACATTGCTGCAGAGATCTACAGAGTCATGAGATCACCCGTCATGAGGCCAACACTCTACAGTCTACACTCTACACACCATTTCATGCAGGATTGATGCGTAGATGGAAGATGGAAAAGAAAGACAAAATAACTTCCACATGTAATTCTCAACTACTTCCTAGGAACACTAACACACCAAAGTCTTTTTGTGGCGAGTATGAATATAAGCATACGTTCACGCAGAGCTGCATAATAACACTACGTCATGAACCATAACCATAATCACCATTTATGTCATGGGTGAAGAACATGCAGGGGGAAAACACAAGGAAGCAAACGAAACAAACGAAAACGAACCCGGAAGTAAAAATGCATGTCACTGCCTAATGGAGTCGGTGGGAGAGCAGCGTCATGGTTTAAGCATCTGTTCAGATACTGGATAACCTGTGTCTTCCCGTGTAAAAACTGATAAGTCTAGCAAGTTTCCATTTTAAATTGCCATTTCAAGTTGCCATTTTAAGGTCACAACTGTTCACACCATTTCATGCAGTAGCGGCGACAGTAAATTTACTACAAAATCTACAAAATGACTACAAATAATTTTTTTTTTTTTGGTACAATGCAAACCTGAGGATACAGGGAAATTTAATCATACTTAATGTTTACATAATTATCCTTCCTACACAAACTCATAACTCAAGTTGAAGTTGGCCAGCTCTTATTTCATGTTGCCAATAATGTTTCTGGTTCAAACGCCTATCTAAACTTTCAGCCTTGTTTTTCCTTTCTGAATTAATCTGCCTCTTGTCTTCAACCACAATAATCAGACATGGCTGACACACGTTCTTCTGTCTTGCTGTCTGTGTTTTAGTGCTTCTCCTAATTAGACGTCCAAGGCCAAGAGTTGGCATACTGTCACCAATGTATCAGTAATTTAGCATGGGAAATATTTTTATGTCACATAAAAGTCAATGCTGAGGAGAGGCATACACATATGCATGTGTGCATGTATGTGCAAACACACAGAGAGAGAGAGAGGTAATGGGGAAAAAATACTTTATGGTGACATTAGGGTTGTGCGTTGTTGGTGTCCATAAAACCCCAATGCTTGCTTGTTTGAGGGTGAGCAGGTAAAAAGCTTGTACAGTATATTTTCTTTGCATCTGAGACATCACCTGTAATCTGACAACTGGCTCTTTATAGTCCATCGTGTAAACTTACCGGGAACGGACGTTTTCCTATATTTGCAAGATTCCACAATCGATGATACCTCGACTCAAGTTATGTTATCCTATTACACATAACGCTTAAGTGCAAATGTGTGTCTCAGTGGGCAACGTAATTTTCTTATGCGATGCTGTTCAGCATGGCGCCAGTTCGCCGGATCTGTCACTACATGCAGATCCAGAGAACTCAGCTTGGTTTCATTTGCTCGGCAGAGAACATTACTGGTCAAATATAAAAGAACCTTTATTGTTCGAAATACTGTAATAGTTTGAGCTTCCATTTTAAAATAATGTTAAAGTTCTGTATTTTTTTTTCTAACGAGCCTCACTGCGCACGATAAAAGATACAAGATGGCGATAAAACATACAGCTGTGCGAGATTATATAACAGCATGCATTTTCTCATTCACACCCCCGACAGGAATTACAGAGATTGTCGTTTAATTTAATGAACCCAATTGACCTCAGCTGCCAAACAAGCACAGCTGAAAACAAACGGAAAGCCGTGAGATCACTATTGCATAAGACAGGAAGCTACCTGATGGTCCTTATGTACAATTACATGAGATTATGTAAGCTATATGTATACATTTTCTAATTCATTATGTCACCGATGTTTTATGTCCGCTAGTTTCCAGGACAGCTAACTTTGCATTTCTCTCAGCGTTAAACAGCTGACCCGTTAACAGAAAAATTCGCCCCCAAGCGGAGGGCAAACAATATATCATGGGACACTGTTAAAATCTCTCCAATGTCAGCAATAACACTGGCTGTCATTATTTACATACGAAGAAACGTTTGGTTAGCAAAAACGTATATTAGATCATATAGCTTCTAAACCATCTCGTCATGTACTGTTATTAAATATATATATAAGCCTTGGGCATTTATTACACAGCAAATTATGCATTTTAGAATATCTCAATATCATTTACGCACAGGCTTTATTACATTAATTCTAATTGTTCCAAATTGGACCGTTACGGCCTTATGAGTGTTTCGTTTTAAAACTCCCAATTCTTTTGTGTTGTTTGCACAAGCTAAAACAGAGGCTCTTAGCCTTAAATGATACCAAATGTTTCTCAGAGAAACAATGAAGCCCTGTTTAGCAAGCTTTGTCGTACAAATGTTGGTCATGCAGTCGGATAATGAATATGAAACGTCTGACGCAGGAGCTTGAGCAATGTAAACGTGATCATTCTAAACTTTTGTTTAATAATAATTTGGATTCAGGGAGATCTGTCGAGGCTTTAAATCAGGATCCTTCACGTGGATTAGAAATGTGTTATGGTTTGAGAAATTTGTTGCATTGTACTACTGAAGGTCATTAAGAGTGGGCGGAATAAGTGAAATAGAATTAATAATATATAGCAATGCAGTGGTGCCATGCAATTTATATTGTAAAGTAAATGACGCAGAGGACTGAACTGCTCAAAATGGGCCGCAGTAGCTCAACACGTAACACATTTTCCCTCAGGATTTGAATAGCTGTGCAGCTGATGCTGACTAACAGTGCTAAACACTTACCGTTCTCCCTCAGTGGTAATAAAAAACTAATGAATAATGCGATAGCAATCCGGCTATATTCTATCCAATTGGAGCCCAAAGTGAATTTTGCAGTCTAGTTTCTCAAGCATTCTTAACATAGTATCAGTGTGAATTTATGTTTTCTTCAGTTAGTTCGTACTTCAGTTAGTTCGTGTTTTGTGTCTTGTACATTTCTTTAGAGCTCAAACAGGAAGGCCTGGATACCAGCATAATTCTTTATGATAGCGCTCATATCTGCAAGGATCCATTCTCTAGTCGTCCTACCATCCACCTATGAGTGTAAGTGTGAAAGCGGCTGAAAAACATCTGAGCTCACGAGTCAGCCCTGTTACTCAGGCCTTCTTCAATTTGCACCTCATGCTGACACGTCACACGGAAACAAAGAGCCCTTTTCTCCTCTCAGATTTTGTTTACAGAATCAGGAAGCCATTACCTTCCATGTTTCTTCTTTGATTGTTGGCCCCTTGCCTGTAAGTCATCTTGAGTTTCATGGTAGGAATTAGTTCTGGGGAAGAAAGAAAGAAAAAATAAAAAGAAACAGAAAAAGGGGTTATGCAAATATATATCCCCAAGAGGGGTTTGACCCCGACAACCTTCTGAGGTAATGTAAGGGGTAAGAGGGTGAGTCAGAGAGTGAGGAGGGGTGGTTTGGGGAGGGGGATTGCTGTGGGGATCAGTGCCTTGGCGCTAAGTGCAGCTTGAAAGCATCGGTGGCTCACTGGCTGAGCGCCAGGAGTAAAAGAATGGGCACTTGCTTAACTGGGTCTGTGTTCAATGTATGGATTTCTGGCTGGCCTCACTGTAGCTTTTTTGTCTGGGCCAAAAAAGAGGGAGACGGGCGTCTAGACTCCGGAGAAGGAAGACGGGGGCTTGAAGTGTTTGAGGCCTCGCACTTTCAAATATACAAACCACTGAAGAGCTTCCCTCATCTCTGCCCTATCACAAAGGGCTTACACGGAAGCAGGCATCACTGAGCCTTGGCAGTGTCACACACGCATTCGCGGCTGAGAGTGATAGTCTAGTACACACGTCCAGGGACTGCGTGCGGAGGAATAAAAGCTTTTCGGGCTCCTCCAGCCGCCATTACCCAACATGCATGTCTCGATGCGGCGGCGCGGTGAGAGAATGCGCGCTGGCGGTTCCGGGGCGCGGAGCACCGGGCCGCATGCTGAGCAGCGGGACGCCGTTTAGTATTCGTGTCCCGGCTGGGGTGGCCGGGGATGTAGAAACGGCATCCTGGTTTCCTCTCCGGCAGAGAGAGAGACCCAAGGGGTGTGAGAGGGGACTGTGAGAGGGACATGTCAGAGCTTCCCATGTCTTCTGTCTCCCTTGTCAGTTCTGCTTTCAAACCCCCCCCCACACACACACACTCTGGCCAGTATCGCTTTGAGCTTATCACGTCCATAATCCCATCATTGCCTGTTGGTGGGAAAGACGAATGAGAACCAGCCTGTGCCGCCAAAGTGCATTACGTGGCTTTCGGGTAGCTTCATCCCATCTAAGAGGAGAATAATAGTAGCAATATGGAGAGGTAGGGAGCACTGTTTACCTTCTGTGGCACAATCGTGCACGCGGGCTGCACGCGGGACACGCAAGTAATGGATTCCATGAGTTAACCTGCTTCCGGAGTCAGCTGTACTAGCATCGAAGGCCAGCCCCACTTGGAGGATCTGGTTCATTATACAAGCCTGATGAAAGGGCTGTAATATAAGCATATGTAATATAAGCATAAGCATATACTCTACGGATCCGCACCCCAGCTCTCAGTGCCCTGTCCACATGTGGCAGTGATTTGCTCAGAGCGGTGCTGCAACCCCGGTAAGATGGGAACGGGACGTGGCGAGATGGCCGCGAAGCTGTTGCGATGGTACTGGGATCAGGCCTGATTGAAACCAGACTCCACAGAAACTGCTGTTCGTGCATTTCAAGGCGAGGGACTGGAGTCAGGACTGTGCCCTAGTCTCGGCTGGGGAAGACGGCGGGTTGAAGTTGCTGTGTCTTAAATCACTGACGCCCCCCTCAGCTCGGTGCTGGAGTAGCTTGGGTCTGAACGCTGGCGTCCTGAACAGGAAATGAAACAATGTATCTTTTTATTATTGCACTAGGTGCCTCCCGGGACCATGCTGAAAGATATGAGTTTTGAATGTGTGTTCTGCCGTAGCACACAGTCTTGCCCTTTGGCTCTACAGAACTCATCTGGCTGGCACGTAATTCCGAAATGAAGATTTTATACTTTGCCAGGGGTCAACATCAAAACATTGGAATTGTAATGTCACGAACGTTATCATTGTATCATTGTGTGTTTCAGTGCCTCTTGGTACAAATGGTAAGAGCATTTCCTACAATCAAACAGCTGTAGTGCGTTCTACAACATGGTCCCTTCGTGCACTACAGTCATAGGGTGGTCTAGTCCCCTCTGGAGGATGTCTGTACCTCTTCTGAGAGTTCGGGGTGGTCTCTTTGCTCTTGTGTTGTTTAGGTACCTTTCCTGTGAGAGCTTTCCTGGTAAGAAGACATTGAGGATGAGGGTGGTTTATTGAATTGCTGTGTAAACTTTAAAAGGAATCTGTTTAGAGTTGACCTAAAGTCTGTCAGGGGTAGAAGTTCACTAAAATAAATAGACACCTTATTGTTTGAATTTTATTTCATTAAATAAAACATACCCCTGCCCAAGATTATAAAAATCAGTAAGCACTCACTCCTCCCCTCCCCCCACCTTATTAAGAACATTTGTTTATTAGAAACACCCAGTAGGGGTGGAGTCAGAAAATATAGCTAGTTTCCTACCATGCACAGTGTGTCTTCACAGTCTGCCGTTCTGTAGCTCATCAGTAGTTTCTGGCTACAGGACAACTGTTGGCTGGGAATTTATAGGTGACAGACCACTCTTAACGAGCAGTGGCATTACCGTGTGTAAAATGTCCATGAGCACTGCTGTGCATGATACACTCATCTCAATATAACACCCACTGGTATTCCACTGCCTTGTCAGTGCCACTGCTGTGTTGAGAACGATATGCCAATCAAATAATATGTGGCCAGCCGTGGCCTTTTAGCCAGAAAGTGTCAGGTAATGAATTGAGCAGAGGCTGACTGATAAATTCTTCATGGTGACAGACAGTAATTACACACCTATTAAATGCCAGCGTACTTTGCAGTGATGCAAAGTAGGTGTTTTTAATTAAGTGTCTGGTGGGCATAAAAAATGCACACAAATGCATCATTTTATAGGTGGGTAATATGTGATAATTACAAGAGAAATGAGGATTTTATTTATCACCCACTTCATTAAAAACATTGGCTTTTTGGTTTTTTTTTATATTAATTACTAATAACCTGGGTGGTAATTGTACATTTCCATTCCCTCCAAATGACAAGAATGCCAAGCTGTAACATGTCTTCTTTCACCCTATTAATTCAGCCTTTGCGGCCCATGTGCATCTCAATTAATTTCTGCTCCTAAAGCAACTGGCTCAATTTCAAAGTGTGATAATGAAGTCACTCTGGCTCATTTCCACAGTGGCTTCCTCAGAACCCAGCCCATGAATGCTGTCGGCTTTATTTTGAGTCCCATTCTACTGCTGGGAAATCATCCGGCCTGGCTGTAAAGACGTAACAAGCCCAGTCCAGGCCTATAATCATATGCATAGTCTTTATCAATTTGACCTCTTGTTTGAGCCCCAAATGAAAGCAGCTTGTCTTCGTTCACATTTGTCTTTTCCACCTGTCCCTTATTAGAAGATGAAGAATCGTGGTGACACTGACTGGGATGTCGCCCATCTGTTGTTTGGAGAGCATTTGAGCTTGGACATTTACCTGTAATTGTCCTGGAGACTCTCTGGGGGAGAGTCTGTAATGACTGTAAAATCCAGGGCCACTGAACTTTAAAAGGAACTTTTTCTTCAGGGTAAGAAAGAAACAGATTTGGTTCATTTTCCCCATTCAAAGTAGGGTCTTTAGGTACACAAAGACTATTCTGATAAGACCTGAGAAGTTAATTAAGATACACTAGCCCATGATACATTAAATACAAAGCCTTTTATGAGAGAAATATTAATGAACTTCTTCTATTACATTGTATAGATGCATTGCGTCTTTTGATAGTTGGTTTTCTCCAACTTTTAAATTATCACATTTGAGGTTGTAAAGTGCTCAGGAAGACAAGAACAAATGTCCAGTCATTTTTTGCATTTGTGGGTCACATTGGCAGAAATGCCAAATATGTTAATAGGTTAATATCCACTAATCCAGTAATCCACTAAGTTTCTACTTGTCACGGTGAGGGAGGCTCCCCCTACCGGTCGCCTCCGGTACAGCGGCAGTTGTCCTGTTGTTGTTGCGTTTTGTGCTTCCCTCAGGTGGGTGGGGCTTATTAGCTCCCTCACCTGACGGTAGTTTGTCTGTCTATATATGCCTTGTCTGTGTACCAGTTGACTGCTGGTTATTATATCCTTAATCTGGGTCGAGTGCACGGGTTTTGGTTTGCGCACGTTATTCATTATACCCCGCGTGTTCTCTGAGACTTGGCGTGATCGCTTCCTTTTCGTTCGCACCTACTGCCCGTCACAGAATAACCAGCCACCTTTCGGAAGCCGCCAGTCTCCTTTACTTTCTCCTTCGTTTGTGGTCATGTCTCGTGGTAAGTGTTTGTCCGTGTGAAATTTTGTTGTTTGAATGTGTGTGGAGGAGAGCTAGGTTGTAAACCGCTTGTCCCGTCGTGCCTACGTGCTTGTTTGTTTGTGTGTTTGTACAGCACGTTGTGTGGCACGACGGTGACAGTAGCAAAAAGACCTGGTAGCGCTCTCCTCCAAGGGGCGGCGCCTTCTCGCTACTGTGCTCGCCCGTAGTCTGTGTTTGTGTTTGTGCATGTGTGAGATGAGTGTGACTACGGGCTTGAGTGAGTGGAAGGTGCGTCTGCCGTTTGTCTTGCGTGTTTGTGTTTGTCTTTCGTGTATTTATGTAATTCCCCTAAGGGCTCCCAAAATATGTTTTTGGCACAGAAGGCGCAGCTCCGGAAGGAGGCCCTACCGGGAGTGTGAGGGGGCTGTCCTGGAGCCCCTAGGCCCACTGGACAGGTGGCCTAGGGTGAGCTGAGAAAGGGCAGAATCTTCCTCTGGAAGGGGTTGCCCTGGAGCCCTCAGACCTCTTAGAGAGTGTCTGGGGTGAGCTGAGAGAGGGTGTGAAGCCCGCCGGTGAGAGGGTAAGTGCGCGTGTGTGTTTGTGTCGCCCACCTCGTGTTTGTGTTTGTCCTAGCGTGCTTGGGAATTGTTTCATGTAATTCCCCGTACGCTCCTCCTCCAAAGGGCGTTGGGGGAGGGGCTATGGAGGGTCCCGTGCCATGGACCGTGGCACGGAAGGCGCAGCTCCTACGGGAGGCCCTGACCAGGGATGTGAGAGTGTCTCTGGAGACGGTAGGGGCCCCCTCCCTCCAGTAAGAGGCGAAGTATAGGGGTGTCCCCTCCTTCCGAGAAGGAGACCTCTCCCCCCCTGTGTTAGGGGTGCCATAAAGGTCAGGGTAAGTGCGCGTTTGTGTTGTCTGTGTGTTTGTGCATACGTGTTGTGTGCAGGTTCCTCCCGCGGTTGACTGTGGAGTCCCTGGACCTCCCCTCGTGCTCGGGGCGACTAGGAGGTTCGCCCTGGGGAGTAGTCGGCCCTCGTTGGGGATAGGAGTACTTCCCCCCTGGAACCTCCGGCAGGGTGGAGGAGTCCACCCTGCTGTGTACTGCCTCTAGTGAGGGGCGGTCTCCCCGGCCGTTCTAGGGATGCCCAGGGGAACTCCCGGCCCCATATAGGGGTCTACCCCGAGCCGAGAGAGGTTGGTCAGGAGGCGTTCAACTGTGCAGTAGGTAACCTAACCTGCACCTTGGGGCATGACTTTATGGACCCCTTGGGGCGTGAGGGCTCTGTGACCGACTGCCCCAAGGGCCCCGTGGTTGTCTATTGTTGACGGAACCCTGGTCGGTCCAGGGTCCCGCCCAGGGAGGCGGGAGCTAAATTGTGTTATATGTTTTGTGTTTCAGCTCCCCGGACCGCAGGAGGTGTTGCCCTGCCTTGTCCCCGCCTTCCTGCCCCTTCGTCTTGCGTCTTTTGTTCTGCCGCTGTGAACCGCACATCGGGCCGTAGAAGCGGCTTGGGGGGGGGGGGTCTGTCACGGTGAGGGAGGCTCCCCTACCGGTCGCCTCGGTACAGCGGCAGTTGTCCTGTTGTTGTTGCGTTTTGTGCTTCCCTCAGGTGGGTGGGGCTTATTAGCTCCCTCACCTGACGGTAGTTTGTCTGTCTATATATGCCTTGTCTGTGTACCAGTTGACTGCTGGTTATTATATCCTTAATCTGGGTCGAGTGCACGGGTTTTGGTTTGCGCACGTTATTCATTAAACCCCTCTTTTTCTCTGAGACTTGGCGTGATCGCTTCCTTTTCGTTCGCACCTACTGCCCGTCACACTACTAGTAATCCACTAAATTTCATTTCACCTCTAGTCTTGGTGATCTCATTTCCCTTGGGGTACATCTTTCACACCTTGGTTACCTGCCAGAGGTACAGCATAAATAACAATGTAGATGGCAGATTGTTACAGATGAACTGGACCAATGCTTTACATCAGTGTCATAAGGACTATCGGATGACGATTCTTAATCTGAGATCTGTGAGAGACAAATGACCTGTATCCTGCCCCTCAGCAGAGAGCAATTCATCCTTGGTTGTCTCTTGTCATTACCCTACACCCCTTATCAAGATGCATCATGCTGTATCATCATAAAACTACCAAGAACAAGAAGACCAGCTGTCTGTCTAAGAGCCATTTATCACAGTAAACAACATTTCTTCAGATGATTGTTTATCCATGTGGTCCAGATTCAAGCAGTCCTTATTTCCTTATTGTTTAATCTGGACTATCTGGATATTTAAAATGTGTTATCAAAAAAAAATGGAAAAATGAAAATAACACTAAGCATAAATATTGCAACACCGACGGGAAACATATAAAGCTTGGATGCAACCTTCAGGTTTGATGTTTTGTTCAGCAAAAGCAGATGGCCTTTGGCGAGTCGTCGGGCTTTGAACACAGATGGAATTTCGTCACATTTTACGCCCACAATTGTGCAAAAACCCACATGTGGCCATAAACCACACTTAAGGAACCCGGATCATTAATTAGGCCTGCCCACCATCCTCCTGTCCAGTCCCACTGACCGTTCTGCCTGTCCTCTCCCTCTTAGCCAAGATGAACCGGCCATCCCCTCGCTCAATCACAGCTGATCTCTCCTGATCCTCCACCTTCGTCCGAGCCAGCTAGACCCCGAATAACCATTTGTGCAGACACTCCTTAGCCAGGCGTCCCAGGCCATCGTTTGGCCCTTGCACCATATAGGACGCCTCCCACTCAGAGGCGAAGGCTCATTCCACCAAAAGAAGCCACAGCCTAAATCAATTATAGGGGAGCGTTTTTGTCTTCTCATCACCCTCTTTTGTGCTTGAGGCAGAGTTCAGTGTATTCCTTCTAGAAGGCACATGGGAACCATATCGGTTATGGCTAGCCATCTTATTTGAGAATCCTAATGGCGCCACACTTGCTGATGCCATTGGGGAGCAATTCATCTGGTTGAGATGGTCTAAGGCTACTCTTATTTATCGTGAGGCCTGTGACCGATCGTTTTTCAAATCATTTTTGATATTGGAGAGGGGCTCATAATGAGTCAGCCATTTGTGAGATGGAGAATATTGGGCAGACATACTGTAAGTTTGTCATGGGCATAGAAAGTCAAGAGACAGTTGTACATTGAAATGCTTGTGTGAGGCACAGATGTTCCACAGCTGTGCAAATTATAAGTAAAATTTTAAGGGTGGTGGGGAGGTTAGATAACTTTAGTCTGCATGTGCCTGTCTGATGTAAGCTTTGCTGATATGCAAACATTGTTGCAGTTGCTAACGTTAACTGATGCACTGGAGGGAACTCACCAGGTTGGGGCTCGTCAGGCTACATTTATACATTTGCCTTGTTTGGACAAGCACTGGAATACAGCCAAGTCTGAAGTAGAGAGACCACTACTTAGGTCTCCCATTGACCCCAAACTTGTTGTGCTTTTTTTGCAACAGCAAGGCTGGCAAATAGGACATTTCCTATTTTGTGGGGCTATCGTCAATTACTAAGAATCTTTTCCTGACCTCTTTACGCATTTTTATGAGGGGTTAAAACTCTCCCCAGCTTCTCCATGAAGACATGCTACAGTATTTAAGAAGCAAACCCATTCATAACCCTGGCTGAATCATCTGCTCTGCATTAGCACAGATGTGTTAGTTTCACCCATGCATGCACACTACCACAACTCTGAAGCTGTTGCACTCTGTAATGAGCGGCGGATGTTTGCAGGCAACCTTTTACACTACTGCAAATTTAGCAGAATACAGACTGTTCGACATGTGCTCTGTACTGATGCCCATATATTACACAAGCCTTTTGTTTATAGGCATGTACCGCAGCAGGGTTTTGGTTTATATTAACACTGATTGCCCCAGGCCAGAGTTCTTTCTGGACATCAGTGCTTATATAACGATGACAACAACACGCCAGCGCTTACAACCGCATGCATATAAATGTTACATTATATCAGATCTGCCAGCAGTGAAGTGGTCTCTGAGGACCCGACGAGCACATTGAATTCAAGCGCCAAATGGTGAGCATCGATCACACAACAGCATGATTTACTGTTTGAAGTATAATGCGTTAACAGTTATTGCCACAGCTTCAGAGCGAAATCGGCGACAGCTGGCTCCAGAGAACGCAGCGTCATGCGGGACGCTCCCCTCTCACTTCTTTGCAATGGCTGCCAGGGAGCAGATGGATATCCGGGAAAGAAAACCCATTGGCAGAGTCGGAATGATTGACAGGGAGGGAGGCACAGAGAGGGGCAGGGCTACAGCCGCTGCCCCGTTCTCCTAAAACCCCTGCCCCGTTCTCCAAAACTGGCCAATGCTGTGCTTCGTGCACCCGTGGCGATACACCGCTTGGATCTTCTTCTTTAGACCTTATACGCCTCCTGTTTGGCTCACGTGTAAAGGGTCTAAAGGAGGCTTACTGTGCTCATTCAGGGAGCTCTGTATGGACATACAGCCGAGCTATACCAGTCAAGGGCGAGTGGATCTGGTGAGGGGAGGCTCCAGAACTGAGCCTGGAGGAAGTTCAACTCGCACGTCTCCTCTCTGTTCTCAGGCCAGAGGGATCATAATGGCAACAGGCAGATATACAGCTTCACATCTCCACTGGGGCCAGGGTGAATATAGAGCTTTAAGCTTCCTTTAGAGTTTTCCATTATTCAGTCTACATCTGCCTCAATCCCCTCTTGTAATTGTTGCTTTTGGGACGAATAAAGAGTGACAAGGAACTGGCATGGACGCAGGCACCACCTGCCATGACCACCACAGATGCCAGGCATTGAATAACAGTTTTCCATTATTCCTACTAATAACCTAGGACTGCTAGTTTTGCTAATCAGGTTTATATGAGAGGAGCAGCATATGGTAGTCCTTATATCATATTGCACCCATCTCCGGTCATGAGAGAGCTTTCTTGCACAATTAATCCAGTTTTTCAAAGGCCAGCTAACCCTGTATCTGCTATAAAGAGCTTTGTCTTCTGACAAAATCGACTTAAGATTTTGTAATAGCGATCCATCTTCAGGTTTTTTTATAGTCATAAAGGAAAATTGTGAATCTCCCAGAAACACGAGGATTACAAACCAAATCCTCAGTGTCACAGTTTAATGTCAGAGTTTGTAATAGTTATTACAGTTCTTCTTCTATTTCCTCAGTATGTCATATAACTCTAAATGATAGATAAACATCTCACTTCTGTCATCTAACTCTTGGCAGGTGTTGAAGAAATGTCCAATGACGATATAAGTAGGCCCACTAACTTGTTATTCTATAATAGCTGGGCCGAACCCCTAAAACAAACACCACCAAGCCCCTCGTGTTATTCCTAACCTGATCCGCACATTTGAATCCAGACGTCAGCATGTAAAAAAAAAACAAAAACACTAACCTCCAGCCCAGTTGTATGACGCGTTCAGCTGGCTGTGCCTTTTCCCAAAGCTTTGATGGCCAGAGTCCAGGGAACACAGATTGATGGGAACGGTACCACCGTGCCAAAATGAAGATCAGTGCTTGCATGAGACAAATAGTGTTGAGCCAGCTGCTAATGCCTTCGACGCCTCCAGACGCTTGGCTCCAACACAGCCGATATGTTGGGAAAGGCCCAGGGTGGGACATCAGAGACACATCTGCCAGACCATCCGCAAACATCCATACGCACGTCTCTGCATATTAAACGTTCATATGATATTGCTAGAGGCGAGTCATCAGCACAGGGCTGAGTCATATACATGGGCTCGGTCATATACTTGGGTTGAGCCATAAGCGTGCTCTTTCCATGACCCCGCCCCTAAAATGATTCATGCCAGTGACACCGAATGTAAACGAGATGTTGTTTGTTAGTGAAGCAGAAGACTTGTGCAACTTTCCACGGTGGCTGCTCCAGCGACTACAGTTCCAGCCCTCGGTTTCAGCTCATGCTGTGATTGCTTTGGAAGCTCTCCCGTTAACTGGCAACCTGTTCCAATGGCGACTGTAGCCATCGTTTCCACAGTGATGACCGTGAGGCTTGTTTTGCCCCTTGAGCTTCATGCTTAGCAACACAAAAAGGGGGCTAGTTGCAGGATTTGAAAATAATATGTTGGCTAAAATATTGTTTCGCAGTTGTATGTTTTCATGCTCTCCCTCTCTGAAGATTAGATAAGAAACGATCTAACCTTCTCTCCCTAGCTGTGGTACAACAAATGTGATTTGTTTTTGTTGTTCTTGTTTCAGAGCGATAATTTGGATTAGCTGCTGGTGTGGCATTGTTAAAAAACCAAATGTTCAACTGGAACTTATTTTCATTGTGTTTTTTTTAATTAGATCACTTTGTTACAACTGTCTTCTTTATGAGATAGTGAATTACGGGTTACAGGTGTTTTATACATAAACAGCAAGTACAAATGAGACCGCCACTTACAGAATCACGCCTGTGGGTAAGATAGTGAAGTAAGTGAAGTAGAGATTAAGTATTTAACAGATAAGTGGTGCAGGTTTATGCCATTATATGGGTATCTGGCCCTATGTATGCTAAGTTTAAACAAAAGTCCTATGAGCAGCAAATGCACTTGGTGTGTACTATGGTAGCTATCCACATGCTACATCCAGAGATGCCATACATATCCTATACTTTAGTGAACTGTTGGGTTCACTATGAAGTACAAAAATGGCCAATTTCCTAATACGAGGGAAACCTTTTACTTAGCCGACCAATACATTTTCACTTAATCTAATTATATGGGATATTTTGTTTTTTTGTGGGTATGGAGCTAACGAGGAGTGTGTTGTGTCTTGAGCAGCATGTGTGCTATCGTGCCATACCTTTCAAACATTCTGTGGGGATTTGAACAACAGCAGAAAAGAAGACCTGCGAGCTAATATCTCAGACTCTTCTTTGTTGAAGATGCGTTAATTGTCTCACGCTGATTTACAACCCAAGTAGAAGAATGACGAGTTTGCCAGAGGTAGTAATGCTACACTGGGGCCGTAGTATTACAGTGTAGCAGCCAAGTTCTGACAGCCCCTGGTGTAATGCGTGAAGCATGTTACGCGCGTCTCATTAACACTAACGTAACGGCACTGTAAAGAAATGAGTCATTCCTTCTGAAGCATGAGCTCCCAAATTGCGCTAAACCATAGGTCCTTCATCAACCCCCAATATAATGAGTGAGTCAGTGCCACCATAGCAGGAAAGACCTTGGTGCACTTACGTTTGGGTGTGGGGCACTATGGAAGGGTGTTGCTTATTTGGGTGTTAGTGTGGGGACCAGTGGAGATAGAGCTTTCACCATGGCTTGGTCTTTTTGTTGCCGCTGTTATTTTTTAAAAATCTGTGAATTTCCACAGCTGGCCTCGCTGCGGAGGCTGCACAAACCATCCACAGGGTGGAGGCATCTGACATCTTGGCCCGGTAGTTATTGTCCATTCACAAGGCAAAAAAAAAAACAAACCCAGGGGACCACACAGTTCCCAGCACACACCAACTCCTGTATGTCTCCACTATCTGAACAGAGGCAGGGGAGTGGGGTCCTGGATGGTAAAATGGGCACTATCTCTTCTTTGTGATTCCCTTATCAGCCTTTGCATTGCATACTGCAGATGGGGTCTTTTAGCAGATGTTTAGCAGGAGAAGGAGGACAGAGAAAAAAAGCATGCTGGATGGAGAGGTTGAGTGTAAATCAGATTACGTGCACAGCAGTTGTCTGGCAGATACTGACGTAGAATAGCATCACTCTGTTGGATATAGCAAAGGGAAAAATTACATGATCGTATCCTGGATTACATGAAATTACGTGATAAAAGTGCTTCAAGTACTTCATGCAGGTGACGGAGCTATGGGAAACCTTTCAATGTATCTGCTCCGTTTCTCTGTCTGTTCACACTATTATGTGAAATTTTTATTACGAACTCTTAGGAAGCACATGGAAACATTCACGTCAAGATTGTGTGAGCATTTACTCACCATACTATTACTTGAATATTTTTTTTAGCAACATAGCAACATAAATCGTAAGATTCGTAAGACTTACAAATGTATAATTCGAGTTAATAAAAAGGCAGCTAAAATGTCCATGCTACAGCCAAGTTTTGCTCGGTTTGGCATGCAATTGTTTGTACATCCAGTAACTCATGCTAAAATCCGCTCACTTGGAATCAGGACAACAGTGTGGACAACAATGCGTTATGCATTTATCGATGCAATTAAAGCCTATTGAACAACCATGGACAGCAAAGGAGGAGGTGAGAATCTTGTATGAATCAGCTTGCTATGGGAGCTCTCTGTGCAAAAGTATAGGGTGATGGGTCCTCTCTACGGGGAGGGGGAGTGGTCTTAGCCGACCAGAGCTTCAATAAAAGGCTCTTGTGGGGACCTCTGAGGAGCCCAGACTTTCTAGTGGCATCTCTGCTGTCTGCCTTATTGCTGACCTGACTTTGAGCCATTTTTTTTCTCCTCCCTTTTTTGTATTTTATTTTATTCTGTTGTTTGTTTTTTTTTTTTGCTTTTCTAGTGAATAGGCCCTTAGACCAAAAATAACAAAAGCCTGAAGATGATCAGTCTGCTTTGCCTGGTGGTGTTCTGTCTGAGTCTTGCTAGCAATGCCTATGCAGCGGGTAAGGCAAATCTGTGATCCTCTGAGCATGTCTGAATGAGATTGTCTGGGTGTGCATGTGGGTGTGCTGGACTGCACTGTGTACTTCAGCAGCACGCGAGGAGAAAACACCAGAAAATTGGCTTTTGGCAAATATCAGCACTGGTAACTCTCCACAGTTGCGTGAGCTAAATCATGATGTCCTGAGATTCTAATGAGGATTTTGATTAATGCAAATAATATCAAATATAAATGTGCAACATATATGACCATTCTAAAATAAAACAATATAGTCACTTGCGTCTCATATTGACATTTTGGTTAAATCCTGTTTATTATTTATACGACGTAGTCACGTTTGGATCTAAAGTGCAAGGTAAAAGTGTTATAAATTTGCTTCCACGTATTTCGGCTCAGTGTTACATGACGAGCAGAGTCAGGTGTTAAAGTTGTGTGAGATGTGTTGTAATGTAATCAGCTCTCCATAACATTGGACTCCCAGCTGGGAAGGTAAGGCAGGCACATAACAGAACTTAAGGTAACACCTTCCTTCTGTGTGAATGTCTAGTCTTAGTGTGGCTAAGAGCACTGGCATTGTAAAATCACATACCCAGTGTGTGTGTGTGTGTGTGTGTGCCTGACAGACACATTAATATCTTTAGCATATGGACACCCTTCCTGAACTAGGTCCAAGGGCACCTCCCTTTTTTTCTGATGTAATGGTCTGCTAAGTGGGCTGCATGGATGTGGGCGGGGTCTGGGATGGGGTTCTGTGAGGAGAGGAAGGGGGAGGGAGCAGGATTTTTGTTGGGGAACACCCTTAAATTCACGACGGGGGTGTGGCTTAAAGCAGCTATTACACTGCTGCAGCCCAGTAGGGATGTGCCTGATCTTCTATATGCAAAACAGATTTTGTCAAAGAGCAGCAAAATGCATGAAATTCCAATATTATATACACTTTTTGACAATTGTCATTTACAAATATAATTTTGCCTTCGGGTTTAACTAAGGCAAAAATAGCACACTTTAGGTTAGTGTTTCAAAATGACAAGCTTATGAATAATAAACAAGGATTAGGCATCAACTCCACAAAAGATACAGGAGAGAATTACATTTAAGTTTAATAATCAAAACTATTACAGTGGGATTTATGTTTTCCCTGTAGTGTGTCTGTACAAGAGTATATGGTCATGTTAGAGAGAGAGGCTGACGGAGCAGAAATAAAGTTCCTCCTGTGGTCTCCATGTGCCAGAGGCACTGCCCCACCACGCTGAGCGAGCTTCATGCACCATGTCAGTGTTCGGTAAGAGGGTGTAGCAACCAGCTGCGCACACATTTGCTTTAAAAGCTGCTTCCTCAGCAAAAGGGTGCATGGGTGTGCAATACGACGCGCGCGACAATGCCGCGCGCGACTAACTTTGCCGCTAACTTTGCGTTAATGCTTTTATCATTGCTCCTGCGCCGCCCTAACCAGCATGTCGCTACAGACACAGTCCAGTGTAATTAGAATGTAAAGGATTTTAAAGGGGCTTACTAGCTGGTTTCAGGATGTGTCGAAAGCTGGCGAGTCTGCCAGTGCAGCAGATGTAGCAAATCTGGCGCGGCACGAGTCACCGTGACGAATCATTGTCTTAATGTAAATGTTCGCACCTCCCCTTTTTCCCACTGCACTAGACAGCTGTTCCTGGTTTCTAGGCTTTCACCCAGTGACAGGCTGTTGCCTGGGGTAGCAGGTCGTGTCTGTTTCGGTGATTTTTAATATATTTTTAATCATCCGTACCTGCTCCTGTCATCATTAAAGTTTTTCTTTTCTACTACTTTTCTACTGCTTTAATAAAACATAGATATGTCAGGCAATAATCTCTCATCACCCTGAGGATGTATGTTGAAATTTGAAAATGTTTAGTTTTATGAATGAATGAAATGGATGAACGTTATAAATGTGAGTCTGTGCAATACTCACCAGTGCTATAATGCAACCCCTGGGAGAGAAGAGCCAACTCAGGACCTACGATGCTTCTGCACTCAAAGGCAGGAACAAAGTGGTTAGTAAAAGATATATAAAGATGGACGATTTACAACGGTCCTTTGTAGACAGTATTCAATCCGAACCTTTTATATCTTTTTAGATTTTGCTCCCGGCAGAATACTTTCTGGCTCATGTCACCGATTTCCACCAAATCAGCAGTGGCGTAGCGGCCTTGAACCACAGAAAGTAACTTTAGACATGTCTCAATGCTTCCAGTCTGCCAGACATGAGCCTGGTCTTCCTGGCCTTTGTGCATGGGGCCCAGAGCAGAATCCCCAGGCCGTAAATTTCACACGCCGTCACATGTGGATAGCTGCTGTGCTTGCCCAAGAGCATGCAGAAGGGCCATTTTGTCATTTTTGCCCCACACATTTTTTGTTTGTTTTTGTGTTTTACCTTTGAACTGGTCATCACTTCACTGTTCCCAGGAGTCTTTTAGGCATGGAGGCGGAGCATGACCCTCACTCGGGTGAGAAGCGGGCCTGTAATCCTCCCCGAACAGAGTGGCTGCTTTGTCCAAATATGTGCTGCTGGTTTTCTTTTACTTTCCAGTGGCAAGATACATAAAACAGCCCAGCATTGATCAGTGATCACAAGCTTAGTACGTGCAGTAAGAGACTGGATAAGGGATTGCTGGAGAGAGGAACGGACAGTCAATGTGTCCTGCATATTCACATGCGGCACGTGGGTGGTAATGGAATATCTCGGGGTAGATAAGAGCAACGGAGCAAAGGAAATGAGAGAGTCTAGAGTGGCGGACTGGGACGCTAACCGGGAGCCTAGTGTCCACGGCAGCTGCACGTGGGAGAGAGTTTGTTACTGGAACTTTTGATGAATTATGGTCTTTCAGACGGACTCATAATGCCTGACGAATGATGAGTCTGTATTGCAATTAAATTCCTCCAAAGATTTCATTAGGTGAACACTGGTACAATTAGCAGATAACAAGACTAATGTTCTTTCTTAATGGCACGTGTACCAAGTTTTAAAGACTTGAGCCAAACTCTACAGCACCCATTGGAATAATAATTCAGTGCTTCTGTAGGCTTCAAAATGACTTAAAGTCCGAATTAATACTGCTAAACGTCTGAATGATGTATGTCCATTATTACACATGGGGTGGTGAAAGATGATTAAAGGGACTGACGCAGTATTAATCCGTTATATTTTTCTTTATTCATCGTAATATAAATTGGATGTTCTGGATAGTCTTAAATGATGATCCAGAAAGTATAGCTCATAAAATAGCTTATATGATTAAAAGAGAACATCTCCAAAACGTTATTTGGCAGATAAGCAAAAATCCAAATGGAAGCAGAAAGATGGCGAACAAGTTGTATATTGGTAAAACTGAAGCAGCCTTCCTGCTATGGTGCGCCATGGAGCAGACGGGGGAGCTTTATGTTCTGGGCTGGTGGGTTGCCAAATTCACATTTCCCAATAAATCAGATGGAGCGAATAAGAGATGAACATTCTGTCTATCTTGGTAATGCGGCCTAATCTCACATTTGATAATGCTTCCCACTTGGTGCTTGAATGATTTGGCTTTAGGCAGCTGTAGACTGCTCGTCTCACTGAGGGACGGAGGAGGCTGGCTGGTAGCCAGAACCAAATGTAATCACATCTAGGAACTGGATGCTTTGATGGTGGGGAACCGCAGCACCTTTGGCCTCTTCAGGTTTTCATTGATATGCTCAGGGTTCCAGTTGAGGGATTGTGAGAGCGAATTGCGTCCATAATTCTTTGTTGTTCTAGATTTGGAAGCATCTTGAGCAGCTGGCCCAGATAATTATAGCCCTTAACCACACAGCAGCAACCACCACCAGTTGGGACCATGAGAGCAGTTGTTTTCAATGTACATCTTAAAAGCTGGATTAGACACAACATTTCAATCAGATATTTTTGTTCCATGACAGAGAAATGTAATCAGTTCCTCAAACTGAAGTCTGGTGAAGCATGTGTTTTCTTTCCTATTGATAAGAATGAACATATTATATACTTTTGCTTCTAAAAAAACCCCAAACCTAAATCAATGCTGTCTCATACTACAATGACATAATGACATAATAAAACCCAGATTCAAGCTAGAGCTGAAATTTCAGGTCATAATAACAAAAATGTAACTGTGTAAGCATACTGTCATTATTAATTTTGCTTTACTTTCTTTTGAGGTGGTGTATCTGACAGGGCCTTAGCTTGATTAGCATAGGTTTTCAGTAATGACAACAAAGCGTTTGACAGGAGCGTTTGTTAAACGTGTAAATGTAAATGTCAAATGTAAACGGATTATATGCAGATAAGTCCACTGTGCTGTTTATGAAGAAGTCCCTGCATCCCTTTTCAGGAAGCCTACAAATTTTTACCAGGCCTGGCGAGAATGTTACCTTGCCTTGCCGACTGAAGCGCGACTCTACTTTCACATTCAGCGGGACCTCAAACAGGATCATGTGGACCAAGCGAGACGGGGCTGAGGAGATCGATGTGATGGTGTCCATGGGTTTCCATAAAGTCGTGTCCTCAGACTTCCAGGGCCGCGTCCACCTTCTCGAGGCTGACGACAACGACGCCAGCCTGCTTTTGACCAACATACAGCTGGACGATTTCGGCATCTACAAGTGTGAGATCATCAATGGCATGGACGACAACATTTTTGAGGTGGAGATTCGAATGCAAGGTAAGGGACTCAAATGTAACAGAATACCTTTTCTTTCTTAATAGGCTTCAGAAGATGAATTTAATAGGATTTATAGCATAGTCGTTCATTTGCAATTTCTAATATATTTTACTGTATTGTTTGGACACATATAAATTCGAAGCACTTTCTACCAAACCAACCAAGTCACCTCCACCCTTCAGTTAACAAAAAGGAACCTGAGATCTTCTCATGGATATTCAATAAAAAAAATTAAACACATCTCAGTTGTAAACTTTACTGTGAAGAGTAAAAGTTTACTCTTTTTTTTTTTTTACTCTTTGTTTTTGCTCTTACCCCTAGGCAGACCCATATGGCACCAGAATAACAAAATTATGCAAGTGAGATGGCTGATCTTAATGAAACCAGGCTGCCACAAATAAACCTCATTAGCACTGGAAAATAGGAAATAACAATCAAAGCCCTCAGTCCTGCAAATCTTTTTTTTTTTTTTTTCAACTGACTCAAAGCCTTTGTTTCTTATTTCAAAGAGGTTTGATACATTTGCCCAGGGATTAAAAGAAGAGTGTAAAACATAATTGACACTTCGGATTCTTTCATGCTTAGCATTGCTAATATGGTCATGAACTCCTAAGGTGACCTGCTTCATGAAGGAAGCATTGATTCACTTTATCTTAAACGAGACTCTTTTTCTGAGGCTGAATGGCTGTGCTTTTCCCCCAAATGTCCCAATATAAAATAGATAAAAACATTTCTTTTTGAGAAGCATCGCTCTCTTCCACAGGGGTGGTCTTCCCATACTCCCCACCTCTGGGTCGCTACAACCTGAACTTCCACGATGCCGAGGCCGCCTGCTTGGAACAGGACACCACGGTGGCCTCCTTCGAGCAGCTCTACCAGGCCTGGAAAGGTGGGCTGGACTGGTGCAACGCTGGCTGGCTTAGCGATGGGACCGTGCAGTACCCCATTACCAGGCCCAGGGAACCGTGCGGGGGGAGCACAACCAACGCCGGCTTGAGGACCTACGGGCGGCAGAACAAGCTCAGCCGCTTCGACGTATTCTGCTTCACCGCTGGATTCTCCGGTGAGTTCAAACCCATCCGTTCTTCTCTCATGCAGGTTCTCTGGGCCATTCTTCTCCTCTCCCCAGGTCCCTTCCGATCCCTAGTAAAGTGCCTCTCGCCTGGCCGTGCGGAATTAACGTGCTCTGCCGCCCTTCTGGTTCCCAGGGCATGTCTTTTTCGTAGAAGGCAGGCTGACGTTCGACGAGGCCACAGAGGCCTGCCAGATCGCTGGTGCCACGATGGCGAAGGTCAGTCACGTCTTTGCCGCCTGGAAGCTGGACGGCTACGACCGTTGCGACGCCGGCTGGTTGGCCGACGGCAGCGTGCGCTACCCCATCTCCAGGCCCAGGATGAAGTGCAGCCCGGCAGAGTCGGCCGTCCGCTTCGTTGGATTCCCCGACAAGAACCTTCAGTTGTATGGAGCCTACTGCTACGAAGCCCCGCAGTGAGGGCCTGCAAGGCACCACCATCGCTCATGTACCAACCAAAGAGCAATGACAAAACACGTATCCAGTCTGAAATCTGCAGAGTCAATTATCATGAGCTAGCATTAAAACTGTGATAACCTTTACAGTATATCCCACAGGAAGATACTGAAAGCTGTTTCATACTGTAACATTCCAGATTCTATCTGCACGTGTTATTCAGTGAGTTATTTTTCATACTATTTTCTGCTGACTCACCTCTGCATGAAGCAGGACAGTAGAATGAATACATACAATCTCACTAATCACTTAGAATTTGTCAAAGGAATGTTGTTTTCAATAAGCAAAAAGAAAATGCAGATTTTTTTTCTTTATATACCTTTTCATATGTTTTTTATGTTTTTGGTAAGGAAGTAATGGCCGCTTCAAATGTTTTGTGATCCTGAAATCACTTGTCTAAAGCATTTCCCCATGGTTGTTGTTTTTTGAACACTTGTGACCAAATTTGAATGACCCTA
The DNA here is from genome assembly GCA_020368025.1 of Brachyhypopomus occidentalis. Classification (NCBI taxonomy): domain Eukaryota; kingdom Metazoa; phylum Chordata; class Actinopteri; order Gymnotiformes; family Hypopomidae; genus Brachyhypopomus; species Brachyhypopomus occidentalis. Next base: position 7,385,299 of record JAGXOD010001382.1, read on the forward strand.
TATCCATGACCCTACATATAAATGAACGTATAAGGTCCAAACTGTCATTCGGCCTGCTAGCTGTGTTGTATCAATATAGATAATCTGTGTTCTCCAATTTTGTAAGCTTTCTCCCTAAAAGAACAACTAGAACTCATAACATTTGTCTCTTTATACTATCCTGTGCTGTCCAAGGATGATTCTTATTCTTAAACTCATGACATTTTCCTAGCCTGCATCCATTAGGAAAAGTATGTCAAACCTCTAACAAGTCCAGTTTTTGATATTGGTCTTAAACGTGTAGACTAGGGCAATTCTTTTTCTTCCCCAGGAATTAGTCCAATATTGTACTATCACAGCTGGCACGTTTCCTCTAAAATATCAAGGCCTGACGAGCTGCTGGCAATGCAATTGATGTCTGACTATTGTGGAGAGCTGCAAAGGCAAACATGTTGCACCCAGAGGCAGATTAAATCTTTAGTAGAACTCGGTTGTTTGCTCACAACGGCACTTCAGGAGACTACTTTAAGCCTCGCAGTTGAACAGTTAGGACTGCAAGGAAAATGTTGTTTTGAGACTGTGATTTACAATGTCGCTTACTCATAAGCAACTGCTCGCAGATGGGTATAAAGAGAGGGGTGAAAGGTGATTTGTACATGTTAGGTTTGAACACTATGCAAAGTATGCAAAGTATCGCGCTGGAATACTTCGGCATGCACAGATTATGGGGATTGACTGATCTGTGATGACTTAATTGACTTAAGGACTAAATTGCTGTTACTAGCCTTCTAGAGCCAGATTAATTTTGTCCTGCATTTTCTGTTCTATTTGTGTCGACACGTGGATTTGTAAAGGGAAGGAAAATCATTCCACTTTGTACAGCAAAGCCACAGTTAACATACACAAAGTCTTTGTGCTTGTTAAAAGTATGTTTTTTCTTTTTTTATGCATGATAGATGAGATTTTGTTTTAATCTGAAATACAGTGTGCTTTTTACAAAAAGTTTCCAAGTGAAAATACAAAAATAAACATACGAAAATAAAATGACTGATGAAGTCTTCATTTGCTTTATTTGATTTGAGAGTAAACTGGGCTTGTCACTTTGTATAGTCAGTACCAAATAGATGCAAGCAGTCCAAATGCTGAAAATCAGTCTTGCTGAGTAAATATGATACAGTCAACATATACAAAATAAATAGCTACATGCTTAGTCTCATGTGGGATAAACTCATGCATAGCCTCATGTGTGATAAACTCTTTTTTTTGTAGTTTTAACATTCAATTCAAGACCTCACCATCTACGTGTGCCCTATGTGTAGTTGGAACCAATGACCCTCTGTCACAGGGCCATGGAACACTACCTCAGGACTTTCCTGTCAGGCACTCATGCACCCTTATATAAGCACTAAATCCCCCAGCAGTGCATTGCATTTAGAGCATTACGAGGAACACTGGTCTCTTCAGAGGTAATCGGAGACCAGAGCTCAAGAACAGAACTGATATACAGCGAAGGGAAATTTCAAGCCTGCATGTTCCGTTCTTCCTGCCTGTGAACACTCACCGTTGAACACAACTCAGCCGCCCCTCCCCCCAAAAACAAAGCCTGTATGCTGATCATTTCTGAATTCAAGAGAATAAAATAATGAATAAATAAAGCCTTTATAGTACTATATATAGAACTAGACTGTATGTGAGTGCCCTAACATTGGCACAATTTATGCTGCATAGCAGATGTTTTCATCTTTCAGAATTATTTATTTATTTTTATAATGTGAGAAATAGCAGGCTTTAACGTTTACTTGATTAATTGCAAAACTTTTTTTCAAATGATAAATACCACATGTTCAAAGACTAAACATGCACTCTGCAAACAAAATGCCAACCTGATTTCCTTTTGGGAAATATAGGTGGTCTTATGATTAATCTCCACTCACCTCTAGAGAAATCTTTGTTTTGCTTTTCATATTTTATTTCCTGTTGTTTTGTTCTTTTCTATTGCACAATATATGTGTCTGATATTTTCCAAGTAATTCTAAACAATTCAGCTCTCTATACAAGTAATCATGTTTACATATTAAACCGAATTAAAAAAATGCAAGCTTCTTTGAATAATTCATTGGCTTTGAACCTTTTTTCCATACTACCTTTTCTATGCTCTGTGGCAGTATAATCATAATCGTAATAATTATAAATAATAGGGGAAGAGTCGGGGTTAAGTTATTGGCCAGTCTGACTGAACATGGGGTGGTAACATTTGGTCCAATTAGCATAATCCACCTGGGACATATTCACTTCATGCAAATATGCCGTAGCCATACTGTGTGCTTGTTAATGCCGCCTCATTGCTCTCGTCTGCCTAACGCCTTATATCCTTCAGCTGACAGCGAACATTTATTGCATTATTTCTTCCCTCTGCGCTTCCTTCATGTAGTAAATCCTTCGACCCTTTCAGCACGTCGGAGTTCTGCTGCGGCAGAGCATTAGTCTTCCAAGCAATGCGTCTACTCCTTCCCGGCGATCCCAGAAGGATTCGCCGCAGGCTGAACTCCTTCCTGGGTATTATACTTCCTGCCAGCCTGACATTCAGCCTGACCTTTTGGGACAGGAAGCAACAACAAATATCAATAGGAGTCCTTTGAGGCTCGTGCTCGGTGACTTGGCAGCCATTATGTTGAAAATGAATAGTTCTTCAGTGCAGGGTTCATCCATGTACTTCTGATTCAAGTTCCTCCAAGTGACATCCTTATGATATAGGATAACTAAAACTAGACATTTAATTTATCTTTAAATCCCTTGTATGACAAGCTATCTCAGGCTTATGCCATGAATGTACACTATGATATACATCTAGGTGTTATTTGGCACAGGTGAATATTTCCATATTCAGTGGTGCCATTGAATTATTATTATTACTGTATCTATTTCATTTGTAGCTTTAAAGAACTTTTGAAGTTTTTTTATCACTATTGTTTTGTTTGATTGTTTGTTTATGGGGGGGGGGGTTTGTTTACAAAAAGCAGTATGGGAGCAGCATTCAGGGACTTTTATTTTGAGTGGGGCCACATATGGCCTGATGCTTCATAATTAATTAGTTTTATAATTACTTGCAATTAGACTTGCAATAATATATATTGTAGCTATCTGTAATATCAAAATTCACATTAATATGATATTTTATTACTTCTGCAACCAACAGACTTGATTATTGGATTCAATGTTTGTTATGGGCTTGTTATGGACTAAATGAATTCCTCCATCTGCTGGTCAAAATAGAGCATTACTCTTCTCAACCATTTTTTCAAGGCTTTCCTTTGTATTCCATTGTGCATATACACGTATGTCATTACTGATGCCTTCCAGAGTGACTTTCTCATATTTTCTTTAGATCTCATCATTGTTATGACAGAATAACCAGGAGCCACAGCAAAATGGAATAAACTTTCTTTGTCTCTTTGGTGACACACTGTAGGTATAAAAAGTAACTTTACTTACATTTTTTTTCCACACACATCCCAGACATTCACATTATGCAATAAACTTGTTATACTATAAATATAAAAAAAAAGATATGTGCACTTTTGGATAAAACACAACTGAAAAAAAAACAACAACACAAAAACTAGGTTAAAATTTTTTTTAGAAACACCTGTGTGAAGAAATGGATGATTATAACTGTCAACATGGGCAGTGTAACTGAAGTAATCCATATATAAAAGCTGTACAGGATAATGGATTCTGGTCTTTGAAACCAATGAAACAACCCAAATCTCATGTCGATTTCCATCTCGTCTTTGTGTTCGTATCCCATCACAGAGTCGGGTGGGATCACTAGTCCCTCTGCAATAATCTACCAGATTGTACGATCATGCATTTGGGCATTGGAGTAGGATTATCTTCAGGATGTTGCATTTTTAACAGTGAACACAAGATTAGAAGCAGCTTGAAAAATAAATTACATGCTTGCTGTTAAAGAAAATGGCATTTTTGTTCAAGTCTTTTTGAGCAATTCACGAAGTACATTCTCTTAAAAAGTAGTTTAACAATGTCCAAAAGCAACATGAACGCTGGAGTTCATTTGAAGAGAGGAGCCCATTTAAGGCTGAAAACAAACGGCGTGACGAAACGAAAGTGACATTTTTAGACTTGTAAAAACAGTGAAGAGATTAATCAAAATGGCCTAAATAAGAACAAATCCCATTGCAACCTTGATCAAGGCACTCAAGTGTTCCTTTGGATGAGGTTATTGTAATGTGTTGGTTTTGGGAAGGTTATCAAAGCTCAGTCCTAGATTTTGTAATGTGTTACCACTACCTGCTAAGTGGTACACTGATCGTTATGGGTCAATTCCCTCTCTGTTGTTTTGTTTTCTCTTTTGCTCATATGCAGTCTTTGAATGTGAGACGTATGTTCTCCCACTTGTTGTGCTCGCCATTGTTCTTGTTGCCATGGATCTGAAGAACACCTCAGGAGCTTTGGACTAGCAGAAAGCTACATCAACAACTTTGATAAACAACACCCAGAGGAAAATGCCAATGTGGAAACCAGTCACAGTCAGCATGGTGATATGTGCTAGCCAATCCACTGGCACAGTTTGGAAGTAACTTTGATGAGCAAACCTTGATTTGTTGTATTCAAATATTCTGAATTGTGAAAAAAAAAAGTCAATACACAAGTTGATTCTGTATATTAGCATACACTTGACCAAGAAGGCACTTTGTGATCCAAAGTGAAAATAGAAAGAATATTTTTAAATTCACTAGGATGGAAGTCGGTCATCCAGCAGAGACAGTGACAGTCTTTTTTCAGTGGCCAGCTGAGAAAATTACTTCTCTCAATCCTACAATTCTGAACAAGCAGTATGCTTTGTCCAGTATCTAAATTTCAGGTCTTTGTCCTCTTCGTATTTTGTGTTTTCCTGTTTCCATATACATTTCTATATTTTCTCCATATATGCATCAAATCACATGAAAGTCCATCATGTGTGGGGAAAAAGAGAAAAAAAACCTTTCTTAGCCATGATCTCTCTAGCCAAGGGGTCTAGGTCACTGGGATTTGGGACGTTGTATTTTAGTAAGCCACCCTATTGTTTTGTCCGGTGTTTACGAGAAGCACGCCGATGGTGCTGGAGGGATCTGGGCGATTTCTCTGTGGATCTTCTCCACTTGTTGCCATGAACTCTGATGGTCCGATACATCCGGCTGTATTCCCTCTGGAAATTGGAAGCTGGAAAGATAATTCAGGATCAAGGTTAATTATAGGTTAATTATTAACTGCATTGTATGGGCCTCTTTTTTGAATACTTCTGTTAATCTGGATCATAATATATTGAAGAAGATAGGTGGAATAGGCTTTTTATTTAGATTTGCATAGATTGGAAAACCGTTAAACTTAAAAATGTGACATTGTCACTAAAAATAAAGGACAGACGACTCCAACCGTGCTGGTCCCCACTATAGTCCGTTCACTGGGAGCATGCAGAGGTTAAACTTACGGTTCATGCAGGAGATTTTGGGCACATCCCACGATCCATCTCCTCTGCAGCGGATGGTGGGTAGATGTCTCTGGATGAAGCCATCCATGCACTGGTACCTGACGAGTGAGTTGATCTCGTAGCGTGGCCGTGACCGTCCGAAGGCTCGAGCATTTATCACCAGAGGAGGTTGGTTGCATGCCACTGTTAGTGCAGGCGACACAATATTAGCATCGAAAATGCTTTAACTTTGTCAAAGAGTTCTTCGTGTTCCAACTGAACAAACATAACGCAAATGGACAGCAGTTTGAGAAACCGAAGCATCAAATTTGGTATCAACCAACAGCAGTAGTAAATTTTTTACACAGTTTATAGCCACTTTCCATTGGAGACCATTACAGAGCTTGGAAATGTCCTCGGATTTTGTAGTGTAAGGCTCACCTGTGCCTTTCTTGCAGGTGAAGGTGAGATGATAGTTGCAGGGAACATCGTTCCACTGGCCATCCTCATGCCAGATCATCACCACACAGTCTTCTCCGGAGGAGAAGAAACTATCTGGTTGGTTGGGTCTCCAGTTCTCATATTGCTGCGAAAGAAGGAGTGGGGTGTGGGAAAAGTGAAGATAGATATCAGGAGACCTCCTGTGGTTTGCAGCTTTGTTCTCAACATGAGAAGTTCTGCATGGGACAAAGATTTACCACAAGGGGGCGCTATTAGCACTCGTGCAGGGGTGCTATGTAAGACTGGAGCTTCACTTCAGTGTCAGTGTCCTCTTGTACAGTCTCTTTCTCATTTATTCCATAAACGTCATTCATAGACATAAAACTAAAATGCGCTTTCTATATTTATATATCTACATGGAATTAGTCCAAATCAATTAGTTGATATTTTAGAGATACTAAATATTTTGGCAGTAATAATGTATTTCTTCCATGTTGCCCTTTGTTGCCCTCAGTGCTACTGAAGCTTGACTCTAAATGCATCTATCATGCTAAAAGTGCTCATTAATGAGCTATTGCTCCTTACTAGTCCGCTAGTCAAGTGTAGCGGTCATGGTGATTTCTGAAAGTACTTTGGAGACTACAATGATTGCATTATTTTGGCAGTCAATAACTTACTAATGGTACTTAGTTGTTTCAGGACAGCTTCTTCTGAATTATGTGCTAATATTCTTAGACTACACGCTGACTTATTCATCTCTCTTACGGTTCATTAAATTGACATATCAGTATTACAAAGAGCTAGAAGGTTATGAATTGCAAATTTAGTAAAAACCCATGAAGCAGAACAATACGTATTTCTTAGCAGTGACATCAGTAACCCTACAGGCGACAGTACATATCAGAGTCCACACAGGGGAGCTGTACACCTTCTCACTGCACCACTAACAGAGGCGACGTGCCTTCCTGCCAGCATAATGTTTTCTTGCTGTTCTGTGTTCTAATCTTTTCTTTACTGTAACACAAATGCAAGTGAATTACATGAACGAGCAGACCCATCTCGAATGAAAATTTGCAGACGAGAGATCTCCTGTAGATAAACTCATGTTCATTTAGCTCACCTAGCAGACCACAGTGCTCACCACACCAATGTCATGGGCTTCCCAGGAACTCACTCATAGTGACAAATATTCCGATAAATATATGGAATAAGACTGTGAGCCACATACTACCAATGTAATTGTGGAGGTCTGGTGTTATTCAGTATGCATTGTTTGCCCCTGTGGTGACTGTAAGCTAAAGTGCACATTCGCCTCAGATCTGAAGAAGTGAGATGCAGAAAAAAGAGAGGAGGTGGTATGGTCAGCGTCGCCTCCAGTCTGATCCCAGATCAGCTGTTTTCTGCAGCGTCTTCTCCAGATGGTCACAGTCACTGGCCAAGGCCCATAATAAATGTCATCCCTGTATACTTGCAGGATCAGATGATGAACTATGCACAGCGCAATTAAGGGAGGCATGTCCAGAGACAGTTCTGGATCCAGTAACCCTTAACCAAAGCTTCTTTTTCTTCCCAACTCCTATGCACCCAAGACCCTGCCGATGTATGAAGTCACCGGTCGTGCCTCTCGTTATGTGGAAAGAATACAGCCTTAAAACAAAAAGTGACACCGTGAAGGGAAGCAAATAAATGAATTTACTACCCATGACTATAAACACTCAGCAGTATGCTGCAGTTGAGATTCTGGCTCTTGGACAAAGAGAGCACTATTTGGAAAAGCATTTTCTCCTTTTACACTATGAATGTAACTGCACCACTGATTGTGCTTGTGTCTGATGATGGTGCACTTTCGTGGGCGTCGCCGGTAATATTTCACGCGGGCGTCTGCAGCAGATGTTTATCTGGCCATGCAATCTCAAAACAGTCTCGTTCCATATGCACACAACCTTCCACCCTGGGTGGAGGTCCTGTTCCTAATGCTTCACACGCTAGAGAAACCGCTCGATTTGAAACGCCTGATTGGTGCACGCCTTCAACTAAAGAAAAGGTTGGCATACATCCAGCCCTACCGATCACTCTCTACCAGCTGATCCAGCCGGTCCGGGCCATCGAGCGGCTCCAGCCTTTGGAGTGTGTCGGCTGAACCCTGCGGAATGTGCCCCCATCTGCAAGCGGCTGCGAATCTTTCAACAGCGCAACGGATTGAACCCGGCCCTTCAAAGCTAGAAGGGGCCGCTTCGCCTCCTGTCCTGTTATTACCCCGCGCCACAGGTTGCCCTCCACTTCCTGGAGACGTTCTGCACTGATGACGCGTTTGACCCTTGGAACAACCCTGATGGCATATCTCACAAATGCTCCCCTCGTCTCGTCTTGTCTCCTCTCTTTCCCGGGCCGCATGACAGCCACATCTTCAGCTCTTCAACTCCATCCATATCATGCATGCAAAAGCGCATCGGCCCACTCATCCTACGCCCCCCCCCCCCACCCCCCCTTGTCCTTCACAGTACCCAGTCCCAGCTGCTGCCCATCTGTGTGGCTGGTTGCTTTCCATTTCCTGAGGAGAGCCGGTACCTGTCTGCACCTGTCAGCACACTCCTCCTTTCCATCATCCGCAGGTTTTTTCTTAATCTCTAAACTGCGAGAGGACGTCCGCCAACGAACACCTCTTATCTCCTGCCCCCCAAGGCCTCTTCCCCCTCCCTCCCAGCCCCTGACTACAGCCTGGAACTTTGAAGTGTTGGACCAATTGGCACCAAACGACCCAAAGCAGTAATTAGCCACTTTCCTGTCAGCTGGAGGAATACCACCAGCAATAACGGAGAAATATCTTACAAACCTTCCTTTTCACAGAGATAAACACGTAAAAAGCAACAAGTTAAGCATTATTAAATTCTGCATTTTAAATTATAGATAAGGAAATGAAGAGCCTTTCAAAGACTCAAAGGTTGTAGATAGAAATAGAAACAAAGTGATATCTATAAGAAACCATATAAATATATATGTGTGTATACACACACATACACGCACACACACACACACACACACAAACACACCCACACACAATCACACAATTTTATAATTACTCTTTTGGAATTTGTGGTGTCTAATCTCTGACAAAAAGGAACACATAAATCCTAATGAACTCTCTTACCACAACATGGCCATCAGTCCAACGGAAATCGCTTTCAAACATTTTATCGTTCAGACCGATCCACTGGTAGTCATGGCCAAGGCCTGCCAAGATTAAATGGAGCATGTAGGTTAATTCCCATATTAGGTATGCCTGGACAGTCTTTAAAAATAAGGGGCATTTTTTAGCTTACACATCACACTTCCTGTTTCTCAGGCCTGAGAATACTGTGCTCCATTCCAGTGATTTGGTGAAACCATGTGGCTTCAAACGTTTTGGTTCAAGAACTTATGAACCAATGAAGAACTTATGAACTTATGAACACGGCTTATGCCTCTGCTAATCCTAACAAGAGATTTCTATTATACATGCTATCTGGGGCTTCAGAGCAAAATCTGTATGCTAAGGACATTTGTCTATTTTACACCTAGGATCAATTAAAGTATTTAAAGCTCATAGGTACTTGACAAAGCCTATGGTTTTAAATTATACATGTGTTGTATTACCCAATGGCCTTTTAATTATTAATATCATGTTATTGGCAAATACTGATAAAATCCACACACAAAATACAAAGTCAGAGGTTCAGCACTTACGGTTGACGTATTGCTGCTCTTCATGGGACAGAACACTGGCGAGGTGCGCCCCCTGGAGGCGACACTCATGCTCGGCCCCATCCCAGGTGCGTCTGTGGGGGAAGTACTTGTAACAATGACCCTGGAACTTGTGCCAGCCATAGCTGCACACCTCTGTGTCTGCAGGGACAGAGTGAAATACCCAACATAAATTGTGACAAAAATAAAAGTCTATTTTTTTTCATTTCTCCTTACCATGCTGCTTTCTTTTGAAGACCAACTGAAAATATGTAACTTTCACCAGTTTAAAACTCACAAAAGAAATAAGCTGAATGCCCAGAACAACAGCATTACCACTTTTTGATCTTACGGTTCTTGGTAAATTGGTGTCAGTACAATAAATCTGACTATTTGTTTTGTTTAAGAACTTCTTGATCTTTATTTCAAGAGTGCATGTCCTTCCACTCCCCACCTCAGGGCTTCTGTTTTGATCTCCCTTTCATCCTCCTACTATACTGCACACCAATTAACCAAATGGGCACAGAACTTGCATTTCAATAGTATCGTGAAGACTGGATTCTTCCAAGGCATATAACAATCTCAAGAGGTCTATTATTCTACTCTGGATGAATTTATGGTCTTGGACTGATAAACAAAAGGGAAGGGGTTGTTAAATACCCACTTAAAATATATTTTATGCTCAGCAGGGTATTTTGCAGGCTTTCAGTCCAGCTATTCTGCTGTGCGGTACTTCTAAATACACAAAATGTTCAATAGACTGAACCAAATGAGTCATGAATATAAACTATGAACACATCACTTATATTTGCAAATGAACCAAGTTCAATCAGTCACTGTGGCTGTTTCTGGAACGACTATGGCCTGCACGGTGTTTGAAAAAGCCTGGACTAAAGCAGATTTGGACTGGCAGAGACAGTAATGACTAGCAGTTAATCACCAAACCTCTAAGAAGGATGCTGAGGGAGAACCCCTGAAATGCCCAGGTTTTAGTTCAGTAGAAAGCATAGTAATATAAATGTATGTGAGCTTGATTAAGATTTAAAAGCCAGAAAGAGTCATTTGGAAGTCAATTTGGAAGTTGAATAATCTAACAAACTGCAATTACAGAAACATAAGACATGATTTAAAATCCTTCTAATCCACTAATGTATAGGTTATTCTGTTTCATAGTTATTTAGTAGCTTTTGCTGTTGCATCATTTTTTCCCTTTTGGCATTAGGGTTTCAGAAAGCCAGCAGCAAAGCAATCAGACACTCATACTGAACTAGTCAGTACTAAGTGATTACAATGATTTGGAGGTGTGATAAGTTTCCTGAGCTGTTGATACAGTATTTAAGCAAGGTCAAATAACTCATGAATCACAGCACGTTTGCCTGAAGCATATGACATATACACTACAGAGACACAATTGGCATGAGATGAAGCAAAGCTATTCGAAACTTTAAGTGCCTGTAAACACAAAGTAAATTCACCAAGTTCATATGTTTTTCCTGCAGATTAATCTAATTTAATCATGTAGATGTCATTTTAATTCTGCCAAAGCTCATACGTAAGTACATTTTAAGGCAGATAAACTAGTCTTCTAGTTGCACCCAACAGATCTATGTGAAAATGGTTTGTGTATAAAAGTGGAAATGTTATTGTAAATCATTATTGTTTACAAAATACATTGGACATGTTTTTCAGGTCTCTAGTAATGATGAACATTTCCAAGTTGCAGACTCCATCATTCATTTGTGTGTAGGGTCATTAAACACTACCAGCATGAACAGACTGGTGAAACTGTAACACTCATACTTGATTTCAAGCTTAGGTGGTTCATATTGTAATCTCTTACTACCTAAGAGGTGAACTCTGTCTGGCTACAGTAATGTTTTAATGTGGACCGGTATTATTACTGTGCCCTTACCTTGCTCACAGAGATCCCCTTTGTAGCTTGGCAGACAAACACAAGAAAAAGAGTTTAGCCCATCCACACAGGTACCCCCGTTATGACATGGATTGGACTGGCACTCATCAACATCTAAGGAATAAAGAAACATTCAAATTAGCTTAGACAACCTAAAAGCAGTTAACCAGGAAAATTAAATGTATTAACAAGATATTAATACAAAGAAAATTATAAGGCACTTTTAGAGCAAACGTTTGTGTATCTAAGAAATACCTATTTCACAATGCTGCCCAGTGTATCCGGGTGGGCAGTGGCAGATTTGGTCAGCACCACTTTTCACACATGTGCCACCATTCATGCAAACATTATCAGGACATGAATGAATGCCTGTGGTTAGAAATAAAGAATTAGCTATCACATGGCACGACTTGGAAATTCTTAGAATAAACAATACATAGAAACACCAAGAATAAATTATGCATTAAAGAAAATAAGTAACAGCCATACCTGAAATATCCAATGTCTCTTCAAAAACTGTGTATCCTAAATCCGTTTGCACAGCAGGTCTTTGTGTTGTTGTCTGTGCTAGTGGGTCAGAAGTGTCTTCGAATGAAGCAGTTCTATCAATGTATCTTGGAATTGCAGATGTTGATGATGTATTATCCACAATCTCCTGGATAGGCATGTCTGTGAGAGGAGTTATAGCTTCCTGAATCTGGCCAAGTGCCTGATGTTCTTTTGACGTGGTTTGTTCACTAACAGATCCAGTGTTAGAGTCGTCGGTCTGCAGCAGTGGTGATGTTGTGACTGATGACAAAATCATTGCCTGGACCTCATCAGATGATGTGACAGCAGTACTAACCTCTTCTTTGCTGCTTTCTGAACTGCTATATTTTGCAAAGCTCTCACTGCTGTGAGTGATGGGTGAGCTTGTGCCTGAGGTCTCACTCTCAGGTACTGAAGTTCTATCAAAAGTTGCATCAGTTTCAACCTCTGAGGTGGACACAATGCCACTAAAATCTGGTATGGACTCTACTACAAAAGATTCAGATGTGTCATCAGTGTCCGGTGTGTAGGTTGATACATCTGTGATAGGTTCAATATTGTCCGGGGTCTTTGTTTGATCTTCAGCTGTGGAACTATGGGTTGATGTGTCAAATGAAACTGCTTCACCAATTGGCATCTGTTTAGTAGATGGAACCGTTTCCTTTGTGGTTCCAATAGGTTGAATGGGTTTCTCATTTTCTGATGTGGACATGTAAATTATGGGAATAGTTGTCAAATCTCCTTCTGCCCATATACTGCTAGAAGGCTTGTCTGTAAGTGTCTCTTCAGACAGAACTTGATGGTACGATTCCACAGACTTTGTGATTGTTGTGGATGCTGAGGTTGCATCTAAGTTCATGTGAGCATTTTTAGATGATGACACTATTGAATCTGAAGGGGTGGTATAAAAATACTTGTGGACTATGGCCACTTTAGGAGAAACTACTGGTGTGGAGTCTTTACTGAACATTTCAGGAGACTGGTCACCTGAACTTCCTTCAGAGGCTGATATTGGTGGGGTTGTTGTCCCTCTGGTGGTACCAAACAGTTCTTCTGTTGACAGCTCCTTGGTAGGTTGTAAAGTTTCTAAAGGTCTTTCAGTAGACTGTTTATTTAAAAGATCTAAAAATGGAGCAATAGATGACTGCAAAAACTGAGCTGTGCTAGTAAAGAATTGGGCAGCTGTAGTAAATTTACTGGTAGAGCTCTCCTCCTTTGACGTTTTTGACTCATCAACCAAAGGCACTGTTGACATATTTTCAGTGCCCTTTGTCATTTTTGTCACATTGATTGTCAATGCTGTCTCTGTTTTTTCAGCAGCTGTAGCTGTAGTGTCAATGTCCTCTGTTACACTTGTAAATAAACCAGTTGACACTGTAGGTAAGGACGTGAGACCTGAGCCTTCGTCGGTACCGAAAAGCAGTGCACTCATGAGCTGAGATACTGAAGAAATGGCTGGTTGGTAAGCTTTACTGGTCTTATCTGGCTGATTCACAGTACCTGATTCAAGTGTCGCAGAAATGGCACCATCTTCGTCAGAATCAGTGGATGAAACAGAATCAGCAGATGGTAGAATACTTGTTACAGCAGACAATCTGGAGACTTCATGGGGTGTAGATGTGGAAATTAGGACATGTTGGTCAGAACCTTCACTAGAGCCTTCCAGTTCTGAGGGCTGAGTAAACAAGGCTGATGTTGTTGACATAGACACAATTTCTTCCAGGTTTGTTGATGATACAATGTCCGACACTGTCATAACAGCTTGAGGGGCTTCTGTTGTCTGAATATGAATAGCTTCCTCAAATGTGTCGTTTACAGTATGAATAATTACAGGTGTCCTAGCTGAGGGGTTACTTGTTCCACTTGTCATAATTTCAGAGTCTTTCGATGTAATGAAAGTTTCAGAAGTTGGTTCTGAGATTAAAGTTTGTGTGCTAGCATCCTTTACAAAGTCATGGTCTCCAGAGAAATCATCACTTGGTGTGGGAAGAGATTTAAGGGTAGGATGTATAGGTTTCAATGATGTCTGTGTGGAACCCAATCCAGTAGAAGAATGTGAATGTGAGATGGTTTGAGAGTGGTCTGTGGCTGTATGACTAGATGTGATAGTTGTAGTGAATGTGGGTTGATGTGTGCTGTGCGTAATATGTGAGATTGTATGACTGGGATGAGGTGTGCTAGTGCTAGTATAAGTGTGATGTAAGGTGCTGGAACTAGTATGTGAGGTTGTGTGCATGGAATGTCTGGTACCATGGGTTGAATGTAGGGTTGTCTGAGGAGAGTATGAGGAAGTGGATGTCTGTGAAGTCACTGACTTTGAAGGTGCAACGGTTTGAGAGTGTTCTAATGGAACAGTAAACTGTAAAGTTGTTGTTGCTTCTTCCGGTGATGTTGTACTACTTGACAAAGAGTCTGTTCTAGAAGTGATTTCTGTACTTGATGACCCTTCTGAGGTAGATTGGAATGCAACATGCAATTGTGGAACTGATGACGAAGCCATTCCAGATCCCTCTGGTTCCTCTGTCATTATGCTGGAGGACTGTGGTGTCATAGTTACTACTGTTACACCAGCTGCTTCCTCTGTGATGATTGTGGGAGCGAAAGGTGATGAGGGCTCTAACACTGAAATTGTATCTGCATCAATGATTGTATTATCTTTGATAATATATTCAGCTCTAGTGCTATGGTCTGCCATACTGTCTGTAACTGTTGAGAAAAGTTCATCCTCATCTTTAACTTCTTCTGTAAATATGACTACAGTGCTCGTGGATGACTTTGTTTCATGAAGCTTCATGCTAGGCGTTCCAGATCTGATCTCGCTATGAGGTGGGACAGAAGTTGTCACCTGTTTATGGGAATGATCTGGGAAGATGACAGATGGAACTACAGAAGTCACAAGTGTCTCTGTAGATTTAGGTGATGTAGATTTAGGTGATGTGTTGATGCTGCCTTCCTCCAAAAGTGTAGTGTATGTACTAGGTGTAGGTAAACTGGTGGTCAAAGAATCCTTGTGTGTAGCCCCAGACCTTTCCATGTCAATATGTTTTGATGTTGGATCAATTCGATCGGTTGACAGCATTGGAACAGGTGTTACTTTTGGCTGGTGACTTAAGTGGGAAGTGGGAAGAATTGATGTCATCTCTTTGATACTTGAGTGTACTAACATTTCTGACTTTTCTGTTGACATATATTTTGGTGGAGCTTGTGTTGGAGGAAGAGACTCAAGAAGAGTACTAGACCCAGCATCTTCAGTCCCTTCAGATGCTGTAGCCTCTGTGTCACCACTACCAGGGTCTGCAGATAAAGGTGCATGTTCTGTTGGAATTGAGCTAAAAGACATTGTCGATGTGAATTCAGATTTGAATGACACAGACTGAGTAGAACTCTCAATACTCATCTGATCTAATGTGCTCCTTGTAGAACTAATTTTGGCCATATTGGTCGTTACAGAAAATTCCACAATTGCTTCACTTGCTGGTGTTCTCGGTGTCTCTCCAGCAGATCCTTCAAGGAGACTAGAATCTTGCTCATCTTCTGTGCTTGCAACCACAGACCCTTCCATATCAATGTGAGTTGATGTTGAGTGTATTGTAGGGCTTATTCTTTGCAAGTGAGATGATGCTGGAGTCATGCTTGCTGGAATAAAAGCTGTAGTTGAAGTTGATTCTAGAGTTTGTGTTGCATAGATACCATCACTTGTTGAGGATATGCTACTGATACTTGGCATTTTTTCAGTCTCAGCAGAAGCCGTGTGTTTTCCAACGTGGTCAGTTGTCTGTTGACTTAAAGATTGAGTTGTGAATGAAGTAAAAGGAACTGAGGTGGAAAAAACTGATGCCATCTCTTTACTGGTTGAGTGTGCTGTTTCATAATGCCAAATTCTGTTGATTGAGTATAAAAAGGAGGCGATGACTCAACACTGGATACCACAGCACCAGAACCATCATCGATGCTTTCAGTTTCATCTGTAGAGTCTTCAGTGTCACCACTACCAGGCTCTAAAGTTGAGGTCAATAGCTCTGTTTGAGTAGGGATCATAGAAATTGTTGAAGTAAACTGAGTTTTGAATGGTGTGGAAGGTCCAGGTGCTTCAACACTTAAGTGATCCAATGAACTCTTTGTGTAATCATGTTCTGCCTCATCTGTCCTTATCCAAAATCCTGTTTCAGTTGTAGAGGTTTCGGTTATCTTTTCAGCAGATCCTTCAAAGGGGGTATTGTTGATCATCATCTGTAACTACATCTCCAGACCCTTCCGTGTCAGTGTGAAATACAGTTGTAGTGCCTATTTTCTCAATGTCAGAACCTGAAGTTGGAGATACGGTTGATGGAAAGAATGTAGGACCTGAAGGTGATTCTAGACTTTGTTTTGCAGAGATTTCATCAACTGTTGCAAACAAACTTGTCATAGTGGACATTTTCTCAGTAATAGTAAAAACTGGTTGTTTTGTTGTATAGTCTGTTGTTTGTTCTTTCACTAATTCTTCATCCTTATCTGTTCTGAAGGATAAAACAGGACTTGTAAAAGTTGAGGTGGTGGAATGAAATCTCTTCTGTAGGTGAGTGTACTAGCAACTCTGTTTCCCCGGTTCTTGTCACTTCTCCAGATTTTGTTGTTGTTACATCTTCTGTTGATGAAACAGGAAATGGAGGAGTCGACTCAACAACACTGGGTACTACAGCACCAGAACCATCATCAACTGTGACTTCAGTTTCATCTGTAGTGTCTTCGGTGTCACCACTACCAGGTTCTAAAGAAGATGCCATGAATTGTGTTTGAGCTGGGCTTAGAGACACTGTTGAAGCAATCTGAGACATGAATGGTGTGGAATGTGTAGCTGTTTCAACACTTAAATGATCCAATGTGCTTTGTATGTATCCAATTTCTGCTTCCTCTGTCCTTATTGAAAATTCTTTAATTGCCTCAGTTGTTGGGGTTTCTGATATCTTTTCAGCAGATCCTTCAAAGGTGGTATTGTCTTGATCATCATCTGTAACTACATCTCCAGACCCTTCCATGTCAGTGTGAGATACGGTTAAATGTGTTGCAGTGCCTAATCTCTCAATGTCAGAACCTGAAGCTGGAGACATGGTTGATGGAGAGAATGTAGGACCTGAAGATGATTCTAGAGATTGTTTTGAAGAGATGTCATCAACTGTTGCAAACAGACTTGTCATAGTGGACATTTTCTCAGTAATAGTAAAAACAGGTTGTTTTGTTGTATAGTCTGTTGTTTGTTCTTTCACTAATTCTTCATCCTTATCTGTTCTGAAGGATAAAACTGGACTTGTGAAAGTTGAGGTGGAAGAAACTGCTGAAATCTCTTCTGTAGGTGAGTGTACTAGCAACTCTGTTTCCTCAGTTCTTGTCACTGCTCCAGATTTTGTTGTTGTTACATCTTCTGTTGATGAAACAGGAAATGGAGGACTCGACTCAACAACACTGGGTACTACAGCACCAACACTGGGTACTACAGCACCAGAACCATCATCAACTGTGACTTCAGTTTCATCTGTAGTGTCTCCAGTGTCACCACTACCAGGTTCAACAGAAGAAGCCATGAATTGAGTTTGAGCTGGGCTTGCAGACACTGTTGAAGCAATCTGAGACATGAATGGTGTGGAATGTGTAGCTGTTTCAACACTTAAATGATCCAATGTGCTTTGTGTGTATCCAATTTCTGCTTCCTCTGTCCTTATTGAAACTTCTTTAATTGCCTCAGTTGTTGGGCTGTCTGATATCCTTTCAGCAGATCCTTCAAAGGTGGTATTGTCTTGATCATCGTCTGTAACTACATCTCCAGACCCTTCCATGTCAGTGTGAGATACGGTTAAATGTGTTGCAGTGCCTAATCTCTCAATGTCAGAACCTGAAGCTGGAGCCATGGTTGATGGAGAGAATGTAGGACCTGAAGATAATTCTAGAGTTTGTTTTGCAGAGATTTCATCACCTGTTGCCAAAAAGCTAATCATAGTAGACATTTTATCAGAAACAGTAAAAAATGATTGTTTTGTTGTATAGTCTGTTGTTTGTTCTTTCACTAATTCTTCATCCTTATCTGTTCTGAAGGATAAAACTGGACTTGTAAAAGTTGAGGTGGAAGAAACTGATGAAATCTCTTCTGTAGGTGAGTGTACTAGCAACTCTGTTTCTTCGGTTCTTGTCACTGCTCCAGATTTTGTTGTTGTTATATCTTCTGTTGATGAAACAGGAAATGGAGGAGTCGACTCAACAACACTGGGTACTACAGCACCAGAACCATCATCAACTGTGACTTCAGTTTCATCTGTAGTGTCTTCAGTGTCACCACTACCAGGTTCAACAGAAGAAGCCATGAATTGAGTTTGAGCTGGGCTTGCAGACACTGTTGAAGCAATCTGAGACATGAATGGTGTGGAATGTGTAGCTGTTTCAACACTTAAATGATCCAATGTGCTTTGTGTGTATCCAATTTCTGCTTCCTCTGTCCTTATTGAAAATTCTTTAATTGCCTCAGTTGTTGCGGTTTCTGATATATTTTCAGCAGATCCTTCAAAGGTGGTATTGTCTTGATCATCATCTGTAACTACATCTCCAGACCCTTCCGTGTCAGTGTGAACTGATGTTGAACAGTTGTAGTGCCTATTCTCTCAATGTCAGAACCTGAAGTTGGAGACATAGTTGATGGAGACGAAGGAACTGAAAGTGATTCTAGTGTTTGTTTTGCAGAGACATCATCATCTGTTGCAGACAAGCTTGTCGTAGTGGCCATTTTGTCAATACTAGTGAAATCTGGTTGTTTTCGAGCATAGTCTGTTGTTTGTTCTTTCACTAATTCTTCATCCTTATCTGTCCTGAAGGATAAAACTGGACTTGTAAAACTTGATGTGGAAGAAACTGATGAACTCTCTTCTGTAGGTGAGTGTACTAGCAAATCTGTTTCTTCAGCTTTTGTCACTGCATCAGATTTTGTTGTTGTTACATCTTCTGTTGATGAAGCAGAAAATGGAGGAGACTCAACAACACGACTCAACCAACACCGGATACTACATCACCAGAACCATCATCAACTGTGACTTCAGTTTCATCTGTAGTGTCCTCAGTGTCACCACTACCAGGTTCTAAAGAAGCAGTCATGAACTGTGTTTGAGCTGGGCTTATAGAAACTGATGGAGTTATATGAGACTCGAATGGTGTGGAATGTGTAACAATTTTGATGAATAAATGATCCTGGGTGCTCATTGTGTAACTGATTTCTGGCTCATATGTTTTTACAGAATATTCTTTAATTCCTTCAGCTGGTGGTGTTTCTGATATCTTCTCAGCAGATCCTTCAAATCTCCACAATAGAGCTTGAGGTTGGAGATATGCTCGTTGAAAAAGAGCCAGTGTCTGAAGTAAATTCCATAGAGATTTCAGTATCTGCAAATGAACTGGTGAAAGCTGTAACTGTAAGACCTGGTTGTTTTGTAGCATCATCTTTTTCTTGCTCTTTCACCGATTCTTTAACAAATCCCTCACCTTTATCGGTTGTGAATGCAATAACAGATGCTGTCAACGCTGAAGGAGGAAAAGATAATAACTCTTTCTTTGTTGTGCCAACCGGCAATTGTCTCTCCTCAATTTCTGTGACTTCCTCTGATTTTGTTGTTGTCATATCTGTTAACAATGTGATAATAGGAGTACTTGACTGAAGAACAACAGTGGCTACTGCATCACTGGAACCATCATCTACTGCCCCTTCAGATTCTACTGTACTTTCTTCTCTGTCATCACTCTGAGGCTCAGTGGAAGCAGATAGAGATTTTGATTGGGATGGGCTTATAGAAACTGTAGAAGTAAATAGAGACTGAAATGCCGTGGAATATGTGGGAGATTCAACACTTAAATGATCCAGTGTGCTCTTTGTGTAACTGACTTTAGCCTCATCAGTTCTCACAGAAAATGTTTCCATCGTTTTTTCAGTAGTAATCGGGCTTTTAGTGGTTTCGGTTTTATGCAAATCAGTTAACCAAAGTGACGTGTCGCTTGTGGTGTCTTCTTCTTTTAAACTTGATGCTGTAACACTTATGACTGAAGCTGGCGATGTGACAGAAATAGGGATGTCACCACTGTGGTCTGCTGAGCCATCCTCACCAGCTGTGAAATCAATCAATGTACCTGTGAAAGTTGTGGTCTCGAAGACTGATGGCACCTCTTTAGTAGGTGTGCTCGCTCGTATGTCTGTCCTCTCAGTTTCTATGACTGTGTATGACCTTGTAGTTGACACATCTTCTCCTGATGGAGCTTGCGAAGGAGGAGTTGACTCAACAAAAGCAGCACTGGATAAATGACCAAGTCCATAATCTTTAAATTCTTCCCTTTCTGTACCAGAACCCTCTGACAATGTTGTCTTTTGATCATCCTCTGTTATGGCCAACTGTTCCGTATATGGGAATGTTGTCATGTTGAGAGTGGGACTCTTGGTGCTTTCTGTGGTTTGACCAGTAAATGATTGGGAGGTAGCATAGCTATCAGCTGAGCTTGAAATCAAGGTAAAGGTAGTTCCATCTGATTCTTTAGCAAATATTTTATCATCCTGCTCATTTGTAACAGTATGATGTACTTGTGCAGAAGGTGTTGTACTGAACATAAGTTCTTTTTCACTTGAAGATGGCTTCTCAGTCACTACTCCCTTTGCATGCTCTGTTTCTGTTTTTGCTGTTGTTCCATCTGACAAGGATGAGGTGGGATTTAATGTGAATGTACGACTTGTATCGATATATAGTTGGTGCAACTGTTGTTTCCTGCTCTCTGGCAAGTTCACTTGTAGGAACCACAGTTGATTTTTCAAATGTAGTCACTGGCATCACATATGTTTTCTCCAGTATTGTGCCCTCGGACTGGGGTAACACTGTTTCCAACACTGTTGTTGTGGAAGTAAAATAATCTCCTCTGTCTTCCGGATGAAATAAAGTAGGAGGTTCTGTTCTTGTTGCTGTTGTTGTAATTGTGTCAACTATGTGACCACCTGAGCCTTCCTCCTCGGGAAAAATAAGCAGTGACTCAGAACTTGTCCCTGATGGCATAACTTGGCTTTTTGCTCCCACTGTACTAAACATTGAATATATTGATGTTCTCTTCTCTGAGCTTTCTGTTGAGGAATCAATAACAGACACTTCCGAATGCTTTGATGAGGCTGATGTTACTTCTGTCTGGTACTTCTCTGGTGTGGTAACCCCAGGTGTCCCATCTTCAGTGCTTAATCCAGGTAACACTATGTTTGCTGTAGGTGACAAATTGGACACCATGCCAGCAACAGTTTGGACCACACGAGTAGCTGTTTCACTGATAATTTGGTTGACTCCAGTTGTAGTATGCAGTGGAAGAACTGTGGAGGATTCTTTGGTCAGCAATACATGGGGTTGATCTCCTGAGCCACCAGCCACTGAAAATGCAAAGATTGTTTCTGAACTTGTGCCAGACAACACATCTTTACTGGCTGTCTCCTCTGCCAACAATGTGTTTGTGATTGTAACCGGTTTCTCAGTTAAGTTCTCATCTAAACTTGTTGCCTCCACAGAGAATAATTTTTTTTCTGACGAATCAAGAATTGGAAGGTCTGATGGATTAGCAGATGCTGGTAGTGCTTCTGTTTGCACCTTCACAGTTTCTGTCATTGCTGAGCTATGTGGTGTCATGATGCCTAGTTTACTTGTGGCTGTGCTATGCAGTAGAGCAAGTTTTGTAGAAAAGATATCAGGGCTTGGGTCTCCCGAACCTTCTTCCTCAGCTAGGCGAAGAGATTGGGTTGTGGCTATGCTTTCCATGTCAGGAACAGGAGTTGCAATAATTGTGCTCTTTGTGCCTTCTGGTGGCAATTCTGTAGACTCAGCAATCTCTTTGCTTCCCACCTTTGCTGTCCAATAGCTTAAGACTGTATCAGTAGATGACTCTGAAGTATCTGTGTCTCCGGAGAAAGAATCTACAAATGGTGCTTTTGTCCTTGGTGGAAGTTCTGTATGGTCTGCTTTTACAGTCTTATCTGAGTCTGTGTCTGGTGTAGACGCTGTACTTTCCAGCACTGTCTGTACTGCTTCAGAGAGAGTAGAGGATTTAGGAACTGTTGTTATACCAGATGTTTGTTTATCTTCAAACATCGATGGGTGTACAGTTGAGTGAATGCTTGATGTGCTCATTATTACTGTGGACATTTCTAAAGGCATTAGCACTGAAACGTCCTCAGGTATTGTTTTGGTTGTATCAGTGCCCATTAGATTTGTAACATCTGCCAGTCCAACTGTGGCATCTGAAGTCTCGTTCATTTTGGTCAATCCTGTTACATTTTCTGTTGTGTATGGGAAAGCTGTGGAGGAGGAATGATCAGATAATATTGCCTCAAGTGTATGGACACCTTCTTCTGTTGCATATAGTTCACTTGTTGAAGAAATGCCTATAGTTGTAGAAGGAATGTCAGACACTCCCAAGAGTGTGGAACCTTCAGGTTTCATAGGGCCCACTGATTGGGTTTCAGTGCTTGCTTGATCTGTGTTTATGGTCTCAGGCAATGTTGTTTGACTAAAATCTTCAGTGACTTTTCTAGTTAAGGGACTTGCAGTAGATGGCACAAGTGTCACTTCCTTTTGCAAAGAATCCAGAAGAGAAGTTGTTAGTTCTTTCAATGGCTGGTGTGGCTTTATTGAGGAACTTTTTTCAGTTGTGTCCCCAGATGGAGTACTTGCTATGATGGTTCCTTCATCAATGAGTATCTCATCCTTAGGATCTGACACAAGAGGAGATGGAGGAGTAGCCTCTACAAATATTTGCTCTTGGCCATAATCATATTTTGGCTCAAATGTACTGAAGAAAACAGGCAATGGATAGGTTACTTCTTGGCTTGACATGGGTGACTCATCTTCTGTAGTACTAATGTCAAACAGAGAGTAATCTAATTGAGATGTTCTCTCCTTTTTATCTTCTATCTGTGTTACATTCGGGAGTGTTGAGGACACACTCTCAAATACATCTCCTCTTGCCTCTTCCTCAACATACTTGGGCTCAACACTCACCTCCGTCTTGCCATTTATGAAACTGAGTTTTGGCGTAGTGGTGGCAACAGGAGATGAGAACTCAAGAGTAGAATCTTCACTAGCCAGAATAGGCTCACCATCCACAGGAGAGGGGATGGCCTCATCAGGCACCACAGGAATAACAGGAACCTGAGCCATATGATGTAGGGAATCCACTACAGCTGTGAAATGGAGTAAATCAATTAAAATATAATCAAAATACTTACAAATCAATTAAACATTTCATTTTTTTTCCTTTTTGTCACATAAGTAATTGCTAACTTTTTAAGTGGATGAAATCATAGGAATAAAGGGAATACGTCAATTAGCATGACTGCTGCCTTGATTATGTTTGGTGTCCTATCACCTCTTTACTAGAGACATATATGATGCTGACACATATAATGGTGAACTGTAATATCCATATGTTCTTAGTTGATTCTATTTATTCATTCCAAATAATCAGGACCAAAACGTATGAAATCCTGAGACAAAAATGTAACAAAACATGTTAAAACATGTTACTGTTAACTTGTCATATTTTTACATGCAGTGACTGTACTGTGTCATGCCAGTGCTTTTAATCAACAAGAATGACAACTCCACATATTTAACCCAGCAACAAAAAATATCTTAGTCTCTGAGCATCTACACAACAACGAAACATGGGGTAACTGTTGAGAAGCATCGCCAGTTCCTTCCCTTTCAATAGCCACCGCTTTTGAAGAATTTTAAGCTTGCTACGAATGAGTAAGTGAAGTACAAGTTATATCCATGAGGCATTTCACATATAACGTTCAATACATTTATGCGTTCTGTTCTATTACTGCATGTGAGAGCACAGCACAGAACTCTGTCTTTCTCCAACTCAGCCAACGCAGCACATTTCACAGATTTGAAATCCTGACAAAATTCTTATAAAGAACTGACATATTTCTTCATCCTCTGCCATCAATCTCTGAAAACAGTACTGAAATCCCACATATGTACATTCATAATCAATCCTGTTTAAAAACAGCACCAGTAATCTCAATAAACACAGCCATGTGTAATCTCTTCATAGCCAAAAGGTATGGAATACATTATACTCTTCCATTCAAACATGCACATAATTGATTTGTCAATTCACTACAAACTAACATCTATCAACAAACTAACAACTAGCTTTTCTCACAAAATAGGCTTCCACTGGATTAGTGGTTTTGGAACAACTGCAATGGCAGAATGTACAGATGCAGACACCTGTTTCAGTCTAAAAGTGTCTAAGAAGGCAGACACTAGACACTAAGCAGAAACCAAGGCCCTTTTGCCATATTATCCATCTGTTAAAACAGGCATTACATAAACCTGAGCACAGTCATTGGGGAGAGTTTCTGAAGTAGTTGAAGGCAAACACAAGTTCGCTCTTGTGCATAAATCATTACTTCATTGCCTCAGCTCAATTATTCCTTCAGCAATAGTTCAGCCATGTGGTAACTGGATTAGTTTGTTAGTTCGGGTGGCAAGTCTGGGAAGATCTGCCTATATTTTGAGAAATATGTATATGTTGCTATGTTGCTTCTCTAACTGATTCATTTTCAAAAGTGAAATCAAATCAACATGCTGCTGCAATAAACAAATTAATAAATAAATTAATAAATAAATTAGCAAATAAAGTATTGTATTTTCAGTGTAAGTACCTTATATTTCAAATTATGACAGTTAGCGTGGGATAAAATCTTTCACAGGTCTACAAGCATACCTCCTGCTAATTGTTAAAAAATGTAAACAGATAAAAAAAAAACAATAAAATGATCACTTTGTTTCACAAACTAGGCACTGACTGCTCCACAGTCTTTACCGAAAAATAAGACTTTACTCTAGAGGTGACATCAGCCTTCTGGTGGTGCCCAGGTTTCAGCCTGCTAATATGCATCTGTGTTTATTCGGGTTTAGGGCCAAGATGTCTCCCTGCCAAACCTCCAGAAACTGGGAGAGAAAGAGTAGCTGTGGTGTGGAGTCCCTACATCAACAGGCCTGTTCACCAGACTGCATTGGTCTCAGCTGAAATGAATGGCACATCACCTGTGCAGAACCCAGTAATTAGCAGCTGCCAGCTGGAATTGTCAAGCCTACCACTTAAAAACACCAGCTTGGCTAAGCATGAAGAAACCTCTCCTAAAGCCCCTGAGTATTGAGATAAATATTCATAAAGCGCGGAAATATTTAGCATATGTGCAAGGCCACGTGTATTTGAAGAACTGTGCAAAGTCTTTTGCCAGCGTTTTGTATACTGAGGGTCTTTATAAAAACATTAAAGCATTTTGTAGTTTTAGATTAGGTACATGAGTGCTATACCCAGAGTGCTTTGTTAACCAAACTAAAAGACCCATCCAAAGTTCCCCCCTGCAGGTGTGAAAGAAAATTAAAACTGAATATAGCTCGAAAATGCCAAGCTTAGCTTTGAATTTCTACAGCCAGACAACTGTACCTATCTAATAACATATATTTTACATAAAAATACTTTGTACAGAAACTGAACATCATGCTCAAAGACGTATACTAAAGTGCACAGACCATAAATTACTCTTACCACCCACTCCCTTCCACATAGCAATGAACTGTTTCACACAGAGAGTGAACAGAACAGGGGTCTGAGAAATGCCAAGTCTAAAGAACTCTTTTAGCTAATCTCGGAATATCCTGAACAAAGCGTGCCCACAAAGAACTCACGTGGAGCAATCTGCTCAGAGACTCTTTTCTGCACTACTCACAAAAAAATACAATGAAGCCTCATTAAATCGGGCCTTTAGTGAAGCAGTGAATTTTATATGCTAATCTGGTCCTCATCACAGGTCGTCGAGGACGTTACTTAACTTCTAGTTGTTTAAACTTGCTGAGTTTGATATTAGTTAAAAAAAAACGTAATGGATCTGAGAAGATGAAAAAATATTTCTGAAACACAGTAAAAAGTAAAAGCAACAACTGCACAAATACATTCCATTTCTGCTTAAAGCCTCTTTCTATGAATTAAGCTTGGTAAGCAATCCGATTATTCAGGACCCTGGACAGCACTATCATAAATATCTACATTCTATGATTGACTCCAGCTTTAATACCATATGTTTGGGAAGCTTGGTCATTCACAAATGCTCTCCTTTAATTCACAACTGTTCTACTGAATACGGTAAGCAATAATTCACTTTAACAAATGAAAGTAAACCACATGCTCATGTTAAATATCTACTGATAATGAGTTAATAAATTTTTGTGTTATACATATATCAGAAACATATGAGGGTCTTACTTGTATCATTGTCCTCTTGTTGATCTACATTAATGATTATTACTTGGATAGTCCGGCCAGATGAAGACACTGTACAATTTGTGGGGCTTGTTGTTGGAGAAAGGGTCACGGGTGCAATATGCTCTATGCCAGTGTCCATAGTCGTATCATTGTTTTCTGCTGCTGATTCCTCCGTGAATTCCTGAGCAGGTGTTTCTATGGTTGTTGACCTCAATGGCTTAGTAACTGTTGATGATGCTGAAGCAGATGTTGTGCTAATGCGTTGTTGGACTCTGGTGTCAGTGAACAATGAACTAGGTTCCACAGAGCCAATGGACTCTTCCACTACTTCCATATCTGGTGTGGTCATTCCTGTGATTGATCCAGGCATCATAGTAGACACAAGTGTTGTGAATGTCACTGTAGCTTCAGTAGTGACTGGTGTGGCACTGATCTCAGAGCTGGTAACATCAGTGGTCACTTCGGCCTCTGGAGTTGGGGATTTGGATGGTGGTCCAGCCATAATACCAACTTCTGTGTCTGTCTCATCTCTATCATAATCAGTAAACTGAGTAGATTCAACTGGGGACCTCTGTGTTCCTGTGGTTAGATAGACATCTTTGGTACTAAGAAATCCTTCTTCATCTTTTACTGTGCTTTCTCTGCAACTACTTTCATGGGATAATGCAGTTGTTGGGTGCACTGGCATTTGGGGTGATTTGTGATGGGTGGTGGTTGGTCCCGAAGCACTCATCTCCATCACTGATTTTGCGGCTACGGTTGCCTCTGTGCCAGACTGTACAGTTCCTTCAGAATCTGCAGATATGCTAATCCTCTCTGTGAGCAGTAGGTCTGGGGTAGTTTGCGTTTGCATGTCTTCAAGACCTTTACTCTCCATTTCCTCCGTTTTTCCCACTGCAAACATGGGCTCTGTGCTTGGAGAGGCTGAGAGCAGAATGTCAGCTGGAATCGTGCCCACTTCAAGTACAGCGTGATCTTCTGATTCGTCTGAAGGTACCTCTGTAACAGCAGGAGTAGCAGTTGTGAACTCACCGCGAACAACATCTCCACGTCCTTGTGCTTCCAAACCAGTTGAGCTTTCACTGGCAAATTCATTAAGGTTGAAGTCAGGAAATGTCATAATTGCATCGGTGTCTTCATAATCCACTGTGACATGCTGTCTAATTGGTAAGGCAGGGCTGCTAAGAAGCTCAGAGGTGCGTGGTGGGGCCATGCTGGTTGAAAACATGGAAGGAGGCTCTGTTGTGGCCATGCTGTCAAAGTCATCTATGGAGACATGGTCTACTTCAGAGGTTTCTTTTGGCTCCAGGGAGAACACTGTCTCAGAGGAGGCAGTCTGGCCAGTGGTTGAAGAGCCTGTGGTGGGTGAGGCAGTGGTGACACCCTGGATTGTGACATCCACCCAAGTTGACTGGTTCAGTAAACGCTCATGACCTAAAGGAAGACACAGAAATATTTTTTGTCCTGCTGTAAATGTCATCCAAAAGAAATACAGAACAACTGGCAAACCTGGGATTTATGAGAGATGTTTTTGTTCCTGTACTGAACGCAAAATACAAACTTTTCTGTGCATTTTCATAGATGTTAATTTCCCCATATTGTACATATACCAAGGAAATAGGTTCACAGCATTTCACAGCATAAAGGGTTAATGTCTCATTATGATCACTGTTGAACAACTGATAAAAAAAACATGGCTTTCTAGTTGGGAAACATAACTCTATTGAAGCTCATTAACAGTAAAGTAATAGCACAGGACAATGCATTAAACAAATATCCTACGCCATTATAGCTTGACTCTCTTCAGCAACCACAACATCCCAAGTCCTTCTCAGGAGTCATCAGTCAGGCACCTCCATTCATCAGTGTTTTGCAGAATTAAGCTCATGACACCTCCACCTCAACAGTGAGGCCTGGTATCCCAGTCACCCCCCTTCCAAGTTCACTTTCAAACCAAGCTGCACCATAAACCCAAAATCGAGTCCCTGGTGACAAATGCTGTACCTTAGCTCATTGGCACCATTAAAGTAAGAAGTTTATTGAATTAGAAAAGCTTTGTGCAGCATTGATACATTTCCATTTATAAATGATTCATGCTGGTCAACAACTAACAGCCAAACTTGCATTGTGAAAAGGATGTCTATAAAACATGTATTGGACAGTTTCTTCCCACAAAATACTGTGGTAATACTGCTGTTTACCACAGTAAACTGACCTCATTGGGATATTACATATTTCTCTGTTATTGCATGGTAATTATACAATTATTATGAAATAAACACCAATATTGCTCAATAGAGATAATAAAATCCAGAAAATTTCCTCGAGGTGCATAAACCTTAAAATACAATAACTAATCTAACACCTAACCCACTATTTCCATGTCAATATACTTGAGGATGTTTA
Organism: Brachyhypopomus occidentalis; assembly: GCA_020368025.1. Lineage (NCBI taxonomy): Eukaryota > Metazoa > Chordata > Actinopteri > Gymnotiformes > Hypopomidae > Brachyhypopomus > Brachyhypopomus occidentalis. The sequence goes on from JAGXOD010001382.1 coordinate 7,414,068, forward strand.
CTTATTATTACCTTATTATTACTTGACTTTGCCAAGTTAAAATAGGGTATGTTTTATCAATCTCTTTAAATTGCTATCATTCTAGCTATTCTACTTTTGTTACCATACCTTTAAAATGTCTAGACTGGTTGTGTAATCAATAAGTGAAAGGTTCTCCTTTAGTGGCTGTTCAATTAATCAGTTAACCGAATATCTGTTGGATGCTTCCTTATGAATCCTTTCTTTTGATTATGGCTTTTAGTTATTCGTGGTTCACAGACTGAGACGCAGTACAGCACAGAGAAGCTGTCCTCTCTATTGGGACATGGTCTGTAGCCATAGCTGCAGCTGTTCTGCATTAAGCACATGTTCTCCCTCTCGTTCTCCAGCTATCTCTGATCTAAGGTGTGAGTCATTTTCCTTCACAGAAACGTAGACTGTGGTCTGCCCCAGTCAATGAACAAGCTTTGTTTCTGGCTTTGAGCATATGTGTGTGTGTGTGTGGGGGGGGTGATAAGCCATTGTAAGGTATAAGAGAACGCAATGCACTCAGTTCCACAATGTCGTGTGTGGTACCAGAACAGCGTGTAAAACCACACAGACCTGAGAGGTCTGTGTGCGCTAAAATAGACCAAACCAACAGCGGGGGTCATGGTGTCCCATTAAAGATGACCCCTGGGGTCCAGTACTTATCACAGCAGGTTGTCTTTCCGCATGAGCAGCCTCAATGGCAGGAGGTGAGTTATCTAAATTAGCCACAGTTGAAAAGATAGAGCCCCCCCCCCTGGGTCAGAGGTCAGTGAGACCCATTGATTCTGGAGTCACGGTGGCAACTCTATTCATTATCAACATGTCCACGCTGATAACCATGAGTGCAAGTGACAAGAAGGAAGGAGGGCTGACTGTAGAAACAGGAGGTAAATGGCAAGGTAGCGACTGACACCTAAGCACTTTCTCACGCTGGTGGTTAGAGCCTGCTCAGAGCCCGAGGGCAGCCCATCGAAAGCAGCCGACCAAAGAATGAGTAAAACCCCTGCACAGTCGTGCTTGTTTTTGCTGCAAGAAACAATAATGCTAAATTCATTAAATTATTATCATTTATAATAACGTTAAACTGACCTCAAAGAATTAATTTACATTCATTTAAAAAAAATGGGATTGATGTTTTTAAAGTATGCGCGGTGGTGCTTTCTAAATAAAAAATGCTGCTAAATTTTGATAAACCATATAAATTACAAAGGCAAAAATAGTGAAAAACTGATTTAATTCTGTTTATCTTATACAGTGGTGTAAACTGTATAACAGTATATGAAATGTAGAAATATGATTTAACTTTCCTGTTATCCAAGTTTAATTTGGTTTCCACAGAAACGGGCGTCAACCCAAAGTGAAGTGTAGTGATGTCAGGGAACCATTGCTCCACAGTCTATTAAGACTCATGTAAACTTTTCCAGTGCAACACGTCTCGACTTGACCGAACTCCCTCAATTTCACAAACAATGGCAACAATTTCAAGCACAAATAAAATGACCTTAGATATATACACAGTCTTAGCTTTTGCCCAGTTTTACTGTCACTGATGTGGGAAAAGGGAGAGTCATATTGTCCTTGGAAGCTGCAAGCCAACATATGTGTGTGTGTCTGTGTGTGCGTGTGTGTGTGTGGGAATGTAAGCGCTTGCAGGGGTGGGGACTAGATTACACATGCTCTAAGAATTGGCATGAAGGAGCTGGAGGTCTGGCTTAAACAGCAAACCCCAAGGAATCTGTTTCCAGAATCGAGCATCATGCACTCCACGAACATTTGTAAAACTCACTAAAGCTTCATACCTTTGAAACAAAATGCTCCCAGCTTCAAAGAGGGTTCCGGAAAGCCTGTTTGGTTGCGGTAGCGATACATTGTCCGGACTCCGAGCTGACCCCCGCCGCACTGCATTCTGGGTATGGAGACAGGGTGACGGGCGCTACCGTCCGAGAGCCATCCGTAGTCGCAGCGGTCCAACCCTTTCCGCCAGGCGGCATGGAGTTGGCCTGGGGAAGCCAGGTCGGCGTTCCTGTCCTCACAATCCGCCTTGGCCTCCTCAAAGGTCATTTTACGTGTTGTAGGGGTGAAGAACACCTCACCTGAACACATAGTTTCATATTCACATACAGTATATGGGTGAACATAACATCAGGGTAAAAAGCAAGCACTAAACATCTGCAGACATTATACTGGATTTGACTTCAGAAAAACAAAAGGGTGGATTTTGTCACAGTGTATTAACAAACCAAATTACATCATAACAAATCCACTATAAGGCATCGCAACATTAAGAAGGCCTGGCGACAATAAATTATTGTCAAATGAACATAACTCACATTGCAAATAATCAGATACATCCCGAGCTGAGTAGAGTAATCTGTGAAGTCTCTTTAAATAATCTGATGACAGCATATCTTGTAAACAAAATGTATTTTGAAAAAAGTATAATGTTTTCCATATGTGACCTTTGAGCTAAATTAAATGCAAATGAATGAAAAAAGATCACAGCATAGGGTGTGTCTGTTTTTGCCTAGACTTGGGTGTAACAAAAATTATAACCAAGCTGTCTATCCATTGTCATAATTTACACCCATGCACAGCAGATACCTCTCAAACTACCATTTCATTAAGCGAACAGAGCATATTAAAAACCACAACATAGAACAGCGTGTTTGTTCTCAGGAAGTGACGCCAATTTGGAAACTGCTGTTCATTTGTGAGCATTTATTTTTTTTCCATATTAGTGTTAGTGCGCATGACCCACTACGACTGTAATACAACACCTGTTAGAATTATTATACAGCGCTAAAACAGAACTGTGGTCTGACGCATGCCAGACGCTACAAACAAATCATTCTTTGGGCATGTGATGGACAGTCCTTTCTGGCTCAAGCCTGTAAGCAACTGGATTTAACCTGTCTGGACTAAGCCTGTCTGGACTAAGCCTGTCTGGACTAAGTCTGTCTGGACTAAGCCTGTCTGGACTAAGCCTGACTAAACTAATCGAAGTGGCAGCCACTCATTGAAGTAGTTCGAGTTCGAAATATTTCACTTAAAACGCAATTACCTCACAAACAGGATGACCTGTATGTTACTGTCTTCAGGTTAGGTGTGATGTGCCTGTTTGCACTTGCGACTTAAAACGGTATGCATGGTTCTTTTGTGATGCCATCGGATCTTGAAAACATTATGTGTTCAATTCTGAACTTTACTGAAGATCTTATGCCTGTGACCATTTTTGCATTTTTGATTAATGTAACTGTCCAGTTGTGGTTTGAAACTATGCTTAATGTGTCAGCAAAGCTCCAAATGACCATATATTATGTAGTTTGGCTGCTCAGGCACCACAAGTGGTCTTGCCAGAAGTAATAATGTTTATTATCACATATTTTCTGGTCCTCAGCTGTCATTTAATGAACTTCAAATTAAAATGTCTGCGAGGTCACCCCAAACCGGAATTCATGTCTGAAGGTCCACAGTTTCAAAGACGGACCGGAAAGGTTGAAGTTCTTAAACATTTGATATAATGTGTAGTGTAAGGAACTCCTACCTTCCAGCTTATCTGCGTAACAGTACACATCGTAAGTCTCTGAGGGCTTCCGGAGGCCATATGACCGCACCCCAGGTTTGCCAGGCATGTTCCCAGAACAGCCGAGCCTTGGATTAGTGATGGGGTATCTACAGGTGCGAAAGCGGAAACCGTTTCATCAGCCTGCATTCAAAGCTCACCTTGCTTACTAGGGGTATTTGCCTGGATCTTTGTAAAGCGTCTGCATTGTAAAATGTTGCAGTCAAACGAACAAAGAATGACTGTAATCGCAATGTGCAACTGAACCTGCTACCAAGAGATGCCAGTTACAAGTTTTTTTCAATGTGAAATGAAAAGGTAACAGCAGGTGTAACAGTGTAATGCATGAGCAAGCTCTGACCGCACTGTCTGGTCTTCTATCCAGCCGGCGTCACACTGGTCGAAGCCGTCCTCGTAGGCTGCCTTCAGCTGGTCTGCCGTGGCAATAGTAGCACCCACATTTCTGCAGGTTTCCACAGCACTGCTGTAGTCCAAGGTATATCTGCTGGTCTTGGCCCGATAATGAAAAACAACACCTGGATACAAGAAGGAAGAGGGTGACTCTAAAGTTACATGTTAAAGTTATTTATCCGCTATGTGAAAAAGAAGGGAGTGACTCATGAAAAAAAAGAAATAATAAAATGAGTGTTGAATCGTAACAATAACATAAGCACGTGGGTGAAGGGACATTCCATCCTCCCAAGTGGTGGCTTTCAAACACACAGTAAGTGAATGAGTAATGGCTCAAATTAAAATGATGGAAACTTTGCTAAAACATGGGAAGTGCCAAAGCTATCCAAACCCAACCCATCCCATCCCACTATTTCACTTGGCCCAAATGTAAACCTGGTCTCAAAATGGAGATGTGTCTCAGAGAAGACTGTAAGATGCCACTCAAAGTTACTGAGCTGGAGATCCTTCTACAAAGTGATAGAAAAGTTTTCAACTGCTTTAGAAGAAAATAAGATAATGCAGAGGAACATCTTAACGAGCCTTGGGCTGAAGACATTAAAATTTAAATTAAATTGATCTGAACTGACCTAAATTGATATAATAAAAGTAATTTGATGTGTAATTGTCTAAGCCAAAGGGTAAAGTGAATAGGGCAAAGCTTTTTTTGCACCTATTAAACTCTGTACTCATTTGTAAGATTGCTAATGAATTTAAAAAGTTGCATACAATATATAATCCCTAACGGCACAAATTAACTGAACAATGGAACTAATACAACAAAAGACATGGAAAGAACACGAGACAGGCCGAGACACTAAACGACAAGGCAGACCAGCCACTCACCGCTGACATCTAAGTCGACCGTATCTTGCGTGTCCTCGATGCCGTACATGACCTCACAGCGGTACATTCCGGCATCGCTGGCTCGCAGCTTCACCATCGTCAAAGAGGCGTCGCCGACATCTTCAGGGTGACTCTGCACGGACACGCGGTTCCTGTAGATGGAGCCGATCTTAATGACGCCGTTCTGGGCCACCAGTACCGTGGATTCCACCTCGTCCTCCATTTTGGTCCATTTGATGCGCAGGTAATCTGGGATTGGGGTCGTGGCATTGCTGGGCGCCAAGGTTGGCAGTGTGGAGAAGTGACAGGGCAGGACCACCTTCCCCGACAGTGAGCCACTCACTGGCTGCATGATTATTACCGAACTTGAGGCTGAAAGTCAAGGATGAAGCACTTTAATTACACACTATTAACACAGCGAAAGGCATCATGGGGAATCCTTTGGGGAGGGTTTCCCTACATATTGATCTTATTATATCGTGTTGAATTTAACACATAAACATGCTATACAAAAACGTTCAACATTGATTTCCCTAAATAAAATAAGCTAGATATGAAGCAGATTCTCAACTGCAGCCAACCCCTGCTAGACATCACAGAGTGGAAGTGAACTGAGTCATCACTGTTTGGGTGGAGGGAATCGCTAGATTCTCTGATCAACAATGTAGGAATGGTCTAGAAAGGCAGAATAAACCCTGAGGCCCACATACACTTCAGTATCTAGAGGACATTTCTAAGTGATGAGGTGAAGCCATCTGTTTTCACCAGACACAGACAGTTTCGCTAATTAAAAGGTATGGATCCTGGGAAGAACACTAACACTTGGGCATTTGAGAAACAAGGTTTGCTTGGTGGGAAACAGAATATCACTGTCAAAAAGAACATGAAAAAAAGATACTCATGAACTTATGAGATCTGTATTTCTCTCTCTCTCTCTCTCTCTCTCTCTCTCTTACACATATATAGACATACATATGCAGTCTTAACATCAGGTTGTGCATACTGTTGAAACTTTAAAATGCATTTAATTTGTGTTGTATGTCAAGAAATAAAATAAATACAAAAATAAATTTACTTACCAAGTCCATAGAAAAAGTTGCATAAGTAGAATAACCACAATATATGTTTTATATTCAGTAACATTTTCCGTCTAGAGGATGAAGAAAACAAAAAGAAAATTAATACTTTGCTTGACACTATCAGATACAAGGTTCAATGACATTTTATTCCCTGTTTCAGCTGTTTGGCACTATATTCCGTCAACAAATCTTTATTAAAATATATCCTACGCAAGTTCAATTAGGAATAACGAGCACAGCTCCACTATGCATTGAACAATTTTGAACGCTCTACGTCTGCATTTGCCCGTCATGCACTGTTGGTAGGGTGGTGGTCAAACAGAACGCTTCCTTTGAGAAGGTGGGTGGTGGTGGAATTGAGTATTCTGTTGTCGTAACCCCCTGAGGGGGCAAGATGCAAGTTTGTGGGCTTACTGCAAATCACCAGAGGCCCACGTACAGTGCTGTCCCGCTGAATGAAACCAAACAATTTTGTAACTAACCTCATTCATTCAAGGATTCGTGTCTAGTATCATAATGATAAATAAAATTGCATACACCGACTGTGGATGAATATAACTCTGCATACTTAATTACTGTGGATGAGTAACATTCTAAAGCTTAATTGAAACAGATTCGATAGACGCCCACATTCCTCGACAGACGCACACACGCTTGCGTTCATGTGTGAACGTAACATTTTCGGTTCCTTGCTAATTTCAGAGTCAGCCATAGGCTCTGTGTCTTTCTGTACGTGCTGGCAGCTGGCTCGTTGGTCAGATGAATAGACTTCCTTCACGTGCCAGTCCGTTTGGCGCTCACACATTCTCACAGTATTCCTCTTCCTTGTCTTCTTCTCTCTCTCTCTCTGACCATGAATAGATATCATGGACTTTAAATGCAGCTGGCATTCCGATTCAAAGTCAGCCTGTGGTCTCGAAATTAATGAAACCTAACTAGACATAAAGCAAAACTTAACTGGGCATTTTGAAATATCATTGTGACAACTGATTAAAATAAACGAGAAAAAAATAGTATATCATGGCTTAAAGCATTGGGGATGGCTACATTAGTTATGTGACAACTGATTCTTAATACACCATCACAGGTTAGCCTTAACGTCCTGATGTAAAAACAGCTTCAGTGCACCCGAACCGAACTGTAACACCTGTGCTTATACTGAAAAGTCCGTCTTCTGTCTTACATCTCTATTACGTAACCACAACCCTAACCCTAGGTACTCAGGGATGGGAATAACTTTCTGAATTGTTTACCTGTTCACTTATTTTCATGCAGATCTATTGAATTGTTCGCGTAAATTTACGTTTAAAGACTTTTAAGGTCAACAGTGCATCCTTAAAACATTTTGCTTATAGATTCCAGCCTGACATCAGCACGAAAAAGTACCCAAACCCCTCAAAAAGTAGAAACGATTTATCGAAATACTGTACCTTTAATTTAAAATCTATAATTCCAAAGGTAAAGTGTTTTGTTGTGCTTAAATTCCAGTATTAAATTCCAGTATGTCCAGAGTCCATGTGAAACAGTGACCACGAGTGTGCTAGTCGAAGTGGGCACAAGTTTGCTAGTTGCTATGGCTTATTCCCCTGGTGCGCGCTCAGACGCACTTCTCTTGTGAGATGGCTCTGGTTAGTACGTCGCTTGCTCTTACAGAAGATGTGCAAGCCAACACCAATTCGTCTTACATCCGCAGTTATGTCGTCAAGCAAAGAGAGGAGGGGCAGCAATGCTCATCCGAATACTGACTGGCCACTTGGGTGGAGGGGGGATATGAGACCAACTATCATGTTCAGAAAGGTTCAATAGGGAGTTCTGGTTAGCCTGTGTTGGGGTTTACAGTGCTTAGTCCTACTTTGTTGGTGTTAATATTGGGTTTAATGTTCGCCAGCATCTTTATTGTAGTAGATGACGTTTGTCAAAAACATGAAAAAATGGTAAACGGTTTAATAGTTACAGAATTACTCAGTGATGTGGAAAACATAGATTTTATATGTTTTCGGCAGAATCTTGACTTGACGTGTAGTTTAAATGCATGTCAATATATGAGCGATAGTCTGTTTTTTGCCATATGGGCTCCATCAAGGGCTCAAGCAAGCGTAATGATTGCACAGGCGCTTTCGAAGTAACATGATAATTTCTGTAATTGCATGCATACCCTTAGTCGCTAGCATTCGTTCCGTCGTTTAAGAGAAGAGCGCACAACGACACATGTAAAGTATAGCAAATAACTATATCCCTACAATCAAACAATTACTAGACATACTTAGTCAATGGTTAATTTAGAAGTAAACATAAAGTAATAAATATTGATTTAAATAACATACGTTATAGGAAAAAAATAATATACCTAAAATAATTAACACCCATGATTATTTTGAAATGTTTTTATTTGCTTTATTTTATTAAGTTGAGTGGTAGTTGCAATGTTGCTTTTTTACCTGTCTTTGACACAAGAGGGAGTGTCCGACCACTGATAAGTGCCCACACACTGATAAGGAGAATATTTTACACTCTCAAAGGGGTTTAAAATGTTGAGTATAACGGTAATCTTCTCACTCAAGTAGGCTACGTCAGACGTGTTTTATAGCCTACTTGAGTAAGAAGATAAGCTGATGTGCTTTATAGGTTACTTGACTGAAAAGATCACCTGATGGGCTTGATAGCAGACTTGAGTGAGAAGATTACTGTGATTGAGGAAAATCTCAGAAGCTTCTTTTTATATTGGGAGAAAATGTAACAATATATTGCAAAAGTTTGAACACCTCAAAACTGCAAAAACATTGTACAACATACTCAAGACAAACTCTAAAGTTTTACTTTCACAGTGAAAATGCTGTGGTGTACCAAAAACAAACAACCTGATTCATTTACTGTGTTTGATCTTAATTGTAAACACATCAGTTTCCTTACAATAAGTCCCAGGTCCTGAAGACCTACATTAATCAGCCAGACCGTCACAGTGATCCAAGGAGTGCTAGGTAACCATGGCATGTGATAAATGTCCAAATACTGTTGATTTTTTCATCTTAATCTATGCACACTATAGCTGCAGTCAGGAATCTAAGCAGACTGTAGCCTCAGTCAGGAAGTGAGGGCTTCTCCCATAACCCCCACTCCCCCACACCATTCATTCTTTGTGGACTGCAATCAGGGTTGGCCAACACTTTAATTTGAACTGCCGATGTGGTGGCATGAAAAGAGTTGAGGAGACTTTGGGAACACGTGTTCCAACAAGCCTCCCAATAAGGGGACAGGCCAGCAGTGTGGCGGAGGCACGTCACTTTCCCCGCTGGCTCTCCACCGTGGTCCGACCATCCGAGACGAGGCTCGTCACCTGGTTATTTACAGCGGTGAAACGCTCCTTGGGAAATGGACGTGGCTCCGGTCAGGCTCTCTACAGAGACTTTCACTGATTGTTTGACCTCTGGAGAACAAGCCTAAGATAAGTTCTGGTCTCCTCTGACTCGCCGTGGTGAGAATTTTTAATACCATTTCAGTGGCATCTGTCTTCTGAGTGCACTCATCAGCATTGTTATGTTAGAAATTAAGACACAAATGACTTTTGTCTGCTCTTTAATTAGTCAAGATTCTCAAGATTTCTTAGACCCCACTTAAATGACCTTCAGTCATACTGTATCTTTAAGCTCATGCTGACCTTTTAAACTTGAGTAATCTGCTCATCTCTTGCATACATACACCATGCGGAAGCTCTTATTCAGAATATCAAAGTGCCAAAACATCCTTACCATCTTCATACTGAATGTAGAATATGCAAATCAATTGACCTGGATGATCGTGTAATGCATAGTGCATGTTTAAAACAAAATCTCACCAGCAAACAGAACCCATACAGAAAGCAAAAGCTGAGCAGTCTCACTCCGAGACAACCCTTGGCCACTCCCCCTTCTGAAGAGCGTAAAATATTATTGACAGAGACAAAGAATCTGACATGCATCCAGCTGCCTGAAGGAAGATGGACACATCTGGCCCATGCAATGACAACAGCCGTCAATCACTGGAGGAGTGACGACACCAGGTGTTAGTCTGAATCCCAGTTCAACTGAGGACACATGCATCTAGTCAAGGTGTGGAGTGGGAGTATTCAGGCTTAATTACAGACTTGCACCTGTCACTCTATTTATATATACGTTTTACAAGGACTCGGAATGGAAGTGAAAATCCATGAGAAAAACTATATATATATATATTATAGTTCTTCCGAGTTACATAAAGTACCATAAAGGAATATCAGTCCATTGTTGTTTCGACACCTATGCATACACAAGCGAACCATACGTTAGTCTTGTGTACAATGACCCAGAGACATTATTATATCCTGTAATGCAGCCTTTACAATTCTTTAACTTCTCAATTTTAGTTCCTCTCTGGTTCACAGCCTCTAGTTCTCAAGTCTTCAGTTCATGAGGGAAAATATTCTTTTGTTATCCACTAGATTTTGTGGTCAGCCAGGATGTTTGCAATTGCAAAGCTCACCTGTATGAAACAGACTATTCATGAGACATAAGACACATCATGTTTTGGCTTTAATGCTTATTCATTTATGCTTCAGTCACATTGTAGCCTGATTTACTGGCAATGACAAACTTTTGGGCATCAGGTTTTCTTTAGATCTGCAGAGGACCTTCAAGTTAACATCAGCAACAGACCTCAAATGCAAATGTCACAACAACCTTTTCTTGTTGCTCTTGCCCATTAACCAATAAAGCAATGACAGACCTGACCAAGAAACAACCAAGCTGCCAACTGTTCAGTCATTTAGGATTTCTTGGAATGGAATGAATGTGTATTAAGAAGGTTGTGATTCCCATATAATTCCACCATTATTGAAATAGCTATGATGTAAGGCAATGTCTGATGTTTACCGTCATGCTTAAAGTTTCATTTCATATACTGTGTGCTCAAATACAGAGTAAAAGCTAGAAAACAATTGTACCACTGTGTAAATTACGTATGGGCTACATCACATATCTGAGAACTAGCAGTTGAGTTCGCCAGTACTGTACTTTGTATTATATACAAATTTCCAGCTCTTGCCAGTGGAAGACTTCATTATAACCGATGCCTACCTTGAATAATTGTTCACTTAATGTGAACCAGACAAATCATCATAAACAGAACCAGATGCCTGGTGATAGCTGTTGGTGGCTTACAGTAAACTGGTTACAGCTTCCTCGTTTCCCCCCATTGTAAAGCAGTTGAACAGTATACTGCCTTAAGCTACCTAAAATTACTTTTAGGCAAATCACATTGCCAAACTAAATTGCAGATGTTGGCACAGATACAAAGGCAAAAAAATGATGTGACCTCTGTTAGGAAGATTATCAAGGTCTTTATTGTTGAAAGCGAAGAGGAAAATTTGGGTGGTGAGACTGAGGAAACTGATACAGGATACATGCAAACCTTCAACAGTGATATCAAAGACTTAGATAATTAACTTATCTTCTTCTAGCTTGTAATTATATTATCAAGTAAAGCAACCAATTTTACAGTTTGCTAAGCAGGTTGAGAGCAATGGAAATCAGATTTCTGCCACCCAATAATGTTAAAGAAATAACACAGTCAACAAAGCTGACATCTTGATCTCATCACCACTTCACTTATCAAGAGTTTCCATCCAAACCACATCAGCATTCTATGCCCACATTAGCATTTTCAGCATTAGCATTCAATTGTTTTGGCAAAACAAAAGCCTGTGACCTGCCAGACATACAAATTATCAGTGAAAATTGCACTGTAAAATGAAATTAGTTTAGCCCTCCACTTTTAGTGTTGAACAAATTATCTGTTTTGTTTAGCGTTACAGAAATGTGTGGCTGTTTGTCGAAGTTCACATCCAGCTGAGAAAACCACCGCTGTAGCGCTGTAGGCTAGTTGTCGGCTGTAGGCTAGTTGTCAGTTTACCAGAACAACACAGCATACCATAGCCTTTTGCTCACTCACCAGTTTCTGATGAAACATGGTCTTGATAAATAATTAGATAGCCATTTATTCATGGGCGTAGTTCAAGGAGTTCAAACACAGTCAACAGTCAAAAAAATGTAAACAGTCAACTTTGCTCATTTGGTTAATGTCTCTGCAACAAAACTTTGCTATGACCCAACAGCTTTTATATATAAAAGCATTTATATATATATTTATGTATATATATGCTTTACACCAGGGCCCGGGGGAACGCATTTCATTACCGTATACTTGTGCAATGTGTAATGACAAATAAAGAAATTCAATTCAATGTATGTATATATATTTATAATTTACTGAAACATGACCAGAGATCACCACAGCTACATAGCAGACTAGCTAAAATATTCATAAAATCATACAAATGGAGTATATCATACACCTTAGTTTCTTTCCCCAGCAAACTCATACAGATGTGGAAGATCCAGTCTTTGTTCAGCAGTTATGACATGGACCACAGACCTAAGCTGTGCACTAAAAACGTTTATTGCGTGAGACGTCATGGTGAGAGACATGCCACTCTCATAAACGCAGCTTCAGATCAGAGTTTCCCGTGGGCTACAAGCATGTGGGCCACTAAGCTATGACGATGACAAAATGCGTCATAACTTGCAACGAACAATCAGCCCACTAAAAGTGCTTGGGAGTTACAGCATGTTTCTATGTACATCCGCATGTGTTCTCAGTCTTCAGGGACATGAAGAAAATTAGTTTTGCGATTTTGCAATTGTTTCACTGGCCCTGACCCAGCCACAATGTCCCTGACACATAAAAACAAACGTTGATTTGACGTAAAACCAAAACTTTGATTTTGATTTGTGTTTGTTTGTCATGTTTTTCATTAAGTAACTTGCACTAAAACATCTTCAGGCATCACAGATCAGGTCTCTCTTCATGGTGAAGTTCTCCAATATTTTGATATTTTACAGCATTTGGTATTATAGTCTATCACCTAAAAAAGGGAACCTTCATCATCTGGTCTCTGTTTAGAGGCGCATTATAGAACTAGTGTACAATTATGAGACTCCTGTAAAGCCTTTTAATGCCACAAAGGCAAAGGGGTCCCACTATGCCCTGAAATGTGGACTTTAAGAAGGGGTTTCACTGAGACAGGGCAAAGATGAAGACACATTCAAACACGCTAGCATATATAGTCCTGAAATTTAAGTCATATGTCCCTTATAACACATATATATGAATGATATTTTTTTACATGAAGATTAATCAAAACAACTACATGTTAAAATACAACATTAAACATATTTTAAGGTATATAAAGGAGTAATAGAAATGAACAATTAGACTTTTTTTAGATGCTTTCAACAGTGTCATTGCCCATTGGTGTTCCATCCTATACTGTATTGCTTAAAAAACAATTTTGAACTTTTTGAGTATATTACCCATACTAGCACTGTAATCTTCTCTGAGTACACCATAAATAAATATAAAACAGATGTGAAAGACTGTGAGCTATTAACTTATAAAAATTGAGTTTCTGATCACCAACTGAGTTCACTGAGTCTGCTTTAGATTATATAGTATACCAGCAGATTGCTTGACATAAGTTCATGAACCTACTAGTTTTCTCAATTACCACAAATGCTCCCTGAAAAAAACACCAAAAGTAGCTTTTAGAAGGTTTTTTGTGATAAAGGGCTAGTAAAAACGCACCGTAAATATGTTTTTGAAAAAGCAATTTTGAATATGTTAAAATGATGAAATGAAATGACTGAAATGACTGACACTGATTATCATCTGTATGTCTGAGAAATCAGATGGTGAGAGTCCATAATTGTATAACAGCCCATTGGTCAATTATGAAAAGTGTACCCCAAATCTTTACTGTAAGATGTCAAGATGTCAAAATTCAAGCTTGTCAGAGGGGCTACAGGCAAAATGAAAGGAACAGAAAGACCATACAGGTTCACCTCACATAGAGCAAACAGGAAGGCTCACCACTGACCATACATCACTCTGAAATCTACTCCTTCATTTTATAATGGCCCGCCTGCTGGTTTACTTCCGATGCTGTCCTGCTCCCAGATGAACACAGGTGGAGGGTGCTGGGAGCTGGTAGCCTGATGGGTAACACGCTCTGACATTTGGGAGGTCAGCTAAGCCAATTATAAGCCATGAAAGGGAAGACTCTCAGGATCAGGTTTCCTTTCAGCTTGGTAAAAAAACACATCTAAGCCATCATATATCATGGGTGCATTGCTAATAAATAAATAACTTATTCTCAGTGTGGTTTAAAATTGCTTAAAAGTGGAATTCGCTTCAAATTGCTAATGGAATTTGTATGGAACATTTAATTGAAAAGCAAAATGAAACCATGTCACCAAAAACATCTATTTTTCAGGAGACAGGAAAAAGAAAATAACAGGAAAAGCAGTGTGTGTCCAACTACTCAAGGTAAATCCTGAACTACTTTAATTAAGCTCTTAAGATGACTATTTGTAGTTTATTTAGTTTTAGTTCATTGCATTTGTTTCATTTGTTTGTTTTGTTTGTTGCATGTACAAAAAACTTTAAACCACAATTTCTTGCTTTGCATCCAATTTAGCTAACTAGCTACTTTCGATATACATTCCCAGTGCAATTAAATAAAGACACAACAAATGCAAAGACAAAAACACATTTATAGCATAATGCATATATAATAAAAACACATTTATATGACTTATAATAAAATCACATATACATATAAAACCAGCATCCATTCACCTCAAATGCAGAGAGATTCATCACCAATCACAATCACTCATCAATCACATTTGCAATATAGTGTCCTAAAGAGACACTGTTAGTTAATACAGGCACAGCTAATATACAGGTATCTCAAAAAGTAAGGAAGCACCTCTTTAAAAATCTTTAAAAAGCTCTCCTTATCTCCCATTCCTGATGAACTTTCACCAAAGCATCTGGCGGAGTGTTTGCTTACAAGTGTTTCCTTACAAGAAGAAGATTCCAGGTGAGTAACTGCAGTGTACTTAGGTAAGATTCGCAGCACACAAGGTTTCCAGAGAGACAGGGTCCTTCTTACAGAGGTCCTTCACCATCTCTGCAAGAAGTGGTGCTTTAAATATATATAAAGCTGATGAAGGACCTGTAAAAGTGAAAGAAAAGAAAAAAAAAGTGAAAGAAAAGTGACAAAAAATCTACGTTTTAACTTCAATGGTAACATTTGTAAAATAGTTGGGGGAGGAGACAATAACATATATAAATGTGTTTCATATATAAATGTGTATATGCAATATGAATGACTTTTAACACCAGATGGACACTTTACAGACATAATTAACTTCATCATATTATATTTAGAAAGAAAATGAAAGTAGTGATGTTGTGAGTTAAAAATTTAGGTTTGTTCCTGAAGTGTTTCCTATGATTTTAATGCTACCATAAAGAAATACAATAAAATACAATACATGAGAAAATATCGAATTATTTCGAAATCCTTTGGTATCTGGGGACCCAGTGCCCTTCTGAAATATTCCATCATTCAACAAACCAGATCCAAGTTGCAAAGTTATTTATTTGCTACATAGGAACAAAATGTCCCAGAAGATAATACCCAAGCTAAATCAGTAAACCAGAAAGAACCCACAGAGGACCACAGACAGCCTGCAGATGAGCACTGCTCAAAACTACCACCCATCCGTTCCTTCGCTGGCCTGTGGTTGACCAAGATGTACGCTGGTCGCCCATAAGTCACACCCATCACAACGACCAAAAATGTGTTCATTAATTTTTTAATTCCTGCAGATTGCAAAGGAATTTTATGAAAATAAATGACAAATATAAAATCTGATGCCACAGGTCAAACAGAAAAATCAGCCAAATGGCTTAAAGTTCCAAAGCAACTTCTATAATCTCCAGTCACATCAGAATTCATGTGTGAACTTGTGTAATGAAACCTGACTGAAATTAGCACAATCATACTAATTTCAACAAAACATGATCATGTCCCCATTTTCACCATAGGTAAATGTGAATCTTTGACTGTCTAATCAGATGTTTCTGCTAAATGATGACTTTGTTTTGTAGTGTTGGTCTAAACAAGTGAAAAAGGAAACTACACATGGGAAACCATTCATCTTTCATTTAGCATTTACATATAACATTAGCAGGCTTGTTTCTTTTCCCTTTCTAGCTTCTTTCTTTCTTTACTCTTTTCTTCCCTTCTAAATGCCTATATATCTCTCTGGCTAAACAGCACAGTCACAAAACTACAACTGAGTCACAAAAACTCATAATATTTGAATCTTTTGGTCTGGCCTTTAACAATACCAATAAACAATTCCAGTGTAATATTCTCTGAGCTATGGCCCAAAATGATCAGAGAGAAAAGAGCTTAGGGGAAGCTTTGACATTTGTTTAGCCCACTGTTCTCAAACCGGTCCTGTTAAAAGTATGTTTGCAACCATTAGCGACTGAAATAAGGGAACTGTCTGTTCTTGTCTCTACTCTCAGGTTCAGCTCAGCTTACCTAGTTGAACGCTTATCCTTTAAAATAAACTATTAAAAACCACAGACCAGCTGCTCACAGACAGCACCAGATAGTCCTTCTCCTGTACTCTGTTCACATACGAATGTCCCCTTAAGTTAATTTTTCAACAATACCCACTGTCATCATGAGCATTCACACCGACACAAAGGACTAAGCCGTTGCTCGGCTCTGCAGCAGGATATTCATTCGTTCTAGAAACCACCGTGACCACTCCCACTGTCCTGGCGTCTTTCGGCCATGTGCAGTATCGTGCTGCACATTGCCATAACACACACAACTGGTAATCATCTTTTCTTGTCCTCACCCCCAAAGTTTGTCCACTTGTGCTTTCAGGACATCTTGGTTTGCTGAAGTCCATGTGGTTGTCATTAACAGGCTGTTCAGAAATGTAGAGGTCATATTATGGAGAGCTATGATAAAGTTAAACAACTTAAGATGAATTAAAGGAGTCGGTAGTTTTAATGGGTCCTTGCACGAGTGCAGTAAACATTCACAGTACGCACTTACTTTAAAAAGAGCACCGTGCCTAAAACTACTAACATCACGTGAAAGATGACCGGGGACCGGCTTGATAATACTAACTAAGCAGCATTTTTGGGGTGATCTGCTGTTTTGTTGATGTAGAGGCACCCATATCACATTTTTGGATGGATTCCACTATGCAACCTTGCCAATGCACTAACCTGATTTACTATGACCAATCTCTCCATGGGCTGAATCAGATATGTCAAAGCCAGGAAAAAGTGACCCTTTCATTCACAAGGCCAAGACACACCCACCACCCTGACCTTCGCCTTGTCCCAAAGAAACTCTGTCTAACAGATCACAGTTGGAAAAACCACATCACAGCAGCGGGGCAAACTCAGCCGTCCATTCGCCGCAAGCATGTTTACCCAGCACCTGTTTACTCTCCTCTGCACCCTTTTTTAGTTTGATTGTGCCCAAAGGACAAGGACGGCTCAGAACGGGATCTGACATCTCGTTCGGTGAAGCAGAATTTGACTTTCAGCAGCAGGGCTGTGAGGTCAGCATAGAGCTTTCCAAAGACTTGGATGCTAACAGAGGACGCCAGCACTGCCCTGGAGCCCATTTCAAAGGCTTTAGGAAGATACCGCAGGGGTTCGGCAGTTTGCTGAGACATTAGCTGACCTACCATGAAAGTTCCAAAGAATAAGAAATATTACGAGCTCTAAGGAAGATCACAGGAGAGTGACTGTCTATATAACAGATGCTTTGTCAGGGTCAAAAGCAGTTCTACTGCAATAGGGGCTGGCTCACCCAGTGAAGGCTGTGAATACCTTTAACACCCCCAAAGAACACTGCACATGTTCTTAATGTCACAAAATCTTATGAACGACTGGAAGACCGAGCATGAAACAACATGCCCCATGTCCTCTTGACACACAAACCCTAGAACTGGACACAAGTGTGTCGATATAATGTTTTGCTGATGGTGAGATGGCAAATCTGAAAACAGTGTTGACCAGGCGGAGCAGAACTGAGCAAGGCACGAATCGAAATATGAGCAGGCCCAAGGTCCAGAGAAGCAGGGTTCTGGAGCAAGCCAGGAGGCGAGGTAAGGGGACGTGATGCTTATACACTGCATAGCGTCTAAAGAATTTCCATGACCTATGGTAAGAGTGCATTTGTTTAGTTTAACTACTTGGCTGACATTTCATGAAACCCAATTGGTTGTTTTTCTTTGCTGTTGCTGAGTGTACCGTATGACAAATGGTGGTGTTGATATCTCATAGTGACCCAGACTGGGATGACGCAAAGGAGAGACCTTAGAAGATGCATTGAGAGGACTGCGTTACTACCAACATGCAGTTTTTTTATACGATGATTAAAGTACACAAAGAAGTACTGACCAGTGAGGAGGTGGGCTGGGTGTGTGACTGCAGGGTGGGAGGAACGGTCCAGATCCTGTGCTTCAGGAGAAACCCTTTCAAAGAACCATTTGTACCGAGCATCCTGGGAAATATGTTACATCACATTATTAGCACAGTTGGGCTACCCCTGTGGTCAGTGACTGGAATCAATGTGCATGCTCACACATTTTATGTGCTGTCCATCTGGGTGCGGTGTGAGTGAGTGAGTGAGTGAGTGAGTGTGTGAGTGAGTGAGTGAGTGAGTGAGTGAGGGAGGGTTATTGTAACCTTTACTCATTGGTGTCCAAATTCTGACTTGCAGTCTCTATCCAATGATATGTTCACTTAAGTTGGTATTGAAACTTCACTGTATTTACAGTATTTCTAACTGGGACAGTTTCTCAGTTTTTGGACATTTTAGCAACTACGTTGACCTAAATCTAAAGAACAGTACCGGCAGGCAGAGCTCCCTGTACAGGGTCCTGTATAATCACACCAATGAATTCTCACAGTCTGTGTATGTGCGTGCTGGTGATGCAATGGGTTACACCCATTCTTACCAATGTCAGTGCATGGATCCCAGGGAAAAGGGGAGGAACAGGAGGACCAGCACGTCTGGCACGATAAAGAGAGACGCAGCTTACGGTAAGTGAGCGCAGAGAAGTGGAAACGAGTATGTGTGTGTGTGTGTGTGTTTGTGTATTTGAGAGAGACAGAGAGAGAGAGAGAGAGAGACATTGTCCTGCTAAGCCTATTATCCTAAAAAGCAGTACAAAGATGTAAACAAAGCGGTGGGGCGGCGGTAGTGTACAACCACACTGTGTCTCCTCACGTCCATGTGCTCACACATGCTGCCAGCCACACATTATTCAAGTTAGGGGCAGAACAGCAGAGTAGGGAGGCCTTTGCCTCAGTCAGCTGTTCCACATTTGCAGGACAATTAAACTGTATGGCTAACATGTCATTGCTTTCCCTGCCATGTTTATTAGAAAGTCATAAGGATTGTAAGAAATCCATGCACACACACACACACACACACACTTATTTATATGGTGTATATCAGTGCTTAGGTCCAAGGGCTTGTGGGACCTGAAGAGTTTGGGTATGGACCTTGTCTTGAGTTTGCCTAGAGATCACTGCTGTTTGCAATTTAGACAAATAATGAGGGGTCTCATAGAGAGATGAATAATGGGTTTGTAGATCTGTTCTGTGACTCCTTCTCACTAATGTGCATGCACACATGCACAATCACACACACATACTTGCATACTGTATATTGGCACACACACACACACTCCCATGACAGAGATCACACAAGACTTGACTAACTTGTCAAATCTGCCCTACCATGAAAATTCAATGTAAGAACCATTATTAAATTACTCTTTCATTTCCTGTTCCACATAGTGGCAGATACAACACCAGACCAACTCTGAGAGGAAGTTACTATGTAAATTGCTTATCTTCCCAATATGTGGGAAGCTTACAGTTTTAATTATTGGACACTCTTAGTGCTGACACCGAACATTTATAAAAGCATTTAAAAAATTCAAGATCGTATATTATTGCTCTGTATAATGTAAATTACAATCATGTTATTAATTGATTCAGATGTATAATAATTTTAACTTTGAGATCAAATTTGACATCAGACCCATTCTAAATCACGACTAAGTTGACCTATCGCCACTCAGTGCCTTGGTCGTGTTTACAGAGGGTTTACAGAGGCATTTAGTTCCAGTCAGAACCATTCCTTGATTGCTTTTCACAGAATCCCAGTGAAAGGGCTCTCTCACTACCACTGGAAAACATTCCACTACAAGGAGAAGCCAATGAAGGCCATGACAGGACATTCTCGTTGTTTTTACCAGTCTATGTCATAAACTCTTTTCCCTCGTGCCAGCGAATGAAGATGGTCATGAACGAAACTGTCATCAGCCCTTATTTACACTGAAGAAGTTGCAAATGAAAAAAAGGGGGCTAAACTTCAAAATGGCCTTCAACTGCATCTCCAAAATGATTCTCATCAGTAATAAAAGAGCGGCTGTTTACAAAATCTGCGCAGTACATGAAAAAGGAGTGGCTGCAATAAAGTCTCAGAGAAGAAAAAAAAATATGCGAAAGGCAGTTAAGTTGGGAACGATTCGCTAGCACCCCACCCAAGCCAGACATGATTATGTGTCGCTCCTGTGGAGACGCTCAGCTGTGTTACATAGTTAATGAGGCTCAGTGGTGTTTCCATGCTGTTATTTCCAAGAAGTGCTGAACATCGGTGTGGGCAGGGGCAGTGTGGACTCTGACATGGGTACCCAACGACCACGTCATTTCATCATCAGCTGGAGGAGAGCTGTGAGAGAGGCAAAGAGAGAGAATATAAGGAGAGACCTTCAAACACCATGCCTCCTGAGATGGTTTTCTGGAATATTCTAGCTCGTGTGGCTAATGGTTTCATTAAGGAATGCATGAAAACACACAATTAGCCGTTTGCTCATATGCTAAATATATGCTAATATTTTCCTCCCCATTTCTCTGGGGGGTTTTTTCTTCATGTCAGACAGCTTTGTTCGATTGGTGTTTGTGTGTAAGAATATAGCCCAGTCAGAATGGGGTTCCTAGTGTTATTCGGTCTGAATTCATGTCATAATGGACTTTAACTTACAAGGTCTCTTATGACACTAGTGTAATGGATGCTGAACTGTAGTTGAGGCAGTAGGATTTGTTTCGGTTGCGAGTCTCCTAGGGCTAGAACATGAGGTGGTCTCACTGCATGTAAGGTACATGAGTACTAATGGTTAAGACTGCTTACTGTATACTGTGAGCCAGAGTTGCACCAGACATGATTGTTAAGTCCTTTGTTATAATGCCAGGTCCTCTGAGATCAGCCCTTGGCAAGTTGATCCTACAACATCTGCCTTGACCCGCCCTGATTTAGACCACAGAGATGGTGAATCTCTGCAGCTATTTACATTTATTTTAGCTAAAAAAATATCAAAGAAATGAAAAGTATTCAAAAGACAGCCCAGTGGTGGGGTAAGAGAAATACACACTGTTTTCAAAATAACCAGCCATTTCCATAATTTACCATAATGGTTTGCTAGAAGAATAAATTAATTGAACGTTCCCCACCTCGGCGTAGATTAAGCCAGACGTAAATGAGTGACAGTTTTTTTTTTCTTTTTGTTGTTGAAGCATGATTTCTCTTGCTGTTTATTCCTCTCTGCAGTGACCCATTAATGTCACTGAACCTTTAAGTTTTGACAACGTGACATGTTGCTGTGCCTCAGCCTGTAAACAGAAGTCACTGCATGGCCTCAGACACCAGAGGCCCTGACAGCTTGAGACTGATTCACTGGCCTTTACAAACATGACATTTAGCTCTCATCATGATTTAAGTCTTATGACTTAATGTCTGTATTAATGTGCAAGCACAGCTGCAGGGATCTTATTCAAAGATGTTTAGATCCGAGTATTAAAAATCTTTGAAGCAAGAAAATTAAGAAATGACACCAGTGATGAGCCCTCTTCGTTTTCTGGCCTGTTCACAAGGAAATTAAGTCAAAAGAAAGTGTTAAAGAGAGGGGGTGGACATTATCTCACTTGCCACAGTGCTCTCTATTGCTAAATTATATTTTCAACATGGACACAAAATGAAAGAGGGGTTCAATAGCCAAGGCAAGAGACAGAGGGGTTGTAAAAGACTTTTATCATCTCATTTATCATCTCAGTTATGAAATTCAGAAATTATTTTAAAAGCACATATTGGCTGCATAGAGCTCTAATGTTTTCATGGGGTAAACTTCATAACCTTAACAATCACAGGACGAATGAGTATGACTCTGACTAGCAATTACTGACCAAGAAGGGCTCTCAGAGCGTAGAGAAATGGGGGAAATCTGAGAAATTCCTGAGAAATCTTAAAAAAAATAAAAGTAAAATTGTAACAAGTAAATATGTTTCTGATCTTTCAGTGTGATTTACTATCAAATATAAGTACTTTTTCATATTTTTCATAAGTTTGATAGACCAGCATCTCCTCATCAGACACTGCAGCAACAATCAGTGAAGCTAGGACAGGTGTTAGCGGCATTGCACAACGAAGGGTTATAACCCAGTTCTGTCAAACATGGGATGGAATAACAGAAAAGTGGAATATCAGTGAAGCATGTTTGAGGTGGACGGTTCTGAATGAGGAGAATTTCCAGCTAACACGATGACAAACAGATGCATGACACGTCAACAAAGCTTGATTTGCTTTAACCACAGCATTATTGGTGGTCTTGCAAAACACAAGTCCACATCTGCTATGTAAGCCCCCTTACAGAGAATGGGGATGAGTTGAATTTTCCAAAAATCAAGTGTGTCTGAGTGGTTTTGCGGTCCCTGTGTAAAACAGATGACAGGTTTGCAAGTGAAATGTCTTTTTCCCATGATAAACAGTCAGGAGTTTGGAGATGCTAAGGGTCTTGAGTGAGGAAATTAAGTTTTATTGAGCTCAAAGCTAGTTTTGTTTCATTTGTTTGTTTGGGCTATTACAGATGTTGTGCAATAATAATGTGGCCATAAAATCAGACAGGCACAGTCTGCCTAATGATAACACATTTTGCATCCTTGCCCTCTTGACCACATACAAATGACTTAAAGGAGTAATAGCAGACTGAAAAATATTTTTCATTTATTAATAAATATATATTTTTAAGAACGATTCTACTCTGACCTGCATATGCGTAGATATGCAAATACACGCATGCACATGTACAGTTTCTCATACATCTCACAGCTGCTCACCATGGCAACTATTCTTGGTTATTTGCCCAATTTATTGTAGCTATTTCTATTGTATTTTTCCCTAGTTAAATACCTGTTAACAGTTTGTCAGGTCAGGTTACACACGTGTGTGACAAATTCCTGGTATTAGTAACACACTTTTAAAATAAAGTGATTCTGATTCTGGTTCAGATACATTGACTGGGCATCTCCATGAGCAGTAAGGTTTTACCATTCCTACCTACTGTGGATAGATGAGAGACCTTTGAGTAAGTAACTGCAAGGATCTCAGTGTAAAGGAGGAGACACTATACAACAATAATAATTAAGAACAAATGAAGGCTTTTTCTTGGGCTAAAATGTTAGTCCCATTTTAAACACTAAATGTGATCCACTGCAGTCAAACAGCCTGAACTATGTCTCACCCATTACAGTACAAAGTCCTTCCATTTCCATAGTGGTTGCATTTACAATTTTTTATTTTTAAGTCTTTTCGCACATTTCAATTTCATTCATTCATTCATTCATTCATTCAGACACACACACACACACACAACTGAACCACCTGAGTTGGTTAGTCAATTAGTCAGACAAGGAAAGGTCTATTTTGCATTCATCCATTGATCCATTGCCCATTGATCTTGGAGACAACACCTCAACCTTGTGTTTTAGAACTGCAAATGACTGTCCAGCATACCAAAGGGTGACGAGGTGCTAACAGTGCTAGCACAAAGACCTGCCCCACTGCAATAAAGGCTCAGCTTCAAACACAAGCATTAAATAGCTCTCGTTTTTGCGGGTCTTTCCCTCTCGCTGCCTTGGCAGGCGTCACACCTGGTTTCTCCTCTTTATGGCGGTCCTTCACATTTCCAATGACACGTTAAAGGACTGGCAAATTATTGACCAACCTCTAATGTCTGGATTTCACTCAAGTGTTTAACTCAAAAATAGCAAGCGAGAAGTCGGAAGATTTAATACACATTCACACCCACACCCACCCACCCGCACTCACGCACACAACCACCCAACCTACCCACCCACACACCCTCCACCCCAACCACACACACACACAGACAGGCACAGCAGTCTACAGACACTCAGCACTCGGCCGAGTAATAAGAAGCCCTGTGTCATCTATGTTTAAACAGGCTGAGATGTGTTTGTAACACCCTGTCTGGTTCTCTTGAACAGAGCCAGCTATCTTGACATGATGTATTGACTCAACTCTAATACTCAAGAGGATCACCTCTACCAACACACACGCACGCACACAAATGAGAAGCGACCTTTTTTATCAAACATTCACCCTCACACTCATTCAGCTTCTCAGTCAACCTGGCAGAAGAACAAACTCTTGAGTCTCTTGGAGATGCCACTTACTCCACCCACACGTCTTGGCCAAGTACCCTTTCACAACTCAAAAGCAAATTTTAGTACATAAAATACTTAATTGTAAAGGCTGTTGCTAATACGGCTCTTGAGAGCTTGTTTGTTTTCCACTCTAGTCTGGTTTTGTGACAGTGTATACCTCCGTTAGGATATACTCACTGTTAATGGTATAACACCATAAACAGCTACAATTAAAAGGATTTGCCACCGAGGCCTAAACGTAACAATGTCATTTTCATTTACTTCTACAATAACTTTTATTCATTTGAAAAGGAAGGAAAGTGTTATTATCCATGCATGGCGCCACCAAATCCAGAGATTAATTAAATCAGACAGGCAGGTTTATAACTGCATAGTTAGTGTTTTGCTTCGGAGCCAGTGCACTGTAATACAGAGCCAACAGAACTAAAATCGTGTCACTTTCTCCTTACCGACTGCACATGTGATCAGTCGGGTTTCGTGGAGACGAGGAAATCGGGTGGTTGGAGACAAAGGCAAAAATGCCAGCTCCCTTATGTACTCCACGCTGTACGAATCCAATGTTCTTCAAAACATTATTGCCATGGTGATAAAGTGAGCATTGCCGTGGTGACCATCCTTGCTCCATGTATTACTCGTTACTCTCTTTTTGTCTAAGTAGCGGTAAGGCTACATCCAAACATATTGCATCAATGAGAAACATTAAGGTTTCCTTAGTGAAAAAGTCGCTTTGCAAGAGATTTCTACGTCTACACGCAGCTATCATTGTCGTCAAGAAATGAAGTCAGAAAAGAGGTTGTCCTTCCAAGCACATGAAAATGGCACAGTTAGCAGGTCAACTCTGGCTCTGTGAGACTGTTCAAGCTCCAGACCACAGTGCGTACGGCAGAGGAGCTGAAGGCAAGGGCTTAGCGAACATATGCTGGGAGTCTCTGGGGATGTTTCTATCAAAATTTGGCCTGCATAATTTACGCTGGTGTGTGTGTGTGTGTGCGTGTGTGTGTGGGTGGGTGTGGATGCATAGATGTGTGATAGAGACAGAGAGAGCAAAGCAGATATATGCAGAGAACTGCACACAGAAAGAAAAAAATATCGTCAAACTTGGAAAACTCGGTTTTTGTGTCCCATAGCTCCCATTCTTGGGCTTTGCGTAAAGCACATCATTTCTCATATATGAAAACAGGGTTCCTTTTGCTTCATCTCTTCATGAACCAAAAAGCGAGTCTTTCTGTCGTATACCAGGCCAGCGGGCTGCAGGCAGAACCGTGAGACTGGCACAGGGAACGAGAAGTTCCAGAGTATTGTGCTTGGCCCACCTAATCATGCTGCTTGGGTCAGAAAACACAAACCCAAATCAACCCCACGTGTCTGCAAATCTTGATGATGTAGCCATATATATATATATATATATATATATATATATATATATATATATATATATATATATATATATATATATAATTGGCCTCAAAAATCCAACATAATACAGTTATATTTTTCTTTTGCAAATGATTCCAAGACCTTGACATTTCCCTCACATCAAACCACCATTCTTCATGACCTGCACACAGAGGCCCTGTCTGTCTTGTCGGACAGAGAGAATAACAGTTTTCTGCCTCTGGAGCGCATTCACCACCCTCCCCCAGACAGAGGTCCACACTGTTCCTCTGCAAACAGCTGCAGAAGAACGTCCTTTATCAGCGCGAGCGTTGGAGAAGCCTTCGGGTCAGGCCCGGGGGTGAGTCGAGGAAAACGTAGGTGTGGAAGACGGAAAAACTAGATGCTGTGCAAATGTTACCATAACACGCGGTGGGCGCTTCAGGAACATGCCATTTCTCACCAGTGGCATAAATCTTGAGCAAAGTCCTCGAATCACCCCGCCGAAGACAATACTTGAGAAAGAGAGGCTTGTTTTCCTGTGGCGGGATCTCAGAGCCTCTCTCCCACACGAACGTATCACATCCAGTTGTTGGGCTTCCGTTTGATAGGCGGTTAGTTGTGTCGGTCGAGCACGTTATGATTCGTGAAAGCATTAGCGATTTAACATGATAGAGACGTGTGTAAAGATTAAACGTAACTCTCCACACTCAGAGAAGTTGGGTTTTATTCCATTTGTCAACATTATTGTGACAACGGACATCAAGCATTTATTTTCCTCATGTCAATCTTATAAGGTTCTCTCGTTTCTTTCAATGTGAAAAAAAACACTTGAAATGACAGAACGCGTCTCATGCAACGTGCCTAAACATGGGCTAAATCTTCATGGGAATTCGAGGGACTTGTTTCCCGTGCTGAAAATAGACCGATATCTCAATGAGATATCAGCATGCATGTGCGTATGTGTGTGTGTGCATGTGTTTGTTTGTATGCGCGTGTGTGTGTATGTGTGTAAGGTGTGTGTGTGTGTGTGTGCGAGGTGTGGGGGAGTTGGTTTACAAGAAGCAGTGTATCAAATGGAAAGTGTGCCCCTCTCAGTCAATCTATCCACCAGCACAGACACTTGGCAGATACGGAGTGGAAACTACACAGGCAAACAGCCAGCGTGGCCAGCCGGCGCTGCAGTCCTTTTGCTGTCCTCTTGAATCTAAAGATTTTCAGCATCCTTCATTAAATAAATATACACAAGGCTTTTCCATTTTTTTTTTATTTTCAATTATTGTTCCTATTTCTGTGCAGTCTAACTTAGAATGCATTATTCATTAGTTCATTCAGTTTAATAATTAGGAAAACTTCTGATCCATCAAGGCAGGTAATAACTTAAAATGTATGCGTTCATTAATTATTTAATTCAGTCTGTTTTAGAAAGAGTGCACATTATAATAGTGTTTTCTTGCTTTTTGTCTATGGTTGATTCAGCTTACCAACTAGAACCACAACACAGTTTGCCAAAAAGGATGCCCTCTCAAAGGATCACCCTCCATTTAAAGCATTATCAACCTTCTGCTTAAATTTAAGGCTAAACCCTTTTAAAGCACAGATGCAAATTGCGACACCTCTAACCCAAAAGTTAATAGCTTCTGTTAAATTGCTTTGCGCTAAAAGAGGCAAATAGCGTCCTATGGTGGTGTACCAGTGTTCTTTAAATCTTTTAATCAATTCTGTTGGGTGAGGAACCTTCTCAGACACGCTTTCTACTTCAACATCTGACCCATCAGTGTTGAATTAACCCAATCCATCAATTCTGTTTAGCTCAGGAATATGGAAAATGACCCTAGATGTCATCGCAGGCACGGATGACCTCATGGTGCAAAGCCCGGTTTTAGCATGAAGTCGTCAGTCACTGACACCGAGGAAGCGTCGGTAATTACTTCAAGACAGCTGAGGTGCGGATTGGCTGCGGATCTCCCCCCCAAGCACACGGCGGGTGTCGCTGCCTGTTTTCTTAGGCCTCTATCAGCTGTTCCTCACTGACGTTGCCCCCGGCCACACAAAAGGCCAGGCGTCCTGAAGAGGTTGAAACAGCGGCGGCGAGGGACTTTAAACAAACGCAGTGGGAATTCCTCGATAGGCTCCGCAGACGGCACCGCGGTGGCCGCCGCCGTAGGGAGGGTCGGAGGTGCAAGGAGCAGACCACACAGCAGCGGGACGGGACCACGACGGGAAAGAAAAGCTCCTGGCAGGGACTGAGTGGATGACTTAAGTCTACAAATCACCTCTGTACACTGGGGCTTTGCTTTTACATTGATTTTATATCTTACACAGCAGGCTGATCACTGAGAACCATGTATCAGGTGTTCTGGTGACTGACACGGCAGAGAACCTCGCCTGTCCTAAAATTGAATTAAAACAGGCATGGAGAAGGACTACTACTCCTGTCCCAGTATGACGCATTTAATAGGCAGCAATAAAACGATCAGAACTAAGGTCTAGTAAATTCAGTATGGATGAGCCTTATATCATTTTGTCAGCCTCTATATTAGATAACTACTTTCTGGGTGTTCCAATAGTTGTAAGGCCAGCCCTGAACATTTAAGTATTCTTTGCAATCTGTTTATATTTGCGCAAAGTTCTCATTCGACAACGAGCTGGTGCTTAACTATATGTTTGCATGAAGTTGACATTACTGCAACAGATTATATACATCTCCCAGCCAATAAATAGGACAGCTTACCTCCACAGAAGAGATGCAAGGGTGTATGAATCAGCTTACTATAAATAAGGTAAGTAGCAGACAGTATTTCTCGCTATCTCTCTCACACACACGCATTTACACATGAACTTCTCTCTCACACACACACATGCAATTACACACACACATTTCTTTCTCACACACCTCATGCGCATAATGCTACACTACACTGATCTCATTCACAAAAGACAACTCAGCAAAAATCACATAACATGTACTTTCGTCCAAAACTCATAATCTCTATTACTCTGGT
Organism: Brachyhypopomus occidentalis; assembly: GCA_020368025.1. NCBI lineage: Eukaryota > Metazoa > Chordata > Actinopteri > Gymnotiformes > Hypopomidae > Brachyhypopomus > Brachyhypopomus occidentalis. The sequence continues at coordinate 7,442,891 of JAGXOD010001382.1, forward strand.
ATCTCTCTCTCTCTCTCTCTCTCTCACACACACACACACACACACAAACACACAGACACACACACACACACGGACATCTGTGGCAACAAACGTAGTGGCTGGGGGTTTTGCGGATCCCCTGGTTAAATCCCTGCTGGGTCATAACAGCAGGCTTGTTTGGCAAAGCTCAATTCATCAAATCCCCCAAAAAGCTGGTGGTCCCTGGGGCCTCCACACCCAGGTCTGGGGTGGTCTGCGCTGGCTTCACTTGGTGGGCTTTGCGGCCAAGGTCTGGAAGTCAATTACACAGCAAATAAAACCTACTGCCATCACTCATTTCCTGTTATCATGTCACAGCAAATCATGTTTTCAACTGTGCTGTGAGACATATCTGACCAGTGGGGGGTGCTGTGTGATTCACTCCACTACAAGAAATGTTTTAACATGGCATAGAAACAACGGTAATGAGAGGTGTCATGTTTGTTGCCGCCGGATATCGGCCCCATGATGGATCACTCCTTTGGCCGAATGAACCTATTCCAAGGCTCCTACTGTCTGATAAGGGCAGAAAGTGACGGGGTCTGTTTAATGAGGCGGCGGCGGCGTGCGGGCGTGATTGGGCTCGTGCGAGAGGAAACGGGCGAGGGAAGACGTGTACGCTGAGGTTGTGTTTGTTTAGGAGAAGCACTGTCACTCTACTCATTGGCCACTTGGTGGGGACTTCATGGGTGGCCTTGTCATCACATTTACTCACACACACACTTACACACACACACACCTTCTCTCACTTATTTTCATGCACTGTGACAGACACATGCAAATGCTGGCGCGCATGCTTCTCTCACTGAATTTTCTACATAGTGATGGAAACACACTCTTGCGCACGCACACACACGCGTGCACACACACACACACACACACACACACTGCTATCAGTAACATGCGTAAAACCAGCTATTTTTATGTCGCTTTTTATGGCCTGCAGTCCTGCTATCAGGTCACCGTTTAGAGGACCACCAGCCCTGCAGAGATAACAGGTTGTGAATATGGAGAGGCCTCCCAGTCTGTGCATGGCTGCTTTAGGAACTGTAATTGCCTGGTGTACATGAAGGTGTGAAATGAATAAGGAAAAAGAGCGCTCATACTGTTGATTAAACCGGAGGCAGCAGGCGACGGTACCGAGGACATCGTTTTTTGGGCAATGTACCAGAACCAGCTGCACTGCAGGTTCAACAGTGTTCACTGTAAGTGCTTCAGTGTATTGAGTGCTATGCGGATTTGTTCTTCTCACCCAGGTGGGTAGGTGCCTTCATCATATTCATCATAATCATCACCCTGTTCTTCGGTAACATCTGCTCCACCAGTATAAGGTCACTTATTGTGGATGTAGTCAATGAGGACAAGCAGATGGGGTTTTTGTGTGTGTGTGTGTGTGTGTGTGCGTGTGTGTGTGTGTGTGTGTGTGTGTGTGTGTGTGTGTGCATGTGTCTGGGTATGTGAGGCAAGAAAGAGAGTGAGAGGAGAGAGAGAGAGTCTTCAGACTTGGCAATGGTTTTGTCACTATTCCTATTCACATACAATTACATTTGCATCTATCTACTTGCATCTAAGATACACCCAATGAAAGTGTTATTTCACACACTCTAACTCAAGGATATTCAAATCACAGTCATCATGAATTGGGTTTCAAGAGTGAAGTCTTGTTACATTAACTATTCGCTACTCAGCATAATACTTTGCAAAATACATGATAGGAGTCAGATTTAAGGTCCATCACAGAGCTAGCCATCAAACCAAAACTGCTTATTCACAGACCTTTACATGATGTCTACATAATATATAGACTTTAGGTCAGAAAGGCTATTTTAAAACACCTGTAAGCAAGCAGTTTCATGACAGACATACATACACGTATCATCACAACTCCAAAGGTCAAGCACATAAAATATTTATGTGAGGTTACGTTCACCACCTGTTGTGCTGTCTTTTATTGTCCTTCTCTTTTTTTCTTTTCCTTGCAAAAGAAACTCATTTCATTTGTTAGGCCCAGGGATGGACTGTGGCCTTGTGGTCTTTCTCTCTCTCTCTCTCTCTCTCTCTCTCTCTCACACACACACACACATACACACACACACACACAAATATGCATACACACAAATTTTGTGCAAACCTTGTAATGATATACAAAGTCAAAAAGTATCGCATGAGTCGTTGATAGAAACAGAAGTATCTCATCTGAATTCATTCACCTACTACATATCTGATGTGTCCAGACGTTGCATAAATGTTGAGTATCAAAGCTGACCTCAGTTCCGACCTCATAGAGGTTTCTGTCTCGTCTTCATTGACTTAATCATTTGTGCATAATTGAGGAATTTACTTTTTACACCTCTAGAGTGGTCACCTCTAGTCTTTGAGCTGACTTGGGCCTTGTGACCTCAGGACCCTCTACAGCCCTGTCAGGCCTCTGGGTGCTAGTCCCACTGAACTGGTCTGTAATCCATCCCTGATCAGCCTTGTGCTCTGATATTAACTTTGAAAAGATGAGGAAAGATGTGGATGTGAATTTGTGAGTATGTAGAGTATGTACGACAGATATTTACTAATAGTTCAGAATGTACAGGTATACCGACCACCTAGGGGGACTTCACATACAGACAGTCAGACTTGTTTTCACATGTTTGAGTTTACGATGAGGTTTTTGTTAATACACACCATGCTCATAGACGTCCATGCCTGCATGCCAAAACTGTCTCTGCTGTACCATGACTTTCACAGTCACACTAAAAACTCAGAGTCTCTGAATAGCTGTGTTTAAATTAATAAAAAGTGACCCCAAGCTACTGATGACAAAAGGCATTAGTCCTCGTGTAGGGATGCATTGAGTCACATTCTTGATCTCAGTGCCACAGAAATGCTAATGAACATGGCAGTAAAACCTCAGGCGCCTCTTGGGTTGTCTTTAACAAATTCTATTCTCTAACCTGGGTTATCTTATCATAGTGGCTAATAAATGTTATCTGGGTTTTTATTTATAAGCTGTTGTTAAGCTAATTTATGATCCCTGCTTTTGAACAGTGATCTTAGATAACGTGTAAATCAGGATACAGGGTATGTAAAAGCAAAACACACAACAAAGAACCGTGATTAAGGTTTAGGAATAATAAGTTAGGATTAATAAGTTAGGGTTAATGAAATTCTACACTGTTTTTCGAAAGATAACTCTTTAAGACATCTGCAAAGGGTAAACATGCCAGTCTCTCTCAAACACTGCAAACACATATCGGCTTAGCAAAAAAGCCCTTATCCCATTATTTAGGTAGTGCAGATGACCCATGTTGAAGCACGTCCAAGAAGGACTGGGGGAGTTGGGGAGGGACGCGTGAGTTTGCTCAGGGACGGCATCAGCTGGTGCCCAGCTGTTTTCAAAGGCTTCGGTAAAGGAGACACCAAATTATCCCAGCCCAGCAGCATACATGGGGCTACACATCCGCCCATGCACAGATCTGTCACCGGGCCTAAGCTGTCTTTCATCTGGGCCAATAAGAGAACGGTCAGAGGAAGGCCCAGGTGTCTACCCGGGCCAGCTGTAGGACCTCTGTTCAGGAGACCTAGCCACAGCCTAATCACACTGCACGCCTGGGGGCTTCAATGCACAAAGGCCTACGTGTCGTATCTGTACCTGCAGCCACACAAGAACCTACGTGCACAAGAACGGCCACGTGCACCTGGTTAGTCCTCAGAGGAGCCTTTTTGTTGCGGAGCACACGGTGGCTGCGGACACAGCGCGGCTTGCATGTGCACCTGGAAGACACGGACCTCAAGACAAAGTCTGGCCTTCTTCTTCCAGATGTTTCTCAAGCACACAAGAAGGATACACCTCATGTGGCCAGCTATGTTTGGCTATGCTTGACTCTTTTGCGCTGAAGCTAATAATCCGGAAAAGGGGGTTGACGTAATTTTAGGGGCTTGACGTAAATAATGGATCTCTCTGCCATTTGTTTGATAGCGTATGTGGAAATGAGGTTTTCACTTATTAAGTTGATCAGAAAATGACACAGCAGGCTTTTACTAACACAAGACTGGGGGGTCAACTACCCCCCCCCCCCCCCAATGGTGTGTGAAAGACATGGGGGGAGCTCCACAAGGTTTGGCAGTAGGTGGTAGCCTATATTCCTGACCCCCAGGGTAGCATGTTAAACAGTTCTCAGATAAGCCTTTGGAGACTTTGAAGCACAATCAAGCTTCCCTCCGCAGGGAGCCTGCTGGAGAGAATTAAGTAAATTACAATAATGGTATAATGCCTGAAAGTTGTCTCAGTAGACCAAATGTTCTCCATGGCAGCTTGCGTTTGACCAGCCAAAGGGCTTTGGTTCTCACAGTTCTGAGCTGAACATTGATGGGGGCATATGAAGTCATGGGCTACATTAAACCATAAGGAGTGCTGTGATATGAAATTCATAACATATGATCCCGCAGAAAACTACACTCGGTTATGGATGTCCTGAGAAAGGTTTCATTACATGTGGATAACCAGTATGAGATGTGGCCCATCAAAAGTGCAAAGCTGCACAGGTAGCTTGGTTTAAAAGTGCACAAGTGTAGACTTTAGGAGAACGTCCCCTGGGGCATGAGAGTGATTTACCCATTGCCCAAAACTACACGTCACCTCCTCCCTCGAGGAGCAGGCCAAGGTGACATTGAGGAAGCTGAAAGAGGTCTCTTTCCCGTTCCCTAGATTAAACTCGACCCTGCACGTTCAACTTTAACCTCATAAAGAAGGACCCAGCTACTCATTAGATCTGCAACATCTGCAACAGGCACGATGAGCCCACTGTAATGACAGACACATGGCCAAATGAATGAAATGAGCAGTGCTTCTGTGGAATGGAGCTCCTGGAAGGAGACAACAGGTCACATTATTCAAAAAAATCTCATTCTTAGCCTTGAAGGTAAGAAAGAGTATAATTCTTTTTGTTGGGGGGAGCATTTTGGTAAGGAGTACGTAGGATGTTTTTAGAACGGAAATACTGTTAAGCTCGAAACTGTGTTAAAAGTTTGAAAAAAAAAAGAAATAAAATTGCAGATCCTGGTTAAGGGATATCCAACAGAGCAGAAATCATTCAGATATGCTGCTGTCAAGAGATCCGGCCAGAGGCACTCTACGCAATGCTAAGCAGTGCTTGCATCAGGTGTGAGATAGGAGCATGAAAACTCAACGTGATACCTGTGATTTACTTACTTACTGTGGCTAGCTAGGTGTATTCCATTCTACAGAATCCTAATGAGCTCCGGTAATGAGCTACTTCACGCTAGGCATCTCCGTGTTAGCGTGACCCATCATTTTCAGCCAGCTAGCCGAGAGAGTCGTTGCTTTGGCTAATCCTTTTCTAGATTTTCTAGATTTACTTTGCCCGTGATAAATTTGTGGAATTCAATACATTAATCATCCTTGCACCTTACTAACATTTCCAGCTTATACTGAAACATTCCTATGAAGTCAGCCATTACTCTGCTAAGCTGATTCCCATAGTGGATATTTTACTTTATTGCCCATTGCCAATAAATTGACTATTACACGAGCATAGCGGTGACAGTGCAAGCTGAAAGAAGCGCCTTAGAATTCATTTGTTCGAAGCGGTCTCAGTGTAACTGGCAGGGCCGGACCAAGGCAATGGAGGTTCTTATCAGCAGCTGAAGAGGCCATGAAGGTGGTGGAGAGTTTTATGAGGTGTCCTGTCTTATCATAAAGGAATTCCCTTCTCTATCTGCGTCTCATATCTCTTCCCGTTTGCCTTGATCCCATCGGTCTGGCCTAAGGACTGTGTTTTCTGGAAGTCCAACCAGCCCCGACGTGCCTCGGTAGTTTTACAACTTTGACCATTTGTAATTATCATGTACAATAGCCTGGGAATTAAAGAGGTTTCGCTCTCTCTTATGACCAGCACAGCTGTTATTAGCAGAATGGTCCACTGCAAAAAAATCTTCTTTTATGCTCAAAATGCATCACTTTTGACAAATTCAGTTATTCATGAATCATATTGCAGCACAAGTTGCTCATTTTTTGACAAGATATGAGAAAAATGCAGATCTGATGACTACACAGCATGGATTTCTGAAAATCCTGTGAGCACTTCATCAATGATTAAGATACTTAAGGGAGTGAGATTATTGTCAAGATTTGTATTCAATTCAGATTAGTCTTCTATAGTTTTAATTTTTCTGTAATGAAGGGAAGCTCATGTTGTTTTATCCACAGGCTTGGTTTGATTTAGAAGCACTGCGTGAACAAAGATGGCTCAGCATAGACAGGTCACAGACACTGCAGACAAGGCCATTAAATGTGAAGGTCACATGCATTATGGGACGGATGATAGAGTCCTCATGTTTTAAGAAAAAAAAAATTAATAAAAATATTAATCAATCCCATTGGTAAACCATACACGACAAAGATAGTTTAACATTTGGAAAAGGCACAGGCTGGGAATACACAATCCACCCGCCCAACTACACAATCCACCCGCCCAACTACACAATCCACCCGCCCAACTCCATGTCTGTGCTCTTCAGCTTTAGCTGAGTCATGTATGACTGTAATATGGGTCTACGGAGAAGGAGGGCAGCTTGTATGTCATGATCCCATCTTCCGCAGGCTACTGGCTCCACTTACCTGTTAAGTATGAGTATGAACACTTACTTACTTGTTTGCACATTGCAAAGTCTTCTGACCCTTCTCAATTCTGATCCCAAGATCCGTCTTCAATGTGTGTGTTCATCATTTATTTAATCATTCATGCATGTGTATAAATCTATGTGATTTGTGTAGTGACTGGCTTTGTGAGAGTGATTTATGATAGCAAGAATGCCAGTCGACTAGGTATTTCTCTGAGATGAGTGGTTTTCTAATGATACAGAACATGGCCCAGCAGCAGCGTAATTAACTCACATTCCCAACATGCTCTGCTCCGGGACAACTATGCTTTACTTAAGGCTGTATAACTTCAGAGAAAGTAGGACTGTTCTCAGCATCTAGCTGGGTAATACGAGTTCTCATAGTGCATCATTTTAATGTTAATAAATTAATTAATTAATAAACATTATACAAATGTGTAATTCTATACTGCTACTACTACCACTACCACTACAACTAATAATAATAATAATAATAATAATAATAATAATAAAAACAATCATTTTATAGTGTGGAACTTCAAGAATCACATCAAGAATATTTTGAAAGCCATCCCTAAATAATGAACATTATTTAGAATTTGGAATCTGAAAAGCTGAAAAGTTCCATTTATCTGTTCCAAAGTTCCAAATCTACCTGTAATATGTTAATTTAAGATTAATTGCAAGATAAACTGTTTACACTTGGCGTCTTCCTGTGGTAAAGCAAGCATAATTCATGCGTGTTTTCACCACCCTGGATGGTCATTCTTGTGTGGGTTGATTTGGTGAGTCATTTGGTAATGGTTGTGTGTGTTAACCGTGTACAACTGCTATAATTGAATGTACCATTTCTAGTTTCTAGTAAGCAATGTATGGCTGAAGATGATGGACAACCTTTTAATGCAGCCATTTCTCTTGTACTAGAACTTATGGTGAATTCCCAGTTGTCAAGCTGAAGGTAATGAGTACAAAAAGCTAGCGCTGAGGGTTCAGCTTCTGTCATGTTCATTTGTTTTCATTTTAATGACTGTGGCCTACAGATCTCTACACAAAAGGGTCGGTTTTGTTAATCTGTTTGTTGAGCTGTCAGGAATACATATAAAAACCGAGTGATTTACAGTATGTTTGATTCTTCAAAAATGTGACATTTTGAATCACTGGATGCGTGTAGTGGTGAACTACCGTGTGTGTGTGTGCGTGTGTGTGCATATGTATTGGATGATTACCAGTGTTTGCTTCATCTGTCTGGGTAAATAGTGATTAAGTAATCAAATCTACATACTATAGAATCTCTTCAGACTGACTTTCCATGATTCCATGGCTTTTGCAAAACAATGCTGAAAATCTCCCATACATACTATATTTACTAGAATTTGGAAACTTTTACATACATTAAAGTACAAGCCAGACCATCAACCAGAGAAATCAATCATGTATAATGCTGAAGTGTGAAAGGGGTGATTTGTAGGACAGCTGAGAACAAATGTGAGAACAACCCATATTACAATCATTTACAAATAAATACGATGTCACGTCACTCAGTAACAAATACTGTTACGCTCCATCCCACTGTGATTTGAATCCTGCTCAAGGCAGAAGAAAACTATATGTTATCTCGACAAACAGGTCAAGCGCGTATCTCAAACGATAACCTCGTCTTCCTCAAATGTAGTAAGTCGAGTGACAAGATGAGGAGCTACCGGCCTGCCTGGTGTTCAGAAGAGACGCTGCCCCTGCCGGGATCTCCATATTTGAGCACATCCGTTCCTGCTCTTTCCAGCCAGACAGCCATCTTTATGGTAATGCAGAAGTTATCAGGCCCGGAGCAGACCCCGCGTCCCGCGTGGAGCGGGAGAGCCGTCACCATCGCTATCTCTAAGAGGGCTGACGGGGAGCAGCGTTCTTTCCCAGGACAGCCGTACCACCAGAGCTGAGCAAAGCTCATGCATCATGATTTCGTTTTTTTTTTTTAATAGAGTTGCATGTTGCTCGTCCATCTGCTCTGGAGGCCTCACCTGAAGTTCAGGTGCAGGACGTATACGAGAAAGTGCTCAATGTTAAGATCTGTAAGATTCCAGTTTGGGGAGAGTCTCTTCTACCAAAGTGAAAATAATAGAATGGCTTAAATATTCCACAGTAAAAGCAAAAAATTCTTGATTGATATGAATTAAAATACAGGAACTTTAAGAGCTTGTGAAAAATTATGCAGAATGAAATTCCCTTTGATTTTTACAACTCTGCTTAGGAACACACAGCATATATTAGTTACATATATAACATGTAGTCTGTCTAAAACAACAAACCAATGTTAGAATAAACTGAACTGTATAAATAAATCCATGCAGACTTAATGTAATGTTTTTGGACTGGCATATGTTCATTAACACTCGGTCCCCTGAATGTGTTGAAAACTAAAGGAGCGGATTGTGGTTTTCCCTCCATCCATTTTACATCACTGCTAATTTCCACCACAACCCAAAGTACCAAATTTGCTCTGACTGCTGCATTGGCCCTGGAATAAACAGCAATACACACTCCCAATTATGATGTGAGGAGTGATAGTATTATTGATTATTGCTATTATGTTTGAAGGAAAAGTGGGAAAAGACAACATATATCACTCTAGCATACACAAAAAGTAAACGCATTTGACTGAGGTAATGAAAATTTCATTAGGTAAGCAGGCTCTAGACTACACAGCTTGTAGATTTAGCCACTGTTTGTAAACTCTACTTACAAAATTTTTCCAGTATGTTAACAAGCAGCCATATAGTTGTGTCACCTTAAATCTCTTCCAAAAAGGTGATTTATTGAAACCTACTCCATGACTTTATGGGTGACTCTGTGGAAGACCGAGTGATGGTCAGAGACTATGCATATGGCAGAAAATATAAGACAGCACACCTCAAATATGCCAAAGGAATTGGGCTCTGGGACCAGTGAGATCATTACGCTGCACCAGACGGAGACCAAAGGAATCCCTCCGCATCTCCTATTGATCACCACAAAGGATCAATTGGCTGCATTCGATCTCATCTGTGCTAACAAAGTCTCTCAGGCTGAACTGGAAGTGCTCCACGGGGGATCCAGGAGGTCCTTTGATAGAGCAAGCAGCAGAAAATGCTCAGTGTTACGGCACAGACACGACTGCAGTTCGTCTCTTTCCAGTCAAATAGTGTTTGGGTTTACTGAAGTCCAGTTTTCCTCAATCGCCCAAACGTCTCTCTGTTCCACAGACATTTTCCAGTTCCTGAATAAAGTGTTGTTAAGCAGTGATTCGTGGTTGGATTTTAATGGGGAAATTGCGAAATCACATATGTGAAAATGATCCACATTGCATGTGCCCACTAATCCTTACAGCAAGTTTAAAGACAGTGCCATATATTCTAATTCTCAAAAATCTACTTTTACTTCTAGGTCTTTTTAGGAAAAGAAATGAAGGCCAAGCAATCCTCTACAGGATTTGTAATTTATTGACCGTTCTCACTCACAAAGCTAGTCTCAGACATAAAAGTTAACAACTACATGGCTTCTGGGCCAGTGGCCCATGGCCAAGTGAGAGGAGCGCGCCACCGAGCCTTTGAAGCGTGATCATTTCAGCTAAGTGCTCCAGTGCAACCATGGCTCCAGACCAAGACAGCAGGTAACAATCTCTCTCCCACTTTAGCTCAAGAGCTCGCCTGCACCGACAGGGTGTTGACTCAGCAACGGCGAGCTGTGAACGAGGATGGGCAGAAAAAAAAAATGAAAATGAAGAGCTTCAAAGCATGTTAGGGGTTAAAGGTCAGGACTAACGACTTCGATGGAAGACCAGCTGGGTCAAGCCGCCACACCAGTACACGGGAAAAGGACCCTTTGTTGTTTGTTTAATATGTGTAATAGAAGCATTATGGTTTACTTTAGGCCAGAAAGGTTCTTTTATTGGCCAGATACAAAGGATATGTCATCAACACTTTCCTGTATTAGACCCAATTGATTGCAGCACTGACACCAAAACAATGCCAGGAATTCTCATCATGATTATATATTAACTGTTGACCTTAACCCATGGGAGAGGTCATTTACGTGCTGATGGCTCAAGTCGTCTGTTAATGACACCTTAAGTGTCTAATCTTAATAAATATTTCCCTTCCATGTAATTGAAGTTGTAAACTCAGGCTTATGTGATCTGGCAGTGCTTCTCCCTGGGAACTCCTGGTTGTTGCTTAGCTCCACGAGAAAATGACATGGAAGCGCTGGAGTATGCTAGTTGGAGTAATGTGACGAAAAACGGAAAACGATAAATCTATCATCTTTATAGTCCAGTCAATATAGAAACGTTAAGCAGACAAAAAAAAGAGAAACAACCTTCACAAGTGCTTACTTGTTTGGTATTACTAGGTATCTTTTTGTGTTTCACTCCTTCAATTAGCAAGGACGCATATGCATCGTCCAAAAAGATTTGCTTGCACTGCTGTGCATATGTTATGTTCCAAAAACTGCACAATCATCTTTAATTGAGCACTTGAGTGCGGGAAAAAAAACCCAGGCCTGACAGCATGCGTCCTCTTACATCTCGACTTGTTCGCAGGACTTTGACGAAAGATTTTTGGATTCACGGAAGCTGGTATCTCCCAAAGGTCCCATATGGAGCCAAGGCACAGAGGGTCTGGAACACGTAAAGATTTCTGTGAGGGAGCTTCGCTTGCCCTCATCTTCAATAAACGTCTACTGTTTGCACCCCGGGGGCCTCTAGGTTTTCCACGGAAGAAGGTTCCCAGGTCCAATTTTCTTTGCTTTTTTTTTGGAACCTTAACAATAGTGCTTTGTACAGTGTTCATACTGATAACTATTATTTATTGGAGCAGAGGTGAATCACTGCGTAACATTTTAAATGTGACTTCATCAAAGTTGAAATCCAATTTGCCTGGCACACAGACAAGCTACACTTCCAGTGATTCTTTAAGGGAGTCTTAAAGGTCTTTAGGAGGTCGCAGTGTGAAGTCATAGGTTTATAAATATGATACCAGATCTATGTTGCTTTCAGCTCTTGTCTGACGTTTTTCAACAAAGGCCCTTGTTTAAAAAAAGATTTGTTTATCAGCTTGCATTTTGGGTAAGCCAATAATTTCCAAGAAAGTCTCATATTATAGACTATTAATTAATCAAAGCCAAAATAGTACATTTATCGAAAGCACAGGAAGACGTGTGGGCTCAAGAACGTTTTTATTCTATTTATCAGCTGGAGCATCTTTATAACTATTTACTGCCCTCTGTTGGCTCATGACAAGAAAATAAACTTGCTAAACAGTTAATAAACTGATCGGTATCAACCAGCTAAAACATCTCAGTAGACACAGATCAGATCCATTTTCAAATAAACAGAAAAAGATGCTGCCCATAAATTTTAGTGCACCGGAATGGCAAACTAAATCTCAATAAAATGAAAATGAACATAACTTTAAAAATGCCCTTGAAACTGCTTCATAATCGGAGCTTTTCATTTGGAGAGTGTAGAACTGGGAATCTTAATGAAAGAGACTTGCTTAATTAACTGACAAGTTACCTCTGCATTATTAAATAGCAAATAGCATGAGAAAATTATATATATATATATATATATATATATATATATATATATATATATATATAATTCTATATTATATATATATATATATATTTTTTTTTTTTTTTTTTGCTTGTTTCACCTGCCTGTCTATGAAAAACTTCCAGTCAGGACATAGTGCACTAATCCAGGAAGTTAAACAGTGACAACTGTTGCCTATTGATCCACAAATTGAGCTATCCGATCTAAAAAAATTTCATCTAGAAGAGAAGAAGCGAGAAGAAGAATTCTTTTCTTCCCTTTGTTTCTCTTTGTTTTTAGAGCCTCTCTTTCCGCCTCCCATTTCTGTGGAAAGTGATCTCTGCATGGGGCAAATAACCCTCCCACACTCCCAAAGGTCAAAGGCCTAGAGGTCACTTCCACATATAACCAGTTACGTGCAGGCCGTGGCCACAACTCCCAAAGTTGGGGTTTGTTTTTTGTTTTCTTTTATGGCTGGTTGTGTCTGAAACCAATTGAGAAGACTTGGAGCACTGGGATGATTAAGGTACTCCCATTTGGATGGATGGAGAGTTACTCCCCAGTGACTCAACATGGGGTGGTTGTGTATATGTATATGTGTCTCCAGAAGAACAGCTAGGAATGTTTCATTAAGAGAACAGAGCAACCCCAAAAGCTTGAACGAGGATAATGAAGGTTTACAGGAAACTTGGACCACTTGGAAGCCCTGATAAAGGCGTATTATTGTTTCCACCATTTGTTCAAACTAGATGATCTGCTGAATTAACCTCTAATGCCATTTAGTTGTTATTATATTTACAACAGCACTATTAACCTCAGTAGAGAAATCACAGTGGAAATTTGCTAACCTTCTCAACAAGTGAACACACAAGCTGATCTACAATCTACAATTTCTCACAGATTTCACAGCGTTAACCTGCAGAGAAAAATTATTACCATTTTCATATTTGCACAACTGTCTGTGAGAACAGCTAAACTGAGAAAATGTAGTATCTACGAGCCTAGCCTAATGTACATTAAGGTATATGTACACTCTAGGAGATTACTGTTAAATGTACAGCTAACATGATGTCTTGCTGCTAAATCATCAATCATGATTTCCATCATGATTACATCTGACCAAAGGTATCATCCTCTGTAAATCTCTAACGTTATTACAGACGGAGAAATGAATACCTGTATGGTTAACTTGTAGCTTGTGAGAGGAGAGAAAGTGTGACCCACCTCCCCAATGTCAGCTATTGCATAAATACATAATGTTGTGATTTAAATATGACAGACGAAATGTATTGCACATTATGGGTGACATCAGATTCATATCTGTGAGGCTTGCTTGCTTCACAACAATATAGCTCATCCGATGCCTTTTCCTTACCTGAGTGATTAAGATCAGCTGATGATTCACATGAAATTAGTACAAACACTTACTGAATTCTGTGGTACTATAGGTAATTCACAGTAACTGTTCCAGGAATAAACTAATTTACTAATTAACAAGCCCTTAACATGTTCAAACTAGGTTTGCTTAAGTAAAATGGTTACAGTGTGTTGTACCACACAAGCAGGACTGGGAAAAACGATTTTATATAAATATTTAGCAACATCAAAGGAATTCAGTTCCTGAGGCAAACCCCATCCCTCCAAGTGGTCCACACTCTGCTCTTCTATAAAGATACACAACTCATGAGGTGATCTTCTGTGTGAAGCTAAGGCTGAACGTAGTTAACTGTATACAGAACTTTAGATTCCTGTTGTTGTGAATTGTTAATCACCATTTTGCTAATCTGTTTAGTCTCCATGAATCAGAGAGACCATGTCTGATGAAATGAAAGCGCTTTGGGTAATGATGTTCAAAAGGTGTGTTACGTTTGCAGAACCAATCTTCTATCTGCTGAGACTTTAAGAAACATTCCGGAAGCATCTTTATTCATTTAACTTACAGGGTCGTTTATTTCTTCATTTGTTTTATGGCTTTCATGTTATTTTCATGACTAATAAAGGTGATTTGACCTTGAACGTGCCAGGATCAACGATCCTTATTGATCTACTGATTATGTTTGTGCTGTACAACAGCAGTATGATTCTAAGAGTTGTAGACATGGCATTCAGTAGTGGACGAGGACACCTAGGAGAGTCCCAGAATGTCCCCCTGCCCCCTGCGGTTCTAAAAAAAACTCAAAAGGTAAAACAGCGGTGTGGTCCTCCATGTCTCAAGCCGGAGCGCTCAAACTCAGCATGGTCCTTGAGAGCGAGGAACATCCGAGTGCGGTGGAAACTAACCTCTTGGGTACGACGGACATTCAGGAGCTGCTCTGCCGTGTAATGGGTTTTTGTGTGAGTGTCATTCCAGCGGAGTGCGCGGTGACAAGGATACGCGTAGCTTACAGAGTGCACCCCGCCGCTCTGTTAGCCCTCGGGCCCGAGCTAACAGATCTTCTTCAGGGGGTCTGTTGCGTTTGACGCGGGCAGGCATGACGCAACCGCAGGACTTGATTAATATTTTAATAAAAAGACACAAGCAGACGATAAATGCAAGAATGAGACGGAAAGCAGAGAAACATAGAGAGACAGGGGAATACATACAATACTTAAACGGAGTAAAACAAACACATTAACGTTAACTAACAGACAACACGGGATTCAAGGAAACCAGACAACTAACAAACACAACGGCAGTCAAGACGCTACAACTAACACACATACAGACACGGAAACACTAAGATATAACAGAACTAAACACAGGACTAGAACAGGAATGAACACGGGTAAGTAATCGACGAAGGGCATGAAACATAACAAGACGCAATGACATACACGACAAGACCAACTAACTAGAGTATACTTCTGAGCTGGGGAAACCGGAGGTGAACATAGATATAAATATACATATAACGACGGGAGACAATGAGCAGGGTAATACAGAGAACAGAGTAACTAGGAAACCGGGCATAGAAGGGAACATATCACTTTGAATAACTTACGACAACAACCGACACTGGAAGACACGACTGGGGAAGCTAAATACACAAGGAAGGGGAAGGAGGAACGAGACACAGGTGGAACGCATGAACACGGGGCGTGACAGACAGCAGGGAAACCATGGAGACGGCAAAACAGGGCGGGGTTAGGACGAACAACACAAGGCAAGGACAGAGGGCGGAGCTATACGTGACAGGGTCATCGTTGCTCATGCTGCACTCTAACAACCGACAGATGTAGCTGCTTCATCTCGCCGACTTCCCTGGGTCAGAGTTCAAAGAGATATTTCTTTGTTTACCGATGTAAACATAAAGATAAAAAGATCTACAATGAGGGGAAAACACTCAAGGCAAGGAGTATAAATTCATTAGGTATTCGACTGTAGAGGTTGGTGTGGGCGGAGCCTTTGATTGATTCACTTTCACAGCCATTTTAGTCCATCATTGAGTATTTGTAACAAACATATATTCCAATATTTTTAATAAATGGAATGTTTAGGGTTTTTTGAAATATTGAAACGTTACGATTATGCACATATGCAAGTTGGCACCAAAGCGAACATAAGACATGTATGTTGAATGTAATGTTATGTGCTGACAGGCAGGCTACCACACACAGCAATTCAGTGCCATGCTCAGACATTAATGATGCTATTTATTTGATTGTTTGCTTATTTGTTTGAAATTGGTGGTGAACTACAATTTTTAACAATTAAAATTGTTGCTTTTAAGACTTCAGAAAACTGTTTAACTCAAGATATTTTGCCCACAAGTATGTAAACTGCAATACATCATAATGACTGACAGCTTTGTATTGAATGAAACTCCGAGAACTATTGCATAACATAAGTACAACATGCTGTTGAATATATCGCCTTTTTCTAAGTAAGCTGTTTGGCATGATTACAGACTGATAAATACAGAACCTATTAAATCCGTATATCAAGGTTTTGATTTGCAAGATGATCTTTCCTTCGGGGTATAGTGTAGTGAAAATGTCAATCTTTCAAGGACTTCATCTTCAGTGTTTGTGTGCTGCGTGTCCGCTCACTTCATTCCCAGCCACCCTGTTGATAACATTTCATGAACACATTTAGTGAAATAATGGCAGACATTAGTCAGTGCATTGTTTAATCATTACAATATAGCAATGGCCCATAGACTCTAAAAAGTACATGAGTGCAGATGAATACATGAGGGTACATGCTATATCCAGCACGCTGGACTGCCTGTACAGCTCACACAGCAGCTGTTTGTTTGTCTGTCTGTCTGTCTGTTTGTTTGTTTGTTTGTTTGTTTGTTTGTTTTTAAACAGCCAATGTTTTTGAGTGAGTTCTGAAATGTTGCACAGCCTGTTCTAAGTCACAGGTGCCTCATTAAAGCAATTATGTCTGTGCAAAGGATGCTAGCCAATGAGTAAATAGTTATGTCAAACTAATAAACCTTGATATTTATAGGTGGTATTGTTATCTAGAAGTGTTCAAACTTCTAATGTGGAAAAGATTCAGTCAATCTTAAGTCAGTTTAAAAAGAAATGAATTCCAATTGATGCAAAAAATATTTTGACAGCACGAGGCCAACTAGTCTTGTAAGAGTCACATGACCTGTCTCCTGTAAGAGTCACATGACCTCTGAGCAAATCCTTGAAGTTCTATTTGGAAAAGAGCAAGGCACTGTCATTCCACATCACATACATATAATCTCAAATATCTCACTGAGAAGTCTCACTCTGACACCAAGTAACCCAAATCAAAATAAAGGTCTGAACATCTAACCAGATTAGACACATCTGGTGATGAGTCCTGTCTGGGGGAATTTGACCAACTAACCAAAATCAGCCATGTCTGATGATAAGTCCTGTCTGGGGTAGTCTGACCAAATAACCAAAACAGACACATATGGTGATGAGTCCTGTCTGTGGAAGTGTCTTGTAGAATAATAGTGAATGATGGGATTGGCTTGTGGGCTTTCCACTCATCCACACCTGTGTTTTTCTTCTAAACCCATGCATAGTCAGAGATGAAATATTAAAGAATGGAACACCCGTCATATGTTTCAAATTCATGCTGACGACAATCTTTGCCAAGCCGCAAGATGGAGGCCACGTTAAATCATCGGTAGTACGGATTCCCCCATCATGCTTTATTTGAGTCAGCAGCTTAAAGCGTTTTGTTTGGTCAGCGTCATTTTTACTTTTCCGTTCTACGACAATCTCGCAGGATTTAACCTGCCCTTTCTCATTGAGTTGAGTTCATACTCGGAATGGCTTACTGAAGATGTTTGGACTGTTTGATTGCGTCCACTCGAATTGCAGCTCTGTTGCTTGATTGCGGAGGCCCGAATATGTGATGTCATGATGGAACACTCGTGTTTTGTGTTTACATTTACATTTACAGCGTGTGGAGGAGCAACTTACACAAGGGCTACCCCAGGGATCTGATAACCTCCAGGGATCTGATAACCTCCGGGGATCTGATAACCTCCGGGGATGTGCTGTCCCCCAGGTTAACACGTAGCCCTGTGGAACCTCGATGACCTTCCCGTCCTGTTGTGCAGGGGAAAGTACTGCCTGCTAACGCTAAAGAAGCTCAGAGGCTTGCAGAGTAAGGAACGATATGCTAACAAATGCTAATGGGATTTGAACTGTAAGTAATCACCAAGCAGTTTTCTTTTAATTAGCCTCTGTTTGGAAAAGGCTGCATGATATGTGGTGGGAACCAGGCTAGACAGTGCTATTTATTCAAGCATAACGCATAATGTCCTTGTGTTTCTTATAGGTCTGTTCTGGATTTATCTTGAAGGTACTGCCATCTTTGACCAAGTACAACCAACTGGGATGATGGGTCTCCGTGCAAACACTAACAACATTTAGCATTTATTCAACATTTAACAAAATGTTTCTGCATTTAATTGATCAAAAGCTTTATATGCAACATTTTGAAAGAAATTAATGTAGTACACAAATGTAACTGGAACTGTATTACATACAGTATATTACACTGGCTGTAGAGCTAGGAGGTGTTTTTAATAAAGAAACATGGCTGGTGAGTGTATATGTCATTTACATTTACACTCTGCACTGTATATACATTGTATAATAATAATATTTAAAACACAATCATTTCCTGGATCCAATGCTGGATGAGTCTTTTCATTGGTGAGTTAATTAAATCCAATTTTTCCCTTTACCTGACACCAGTGACTTAGCCTTTAAAGGTAAATGCAAAGATTAAATGGCTAAGTAAGACTATGCTAGCCATTGTGGCAGTAAGGCTTAGTCCCTGTTGAGTCTGTCGAGCTGTGACACAGAGAGAGAGGTTCAGGCGTGTTCTTTCCTCTGAAACTATTACCACAACTCATTAGCCTCCTCGCCATAAGGGCCCTGCTAACAGGAAACACATGGCACGACCACCACAAAGACGCGCGGTTAGCGTTAGCCTTTCCTCTGTGTGTGTGGGGGGGGGGAAGGGGGGAGGGAGAGGGATGGGGGGGGCGTGCAGGCAGCATGAACGCCGGCATTGTGTTTGGACGAAAAAAAAGGGAACATACACCATATCTGTGTTTTATTTGATAGACGTCCATGCGGGGTTGTGCGGAGGAACCCAGTGGAGACTAAAGGAACCTTGTTACCAGCAGGGCCCCGTTCGCATCATGTTAGCATGAAATCGGCCCACGGCACAACATACATATGTAAAGCTCCAAAATGAGCAAGACTCGAATCGGTTTTGTTAAGTTTGATATCTGAGATTGGTTCCATTTTAAAGGTGCCTGGAAGTCGAAAGCTACGTGCCTAATGAAGTATATCTAGTGCCAAATACGGTTTCAAGGGGAACGTAAGCAGAATCACAACAGGTTTTGTTTGCTGGGTATATTAGTCACATGACCAATTTGTCTTTGTGAGTGTTTTATGCGACAGGCAGATATCCTGAACCATTTACATTCATGCAGAAAATGAACAAAATAGGGACCAAGAAATGAAAACGGAAAAACTAAATGAAATAAATGAACTGAATGTCTAAATGAGTGGTGCATATTACGTCTCTGAGAACAGCCAGGCGTGCTGTGTGTGCAAACATAGGACCCACGTGCTCACCAGTGGCATTCTGGGATGACTAAACATCATTATGCATGCTTCTGCAGAAGAATGCATACTGTAATTCATGGTTTCCATAGCATGGCCACCGAGGTTCATAAGTCACATTCAGCAATAAGAAGTGTTGTGTAGTTGTCAACAAATGCTCTACTGTAAGCTGCTGAGCACTGTACATAGGAAGGTTTAGAGAACAATATGCACATTAGCCAAGTCCAACCATCAGTCTCTCAGAATTAGTTTTTAAATAATATTGTTTTTTGGTTGTTTCTTTATGTTTTTCTTTTTGTTTGTTTGTTTGTTTGTTTGTTTTGAAATTCGTATAAAGCTTTATAAAGTTTAGAGACAATGTAATTTCCGAGGCCTTACATGCTGTTAGCCTTCGGACGATGCATTTTTCAGTCCAAGTCCAACGTTTTGGCGCCATCTTGTGGTCCAGAGGAGGACACTTCGAGAGTAGCCACTCCAAATTGCTATTGTAACTGAAGATGTCTGACGCTCAGAAGCTGAAAATAATCTTCAGCTGAGAGGAAGAGATGAAGCGTGCCAACTAACTGTTGTTAAAGATGTATCCACATTACTTTTTATCCACATAAAGTTTTATCCACATAGCGAGGATATCCGCTACCAACTTTTTTATTTTTTATTACAATTTATTACCACTATCATGTTTATAAATTACCTTCTGAAATCTCTGTAAATAACCTTCTCAACCCTGTCCTCTTAGTCTCTTAGTCTCAAACGCTACAGAAACAGACCAGGCAACCAGACTGTGACTGTAGTAACTCATTTATGCTATGCAATAACTCAGGTCGCTGCGCCTGCAGTAACGCCTGTGAGCTGCTGGGGGAGCTTTACGACACGTTTTATTTACTGTCAGACGTGTGTTTTATGCGTTAAATCTCTCCTTCCTAAGTACATCTCCAACATCCAAAATAGTTATCATATATAATAAAAATTCTTTCGATATATATTTCAGTGTATATATATAAGAAAATCATACAATAAACAATAAACAACAAACTGAAACGCACTCACTAGATACTATATTAAACCATTAGAAACAACTTGTAGGTGTATAGTTAGAAACTCCAGTAAAAATGTGTTGCCCTGCACACATATAACCGTTAATGCTATATTAGGAATGGGCTACTGCCCATATTAATATATACTAGTCAGTGGTCTTGTGGTCATAAACAGATAAACCAGGTAGAGGTGGCTGACATGAGATGTGACACCTACAGAAAATACACCTTTTAGACAGGTTTTGGCCAGTGAGCATAAATGCAAGTCGGTGCTTCTAATAAAGGTGTTCATGGTCAACCCACCATTATAAAGTATCCACAGTTTCTACATACTCCATTTTCATTACAGCTACCTAATTAAAAACATTACACAAAGACATAACACACACTTATATATAACAAATAAGTTACATGCTTATATGTATAGGTGACATATATAGGTGATTATTACTGGTAATAACAATCTACTTACCTGTTTACACCATCCTTATATAGTGAATAGATGCGTGCAGCATAGGCAGAGTGGGAACAGTCACAGTGTTTTGCCCAGCATGCTGGTCTCACTGTCTCCAGTGTGTCACTGTTTCTAAAGGCTCCTGGTGCGACCGAGGCCAGGTGATACTGTGCAGACCGTGTGATGGAGAATGAAGTAAACCTGATGTAATTAGGTGTAAGGTATCCTCCGCCTGACACTGTAGTCCCCTCGTTCGGCAGGGACCGGTCATCTTCCATCTCCCCGGGACTACGAACAAGGTGAGGAAGCAGCTTCACAACAGACAGGGCCACAGATTGCGCTACGTTGCCCGTTGGATGACTGGATGTAGTCACAGAGTCGCGGGCGGACCATCCACAGGGATGGCCCACATCACAGAGAGCCGGGGCGGGCTTTTCTTGTCTGATAAATCAGTGGCCATCATTCCAGCGGATAGGCTTCAGCTCGTGCCACTGCTCGGGCAGTTGTGGGTGAAGTTTGAGAGAAATGCCCCCGCCTGGCGCTTCAGCCGTCTCGTCAAAGAGCCAGTAACTCGCACTGACTACACAGGCCCCCCTTCTCCCTATGCAATCCTTATTAAACTTTAAACAGCAGAACACTAGTGAATATTATCACCCCAGCTTCTCAGCTAGCTCACAGCTAAATAATAGGATTTATCTGCCTTGTGAACTGTATATATATATATATATATATATATGTGTGTGTGTGTGTGTGTGTGTGTGTGTGTTTGTGTGTGTATTGTTGTTGGTTGTGGTGTGTTTGATTATTATTATTAAGCTGTCTAAATCCTGATGTACTGGATACTGAGTGTGATAGTAGTCCATCATGGATAGAAGCTAATTTCATACAACTGCTTATCAACATTTTGGCTTGATAGTTATACAAATACTACACAGACCCACAAAGCTGTGAAACAAAACTGAATAGAAGCAGCGACTGAACCCTTGCAGGAGCTGGACCATGGATGGATCAATTACCATTTCAATTGTCCAAACAACGATTTAACTCTGTAGCGTCTCAGTGAATTAACCTCGCCCTCGTCCTGCTGCCTCTCTCCCTCTGAAATTTCACATCCCCCTCTCTCATGCTCTCCCTCTCTCTGCCCCTATTGGCCAGATCCACTCCACCCCACCAATCACGTCTCAATGGGGGCTGCAGCAGGAGAGCGAGCTCCGGGGGCCTGGAAATGCTAGGGAGAGGCTTTTTTTCCCCTCCCTACTTCTATTTTTGGTCAGAAATTCTTCATGCACAATCACATGCTTGGCTTTTCTTTACTTCAATTAAATATGTACACATATATTCCTCGTCGTGCGTATAGAGTAAGAATCGAGTCGTTCTGAACTTCGTTTACACACAACACGTTTGAAAAAAAAAAGAAAAAAAAAGAAAGAGACTGAAATTACCCTGAGTGGTGCATGTTTTGTGTTGATATAATAAACGGGTCCGTGTGTGTGACAGCGTTATAGAACCCCACAAGGTCACTCTTATCTCGAGAGCTTTTCCTACATCTTCAAAGGGAGAATATTTTTCGCTTGGTTTTGTTTAAATTTAAAAAATCCGATTTAAAAAATGATTTGCTTTTTTCCAGAGTACATTCTAACGTTCAAACTGTGTAACTGATTTTGAGAGTCATCAACTGATACATCTGTCATAATACCTGAACCAGAGCGTTAGGTAAACATCTTGCTTATAATGCAGCTATCTTGATAAGCAATATAAGAATACAAACGTTCTCAGAGCAGGTGTACCCTAGTCACTATTGCTCTGCTTTTCCAACAATATCACCAAGGAGACATTATATTGGCTAGGGTTCATCCAACGTCAGACCACTTGACATTTTCATTCTCGAATTTAAAAAACTGGCGCTTTATCGGAGGTTTAAATCGTGACTCGCCCACATGCCTCACGGCACTAGTGTGGGTAACTTTGTTGCCTCTCCACGTCAGCTCAGTGTAAACGTTGAAAAACGTGTAACAAGTATCGAACGGTACAACTTCTTGAGCTTGAAAGGACGCCGAATAACTTTTGTTTATCACAGCTTTACGTTACAAACGTTAAGTTTGTTTCTGTCGTTTCTCCGGTGCTCTCGGGGTGTGTGGACAAGCAGTGATAATGGCAAGCGCCAGCGGGCATTACAACAGCAAGCGGCCATCTGCCAGCCTAGCGAACTAGCAACCCCACCAGCTGCAGTCGCAAAACGCCCTTACAAAGCAGGACATGCAAGCAGCTTCTGACGTCTGCGGCCACACTGCGCTACAAAGCGTACTAAACCAAGAGCGGAAACAATGAGATTCAAGCCTTTCAAAACAGCATGTTCTAGAGACCAATGAGTTTCCCGGGGACAAACACAAGAACATTTCAGCTAATTTTGCATTTACGCTCAGTTTTGACGAATATTTACCCTACTAAAATAAATAAAGGACTCATGCAGGGGCAGTTCAATACCCCGACATGGCGGCAAGAAAAAGAGGAGAGCTTTTTACTATTTTGGAAACTAGCGCGGACACAGAAACTAATGCGGTCTCCGACAGTGAAGAGTGTCCATTAAATCTCCCTGTCGATGTGAAGTGGTTCGAGATTCCTTTCAGACAGCCCGAGTCGGACGAGGAAGACGAACTGCAGGAGGACGAGGGGGAGCCCGAGCTGAAAAGCACAGCGGCAGCAGAAGAGACTGCGGACCCAGCCAGCTACATCGCGGGAGGCGGTTGCAATATTATTTTAGTCACTGGAAATGGGATCAAGCACGAGGAGTATGAAGAGGAGTCCTACTATGCGACCTCCAATAACTGCTCTGAGACCACTTCAACCGATTCAGACATTGATTTTTCCGATTTAGAGGAAGAGGAACACCCAGATTTATTCAGCTCATATGATCTTTTAGATGAAGAATGCATTTCTCCGGACTTCTGGGGCGAGCCTGACCAGGTAATTTCAATTGAACCATTCACCGCTGACAGTGGCCCTCAGCACTCGCTAGGGGATGATGCTGACACTTTAGACTATTTCCGGTTGCTCTTCCCAGATTCATTGTTTGAACACATGGTAGAACAAACAAATAACTACGCCCTCTATCGGCAAAGGAGGAGCGGTAGATCAGACGCCCACTGGCACCCAACTGATGTTAGGGAGATGCGAGCATATGTTGGTCTCAACATTCTGATGGGTATCAATCAGCTTCCAGATTATGGCATGTACTGGGCAAGTGATATTTTTATAGGCAATGCTGGCTTTAAAAAAACAATGACCGCCAGGCGGTTTGAGAAACTGAACCAAAACCTGCACTTGTGTGACCGCTTGTCTGAGCCCGCCAAGGGCGAGCTTGGGTATGATGGCCTGTACAAAATCCGCCCCTTGCTGGACATAGTAGGGAATACCATGTGGGACGCCTACTTGCCCAATCGGTGCTTGACTATTGACGAGTGCGCCATTGCTACGAAGGGCCGTTTCTCCCCCACGCAGTACATGCCCTCCAAGCCACTGCGGAAGGGCCTGAAGGTGTGGATGCTCTGTGACTCGCGCTCGGGTTACTGCCACCGCACGCGGCTGTACGTGGGCAAGCCGGCCGACGACGCGGCGGCCGCCTCCCTGGGTCACCGCGTGGTCACGTCGCTGGTCAGGGGGCTGGAAGGCCGGCACCACCACCTCTTCGTGGACAGCTTCTTCACGTCAGTGCCGCTGCTGCAGCGCCTCCTGCAGGACGGGCTGTACGCGTGCGGCCCCACCAACCCGTACCGCCGCGGCTACCCTGACGCCCTGCGGCCGCGCAACGTGGGCAAACTGGCGCCGGGCGAGTTCTACCAGTGCCAACGTGGCAACCTGGTGGCAACCGTCACCCGGGACGCCAAGGTGGTCAGCTGCCTGTCCTCCAACTCGGCGCCGGGCATCGTGGGCATCGGGCCCGGCGGGCGGCGAGACGGCGAAACGGACGCCTCCGCCGGTCTGTCGGGCCTGGGTGTGGCCCGGCCGCTGCCCCTGCTCCTGTACCAGGAGAACATGCGCGGCGTGGACCTTTGCGACCAGCTGCGCGAGTGCTACCAGGTGGGGCGGCCGTGCAAGAAATGGTGGCGCTACTTCCTGTGGTTCTACGTCAACCTGTGCATCGTCAACGCCCACGTCGTGCTGCGCGAGAGCCGCAGCGGGGTGCCGCCAGCCGGCTTCAGCGGCAAGGAGTTCACGCAGCGCCACTTCCGCGTGCGCCTGGCCCAGCAGCTCATCGGCGACTACCAGGGCGCGAGGGGCATGGAGCGAGCGGCGCGCAAGCGCCACGCCGACTCGCCCCTCGAGTACGGCCACCGGCTCGAGCGCATGTCGGAGCGCTCGCGACGCTGCCGGAACTGCACCAACAAAGGCCTGCGACACGAGAGCGTGTTTGGCTGCAAGATCTGCAACGTGCACCTGTGTCGCGGAGGGTGCTTCAGTGAATTTCATAAATAAGCCTTCCTTCCGTTGTGTTGTTTTTTTTTTAATATATATATACAGACTTTCTACTGTTTATGTTGACGTTTCCCTTTTTCAATTTGGTTACACGACACATTGGATACTGAGGACTTATTGCCCGAAGGAAAATCGTTGCAAGTACTGTTCTCATCCTCCTAGTCTAATTTGATTCGTAGTTGTAGTCATATTGTCATAGTTGTAGTAATGCACGAATTTACAAAGATAAGGAATCAGCAGTTATACATTTGCATTAGTATAGAATGTTTTTTGTCTACTCGTCTTTCATATTGCCGACAAAAGGCCCTGTGTCACTTTTTATAATCTTGAACCGAAATGCATTTTATTGACAAATAGAAAAACAATAGAAAACTTTTCGGGACTTACATTGACAATAGCAGTGACATATGTTTTTTTTTTTCTGTGAGAAGTTCTTATGCTTTTCCAAAATAAATACTCCGAGCAGAAAGCCAGTCGATTGGGTGATCTTGTATACCAGTTTTAAACCTGTATTGGTTAAGTATGAACCTAGTTATTACGGCTAAGGATGAAACGTCTAACGTAGGATCCACTGGAATATCACGCTGGTTGTCTGTGGGAGTGATCACGTTTACAAGATGGCATAAAAGGAGTCTCCTACGTGTTCCAAACTGTCAAGTGGGACAAAGCTTGTAGCAATTACAAGGCTGAAAAGGGCCGTCTAGTCTCGGCGGACGGACAGATTGTAGCCTTTTTAAAGACACTCCAGCTACCACAGCATGACCATCTGTGCCCTGGTAAGTCTTAGTACGAGCTCGGTGTCTTTGAATGCACCACACTAAGGAGAGAGCTGGGTCTCTGCAATAGAGAGCACTCAACAAGCCCCTTCAGATTAATGTGCTTGTTGAAAGTGTTCAATAATTATATTATATGGATGAGGCATTTAATAGAGCCATCCTTCATGAAGGCCCTGTAGTCGGTGAAAGTGGTCAGATGGCACAAAGTCACAGAGGTAGCTAGTTGAGCTCTTAGGGAAGGTAATGTGAGAGGGAACACGTCTCATATGGATGTAGCTGTAACATAATGTCTGCTTTACTTTTTTGGTTTTTTGGGGGGGATTTTGTTATTGTTTTTTTTTTTTATAAACACTAGCTTTATTCAGTTCCTTAGGTAATAAGAAGAATCCAAGAAGGTGCGAAATTAACAAAACATTAGTTTAATTTCTCTCAGCCTAAGCAAAACATGGGGGTTTTAAACTAAGCCCACTTACCACATGCAAAATAGCCAAAGTATTGTTCTGCTAGGACCTTGTGAGCGCGTGGTGGAGGGCTGGCGTTTCTTGTCGCGTCCCTTCGGCCTGTGTGCGGTGAGTCACCGCGCTAGGCCTCTGCGCAGCCTGCTGGAACGCCGCGGCTCCAGGGCGACGCCTCTCCCCTGCAGTTCTCCGCCAGAGAGCGGCTTAGTCAGCTGGACGCCCCTCCTGTCGTTACTGAGGGGGGTGGGCGGGGGGGCGGGGGAGTCCCGCGGGGAGTCGCCATGGCAACCCCAACCAACGAAGACAGGGAGTTGCCAGCAGGCTCGAACTGTTGTCATGGGTACTCGCCGGCCGGGGGCCGGGAGATAGCTCAAACCACAACCCCCCCCTCCCCCCCTCTCCACACCCCCACCACTATCCTCCCCTCCCCCGTTTGCCCCGCCCCCCTCCCCCCTGCCCCTTGAGCTGCGTTCCAAAAACAGGCTGCGTTCTAGTGTAGAGGAGGCCAGAGGCAGACGGCTTGGTGCTGGCGTTAGCTGGGCACGTTACTGCTGTGTGCATACGCAGCTCTGTGGAGGTGAGCGCCATCTCCAATTTAAGGGTGACCGTTGTCTATACCACTTGTATCTACCTTCGATTTTTGCCCTTTGAATTAGTGTCTAGACATTAAAAGTCTTTCTATGTTTAGTCATAAAGTTTATCTGCTCGTCGTGTCAGATAAGTATATATGTTAAAGAGATGTGCACTAGTGCCTAGGGTTGAGAAACATCGGATTTAATTTAAAGTAGACTGCTAATCACTGAACGCCATATTTTTTTTTTATTTATTCGTGCAATTGAAAAGCCACGTGAAGTCAAAGAGAGCAAACCTTAAGTCAGTAAACCTGATGGTGCTCATTTCATTCAAAAAACTGTTCTATAGAATTACTTAGTAAAACATACAAGGTCAGCCACTAGATGGCGATGCTCAAGCAATCTTCAAAACTTCAGGATGCATCATAACACACTTGTAGGTGGTGAGAATACCTTAAGATTTTTATTGACTGATTTTTTTTCATTGAAGTGCAGAAAGTACTATATACTCTTCTTCTTCTTGTAAAACACACTCGTGGCAGTATGCTTAAATATAAATAAAGACAAACAGAAAATGAACAAACCTTATAGACACCAAAGACGGTTTAAAAACGCAAGCAAGGTATAGGCTGAAAAATAGCTGACGGTGAGGATTATATCACAATAAACAAGAGAAGCAGCCGAGATGGAGATATAGTTTCTCATGCCATGATGACTGCCATGCACCCAGTGACAGGAACACATCATTCAATCTAAACATTTTCAATACTTGTCAGGCATAAGGAACATCATGGAAATTGGAGCAGGACAGGAATCAGCAGCAATCAAGGACAGATTTACAAGAAAAGACCCATAACCCACTTCATCACATTTTTCCATTTTCCATGGCTTTTTAGATTTTAACAGTGATCATGGATGCTATAGTAAGTTTCAGAACATTTCAAGTACAAAACGTATTCTGTGCCACTACTTAAATGTGTAACAACCTTCTCAACATCATATGACATATTAAAGCAAGATGTAAAAAAATTATCTATGTATATCAATATAAATATCACCATAATATGAAATCAACAAAAGTGCAGATTAACCACCCAACAAAATGTAAAGTATTACAATAAACTATCTCCATAAATAAAAAAACATTTTAAACTTAAGCACAAGTTACCACACAATCAAATGAGAAGAGATTCCAGAGATGTGATATAATAGTGTTCATTTGAATAAAACCAAGCTTGTTTTTTTTTTGATGAATCAAAAGCTTCATTCGCTTCCTGCATAATGTAACATTTGTAGATAATCAACGCCACAAAGAACTGAAATAATTCGTATTAGAATGCCTAAACCACAACACGGAGTTTCAGATTCTTGTTCGAAGATGTTTGTGTGTCACTGTAAAGCTGCTCCTCCTGATTTGTCGTCCCATGCGCCCATCGACAGCTAAATCCCATACGCGGTATTAGAGGCAGCACGGCCTCTACCAGCAGAGTCGTTCCATCCTGCCTGGCTGCTGGTCCACGATTCAAATCCAACGCACATGCCTGCGGGAGCTACGCACTCAGCTTTCTGGGTCGGAGAGGGAGGATAGAGCAGCACTACAGGCAGCTTGATTTTTGGATCAGAAGCAAATTTCACATCCAGACACACCTGAAGGAGGGGGGAAAAAAAACATGGAAAGACGCTTTGAAAAAGCCGTGGAAGAACTCAGCACATGTCAGTGTAAATATTACAGACTTTTACCCATTTCCATATATTTCAATAGTAAATGTGTTCTGTCAGGGGGGAAACTTGGCTGAACTGCAAAGTACTTCAACTATAGATGCATATGGTAAGATGAATCACGGTGTCAGCAAGAGAGTCGGTCTTCCAGAATGTCAGGTTACATGACATGTCCCATTTAGCCTTGTTAAGAGCATTTTTTATCTAAAAAAGCAAAACAATCATGACATCTGGGAGTTTAACTTGACTCATGTTCCTAAGAGTCTTCTTTGTTCCCAAGTAGGTATTGACTCCCTGTTCAGATAGGACTCGTGATCTGCTCAGCCTTTGAAGCGATAACATTAAGCACTACAGTCTTTCAATTCATAATGGAATTCAAAATGACCCATAATATGGTGGAACCAGAGCTAATATTAATAAATCTCTGGTTGTTAACAGTATTTACTGTATTTTTTGTAGGAAATTAGTAATAATCTTTATTTGTATAGTACTGCTGTAATCCATTAATCCGTCTATACCACAGACGATAGATTTTAGCTAACGTCATAGCCCACCTTTAGTCTGTACTCCACTTTGAGAACCCTGCAGTTGAGGATGGACACAGTGATGTCTTTGGGGATGTTCAACACCTTGGTCATGCTCTGCTTGCTAGATGGTCCGATGGGGTCGCCTTCTTCTTTCAGGAGATTTTTAGTGCGGACTTCTCTTCGCTTCATGGCAAAGAAGCTCTGCTTCTGGTACAAGCAGAATTTGGGCTTAACTGTACGAGATGAATTGTTCTCAACATCTAGCCGCACCTTCAGTCCATCCCCTGTGTGGTGAGGACAAAAATGCCACTTTTGAAATGTGCGCCAATGCTAATGCTACAATGCTAATGCTACAGCAGTAGTGCAGGGTTTCTTCAGTTCAGGGCTTGCTCACACAGCCGAAGCTACAAAGAGTGCTAGAGCAGTTTCGCTCTGGGAATTAAGACGTGCACCATACTGGGAGTATTTCGGCAACACGAAAGAGCTTCGTAGGGAATATTTATAAATATTCCATAAATTAAGCCACGACTATCACTCAAATCAAGTCAATATCAAAACTTCTTCAGAGATTCTTCCTGATAAGTGCTATAGTTGTCTAGTCAAACTCTATGCTCTATGGTTTTTTATGGTTGATGAACAGGTTAAAGCAACCATACTTTTAAATGTCCTGCAGTTTGCTTGGTTCTATTGGCAGCATTGTATGATTGTGTCACTGCTGCCAAATTGCATATTATAAATAACATGAATGAATGACCATTTATACATCACTGTTTGTAAGCGCATTTTCATTTTAAACTGTTCCTCTATCTTTATGATTTGAAGCATATGCATATGCATTATGTGAGGCCTGCAGGCAAATTTATGGTAAATCAAAAAAAAAAGGTTGTTCTATTCACCAATCATGTAGGTTACTGTCACCTAGGACCACCAACAGCCGTGGAATCAGTTTAACATTACCATTATACCACCGGTGAGGCATATGTATGTTATATATAAACATGTATTAAGTACATTGTAAGTGATGAACTGTTGCAATGTCTCAGTTAATGTACACTAATATGATAAGCATGTACCTAAACAGTAAGCCATCTTCTCTGTGCAGATGTTCATGGCAATGCTCCCAGACCTGAAGAGTCTCATCCTCTTTTCTTTGTTTCCATACTGAGGTATCTGCACAAACAATGTTAAGAATGTAACATGAAAAAAGAAATCATGTTCATATCAAGTCTGAGACTCTGTCCATGATAATATGTTCATTTCTGTGCTTTCAGTTATTGTGTGCCTACCGTCAAGTCAGGTATAGACATATCTCCCTGGGGCACATAAGTGAAATCTATTTTGGCTTTGCATGGTATCTTCATCGATCTGCATAGCTTAGCTTGCAAAAAGTAAACAACTTTTCCATGGTAGCCTTTGAATGATGCTGGCATGCCCCTGCGAAGACGAGACTAGTCCATGATAATGACTTTAAAATGTTGCAATTGAATTAACACTAGAAAACGAGAGTCGTCTAAAACACCCAAGTCAGGTCACAGTTACTTACTGCTGAGGTAGCTGGAAGGTGAAAGGGTAGACATGGGTTCCAGGTGTAACAACTGTTGAGTCTGAAAAGAAGCAGATGCCCATGTATCGAAAACAGTAGCAGTAGTCAAAGTATATGTAGTTGTACTAGGCAATGGTGTTGCACTGTAAGGCTATAGTACCAAACATTTGAAGTCTTAGTTCAAACTTACAGGACTGCCCAGTTTCATCTGTTAACAGCGGGCATTCATCTTGCACTGCAAATGGAGACGTATTAAATATGTAAAAATGTTGCATGGTCATGTTTGTTGAATTCAGCGTGTTCTCATTTTACACTTCTCCAAGTTTTCTTATAGTCTAAACTGCTTATTTACACATTAGCTTCCACGAGCCTTCTTTATGTGTGGATGCATTTCAGTAATATGTTTAGATAACGATAACACTGTCCTAAGTTTTTTTTTTTTTCGTTTCCCGCAGAGCTTTCCATTGGGGTCTGAGTCATTCCTTAACATAGTCCCAAACCTCAGGTTGACCCCATTGATACTTTGTATATAAGATAGAATGCACCGCTGATTTGAATGTTAATTCGGTACTGCACAGCACAGCAATTTTCTAAAGAAATATATGTTCATTTAAGTACTAGTCCGCTGTATGTTTACACACATCGTGTTTGTTTTCTTTCGACTTTTACTGAAGACTTTCGTGGCAAAAATCAATGAGAATATATTCTTGATGTCCTGTTTTACAAAGCCAATTTTTAAAGAAGTAGATGTAACACTGTTTACAGTCCATACTTTATAGTAATATTGCATTTAATATGTTAAGGAAAACTGAGTAGTGAAAGACATTTTAAAAGTAAAAGAGGTTAAATCCTATTCACATATATAAAACAATCCCTGGGACTTCAAAACGCAAACTAGTCTATAGGTAAAGGTGGCGACAGGTACCTTCAGATTCCTTCTGTTGAATGAAGTACTGAACGGATTTAAAGCATGTTTCTTTATCGTGGTAAATCATTGTGATGTACTGACTGTAATGTTTAGACCACAGAACAGACGCCTTTCCTTTGGCTTTTATAAAGAAAGACTCGATCCGAATTTCCTTTTTCACTTCCAGAGTAATTCGCCCGGAGATGTAGTCGCCGTTGGTAAATGCATTGCTTTCGTTGTTCGGATCAAGAGTTATTATTAGATTCTTAACAGCAAATGCCATAGTTTTCAAACTAATAAATACACTGGGAGTACGTGACACTGCGTTGCGTCTACAAAGATGCTACAAAGTGCTACAAAGATGTTAGCGCAATCACTTCCGTCTCGTAAAATAAGTACTTGTCAACTAGGGAAACAAGGTTGACACCGTGACGTGACCATTCATTGTAGGTTGGGCCATAGCATATTTTCCCATTACAATAAGGTTGTGTACGTTTTATCTAGGTCTCTTATCTGTTAATGGTCCTTGTTGTTTGTTTTTTCAGGATGTAAATCCGGGTACATTTTTACTACACTACCCAGATCATAAGTGGCACGTTTTTAAAGTATTGTACCGTTTACATAATATCAATAAGCAAAATAGGTTTGTGTAAGAAAGAGTTCATTAAAATTCCACCTTAATTTCTGACTGGTAAGCCAAAATTCTGATGGATAATGTTACATGCTGACTGGACACAAAACAGCTGGTCTCAGATTACAATATTTATGCCAGTGTTGATTTTTCATTTACTCTTCTCACACAACTAAATTAAAGGAAAACGCAAATAGTATACAGTATAATTCAATAAATAAGTCAATTAAGTTAAAAAAGTTTTAAATCTACACTCTACATCATTGTCCTTGTCTTTAGGTTAAGAGGGCATGTTTAGTTCTGTTCGTACTGTAAATCACTGTGCTTGTTTAAATGTAATGACATTGTTAGGCCCATGGGGTTCCTACGACTTTGTGGGAACATCCTAGACCAAATCTGTCTCTGAAGGCAAACTGTGCCTGAAGTGCATTTTTTATTCAGAGTGCACTCATGTTTGTACAGATTTGCAATGTCAAAGATAACCTTCAAAGGCTGTCAGAAACATGCTGCTTTCGGCATGCCAAACATGGCTTCTGCTGAGAGCGATTCTGTGATGTGACATAACTGATCCTCTGATCGTCAGACTCTTCCTCAGTTAAACCAGTAGAGGGGAAACACTAAACTGTGCCCAGCTGGTTCCCTAGGGTACTGGATGTTGGAAAGTGCGTTATAAATGGCTCATCTTTATGGCATTCCTCAAACTGCAGGCTATATAATCAGCCACACGGTGGCAGTGTTCTCCGAGTGACATGTTCTGCTCTGAGGAATACGCTCCTCGCTGTTTATGTGCTCCGGTCTCAGATTCATTTCCGCCATACGAATTCCCACATATATGTGTCCGCTCTAGACACTTTGAAGGTGCTTGCCCAACCATTGTTCAACCATGTTCATGGAAATATGCTGCACAGCCTAGCTTCCGATTTTATATAACACATCTGGCTGTAGTATTAAGAGACACACAAAAATCCATCTTAAAATGAAAATGTGTGTGAAATTAAGGCATTACATATCAAACTCATATAATTTCTTAGAACAACAAGCTTCAATACGTTCACACTACACCCACATCAGTGAGTCATGTGATACTGTTCACTGTGTTTGAACACAGTT
Source organism: Brachyhypopomus occidentalis (assembly GCA_020368025.1). Classification (NCBI taxonomy): domain Eukaryota; kingdom Metazoa; phylum Chordata; class Actinopteri; order Gymnotiformes; family Hypopomidae; genus Brachyhypopomus; species Brachyhypopomus occidentalis. The sequence continues at coordinate 7,476,371 of JAGXOD010001382.1, forward strand.
AGTTATTCGATACTTACTGTTGTGGTCTCACTACTTACTGTGCTTGAATCTCTGTGGGATGCTACATAACACTGTTCTGTCACTTCAATAGGTCTGTGCTAACTATGTTGTTGCTATGGGTCATGGGTTGATCAGTGACACACCAATGCAGTGTTTCATCCTCCCTGTACCTGGTGCATGCTTAGTGTGCTTTATGGTTGTTGAAGAGTGCTTGATTGTTGAAGAGTGCTTTGTGTTTTCTGGTTGTTGAAGAGTGCTTTTGAAGAGTGCTGCAAATTGATGTATAATGACAAGTGAATTGAGCTGTAGATTTTTCTGAGATGTGACTGAGATATACAGGGTGGCTCAAAAGTAAGGAAGCACCCTTAAAAATGAAACGTTAAGTGTTAAGGGTATGAACTTTCACCAAAACATCTGGTGCAATGGTAGAATAGAAACAATAATTCCGTCTTTAAGATTAACAACATTCTGTATCTTCACAGAGTATATTCATTTTATATGGACATTTCCTTACTTTTGCAAGCCCTGTATATTTTCCATGGACTGTCGACCTTTAGCCTGTATCAACTGTCTCGCATTTTGCTGAGTCAGAAGCATCTGATCATACCTAGGTCATACCTTCACCCTTTAAAACCACTTTTTTTTACATTATCTCACTTAAATACATTGAAACATATCCTCAATATATTCCAAATTATCAATAGAAACAATGTAATTGACCTCCTTTAAATTGTTAAGCAGGTTTAATATGTTTGCCACGACTGCAAAACCTTCATGACTGTAATGGAACCGTAGCCTTCACCATGATTCTACGCGATGTTTGTTCAGACATCATACTTACAACTTTCTATCCTTGTTACATGTTATTTAATTCACCATTTGGGGCAAATGTCACAGATGTTATTTATATGTATTTTAAAGTATTTAAAACCATAATAAACAATTTCAAGACATCCTTGGGCTGAAGAATTTGCAGGCTGAAAAACAAGCTGTATCCCATTTCACCCTAAGCCTGCAGGTGATTTTAGAAATTGGATAAAATGGAAAAATGACTACCAGAGCCTAGAATTACTTTGGCTCTCATCCACCTAATTATTTCCCCAAAGATACTTCCCATGTTTAAGATGATCTTGCCAACCCTCAGGCATCACCCATTTCTGTGAGCAATAATAAGGCTTGCATCATCACTTTTATAATGAACACCATGTAAATGCTGCTCCAGTAGTAAATTTCATATTTCTTTGGATGTTATTTACAGTAAACTAAAAATAATGTGTTTGGCCTGCTGTGAAACCTTAATTAATTGTCCATAGTAGCATTAAATGTTTGTTTTTTACTGTCAATATTACTGTTTTTTCAATATTTACTTTTTGAGTACATGATTTGTCTTAAGTGAATATGAATACTTCCATCCTTAACCAAACATTCCATGCAGGCTTTCACCCAATGGGCCACAACATGGTGCACCCTTGTTACATAAAGTATGGTCACAGCTCTATAGTCATTGTTGAAGTTTTTTTGGTTGTCTATAACAATGCAGATAATGGTGACAAAATGTTTTTACTGGTATTTACTGGTACAGAGTAAAGATACAGAGTGACGGCACTGTGAAAAATGTTTGCTTAATTCATCATACCGGTAAAGGAGAACCATCTGCTGAGTGGGGTAACCTAGAAACTTTGAACTTCGATGTACAATGTGGTGTCAGGTTGGATCCCTTCCACCCTTACATATAGTTAAGAGTTTGGCGTCCTGCCAGTGATATAACCTACCTTTGGTGGTGAACTCCTAAACTGGGTTGATTGCGAACAGAAATCCACATGAGTAGGGACCTTGAATTTCCAAAGTAAAGCAGCTTTGGATTGGCCTGGTTATTTGCAACACGGCTTAAATCACTCTGAACAGAAAACGCAGTCATCAAATTGATTCATGTCCATTGATCAATATATCATCCAACCCAATGGCAATGGCTAAAGACCAAAATCAACTCAGGTTACCTAGCTATGAAGTCAATGTGGTAACCTGAGTTGCTTCATTGACTCCATGCTTAAGTAAATACTCCCCTCCACCTGATAACATGGGATTCTCATGGTTCAGTCATTCATTTGGTGCTGGGCACCATGCACACATCTAATAATTATAATAATAATTTCTCTTGGGACAGCACATCAAACTAGCTGACAAAAGAAATTGTTGTATTTGCCAGTTTGAAAACCACCATAATACTCTTACAATATACAAATCAGCTGAATTGTGCAAGATTTGCAATTATAGTGCAGTTATACCAAGGTGCAGAGATATGCGAGTATTGTACACAAATACAGAAAGTGACTTCTGGTTGTAGGCCGGTGTACACACTCAAGACATGTGATGTGATAAAGTGGATGCCAGATGCAAGTGCAAGTGTAGTTTATATAGTCTATAGTGATTAGGCCATGAAAACAAAAACAACAAAGGGAAGAGAAGACCAAAAACAGCTCAATACAGAAGCTGACATGACAGAGAGTCATGTAGAACAGTAAGCGGGACAAAGATCAAAGCGCACGCACAAATACAATACAGACAAAAGCACAAGTCAAAGACCAGGGAACTACGAGGGGGAAACAAACAGGGAACATCTGGGGGACAACAGCTGGGATGGGCTACAAACAAGACACAGATGAGCAGGAGCACAGAACCAAAACAAAATCACATGGCACACGAAGCCCATGGAAACACAGAAAGAATAAGATAAACAAGGCAAGCACAGACGAACCAGGGATATTACTGCGATGAGAAAGAAGATGTCGCTGAGTTGCTTTCCCAATTAAATTGTTTTCAATCCGGTAGCGTAAATCAGAAGATTCCAACAGAGAACTTGAGAGAGCAACTGAGAGTACGACTGAGCTACGACTGAACTACGACTGAGCTACGACTGAGCTACCCTTCACAGGATTCTGATTATCTGCTGTCCTACACAGTATAGCTTCAAAGCTGGCCTAGCACACTTGGCTGTGATATTAAGAACCTACTGAAGGACTTGATTAATAGGATAGATTAGGGCTGGATATAGACTCTGCAGTAGATCACCAGGACTGGACTTGTTGTGCTGAATAGGGCATGATCACTTTTGAATGGAATGCACTGTTAGGAGGGCTATTATGATCATTCTCTCTTTAAAGTCCCCTGCGTTATCTTTAACTGAATCTTTTCAATGTTTTGGTCATTAGTGGAGAGAACACGTAAACTTACACAGTCACTCCTGTCACTGCAATAAAAAGCAACACGCAAAATATCTCTCTTAAAAAACACTGTCAAATTAATTTGTCCAAGTTGCATTGTCTCTGGAGTTTACACAGTCATTTACTTTGAACATACATGCCTCATAGCAGGTTCTCACTAAAACTAAAATAGTGCATCAGCCCTAAAGGTTCCGACTGGAACGTTTACTGGTTATATATATGTATGAGAAATATCGCGTCAGAGGAAATCTGAATTTGTGTAACCAGTTGCCTCGGCCGCTATAACCTGCCAGAAGTGCTTTACCGCTAGATGTCAGAAACACAGGTAGACCGAAAACGAGCTGTGTAAAGACTACATCAATTCCGAAGGGGTTACTACTTTAACAGGCGAAATAACGTTTAAACCACGTGGGGGCGTAAAACCGGGATGCCTGGAAGGGCGTGGCTTCATAACAAGAAGTAAGTTGCGATCACTGGATGTCTACAGCAAGAGGGTGTCCCTTCACTGTGGCCCACCCAATGGTTAGAGACGACTGCGTGAGTCGCTATGGTGACGGCATTCAGCTTGAGTGTGTGATGGGTTGACAGGTGTGCGTGGCAGTCACTTGGCTCCGCAAGCATGTACTCCAAGAGCAGGAGTATGCGCGTGCCTTCGGACAGTCAAGCCAGAGAAAAGTAAGTTTATTTATTCGGGGCAGGGGCGAACGGGAAGAGCACCGGTGCGCCATTGTGGAACGCGTGCGAGCGTGGCGCCTCCGCGAATGTCGCACACAGCTGCATTTGAAAAGGAAGAGATAAACCATCAGTCCTGGCGCATACGGCGCGCTCCATAAATTACACGATGCTCTGGGGAGAATTCCATTTGATTACGACTAGACGCTTTGAAATCTATGGCAGCAGGGAAGCTTGTTTCCTCGGCCGTATCTGTCATCTTCCTTAGGCTGGAATTATTGTGCTCGACTAAGTCTACATTGCTGCTGGCAACAGGACAGACACGTCAAATCGTATAACCTTGGTACACAACAGCTGTTTAACTGTATGGTTACTGATGACTGTATGTTACCTCTATCTCTGTCAGTAACCAACTGACAGATATGGCTTGGTCAGTGAGATGCTCAGAATCGATAAAGTTGTTAACCCATTGTGCTGACAACTAAACAGAAAGCTTTCAGCCTCTCAAATTACAGCATAATTAGATTTCAAGATTTTGCCTATTAGCAGGTTTTGTAAATGGTGCTGTAGGTCTCAGCTTTGCTGCTAAAGAATTGAGGTCGCGAATGGTACGTTTTTGTGTGCATTGCTGTGTGGGTGATTTTTTTGTCCGTCTCCATTTATAATAAGTTTCACATGGCGGGCATCCATTGTCCTGTTCTAGCTTGCCTACCTATTGAGTGTCATTCCAGCCAGCGGCCAGGTGAAGCAGTCAGTGGTGAGATTTCAATTTCATGGAAGATTCTGAGTTTGAAGCATTGAAAGATTTTTTTTCCGGCAGAGCAACACCAGATATGAAGTTTTATAACCCCCGTAGTCATACTTTTTAAGTAACTCCTCCCACACTATCAGCACAGCGCTTTATTTCGCCTGAAAAGTAATTAACATAACCTTGAATCTCACAAGTTACGTGAGTCGGGTTTGACTTGTTTATGAGTTGGATTGAATGAATGAGTTGGATCTAGATATGTCTAGTTTGTTTTTAAAGCTACATTTGTGACTCGAGTAAGCTCTTAATTGTATAAGGCTCCTTATTATTAATTATTTGCAAATAATCCTGAATTTGGATTTAGCAACATGAAATGATCAAACTGTAGCATCTTTGGATCGGGCGATTTGATTGAAGACAGGTAGTCCTTCGATAGCAGTAAATCGTTAATCTCGGTGACAAAAACATCGGGTGTGTGCATAGTAATGTTGAGATGAAGATGGACTGAAACGTAATACGTTTTATATGTTTTGATAATATGTTGTAATGAAAATGTAGTAACAAATTATTTAAGTCTTCATACGTAGATATTGTGAGTAAGCTATTCAAGTTGGTGTTGCTCCAGGGATATCTGTTAAGGCAATTCCATCGTCTCGTTTGGGGGGTGTATTATCGTTTTATAAAGATGAGCAAAAGGTTAAAAAATGTCTTTCAACTTGATCTTACACTGGAAATACGAGATATGAAGATGAAAAAAAGCCCTAGAAGCTCATTCTCCTATCCGATTCATGCTTGCGGGTGTTTTGAGATGTGCAGCTGGAGACATTCGCGGCGTGACGTTCAGAACCGCCGGATCCTGCTGTCATTCAAAGTGTTGGATCTTTTCCGAGTGGACCACATGCAGAAACTGGCAGGCAGGCAGTTTCAGAGTTAGACATGGTCAATTAGGCAGTTTGTTCTCCTTGGACACATCTGTGTCATGATCAGCCAAAGACGGGGAAGTTTGTTAAATCAGCAGGCTACATTATGTGAAGTCTTGTCGACGTTCGTGCATTGTATACAGTATGTGTTTTTAGAGCAATGCTGAGGTGACTGTCATACTAATGAATGGGTAAAGTTTACTGAAACCATTACGATAATTCAACATATGACAGCTTGGCGTACATTACAAGCCACTGCAGCTGTTCGCCTACTGTTGGACGCTGGTGGGCAGTTCTCTTGTAGGGTATTTGGCTACACATACTGCACCATACAATGAGTATTGCATTGATCCTACTGCAAGTATCTGGAAATGAGTAAAGCACGCATGCACACACACACATACTCACACACACACACACACATTCACCCCCTTACAAGCCTTTTGTTTAGCACTTGGATCTCTAGTTTGTGCCAAATGAAGCCTCCTGTCTGCAGGTTGTGTTTATGGCTGTTGTATACCCCCCTCTACTGAATATGTCTGTTGTAAACGATCCATTAATGTATTATGTTAATGTATTTTTTTCTATATAAATGAAGTACTGTACTTCCATGTGCACTGTTTACTGTGTAAATGCCTGGAAAACGTGTAAAAAAAGTCTTAACTCTATCACTTTATCACAACATATTCTGTTTACTGTCGCATCTTTCACAAATGACGACAAGCAGCACAGAGTTCAGCTTCAGTGCAGGTGGAAGCATTTCCATCGTGCATCCCAGTGCCTCACCTGTGTTTGTCAGCCGTGTTTACGTTTGGTTTCTGCGGGCGCGCTGCAGATGAGTGGGGCAGATTTGTTTTGCCGTTTGTGAAAGGGAGTTTTTGGCCTGCTGTCTGTAAATGTCTTCCATCACCCTGCTGCATACCCTTTGTATTTACCCACTCATGTCCCTCTCTTCTCTTAGTGGACCTCCTCATTAGTCATTCTCCCCCCCTCTCTTTCTTTCTTTCTATCGTTCTCTCCCCCTGTCGCTCCCCACTCCTTTTGTTTTCTCTCTGTTTATATTTCTCAGTCACTTCCTCTTATTGTTTAGTGCTCTGTCTCTTTTTGGACACAAAAGTGCCTGAAAGCTCCCATTCGTGTCTCTGCTATACCATTTCTGACTCCTAAAACCACACACTCACACACACACACACACACACAATTTCTCTGCTTCACCACCCTGACATTGGCTTCTGAGTTATGAGATATTCGTTGAGGACTCATATGGGAAAGAGATAGGAAGCTCCTGTAATGACACGCCGCCGGCCTCTGGCTGGGGTTACGGACGCTCTCCCAGTGTTTGTGCGCCCACCTCATCACTGGTTAAATTGGAATTATGGAGGAGAAAGTGCTGGCGTTCCACATTCAAATCTATGCACCAGCTCGACTGCCAGTCTGCACGAGGCATTTTCACTCCGCTGTGCATGTAGAAACGATGGTAAAAATAGCATTTGCTACAGTTTCGCAGCAAACTTGCATGCACGGGTGCCAAAGTTGAGCTGTACCGTCCTGCTGAGGCGAGCTCAGCAACTCCGTGTTCATTCCTGCTGTCCGACAATGAGTCCGCCAACCTCGGGGAAACCCATTTCCGTCAAAGCGGCCTTCTTCTCGGCAGCCCTTCTGCAGAACGGGTTTTAATGGCTTGCAAGCCACGCCCCCTTTTCCCTTAATGAGACTGAGTGGGTCACATGGACTCACACTCCGGCTGTGTCCCATTTCACTCTTCCCTTTCTTTGCATGTATCCCTGTTTTCTCCAGAGCTCCTGGCTGGCAAGTAGTTCTACAGCCATATCAGAGGGCAGCAGATTCTAAACTAACGTATTAATTCTTGCAAAAAGACAACGTGCACGAAGCAAAGGTCACAATCAACTCATCATCACGTTACTCTTTAAAAACGTCGGTTTCAAATTCTCCTGTGCCCGAAGGCTTCTCCAAGAACACATTCCTCATCAGAATGCCATCGTGGAGAGCTATTATGCATTAGAGTATTCCTGTACTCCTCTCTAGCCTTGCAGTCTGTGGCCCAGTCCTTCTGAAATGTTTATTTGGTAAAAGCATGTTACAGTCAAGGCACTTCCTGGTCCTGTCCTGCTTTGAAAGTCTTTGAGTTTTGTTCAGCCTGGGAGTCACTCCTTTCTCCTCTTTCTCTCTCTCTCTCTCTCTCCCTCTGTCTCCCTCTACACCCCTCTCTCTCACCCTCTCACTTTCTCTTCCCCTTTTCCCTCGTCCTCTTGCAGCTTCTCTCCCTCTCCCCCTGCTAGATGCTTTGCAGTTGGATCTTTAAAGGTCTGACAGAATCTCAGGAGTATTAATTGCTGAGAGTTTAGCACCAGCACCCCCACCCCCCAACCCCCCCAACCCCACCCCCAACCCCATCTTATTTCCAGAGTCCTCCCTGTACCCGGGCTGTTTTTCATCTGGGTTTCCATAAAGTCTGCTATCATTATTCCAGGCTCTGCACCATTCTCTCTCACACATGAAATGCCTTCTCCTATGAATACTCTTCCCTTTGGTTACATCACATTTATTTTTGCCCTATTTCGTGATCCTTTTTTGTGATTATATATATATATATACATACACACATTCATACACTGTATATATATTATATATGAGCGTGTTTTTTTTTATATGCCTGGATCTTGCGGATGCTTGCAAAGTCAATAGCGATGAGTTCACTTTATGTCTGCAGGGAAACACTTCCACTAGACTTGGCTGAGTGTTCGGAGCAGGTCAACACGCCACACGCATGTTAAGCTCAGACAGACGCTCCCGTGCCTGGAGAGATGGAGGGATGTGTGTGAACGAGCTCATTACAAGCTATTACAGGATTATTTATGAACACGGCACTTCTGGCAGTCAGAATGGTGTGAGTGGCCATTCTTTGACCAGACTCCTTGCGGTGTGCGTGTGTGTGTGTGTGTGTGTGTGTGTGTGTGTCACTGAGGTAGGCACCCGCCTGGTTATAGGTATAAGGCTGCTAGGCAGGTCGTGTGTCGTATACTGGATTTTAGGGGAAAGATCAACTGTTTCCTCTCTGTCTCTCTACCTGCTGCTTGCTGCAGGTTTTGACAGCGCCCTCGATTCCAACATAGGAAGCCTCTGGAGAGAAGGGGAGCCGTCATTGTTTTGTAGGAAATGAATCTCTCTCGCTATCCGTGTTCACTCGAGGCTGTCAGCCGGGAAGATGTTAAGCTTGAGAGTTTATCACAGACAGATAAGACTACCTGAGAACACCTGATGAATGTGGATTTCGGTTAATTAATGATGGCTCTGCAGTTATTCTCCAGATGCACTCGAGGAAGCTTTGGCAACAGGAAGACGCAGTAACAGGAAGGCACATAAATGCTGTGTTCATAAGCGATAAGCGCGCTGTTGTTGTCCTTCATTTAATTTTTAATGGCATTGTTAACTTCTCAAATTCCAGCAGCCAAATGAACTAGTGTTGGACAAAAAGGCCTTTTGGCAAGATCACCTGATAATGGTTACCTTTAGTTCAAGGCTCTATACTGTGAATTCATATGCATCTCTCTCTCTCTCTCTCTCTCTCTCTCTCTCCTACAGGCTAGCCCTCTACGTATACGAATACCTGCTACACGTCGGAGCTCAGAAATCAGCCCAGACCTTCCTCTCCGAGGTAGGTAGTCAAAAGCAATGCCACAGTGTTGGTTAAGCAGGTGCGTTCACAGAGAAACGTGCCGTGGTGCCACCTAGACGCTCAGAGCAGGCAGCCATCATCACTCCCCTCCCAGCCTGCAGGGTGCGGGGGTGGGGGGGGGGGGCTCTGTGGCTCCACTGTGGACTTAACTCAGCCACACTGCCACAAACACTCACGAGAGAGAGACAGAGAGAGAGAGAAAGACACACAGAGAGACCGAGAGAGAGAGATGCATACAGGGGCTGTGTGACTCCGCCCACATTCTCACATTGCCAAAGGCAAGAACACATGTCCAGTGAACTTGGGTATCCCGATAGGCTTAATAAACAACGTTCTGTCAGTAGTGTTGTTACTGGTGTTGTTTTGGGTCTCCTCCACGCTGCTTTCAGTGTCAGAGAACAATTCTTGTTTAGATCGAGGCTGTCAGCACTTTCTCGAGTCTATGGGAACTGGAATGAGAGTATTTTAAGGAACAGTCAACTGTGGATTAAGAACTTTTCAAGGAACAATTACAAGGACTCCGCTAACGGTCCGAGGAGCTCCATATTCCTTGCAGCGCTGAGGTATTACGCAAAGAGAGTCACCCAGTTTTCCTGGCGCAGCAACCACTCAGGATGCACTCATGAAACAGACGCGTCCCCCCCCCCCCGGTGAAGTCGATGATGCAGCAGCGTTCGCCTGGCCTGATTGGTCTCCTTCATGGCGACCGAAATGGTGGCATCATATCGCAGCTCAGCGTCGGCGTGACCAAGGCGAGCAGAGGAGCAGAGGCTGCAACTCCGACCCCCACCTCACAGTGTCACCGCCGATTGTCCCGCATGGGAGCTCCAGCACAGCACAACAACACAAACAGCTGAACGGCGTCGACAGGGAGAAGGGGGGGTGGGGGCGGCCCGTCACGCCTGGCGCCCAGCAAAAAAAGAAAAAAAAGTCTGTCATTCGGCGTGACTTCAGCTGCCGTCCTGCTGCGGAGACTCTGTGTCCACGTCAGCTATCAGTACAGCGTGGTGTGTCTTTAGTGTCTTTAGTGACTTACGGTCGCATTCATGACGAGTAAAGGTTTGTAGGCAGTTCCACACAGGCTGTGATAGGCTACAAGTTTCTTTTCTCACACCTAACCATCGTCCTGCCTTTACTGGCCTCCGGTGTTAAGTGGGGGAGTGTGTGTGTGCCCCCTGGCAAGGTCCTAATCCTTCATCTCTCTCTCTCTCTCTCTCTCTCTCTCTGTCTCTCTCTCTCTCTCTGTCTCTGTCTCTCGGCAGATCCGATGGGAGAAGAACATTACACTGGGTGAGCCGCCCGGGTTCCTCCACTCCTGGTGGTGGTAAGTCACTCGGTGTGTGGAGGCGGGGCGGGGGGGGGGGGGGCTGTAAGGGGGCGGGGCTGTGGTGCAAGGCTGGCGGCCGATTGGTGAGCGTGCGCTCTTTTGCAGTGTGTTCTGGGACCTGTACTGTGCGGCGCCCGAGAGGAGGGAGACCTGCGAGCACTCCAGTGAGGCCAAAGCCTTCCACGACTACGTGAGTCAACTGTCGCCTTCACGCCCAGCCTCATCACAGAGGCGCTGCGCAAACATCCGCTTGTTTTCTTCCGAACAGTGCGAGGCGGCCATTATTTAGGCCATTAGATAGTCTAGTCTAATCGTCAGGAGCTCTGGGTGTTTTATTTAATTATTATTATTATTTTTTGTTAAATTTCATTATTACTGTGAGCCACTGGCTACCTGCAATGCCATCGTGGCAAGCGTAACGGAGAGGGAGAAGGAGGAAATGAGGAAGAGATAGAGGAAGGGAGGGAGGGAGGGGGGGGAGAGAGGGAGAGAGAGGAAGGGAGGGGGGAGAGACAGAGGCAGGGGTAAGAGGGAGTCAGAAGGAGAGAGAGTTAGACATAGAGATAAAGGAGAGAGAGATAAAGGGACAGAGGGAGGGAGGGAATGAGGGAGAGGAGTTAGGGTGAGGGGAGCAAGAAGAAACAAGAAAGAAGAGTGGGGGAGAGACTGAGGGAGAGGGAGAGAGAGGGAACAGGAAGGAGAGAGAGAGAGAGAGAGACTGGAGCAATGATAAATTGGTTATGAAAGGACACAAGTGGTGATGTCATCCTCTTGTGGTCATCTCTGCTAGGAAGAGGAGATGGGGAGAGAGAGGGGGGAGGGAGGGAGGGAGAGAGAGAGAGAGAGAGAGCAGGAGATTAAAGGAGATTAAAGACATGGCAAATGGTTTGAGTTCAGTAGGTTAACGTTTCTTTGCCTTTTCCAGAGTGCAGCCTACTGATTAAACCCACACTGGAAACACACCAGCAGTGCAGTAGCCAGCATCTCAGTACCTCTGGTAGCCAGACCTTGGAACTGTAACATTTTAGCAAGTGGTCAATCAATCAAGAAAACTGTAATTTCAGGTTTAAGAGTTTTGTAGTATTTAAATATCTGCTGTGTGGCTGCAGAAGTTTCCTGAAATTGGAAGCGGTGAATGTTGCAACCATAGCTGCAGTCATCCCAAAGACGAGTCACCGCTCTGGCTTACTTCTGGTTAAAGCATTATCATTCATTCAATGGAGAAACATTATTGGATGTCGGCGCTGTCACTCAAATGTGTCCCTGCTCTAAGAGTTCTCCAAAAGCCGCCAGGCGGGGTCAAGCCAGTAAACATCAGTCAGACAGAATGAGCGCGCGCCCATTATTTTAACGACTGTACGTCATATTCATAAGCAAGAGTGGCGTGAAGACTTTTTCGGTGGCAGTAATGGCGTGCTGGTAAATCACAGCGCACATCGATTTCCATCATTTACCTTTTTCTTTTTAGCCGGGGTATATCATTTATGGCGCTGCAAGAGGTATAAAAATCATTCTCTCTCCAAATGAGTACCTTGCGTTTGAGCAGGGGGCTGACTTCATAGGCTCATCCTATTTTTACTTTCCCTCTCTCTGCGTGTTCCAGAAAAGGCTTGTCAGACAGTAACCACTATCGATGGGGGGTGTGGGGGGGTTGTTGTGGGTTTTTTTTGTAAATGAGGGTTCCATATCTGAGGTGTCACCGTTCAGTTATTGTTATCTCACATTTATCAGAAACACCACGCTGCTGTAGCAGAGACATGCGCTAATTCTCCCATGTGTCTGTGTTGTCCGAATATCAGCTGTGGTTCGGAAACTCATTATGTTTAACTGTCATTTGAAAACTTTTTTTTTCTTTTTCTTATGAACTCATAACACTGATCCGCAACTTCATGAATCATCCTACATACACATACATACACACACATCAATAAAACACAAACAATAAAAGGTTCACCATATAACAGATTGTGATGCTTTTGCTACTACCATGCCACAAGAAATATACATAAATATATGTATATATGGTCAGTACCTATTTAAGGACGTATGTCCAACCTGGCCGAGCTCATGTGGTCCCTGTGCGTTAAGGACAGCACCTCGTCCCCGACCGCCCTGTCCCCGACCGCCCTGTCCCTGACCGCCCTGCCCCCGACCGCCCTGTCCCCGACCGCCCTGTCCCCGACCGCCCTGTCCCCGACCGCCCTGCCCCCGACCGCCCTGTCCCCGACCGCCCTGTCCCCGACCACCCTGTCCCCGACCACCCTGCCCCTGCCCTGCCCCGACCGCCCCTGTCCCCTCTGTCCCCACCGCCCTGTCCCTGACCGCCCTGTCCCCGACCCCCTGTCTCCGACCACCCTGCCGTAGGAGCCCTGTCCCAACCAGATGTCCCTGACCACCCTGTCCCGCTGCCGTAGGAGCCTGGCAGATATCTCACTCACTTTACGCCGCTCAGACCGACATGGAGCGTGGCGCGTCAGCTCCGTAACGTTTTGTGTGGCCGCCAAGCAGGTCAGTGAAGATTTTTAGCCCCTGATGAAGACAACAAGAGACTGAGAGGAAAGCAAAGAGAATTTGCATTTTAAAAAGATAGATAGCTGTGACTAGCTGCCAGCCAGGACAACATTGCTGGGTCACCCAGGAATATTGCAGGAACACTTTGGGCATAGTTTATAATAAAAACAAGCTCAAAAGCCATATCTTCCCCCAAATATGTGGATTTATGTGCTGTGAATGTCTGGGTCATGCTGATTAAGCTCTTCCTTTTAAATGCTGGAAATGTATTTTCTCTGATGTACCCAGACTCCGTATGCCGTATGACTGAGCGTATGGGTGTTCACACAGCTGTCACAAGATCCACAGGAGTGTTGAAATCGCGTTTGCCTGCGAAAGCTGGAAAAGGAGAAAATGCCCTTTTCCCGACGTTCCCTCAGATCACACTCATTTCCCACCTCGCATGTTCCCAGAGTTCATTGGCAAATAATTTTTTTTTCCCCCTTTCTTTTGCGTTTCCTTGTTGCTCACACAGGAAGTGGGATAATGACATTGAAGAGGGTGGATGTATGGAAGGATGGATGGATAGATGGATGGATGGGCAGATGGATGGATGGATGCAGGAAGGAAGAGAGCAAAAAAGCATGTTGGGACTTGTATATTTCCTGTCATTATGTTAGCCAGCTATGTTAGCTATGTTAGCCAGTTATGTTAGCAAGCTGAACTGTTTACTGTTTGGGTTTATCCAGCACACCCCAAAACTAGCGTACATTACAGCATTCATTATATATCTATATATCTATATATATATATATATATATATATATATATATATATATATATATATATATATATATATATGTTTTGTGTTTTAAATATAATATATAAATTACACACACACACACAAGGTTATGTTGCCATGAGAATTAATCAGCTGAAGATGTGAAAGAGTGAGTTAATGGTTGCAGATAATGGTTTCAGTTGGAATGTCATCTCCATGGCACACTTCATCCTGCACCATAACTGGGGAATTGGGGAATTCAAGCAGCACATTTGGAAACATGTTTTCCATGTGGCGTTGCTGAGTATGTCCCAGAGTCATTCTGAGTCCAGGCTAATCTCGGTTTATAAACAATTATGTTGGAATGACTAAACGCCTTCTATATTCTCTAAATCAGTGTTTATGCATCAGAAGAATATAGCAGAAGAATGGGACCAGTTTGTGGCGTGATTATTAACGCTTGTATCTTGACGTACTTGACAGTATTCCTTCATCTTTAGCCAGGAATGTGTTTGTTAAAACACAGGCATGTTTCTCTTTCTGTATTTTAGATCTCTGCCTGTTTTGTTGGTGTTGGGGGTTGGTGGGGGTGGGTGGGGGTGGGTGGTGTTGGAATGTCTAGACGAGGCCACTTGTCATTCCTGCCACGTTCCCCTAATGATTAGAGAGATGGAATCCTCCACTGCTGTAAAGTTAGCTTGCGTGCATGCACACACACACATACACACACATGTGCACGCACACACATGCGCACACATGCTGCATACAGAAATGGCAAATGAAAATAAATGAAAGAGAGGCTGATGGACAGACCTCAGCTCCAGTCTACTGGAATATGACAGCGACGAGTGTCGAGTGTGCGTGTGGAGTGTGTGTGGAGAGTGTGTGTGGAGTGTGTGTGGAGTGTGTGTGTGGAGAGTGTGTGTGGAGAGTGCGTGTGGAGAGTGTGTGTGGAGAGTGCATGTGGAGAGTGTGTGTGGAGTGTGTGTGGAGAGTGTGTGTGGAGAGTGTATGGAGTGTGTGTGTGGAGAGTGTGTGTGGAGAGTGCGTGTGGAGAGTGTGTGTGGAGAGTGCATGTGGAGAGTGTGTGTGGAGTGTGTGTGTAGAGTGTGTGTGGAGAGTGTATGGAGTGTGTGTGGAGAGTGTGTGGAGAGTGTGTGTGTAGAGAGTGTGTTGACTCCCACAGCTGTATGTGTGATGTCTACCCTGTATTTAGACCAGGACCAGCCATTTAGAGGCTTTCTGTTTACCTGACTGTATGGAACCCTGCAACACTAACACTAACGCGCAGGTGCATCTGGCAAGCATGCCGTCGCCATAGTTTCGAGGGGGGTAAGGCACCCGTCCTCAGACTGTCCTCAGACCCTTACTCCTATATAGGTTAGACTAGCCGCCATGACCTTGTTCTAATGCCGAAAACCCGCGGTCACGCGGTTCCCATGCCGACGAGATCCGCTACAGTGGACAGGCATGCCATAAGTTCCGACCCATCCCGACCTGCTTAACTCACCTCCACTGCAGCTTTGTCACAAAGAGCAAGTGGCACGATCATTTCTAAACATATACGTATTAAACAACCTATTATTATTAGTAGTAGTGGTGTTAGCATTAATGTCAATTACATAAGGTCATCTAAAATGAGAGGATTAAGCACAGATATGTACCACGAGAATGTAAATACCCAAGACAGTTTAACAGGCTGCCATTTCAACTTCAAAATTCATTCTCTAATATCAAGTCCAACGTTCAGAACAGACCCAGCACTGTCACCACCGTCACGCTGCCCAGGAGGGGACCGCACAAGTGTGGAGCCTCAGTACGACCATGACCATAGCAATCGATACAGGCATGAAAATGCCCTTGGGCGAATACCAAGCACTTAACGCTCAGATATGTGTAGGGGCGACGGGAGAGACCGGTCCAGCCTCGTTCCCATGTGGGGTGGGTGGAAAGGTGAGACCTACGCGTGAAACCCTAGTGCCCCAACAGCAGCTCCGTTAATTATTCAGCGAACAAAATGAGTTTGCCAGGAGGCGCGAGTCCCGCTGCTGCTCTGTGTACCTTGCTTCGGATTTCCGCCTGTACCGTCCCCTCCTGTCCTGTCCCGTTCTGTCCCGACCCGTCCTGTCCCAACCTGTCCCAGCCCGTCCCTTCCTGTCCCCTCCTGTTCCGACCCGTCCCCTGCTGTCCCAACCGTCCCAACCCGTCCCGTCCTGACACGTCCCGTCCTGCTGCTCTGTTTGTGTGCGCTTTGCTCGACTGTTTGTATTGTAAAAGCACAAATGATGCTGCCGCTGGTTCTGCTCAGAGATGTAGGTGCACAGTATGTGGAGAGATTCCATTACCATTAACCACACTTGGTAGGAGTGGCATTTCTTATGTGGTGACTGAGACATGAATATTGTTTATTTGCATGTGTGTGTACTCTTGCCTTCCAGAGTGCAACAGCAGTACCCAGCCCTGCAAGTGGGAACCTCCCTCCTGGAGAGGGCCTGCCTGTGCCCCCAGGGTTCTTTCAGGTACACACACACACACACACACACACACACACATACTCATACAAAGACATTTACAAAGCCAGTCATTCTGGAAAATCAAATCCATGCCGTTCAAAGCTGTGAAACAAACACAAACTCCATTTCAAATCCACTAACACAAGTTGTGGTTTATTTGCACAACAGTGGCAGCAAATCTCCTTACACACTTGTTTTTCCAAAAAGAAAAAAAAATAGCTGGAATCGCAGTTATTGTGTGCTACCAGGAACTGGTGAAGTGGCTCTCCACTTTTCTCCCTGCTCAGGTTCCTCTCCTGCGCTTGTGCCAAGAATAATACTCTGGAGTTCATCATTCAGGAGTTTGTGGAGAGCCGGGAGAGCAGAGCATAAACAGATTGATTTTTTTGTCAGCAGCTGAATTCCGAGCTGTTCCGCGGTCCCCCTAATGAGAAGTGACGGCCCTCGCTCTCATTCTTCGGTTCGGCTGCGGAAAAGCTCTGCCTCCGGTGCGATCCAGCCTCTCTCTGGCACCCTCTCTCACATGCCCCACGCAGCCAATCAATTTGAACCTTCCAAGAAACTGCTTAGATACCTGAATTATTGCTAGGTGTCTATAAGATGGGACTAAATTTTCAGACACCGGACGTCCTAAAATAGACTCCTCCATGATGAAAAACTACCATGTTGCTTCTGTGGTAAATGGGAATTGGCCACTATAAAAAGTTGATGACATCATTCAGCAATCTGTACTGCCAGAGTTGGACGTATTTGTAATTTTACCGCGATATATTGATCTTTTATCCGTGTGTAATTTCTCATCTTAATTTCGAGGTTATTTGGCAATGACGTCGACAAACATGCTGCTTGAGCAAAGCTGATTTGCATAGTCAATTGATGAAAGTAGGTCCTGCATCGCCCTCTGGTGGTGCAATTCTGAGCAGGCCTGTAATCTGCTTTGCCTGTTGGGAATTTCTTCCGTTCTTTGAAAAGACGGCGTACTTAAAGGGGCACGTGACCGAAATATGACACCAGTGGAAGCCTATTAGAGTTCTGCGTGTGCGATCAAGCGTGCGCTGTTCCCGCCGTTTTTCATTGGGTATTATCAACATCAGCCTTATGGACTGGAGAAATCTTCTAGTCTGCTTTCAGTAGCTTGTGTGTTTGTGTTTCTACAGCAGTTCATGTCTCCACGTTGTGGCCCCAGAGTTCCTCTCAGAATACCCAATCAGGTACATTCTGTATATTTACACATTAAGGTCGCACAGTAGAAACACTGCATTGTGATTACGCTGCAACATATTGCGAAAATACCTTAATACATAAAAAAAATAATAACACTCTGATAAACAGTCGACAGTTGAATTTTTGCTGTTAGTCTGCAACAGTTTACATCCTTTTGCTCTCGTGGTCTGACAAAACAGCGCTATAATTTTGTGCGTCAAATTCGGCCGAACCCCGACAAAGGTGACTGTGACCTTTTAAGTACGTTTCTCTTGCACCAGGCGATGGGCCCTGGCAACCAGCCGATGGGCCCTGGCAACCAGGCACTGCTGAGCGGGATGGATCCCGCGAGACAGCCAGGTGAGACAGCTACCTCAGGACGCCAACCCAGCTCTGCCGTTTCACTTCACGCGTGCGACGCTTTTTCACAAAGACATCTTCCCTTCTCCAGGCCACCCAATCATGAACGGCCCATTGCAGAGGATGACGACCCCTAGAGGCATGGTTCCTCTCGGCCCACAGGTTTGTAGCTAATTATATCCAATATACTCTCATCGCCTCAACTGTGTGTGTGTTCCTGTGAGATTCACAGTTGATTAGCTGGTGGTGAATTAATTAATTAAATTCTTTACAGAACTTTGCTGGTGGAATGAGGCCTCCCGTGCATTCCTTAATGGGAGCAGGAATGCCTGGAATGTAAGTTTGCCTGGGAGTCATACTTCCGGCACACTTCCCGCACAGCACGGCCCCCCTCTGCGCTGGTCCCCTCTGCCCCTCCCCAATCCTTATCTTGCCCCGCCCTCTCTTTGTCTGTGCTTCTTGCTCATTGGAGGCCGAGTGCCCGTATGTGAGCCGGGCTTCAGCTTGTCATCTGTTGTGCGTGCAGGGGCCCGGGAGGAGGGAGGCCCTGGCCAACCCCCCCGAACACCAGCTCGGTGAGCGCGCTAGAGCGAAGACTCGCACTGGCTTTTCACGGTTATTGACCGTCACAAAAACCGATCCAGTCATCCTTTAACACTCTCTCTCTCTCTCTCTCTCTTCGAAGATACCGTACTCCTCTTCCTCTCCAGGCAGTTACACGGTAGGTGCTCCCTTGCCATGACGAGATCTGGTCTGCAGAAGAGATACTATGCAGATCGTGTACATTGACATGGCAGGCCTGTCTAAGCCGAGGCCGTGTGTCCACAGGGCCCAGTAGGCACCGGCCCACCAGGCACGCCAGTGATGCCCAGCCCAGCAGGTAAACAGCCGCCCAGGCAAACCTACTGGCTCCACGAGCCCTTCCTGCCCCGGATCAACCGTGTGAACCCCTACTGAACAAAGCCTTCAGAATATTGACAGGCAGACTGCAAGCATGTCGGAATATATTGCGCACACAGTAGATTTGAAGAGACTCAGCATTATTATGTATGCGTGTTATGTGACCTGAATCTGTTTCATCCCAGAGTCGACCAACTCAGGGGACAATTTGTACAGCGTGTTGAATTCGGTCCCCTCGAATGGAAACAGGCCAAACGTAAGACACGCCCACCAATTTGCATAACACTTCAAGCAGTAGTTCTGTATTTCATTCAAATGTGATTTTCTCACCACAATGCCAAGGTTGTCCGCTGGCCAACCTCTGTGTGAGGCTTACAACAGAGGTAAATGGGCCATGGGTTAAAAAGAGAAAAACACGTTGCAGAAAATGCAGAACACTTGGAGTATGGAGATTCCCTTGTTCAGGTGTTTTGTGGTCTTCCAGTTTCCTGTTGGTCAGTGCGCGGACGGCTCCATGGGCGGCGTAGCTGGAATGGAGCCTCACCCACTCAACGGCTCTTTAGGTACGGACAAAACCACTGGCAAACCACAGCACCTGAGGTCAGCCGGGGTCAGCAGGGGTCAGCAGGGGTCAGCCGGGGCCAGAAACCGCTGGACCTGCTGTTTGTAATATGTCACTGCAGCATGTTTCTGGCTGTCTACCATCCACTCATGCCTTTGACCCTGATAAATGCAAGCTTCAACCCTTCTTCTCTCTGTCTGTCTCAGCAGCATCAGGAGACATCGACTGCCTCCCCAAGGTAAGAGAGGCACCGTCAGAGCCTTGAAAGACTACCATTCCGCACGGAGGCATCTGAGGATGTTTTAATGTCGCGACGAAAGGCGCCTTCATCTTTCCATGCGTTTTCGTAGAGCTCTCCCGGGAACCTCATTATGAACAACCAGCCCAGCACGCCGAGGGACGATGGAGAGTTGGGCGGCAACTTCCTCCACCCCTTTCAGAACGAGAGCGTATGTCATCACACCTCAGATATTTGTCGTTTTGATGGCCTCCCACCCCCCCAAAAAAAAAACACCTCTGAAATCAACTGGCTGAAAATGTCTTGGATAGTGATGGAAAGGCCATCCTTGTTTGTCACGGTTTTTCCTCCACATACGGTTCTTGTTTTCTACAGTACTCCCCGAACATGACGATGAGCGTGTGAGGCTGGAAGGAGAATCGAAGGCACGTCTGCATGGACCTTCGCGCGGGAGACGCGTCCCCCACTGTCCCCCAGCAAGACGGCGTCCTGCAAGCAGCCCCTCGTTTCCTGCTGGAACCGAAACTTCCCCCGACTCTTCATCCGAGACCAAACCCGGACAACCCATCACTAAACACGGACAGCCCACCGAGAGGAGATTGATTTATGGGATTAGACTTATCTGTGTTCGTCGCTCCATTGCTCAAAGGCGCGAAGCGTGAAGGAGGACAGTCCAAACGAATCGCTGGCAGGGTTTCAGCTAAACCACTCATGCTGTTCGTGAGTCTCTGTGACATGATTCATGATTCATATGGCTTGGTGTTGCACGCTATGTCATGAGCCCTGGGGTGATTCTGCTGGGGTCTGTGGAGTTGTGGGCCAGCCCCATTGTCCAATAATGAAGAGGGTATTAATATGAAGCATTAAGTGGAGGAAAGTAAAGGGTCTCAGTCTGACTAAGGGGCAGTTTTTCCCTCTGTAGTATCTTTAATGCTGAGCTGTGGCTTCGTTCTCTGGTCATTAGAAACGTCAGTGTTGGATGGCTGAGAGTGCGGGACGTACACTTTTTTTTAACTGACATGGATTGTACTGACTGACGGAGAGGAATAACTAATATTAAAAAAGCTAATTTTCCCAGTTTTTAAAAGATGTAATTTTCAAGTTGTTGTATACATTTCTCCACTGATACAGATTTGATTTTTATACATTTTATTATGATTTACACATTTCCTTAAACAAAACATTTTTACATGGTACATATACACAGGGATTGACAGACACAGGTAGCAAATTCATTGTATGTTTTTGGGGATTATATACATTTGCATACGTCATTTCGTGGACCAGCCCGCTGGCCATGTTTGGTAGCATGCATTAGTAAGTATAAGATGTACAACGTGCAAGCATGTACAAATGTAATATCTGGTGTGTGTATGGCTTTCAGGATAAGAGGAATTGCCTGACTTTATAATAAAAGGAATGCTGTGATATGTCGTTTTGACAAGACCGATGTAGTTAAAATATGGACACACAAAGCTTTCTCTCGGTACAACGAGACGGTGGTCTAACATTAGATCACTATGGCATTCCAAGTAAGGCACTTTTATTGAGAAATAAGTGCAATTAACGTACCCATCACACAAGGTGGATACAGTAACCTTCGCTGGGTGAACTCCCAGATGACAGGCTCACGCTATAAGCTTTCTGTACTGACTGCTCACGTTGCTTTTAAAAGTCTCCAGCTTGCTCGACCTAGTACTATTGCTGCTCGACTCTAAACGCTCGATCTCCGTTGCCGACCGACACTTCAAATAAGCGGCCACTTGCTTCTGGCACTGGGACGAGCCGAAGTAGTAAATGAGAGGGTCCAGGCAACAGCTGACGCTGCCTATGCACATTGAAATCAGGTACGCGGCGTATGACTCTTCGCTGTGCTTGTTGGCAAACTTCACGTAATGCGACAGAAGGATGATGTTGGTCGGAGTGAAACAGATCACGAAAGCAGCGAACACCGTGGCCGCCATGAAAACAGCGCGAGTCTTCTTTGCGCGGTTTTCCACGTTGGCTGCGCAAAGCGCCTGGATAATGCGCACGTAGCAGACTGTGGTAAAGATTAAAGGAATAAAAAAGAACAGTGAGCTGAATATGGGGAAAAAGTAGAGGTAATAGGCTCGGAAATCATTGTCCTGTACGTCGTGACAGGTATTTATGCCCAAGTCGGGCAAGCGAATTGTCTGTTCAGAAATAAGCAAAGGGATCACACCGCCAAGGGAAAGGACCCACATTGCAGCGCACACCACTGAGGCGGTTCGAGGACTACGCCAGGTGAGTGAGTCAATTGGATAGACGACAGCCATGAACCGGTCCACACTTATGCACATCATCAGTAGCACAGAGCAGTACATGTTGCAGTAGAAAGCCGAGGTGACGACACGACACAATCCGGCTCCGTATATCCAGTTATTTCCATTGTAGTGGTAGGCAATCCGAAAAGGGAGAAACAACACGAAAAGTAGATCGGCGCAAGCCAAATTCAGCATATATATCGCCGCTGGCTTCTTTGGTCGCACCCGACGAATGAACATGACAAGGGCAAAGGCGTTTAGAGGAGCACTAATGATAAACACAAACGTGTACACCGTGGGTACAAAAACGGTCATCAAACGTCCCGTTAGAAACTGCGAGGCCTCTTTTGAGACGTAGTAGCGTTTTTTAACCACAGGGGGGTGGTGTTCCTTCTTGGGCTCAAAAAATCCAGATCCACTGCCTTCCTGCACGTCCAAGAAATCTATGGGCTCGTCTGTGACTGGAACGAAAAAACCCGAAAACGTCCGCACAAAGTGCTTGGTATCTGCGTGAGGAAAAATCAGGAGTATTTTTAAATGTAAAATGGATGCAATATCAATTAACAGTGCAGCGTGAAACATTGGATTTATGACTTGGTTACCGTTATCGTATTTATTATACACATATTTTTTTAATAATCTGTCTTTGTGTGTGTGTGTGCGCGTGTATGTAAACTTACCGTTATTTGGTACCATAGCTGCCGAAGCAGCCAAAGCCATCATTCCCACAAAACAAAACCTACAAACAATCATGACCAAATGAAATTCTTGACAGTAAAAGTTAATAAAAACGCAGTATGTCGCTGGATCACTCTCTCCGCGCGAACTCAGAAGACTGATCACTGTTATACACAGCACGAGCGGTCATTCCTTCGCATTATACAAGGAACTTGGACAAGGGGTGGGTTGATCCATCGGCTTTGATCGGATGTGACCGCCCACACGTGGAACTCAACTAGCAGTTACAAACTAATGGCTGTTTAGCCTCATGTCCTTCGTGGTGCGTGCTGTAATGTCATGACCGAATGAATGAATAAGACGTGCGTTTACGGGGAAGACATTTTGTGATCCTTTATTTAATTCTGAGATCCTTCAAGTTATTATAATGCCAGTACATCATTTTAAAACCTCTCCCAAATGCCCACCTAGTTAAAATATTCACATCGCAAGATCACTTATGAAGGCACCAGATCTTATCTCGGGCGTTCTTTTGGCTTTTTCTTCTCTTTGTACGAGTCAGTAGTACACGGTGAAATTCATTTAAAAGTCTTGTGTTCCCAACAGATGACATACACGTGTTTCACATACAGCATTACCTAGATATAAAATATACACTTCAATTACAATACCATTTAAAAATAGAATTCATGTACAATTATTGTGTGGAAAAAGCATAAAACTGAGACTTCCAGGTATATACCCTTCACTGAAGATTCTGTGCTGCACTTTTGTTAAAATCTGATTACACTTCAAATCAATACAAACCAGAGTAATATATATATATATATCCTATAGCTGTACAGCCATTTAAAACTTGTGGTATGCATTGAATTTTCATAATTAAATACTCAGTATCACAAGTTTCCAGTTTCATACATTTTCTTAAGTATACAGGCTGCCATCTCATCGAATGTTTCTAGCAGTAGAGGAGTTCACTTTCCATAAAACTTCTTGTTCAGTAGGAAAATGAGGAGGTTGACATTAACTTTAGCCTTGTCAAACATTTTCATGACGGCGACTCCTTCATACTGAAGCTGCAGCAAGTCCTGAAAACGAAAGAAAAGGCATTAGGTGGATTAGGCATTAGTCTGTGAAACACTGGAATCCAAACAACACAAGAACATAGCGGATATTTCCAGAAACTAAGGTTTTTTGTTGTTGTTAGCAATGCTTCCTATAAAAAATGTGTGACATGTTTGATGGGTAGGGAAAGAATGTGACGTTGGGACAGAGTGCTGGACAGTGAGAGAAGAACCTGGAAATGCAGCTGGACTTTTTCCATCTCCACTCCCATAAACTTGGCCTTTATCTCAAAGTCCCCAACTTCCTCACAGGGCGAGATGTCGAACATGACATTTTTCAACCTGGAAACAAAACAAAGAACAATCATTAGGCAAACTGATAGTCAGGGGAAATAATATCCAGCTATTTTCTCGCAAAAAAACAAAGATATTTAAAATATTTTTTCAACTAGACATATACCACCAAAGCCCAATGTGTCATTATCTTACTCTAGCCTACAACAATAAACAGATTAATGTTTAATTAGGCCATTCTGAGCCCCTCCCTCGGTTTCCCCTCGAGCATGTCATATCTCCTTATCAGTTTTCTCCATGCCAGACTAGCTGTGCACTTGGAAAGGTCCCTTGGAAATTTCAAAACAGGATAGCTATCTTCTCAAAATGAGCTACCTTCCTTCCGGTCTCACACCCAAAATCGCTGACCCAGCACTCAATGAATAAATGCCAACTATTCTGGGCATGGTCTATGATGTTCACTTTCATAAGAATCACACTTGGATGCAGTTAGGAAACTGAGTAAGCGTGATAAAATGTTAATGAAGGCCTTTATTATCCTTGAATCCGACCAGTACATGGGGCAGTGACTTTCTAGAATATTCCAGGGTGTTATTGTAAGTAGCTGGACAAAATGACGAACGGGAAGAGGATTGGCATTTATCTGAGCTCATCATGCTACGGTCAAAAAAAAAGAACTGTGGTCCAAGCAAACAGAAATGCTCCAGTAATAAATCAAATTTGTTTTTGAACTAAGTGTATCACACAATAAATTCATGTAAACAAAAATGGTGGGAAGTAAAGTAGTGAAGGGACGCACTGATTCGTCTGAAGACCCTCGATCTCCAGAACGACTCCTTTCTCGTGCAGCCGAGCGGCTGTGTACTTCACAGACTGCTGCTTGGACTTCTTGCTTTCCTTCTCCTCTCCCTTCTGATTCAGTTTGATTGATCTCCGAGTATTCCTGTGAAGACACCGTGGTCAGTGGCTTTCGAGGGAATAAGAGGAATTTACAAGGGAGCCATAGTATTTGGCGACGCACTTTCTATTGAGGTTGTCGAGGCAGGTTTTTATGTAGGTGTCGTAGTAGTTGATCTGGTCCTGATAGAAGGCCGTCTTGGAGTTGAGGGCACTGAGAGTCTGTTGGAGTTTCACCAATTCAGCTTTCCTCCTGTGCCTGTAGCGTCTCTGGTAGCGAATGTCCTACAAGTTAAGACAGAAGGGTTATTTACTGTGTATTAATCCACTCATGTCTCAGGAGTTGCCACATTGTTGACCTGGTGCAATAAAATATCAGTTATTTATTGCTCAATAAAAAAAATCTTGTTTGACCTACAGGCACAATTATGGTATCATTTGAATGTTGAGAATTGATCTGCTTTTTTTTTTTACGAGCTTTGACAGTAGTAGACAACTGCACCTTCAGAGTGTTGAACGTATACCGCTGACTGCAAAAGACGACGCTTTTCAAGAATTCTTTCACCGAGAAGTTGAAGGGGAAAACCAAAACCGATCGATCGCGGCACACAGCAGAACCTCTGAAGAGAGACTCTACAACAGAGTCCTACCCTGGAGATGTCATTGATGAGCTCCTGGTGCTTGGTGGCGGAGCTGACCAGGCTGGCCTGCTCCAGGGTGCGCAGGTTGCGTTGGATCTTGCGTTTCTTCTGCTCCAGGGGCAGCTGCCGGTCCTCCTGCGTGCCCTGGCTGCTCTTCAGCCCTTCGGGGGCCGTGGCATCCTGCGCCACCTGCCACTCCACCATCCTAGTGTGGTCGGCCTCCTGCCACACACACACACACACAAAAGAGGTTGGGCCCTGAGGGCTGCTGGTGCTCGCTGCACCAGGACAGTCCGCAGAATTGCGTTTTGGCGATTGCACCAGTGCAAGGTCCGATGCCCAAGCGCAGATGTTTGACAATTCTTCAAAAAGCGAAGAAACGTGAATCTTCCATGTATAAATAACTTCCATGATATATAACTATGGAAACAGTCGTTAGCTAGCTCGATTTAAAATAATCCGAGACCAAGCAAGGCAAGTTTATTTGTAAAGCATACCCTGACATTCTCTTGAAACATCTTTACATAAAGATGACTAAAGAGTTTACAATGGTTAAAAAGGATGGGAAAGTCACAGTATAAACTGAATATGTAAATGAGCTTGGGTATTGTTTAACAGCTGCACTGACCTTAAGCACGGTTCCCACTGTAACGCAGCCAGTCCGCTAACAATCTGATACGGCTCTCACTATCTCTGTTTTTACCTCGATTCCATGGACACGTGACAGGACAGGGAGATAAGCAACTAAGAGAGAGTTCAAGCATTACCTGCAGGTCAGAAGCCGGAGTCTCTAGGATATCAGTCAGAGTTTCTCCTGGCTGGATTCTCACCACATCCACTATCAACTTCTTTGTCCTTTAAAGGGACAGAAAAGAGAATAGAGCATTTACATGTATAGGAACTCATTATTACAAATGCCACCATATTTTTCAATGTCTGCTTTATTGAGAGGAATTTAAATCAACACTATAAACAATTCCCTTGGATTAAATCGTGTTTGTGTTTGAGAACACTATACACATCTGTATCTGAAGTGTGACGAGGTTTTATTGTTCTACAAGGAGCATATGGCCTCCAGGCCCATGCACTACAGGCATGTTTCCCATGAGCATCATAGACCTGCTACTCAGGGACAAGAGGAAACATCATATCACAACATACATAAATGGTGATCCGGAGCCAATGCCCATTAATGTCCTGTATAGAGACTTAATTCCACAATCCATCCATTCAAAGGGCTCGTTGTAACACTAGTGCAGCATGGCCGTGTAACAAACACGACCCCCCTTCCCTTCACCGGGCTTTCTCCTCTGGTTACAGTCTGAGACCAGAGGAAACGCAGCAGTGTGTTCGCGGTATAAGACAATGAGGCGTGACGCCAAAGCCCCGTCTGGAGCAGTGGGGACGAGAGGCCGAGCCCGTCTTCCTGTTTCCTCCCCAGAGGAGCCGTAATGGCCGGAGAGAGGACGTGCAGCTGGGGTTCGTCTCTCAGCCAGATGGGGACGGTGGGACAGGTGACGACCAGGTCAAGGAGAAAAAAAAATAAATGGGGTCGTGGGTCTTCTTCAGATACGGGGGAGTGTTTCAGTCTACCCAACGCTTGATTAACAGAAGCGATTTCTTACATCTGCATGTTAAATCTTGCACAAGGCAGATTTGTATAAATTCTCGAGTCTAAATTTCCCGAGCCTAACTTTGCAAGAAAAAATCCAACAAAGTCAGAACTTGCCCTGTGTCATGAATTCATCAGGCACCAAAAGTTAGACATTTTCCTCCGAACACAGTACACTGACATTCACATGTCTGCCAGCGTGAGATGGACGTGTTGCGTGACTCATTTCCAGTTCAACCGAGCTCAAAACGTCAGAAAAGTTCCATTTCAGCAGTGGAAGAGATAACAGCAGTGTGTGTACCACTTCCTACTATGGAGGAGAAGAGATAGTGGAATAGGAAATAAACACTGTCTGTAAATGACAGTGACTGTATATGTGAAGACATATCTCTGCACTACAGTCATTGTATCAAATCTTCACATCAAAAATTTCTGGACATTATGAAATAGGTTTCATCAGTACGGCTGTCGAATGAATGTTGTGTTGCTTACAGGTTAAGGGCAGTGTATTTCAGCAACACCGGCGCGTCTTACTTCGTTATCAGTCCTTTCAGGTCCTTGTCGTCTCCGTCCTTCAGCTCAAACTTGTTCGTCAGAGTGAGCGAGATCTCCGTTTTGGCCAGCTGGCTCAGGGTGTTGTCTTTGTTGGGGTCGTTGGGATCCACGGCCCCTTCACCTGGGTACGGGAAAAGGTCGAACCGTCCGTGTAAACGTCTGCTGCTCAGCATTGCTGCTGTTCTCTAGCGAAACATTACTGAGCCTTAAATCCTTCTGACACCCACAAACAATTATTAGGCCCTTCGTCAGGGCCACCATTACCAGGACATTTAAAGACAGCTGTGTGATATATTTTACCAAGCAGTGACTCCACATCAGGAACCTCGCCCAGGTCCTCCAGGAGCTCGTGCAGAAGATCGCTGTGATCTGGAGCTATGGCCTCCTTATGCTCCAGGACAAGCTGTGGGACAAACAGGAGAACTTTGTTCTCAGCAACAGATTACCCCAACAGATGAACCCCTTACACACCAAGGACCTGTTGCCACTACATACCTTTCATACGAGTTTCAATGTAATTACTGATTATCATATTACCGAAACAATATGCTTTAAAACGTATAACTAAACAATGAGCCTCCAGTTTAAGAGGTTAGGCACCAATGTCGGATTTCTGTTCAGACCGTGTTTTGTTTTTGCGCCGTTTATGCACAGGATGAGCTCTCAGTGCCGTTTTCCAGGGCTGTGGGGAAATTTCCATTATGCAGCAGCCCTGGACCAAGCAGACTCCAGTACTAGGACATCACGCCTGGTGTTCACTCTGGGATCCAACCAGAAGCCCCAGGGCTGAGCCGCTGTCCCAGCAGTCGCAGCAGAGTGAGTCAGTGTGAATGTACTCCATCTGGACACGGTTAGGAGCGTGATCCTCGTGCACTTCGACAGTGCGTGGGTGTAGCTGTCTCTTGGGACGCCACTTAGGACATGTTTGGTACACAAATAAAACCACGCATAAGCCTCCGGAATTGTTATCTAATATCTTCGTCTACTGACAAAGATATATTTGTTGGCAATTTCAGTATTCATATGGAGAATTAACACTTTAAGGTTAGCTTACGTGTCCATTCCAGGATCTAATGGTGAAATTCAGAATGTCTGACCTTTGGCAAAATACTTTCCGTCACCCTAAATTTAGTTGTGTCTGAATACTGCTTTATTGCTGAATTTCAAAGAATCTAACGTCATATTCAGCTAAATCGGTTACAGATGAAGTATGCCATGTGAGTAATCACATTTTTCACATGATTTATTGATTACATATATCACTGAAGTCTACTTTGTATAATGTTTAACCATAATTTGAAGA
The DNA here is from genome assembly GCA_020368025.1 of Brachyhypopomus occidentalis. Taxonomy (NCBI): domain Eukaryota; kingdom Metazoa; phylum Chordata; class Actinopteri; order Gymnotiformes; family Hypopomidae; genus Brachyhypopomus; species Brachyhypopomus occidentalis. The sequence continues at coordinate 7,505,332 of JAGXOD010001382.1, forward strand.
GAAAAATAATTATTAGAAAACTGGTTCCATGGTCCAATGAATCATTAAACAAATATCTCGACAGTGTGAAGTTGGAGGTCTTCTGAAAAGCTACCATTAGCCTCTTAAAATAGTCAGAGCAGTTTAGTTTTGTCGAGAGGAAGCAGTATGACGAATAGCAGACTCTCATTTAAAAACATCACCTAAATTAACAAATGATCAATCCATTAACAATTCGGAGGTTCCTCCACACAGTAGCAGAAAGTTCTCAGTTCTCCGTTTTCAGACTATGGACATGTTCGTGGACTATAAGCAGTACAACTCAGCAACAGACTGCCAGCAATCCATTATGTAGCACTAAAGTGTCTGAAGCTAAACAGTTTTCAGAAATAAAAAAAAAGTGATAGTCATGAAATCCAAGAATGCTTTAAGGAGTGCTGCTCCATTGGGTCTAACGAGCTCAGAGCGCTGATGCAATCCTTTAGGACAATTACATGTGTGCTTAACTCAGTGCTGTCCAGGTTACTTCTAGAATTATCACCAGTGATTTGGAGCCCCTATTAAATATAATTAAATAATCCCCCAGGTTCGTGTGCAAGACTTTCCATCTAAAAGTTGTTAGGCTTTTGCTTAACAAACTGCATTTTCACCTATTTGATCGCTCCGTTTTGAACTTGGGATAGTCACAGAATAACTTTGCTCTTATTTAAGTAGGATTAAAAAAGCACAATTTGTGTTTGGATTTCAGAAAAATCATAGTACAGAAAAAAACCTTAGCTTGAGGTTGTCAGCACCATCCAGTTTGCATGCAGACTGCAGATACAAGCTTACAAACATGATCTGTTCAGGTATACAAGTGCCTGGTTTTCATTTCGTTTGACAGAACACTACAAATTTGCCAGTGTACATTACAAATTTATTCCGTTTGTACCGCACCCTATTAAGTTCCATGCTGATTTCCACGTCTGGCTTTTGATGTTTAAAGCAACACAGCCTAGCTTCAATACAGCTGTCTGACAGTATTCTAGGGTTAGGGTTTCTCTTATGTACTTCCTAATCTCTACAACTATTCCAGAAAATATTAGGAATGCAAATTCAGATTTTTTGTTGAGCATGGACAACAGGCAGTTTAGAAGGCCTATTATTTAATTTAATATTTTTTCCCCATCTCATGATATATAGTAATATTATATATAGTATTATATATAGTAATCATTAATGTACTTTATTGTGCAAATTGAGTTCAGTAATTTAGTTTAATTCTATAGTTTTGTCATGTGTAAAGCACTTTAAGATATTGAAATCAAAACAAAAAGTTATACGACAAAAAACGATGATTATTATTAAAATGGGATTTTCCAACTATGCCAGAAGTGCCTTGCCACATGCGTCCTGTTTCTGACCCTGTCCTGGAGCTTATTCAAGGGAGATTCAGTGGTGGATTCTGTTTGACAGCATGTGCTGAAAGCCCATAATCTGTGCTAGCAGTGGGGGACGTCTAGTGTGGAGGAGAGCCAAGTGAAGGTTTCAGCACTTCAGGGATCCTACTGGGAATCTGGGCCCTGACACCCAACGTTTCCCCAGCTGGAAAAAAAAAAAAAAGTCTCCTCCGGTAAAACAGGGTGGACAGCGAGTGAGCAGCTGTCTCTGACCCATTCCCATAAGTCATAGCGCCTCTTAACTCCACCTGCGTACAGAGACAATGAAAGAAAGTACAGTTCTGGTCTCTGGCCGTGTGTGCCAACCAGGCTAATGGTGCTACCATATATGGTGTAATATCCTTCTTTAAAAAAAATCTGTACTGTTGTATGAACCAAAATGAATGATGTAATAGGGGCCTTCAGGGATCAGTTATCATGACGCTTTGAGACAGCAGCTACAGCGAACACTTCACACCCCCACACGTATGGTGCTGGCGTGAAACTCCGCCCCCTCTGGTGAGCTGTCCTACTCTGCAGCACTACAGCCCTGGGCTTCACGCTCGTGTTTTGTTGCTACGGTAGCCAGTGTGCTTGGCATATAGACTAGGCTGGGGAGGTGTTCGCCGTCGTGCAGGACATCGGGCCGTCGTTAAGGGGTTCCGGCGGGGACGATGTGGTGGAGGTGCTCCGCCGCACCTGGAAGCAGAGCTAAGATCCTGCTCAGATCCTTCTGCAAACGTTACGCAGACACGCCACCCTAACAGCCCTGCTCCAGATCGCCCACTACACTCCGGCTAGCAGCAAAAAAAAAAAATCCGGACTGGTGTTTCATGGAAATGTTTTTCCATGACAATTAATTGCTTGCAGATTCCAAATTCCAAGTGGTACTGTTTGTATTTAAATATATATATATATATTTTAAGTGGAGTTACTAATGGGAGTTCTAAACTGAGACATAAAAGTATGTCAGCATATTGGAATGACGCATAACCAGTATGCGTCAGTGAAATGACTTCGGTGACATATGCGGCAGGTATGATGGGACAGCAACGTGGAGGGTGGAACCAAGAAAAGGGGCGGAGCTAAGGCCAGTGAATCACTCTAGCTGGGCAGAAAACAGGCATGGGACATTATGGCACAAAAACAGAGCCGGTTAGCAGAATCTGATGGTGGAAGTGTGGCCATCAGCTTTCATCAGCATCCTGACTCACACTCAGGATGTGTCATGGCCCTGCAAAAAGGCTTTAGCTCCATCTTACTGGTTATTACATTGTATCAATGATATGGAAGCCATTTTTTTTACAATACATTATACCCTGTTAAATTGCTTTTGCAAAACACCTTTGTGTGCACAAACAAAAGGTGGGGTGCGGGGGTGTTGGCTAAATGAAATAGTGGAATACAGTCAACCATTTCTCTGCTATAGAAGAGCAAGGCAATGTCCCTGGACTTACAGAATGGGTGTTGATGATCTCCTCAATAGAGATGTAGATAACCGGTTTGCTGAGCGTCACCATGTCCGAGTACTCGTCCACATTGAACTTCTCTTCTGGTGCTTGGACATCGCATACAGCCTGGAAGAATGCCCTGCAAGTAACCACAGCAAAGAAAGAACTCATCTACTGATTTCACACCTCCAATACATACATATACAGCTGTGTGCAAAAACCTAGATCTGTGGCTTTAGTTAAATGATTCATTAACGTGCGACTTTCTCGTAGTAATAATAGTTTTGAAAACACTTTTGCTGCAGGGTCAATTCAGTGAGAGGCGGGATGTTCCGTGAGCGGGGGGATTTCCAGTTAGCATGACTCACTAGCTGGAGTCTTGTGCTCTGTGGTGGGTGTAGCCCTTAACCCCGTTTAGGACACGCCCACTCGCACAGGGACACGCCTCCCTGCTCTCTGCTGATGCCACACTTTAACACAAAGGCGGTTCCTCTCCTTTCACCTCCATTTCCCCTTGTACTGAGCCTGTGCTGACTGAGGGTCAGCAGCACAGTGCCCCCCCCACCTCAAGCTCAGTTATGTCTTTTAAAGCAACTGCCTCGTTCTATAGGGATGAAAGATGAAAGAGCAAGGTCATAATCTGGCTGCAGATTTAAGGTGATTTACCCAGGGGTGTAAGCCCAAATAAATAAATACAAACATAATTGATTACGTAATCAGCCAATATAAGGAGTTGTTGCCACACAGTGTATTCAAACTGGAAGACTTTCAGGGGCTCTAAACCATAAACAGTGATCGGTCAACTAAATTCCTCCTCAGGCCTTCTCGCTGTCTCCTTTACACTTCTACACAGGCTGCTCAAGCTTTCTCCCAGATGAAAATGATGAATCGATGACATGACTGCCCAATGTTGATATTGCCCCCTGCTGGTGAATGCCACTCACTTGAACTTCTGATAGGTGGAGGAGATGTATCTGTTCATGGACGTCAGGTGGTCACTGCCACCCTCAAACAGCTTGTTGGCAGCAGCGTGCTGGAGCATCTTGGCCACGGAGCCCAGGTTCCTCCGCTGGTCCGAGTGGAGCTGCCCCCCAGCCGTCATGTCTATGATGTCGAAGCCATCCGGAGCCACGATAGCTGGGTTCATGTACCGGTAATAGATCAGGTTCCCTACAATCTGTTCCAAAGGGGGAAAACGATGGAGATGTGATGGATCATTCCACAATGCTGTAAGGCGAAGAGTGTTTGGCCCACTCTGATTCATGGTGATTTTATCTAATTATGCAAAATGAGAAGATCTCCTGAAATGTTCCGTGTCTGACCTTTAGAAGATCATCTTCAGAAGCATCCGGGAACTTCTCATGAAGAGTGTCCTTCAGAACCTTAGCTATATATCTCATTCCATATCTACATGCATGAAAAGGGAAGAGAGAAAAGAAATGATGGAAGACTAATTCTAAAAAATTATAACATCCAGAGATTAATTAACAAAGTATTATAATGTAAGCAATATGCTGTCAGCAATAATGGTGTGATCATGGCAAGAAGACAAGAAGGTAAGACGGTAGGGTTATTAAAAAAAAAAACAAACACAAGCAGAATTGCATTGTGTTCCTCCACAACAGCATTTCAATATTCTGAACTCATCTTCAGCTTTTTATTTCAAATCAACACTGCCCCCTAGTGATGAACGAAGGCATCATCAGATAAGGACCTCAAAATGAGTCCTTCCAGTGATTCATATGAAAGCGATTCAACTGTGCACAGGAATGATGTGCGAGTGTCCAATCCATGATGACATCTAGTGCTTACGGGATGGTGTCCACCGATGACATGATGGAGCTGAGCACTTTGTCCGTTACGGAGCGCAGTGTTTGGTTAGACGACTCCAGCCGTGACCTCACTTCCGCGTGGGAAAGAGCTTGTTCCGCTGTGACCTCATAGGGAAGTTTACTGTGAAACAACAGACAGAGAATGAAACTAACTGTGGTGCCTCATGAGACAGGATGACCTCATGAAATAATTACTTAACTCATTTGATTACATGTAAAGAAAATTACATGTAATTACGTAGTACGCCATCACAGTATACCATCAGCACATATATACACAGCCACATATGAATGCACACCCTCACATATATTTAAAAAAAACAAACTGTAGTGTAGTGAAGTACACAAGGTTTCCAGAGAAGCAGGATGTTTTGGTCAGAGGTCCTTCTCCAGCTGTGCAAGCAAAGCGCTTTGTGAATTAGGAGGAGGAGGATGTTTACATTGTAACATTCATTTCATGGGGTTCTAAAGTTCTTACCATTTAGACCAGTTTGTTTTTTCCTTTGAGTTTTGGATATATTTTTGTATGTATTAGGATGTGGATGGTGTGGATGGATGGACAAATGTGTGGTGTAGATTATATGTATGACATATGTAGATTATATGTTGATATCCGTCCGGCAGCACCAACCTTGCCTCCCCTGTGGCCGTCTCCAGCTGGTTGACCCAGGCCTTGTAGATGTCTATGGGGTTGGTGTTTATGCTCAGACTCTTATTCTCTATGATCTCCTTCACCACTGGAGAGAGGAGCTGCCTCATGGCGTTCTGACCCCGTGCCCCTCGGTTAAAGCTCACCACCATCTTAATGACTGTAGGGTTCCCCGTGACTATGTCCTGGATCTGGTCCACCTTTGATCTGCGAGTGTTGTTATAACAGCGTTACACAATTTCACCAAAGAAGCTTCTTCTTCTAGCAAACGATATAACCACAGATGCGTGACACTCAAGATTTCCTGCTGACAATATGACCGGATCCTTACAAGGTTCAAACAGCTGGATTTAACACCGGGTTGAATCTAAACACTGAAAAATATGGCCTATAATAGCCAACAATGTTGTGCGCCTACAGTATTCCACACCTCATTCTGGAACGAAATTTCTGGAATGAAAACGTTCTGGGACGTAGAACGTGAGTGAGTGCACTCTCACTTGATCTCTTCCTTGAGTGCGGACTCAAAGAGCTTTAGCAGCAGGTACTCCTCGCGCTGGTTGGAGGCGTAGTTATACAGGGTGAAGATCACCGTGTCCATGAACTTGGTGGACTTATTCTGAGGCATCTGGAAGATGAGCTTGGCCAGGTACGACGGGTTGGTCTGTTTCGACAGGGTAAAACAGACTAAACGCTCACGTTCAACGCGTGTTATTGCTGCAAAGATTACCGATAATTTCCTCATTAAGATTATATCGGATTTGCAAAAATGGATTCATGTAAAATATGCTATGGAGCCCCAAAGCTTAACAGCCTCTCTTCTGCTTGTTCTGGATGTTCTGCCACCATGATTGAGTCCCGACGCTCACCTGGAGGAGGTAGAAGAGATGGTGGTAGGCCTCCAGCTTCCTCCGCTTGCCTTTGCTCAGACCTTTGATGCCCTGCCGCTCTCCGGCGGCCAGATCCTCCTTGCTCATTTTGTTCTTTTTGCTTTTCATCTTTTTACTGTGCGACACCACGTCCTGTTGGAAGAGCACACACCCGGCAATGCAAAAGGAACAAATCCCGTCACGGCGAAAATAGTTTTCCACTGAGTCCTACCATGGAGAGGTGGTGCAAAACACAGCAAAGGCTCCAGAGATACTAGCAACATTTCTAGTTGATCATTGATTTACCATTTCTCTATTCATTTCGAAAGACAAGGTTATGGGGTGAGGGAAAGACGTAGCGATGGGTCAGTAGTGATTCAGCCATTTCTAAATTGACCCAACCTGAAGCGTGATCCTGTTTTTCACCAGCAGGCCGATCTTAATGTCCATCAGGTTCAGGTCCTTCTCCATCTGCTGATTGGCACGGATCTTGGTGACCACCTGCTCTCGAAGTCGCGTCACGTCCTGCTCCTCCTGCATGTCCAGGTTGCTCTGCTCCAGTAAGTGAACAAACTTGCGGACCACGGTGAGAGGAGGGTCCTGAGCACCAGCTGAAACACACGCGCACACACACACACACACACTGGTTTACACTGCCATAACTCTGCAAACCAATATCAGTGCTGCAGATATCAGTGCTTTACTCACTGAGAGTTCTGTAATTATCTCTGGCTTTGTTTGCCTTTAGAAAAGCCTGAATCTTCACTATCTCTTTCTCCTGTAGACATAAAAAAAAAAAAAAAAGAAATAGCCGTTTGCTGATATTCTCATCATAACATTATAACACCAATGTTATCCCAACACCAAAGTTAATGTTTCCACTGTCTGCATTTCTGTTAAAATTATAAATATTACGTCACTTACATGTTCTTCAAAATACTGCAGTCTCTGTTTGTATATTCGTCTGGCTTTCCACATTTTAACCAAAGACTGTAACTGAATTATGAAGATAAGGGGTCATTTACAGTAATAAACAAAATGTTGAACATATCAACCAATGGTTCTCCAGATATGTAACTAAAGAAAAACAAATGTATGCCCTTGCAAAAGAATCATGTTTTGCATACTGACAAACAAGAGTAAACAGCAGCAATTCCATTTCTACACTCCTATTAGGTGTGAACACATTATATTAAAAAAATTATGATGATTCTTAGTAGTGATGTTCCCGTGCTCATGGTTGCTGTCCATTCAGACTGATCACAATAAATAAAGTGCAACACTAACGGTTACACAACAACATTACAAACACTGGTGTACCGGCAGCGTGGTGAAAACAGATGGTCTTCAGCAGGGTTACCGAGGCAACGTCCCAAACACTAACTTTGTTAGTTTCATTGCTTAGGAGCAGCCACAATAAATGACGGCCCACTCATAGCGGCCTGCTCAAAACCTGGGAACCTGCAAAAGGCTGAACTATCAATGCCGTGGGTGGGTTTGGGCAACGCCGTGGCCACAGAGTTGCTCTGCCTGCTGAAGATGATGATCTCAAAGGTGCACAGTGAGTGGACTAGAATACAACACACTTCGTCAGGATGTTTAATGTACCAGTGGTGACTTTCAGTGGGTGACCATGGAAGATGCAAGGTGGCTTTACTACAATAAATCACCAGTAAAGGTTACAACTAATATCACAACTCAGCAGAGTGGCAATAGTCATCATTACTTGAAGAATTTATTTAAGTATTTTAAAGTATAGCAATATACTAAGTATATTCATTGATGGTTGTAACTGTACGGGACAGTGGTGGTGGCGTACTGCTTTTTACGACCCTTCGGTCAGCACAAACTAGATCAATTAACACCTCAGTGAAACCACAGTGCGTCTTAATATCAGTGATTGATGCCATGTAATGGCCACCCATAGGGATGGACAGGGTCCAACAGATGAATGCGCCCCGTCATAATAACTGCCAGGTCACCTCAATCCCTCAGATATTGACCGTACCGAACACCTTTAGGGAGCGCTTGAACGGAGCATCATTAGAATGCAACGTTCATCCATCAGCTTTGAGCAACTGAGCAGATATCCCCGTGATCGGACACGCCACTGGGAGAAAACAGGACTCTTGCCGAGCCGCTATCGCGAGGAGGAGGACTGGTCCTGGTCCAAGTGTGGCGATGAACAGGGGGATCCATTTTCCTGGACTGCGAGTATATACGAGATAGAGATATTTGAGATTGTTTACCTTGATCACGGTGTTCACGTTGCTTTGGAAGGTGTGTAGTCGGTCTCTGTAGGCTTTCCTTTGTTTATAGCCCTTCCAGGATGCCTGCAGACATGGGGAATAATAGCACATACATTTCTGCCTCTCTGTATAGAAAACTTTCATGGCCCTGAATTAGGCCAGTTTAGCATAAAGGTTACCGATGCAAGTCTCTCCCTGTGTGATATTGCTGAGCACAATTTGTAGTTTTACCTGTAGTTTGATTACGCTTGGTTCTTTTTGCTTGAAATATTTCAGTCGGTCATTGAAGGCCCGCCTCACCAAATATCCACGAATGAGGGCCTGTAGCTGTATGATGGCTGGCTTATTGGCCAACCACAGCTGCTCTCGGTTGTACTCTGCGGTCACACTGCTCACAGCACTCTAAAGCATATAGAACAAACTCATCTAAATAAGCGAATAAGTACTGGCAAACCCATTAATGCTATGACAGAAACCGACCTGAATGTCCTCTTTGGTGAGCTGTGTGCTATCATGGATAAAGTCTTCTGGCTCCACCCAGGTCCCTTCTTTGGTTTCCAGGTTGTAGAAATAATCATATTTTTCCTTGATTCTGTGCTTCACCCACAAACTACCACCAGTCCCTAATGAACAGATGAAACTACAGTACAGTACAACCCAACAGCCAGAATCCACAGAAATATTATTGGCATGCAAACCATTAGTGAAAAGGTCTTTGTTTGGGACTCATTCATTAACCCTTAATAAATTCTTAAAATATATAATATACTGTGTTCCAAATTATTATGCAAATAATATTTTCTCAGATTTTCCATAATTACCTATGAATTGCAATCATTGTAATTTTCCAGTCATCAACTATTAGAGTATAATTGAAAGGTTTTTGAACAAACTGCCAATGATAACAGTATATTAAAAAAATAATAAAACACTCAAAATGCACTCAGAATGCACTTCCAAATTATTATGCACAGCAGAGTTTTCAACCTTTTTATAAATCTTTTTATAAAGAACAAAAAAATGGTCATTTGTGAAATTATAAGCATTAGCAGGTTATTATAAACTGAAATCAAACAGTTTTCAAGTCAAAACTTTATTCTAGCTGATGTTACATTTGCACACAGGACCCCTTGCTCGAAAGGAGCTTCTGAACTCTCTCGTCCATAGAATTGGTCAGGTTTTGTATGGTATCTGCTTCAATTGTTTTGCATGAGGACAGAATACCCTCTCAGAGCTGTTGCTTAGATGTGAACTGTCAGGGGAGCATGGGGGCCACACCATACGTTTGTCCCCTTTTAAGCCCATAGCAGCCAGAGATGCAGATATGTTCTCTGCAGCATGAGACGGTGCATTATCATGCATGATGGTCCAGATGGATGGAGTGGAGGATGGCTGGTTGATGGACACCCCATGCAAACAAGGCTGGAATCATGGGGGGAGAGATTGTCGAGTTTGCGGAGTTTCTCAAACAGCACTTCCTGCCATGGTTCAAGAAGAAGAACCGTGCATTCCACAGCAAGATCATTTTCATGCACGATAATGCACCGTCTCATGCTGCAAAGAACACATCATTTGGAACATGTATTTTGAGTGCATTTTGAGTTTTATTTTTTTTTTAATATACTGTTATCATTGGCAGTTTGTTCAAAAACCTTCCAATTATACTCTAATAGTTGATGACTGGAAAATTACAATGACAGCAATTCATAGGTAATTTTGGAAAATCTGAGAAAATATTATTTGCATAATAATTGGAACACAGTGTATTGCTAATTCTGCAGTCGAAATAAAGCTGTAATATCGCCTTCATCGGTGTATATGTGAACACAGTCTACACTTCCTCTGTAATTCACCTCAGACGGTGCATTGTGCGCTGCGCTGCTGTTTCAGTGCTACCTTGTTCGGCGCGCTGGGCCTGCAGCCGTGCCAGCTCAGTCATGTAGACGCCGCCGCACTCCGCCAACACTCCCCTCAGCCCCGCGCCGGGGGCCTGCAGGGCGGACAGCGTGGCCCCCTCGTCCGCCCCCGCTACCGCCCGGTTGACGTCCGCCACGGCCCGGGCCACTGCAAGGACAGGCGGCCGCCGGATCGCGCTTAGTTGCGAGCGCGGATTTAACGCGGGTTTAGCGTGGTGTGATTTGATGTGCTCAGTTAGAGGGTTCGGTTCTTTCAGATGGGTTTGCGTGTGTTTTCCACTGCACTGAAACTTTATATTGTACTGTTGGATCTATATAAAAACATCCATATGAATCTATATAAATCGATAATATAAAAACAACATGGGAGTAGGGGTCCCCCTTAGTGTGAATGGGAATTCCATAAATGTGGGGGCCATGATTGAAACGTTCAGTCATACGTTTGTGAGCTTCCTCCTGGTCCTGGTTAGCAGTGTGTACGGCTTCCTGGATCTGGTCCAGCCACAGTACTGCAGACTCATCTCCTGACTTCTGTTACCACAAAATACACACCACTGTCTCAATATGAGTGTTATGACACGCACTCACGCACGCGGACGCACACACGCACACAAGCTTGAGAAACAACACTGAACCAGTACTGACAATTTAAAGCACTTTTGGTGAACACATAAGAGTGTATAAGAGTACAAAAAGGACTAGTGAACTGGATACTGAAGGGTAATATTTTACAGTGAAACGATCAAAATCTGCCAACAATCCATATGAAAACGGAATAAGGATCATATGGTAACACTGTCATATGGTAACACTGTCATATGGTGTTGTATTTCTGCTGTGCCGAGTAGTGTGAACACGAGAAAGCCGGTTCAGCAGCAGATCAGCGCGAGCAGCAGTTGAAGCTTTGTGAAGAGCTTTTCCTGTAATTTTCACAAGGCAGGACCCAAGGACAGACTACAACAGAGCAGACCAGCTTCATACGATGTAGCAAATAACCCACAGAACTGCCCAGGGTACAGGTGTTACACTGAATTCCTTCACATATTTTCTTTTCAAGATTCCTTTACTTCAGGTGAGGCAATCAGAGGTCACATGACATGCTGGGTACACCTACGGCTTCTGAGAAAAAACCAACACAGTGGTATAATTATGTATTTTTGATCTCATTGGCATTGAGTAATTTTGAAGTACTCAAACTGACCTCAAAAATGTACTCGCACACATTCAAATCAGTTACTTTACATTTCAAACGAACTCTCTGAGGGGCGTGATTATGTTTGGCCAGTTTTTTGTCGTAACAGAGGGCTAAACTATCCTTTTCTTGTTATTACAAGACCTGCAATGGAAAGAAATGCCCTCTGCTGCCCCAGACGCTGGAGGGACACTCAGGTCTGTGCTTAAAGAAGCCTCTGCTCACAATGCGGTGTGATGGCTGCACCATTACTCTGCTCATACGTTGTCCATTATGTTTATAGCATTCATTGTGTGTGTGTACTCAAGCAAATTACCAGGCTGCCTTTAAATCAGTGATATTAGACTCACTTGGCTCAATTAAGGTTCAGGTTATAGGAGGTCAAACTAGTTAGACACTAATTATTCATTATAACATTTATATTACAACAACAGGGATCAGAAGAATGTATTTTACAAACTGGTGTCCATGTCTACACTTCACTGTAACCAGAAAGGATGAATGACTAATGACTACAGCATAAAACCATCATAAAAAACAATGATAATTCTATATTTTCCAGTTCTAAGCAAAACCTTCTGTGCCATTTACAAAAACAGCAGCAACAATAACCACCCCCACCTTGTTAGTGGGTCAGAGATGTAAGCTAGCAGAAACCTCCACCCACAACACAAAGTATTTCCTGAGTACCACAGTATGAAGTCAGTGTCTTACAAGCCTGGACAGGAAACTAGCACACACCACCAGACTGAATACGACTCTGCTAAAGAAAACCTGGACTTGATTTCCAGCTCCACAGATCTTGTTACTTTTGTTTTATGCTTTAAGGACTGGGTCTGCCACAGGAGAAAGAGCTTTGAATGGGAGAACTCTGTATGAAGGCGTCAATAGGAGAAAAACATGTGGAGATTGCTTCTGGTAGCCTTATATGCGTTTGTGCTTTTCCAGACTCCTCATGCCAGACGTAAGTAACTTTCCTTTAAAACAAACACATAATTTACATCTCAAAAAACTATGCGTGATAAACATCTCAGACGTTTAGCGGGTGAGGAGCTAAACATCGAAGCTCCTTTCAATTCACTTCGATTTACGAGATTTAGGAGGACAAAACCTCGAAGGCTTAGGTCTTGTGGATAGAAAGTCTTGTGGACAGAGAATTTAAGGTATAGATGGGCTCTAAGTAACAGACATAAAGATTTAATAATAACAACAAAAAAAAATATTGGTCGCCTTCTGATTGTTAGTGTTTGTAAGCCTTTTGAAGTAAGTTCAGTTTTGTTTAATGTACTCAGTAACCTTTATGGAGGACAAAGCCTTACAAACTGTGGTAAAAAGATATTCAATAAAAGTATAAAAAAGATGAAAGGAAATGCGTCTAGCTGTGTCAGTACAGTTTTTAATATTACAGTCCACATTTGAATGCCCTGCTTTCCCCGAGTGCTTATTCCCCCGCTGTTTCGACAGGCAATAAAACCAACGTACCAACGGATGTGCTGATACCGAAAACACTTAAGGGAGCAAGAGTTGCGCACCCCAACTCCACCGCTGTCCTGGGGAGCCTTAACACCTCCAACGAATATGCGCTGAACTACACGACCGGGATCCTGAGCACCAGGATCATTCCAGCAATGTACGTGGTGGCTATTCTAATAGGCATCCCCTCAAACGTGCTAGTGCTGACCTGCCTCAGCAGGAAGACCAGAAGCCTGACTAGTGCCATCCTCTACTTGAGCCTGGCCACTTCAAACATTCTCCTCCTGCTCTCGCTAGCTCTCAGGGTCCACTACCACGTGAACGGCAACGACTGGGTGTTCGGCGAGCTCGCCTGCAGGGTCGTCACGGCCTGTTTCTACGGGAACATCTACTGCTCCGTTCACGCGCACTTGTGCATCAGCGTGGTGCGGTATTTGGCTGTGGTCCACCCGTTTGTTTACCGAGGACTCTCCAAGCGATTGTGCGTGACCTGGGCCAGCCTGACCGTTTGGGCGGTTTTTGCATTGGCCATGGCTCCGGAGTTACTCACTCGCCAAAGCTACCACGTCGTCAACCACGTGGGGATCACATGCCACGACGTTCTGCCTTACCAAGAGGACTCGCACAAGTACCTGATTCCATACAGACTGTGTCTCATTTTTTTCAGTTTCATGGTGCCTTTTATGATCATCACATTTTCCTATGGATCAATCGTAATCCACCTAGGCAGGTCTAGCTGTGACTGGAGGAACTATGTCAAGGCAAGCACAATAGTGTTTGTGATTTTTTTAGTGTGCTTCACTCCAAGCAACACGATCCACTTGATACACTACGTCAGACTCTACACAAGCCAGCCAGACGACTTCTATATTTACTACAGTGTGGCTGTATGTCTTTGTTGCTTTCACAGCTGTCTGGACCCCTTCCTCACATACATCATAACAAAGACTAGGACGTCCACAGGGGACATTATCTCCCTTACAAGCATGTCCCCTAGGAGCTCAACCAATTCCTGAGCAACAGAAGCTGCGGGAAGTTTGTCTTTTGTATCACCAAAGATCAGGGAGGCGACTCTCTTGTCTAACACGGATTAAAAACAGCTGATGTGTTAACATGTGAATGTTATTGTTAGACTGCAGGACTGGAAAAAGCCAATGATTCTTAAACATAGCTTTTGCATTCTCTGACATTTTAGAATTATTTAAAACTCTGGTAATTAATATAATGAACTGTAGCAACCGGCTGGTAACAATTGAGACATTTGAGCAGGAATAGATAAGCGCACATCCAGTAAAACGCAGTGACACACACGCTGACTAGACATGGCAGTACTCCATGATTGCCTCATCTGACCTTTTTTTTGTAAATTAAACCACTGACACTAATCGCCCTTGAAGCCCAACTGGCAGGTATGAACTTGCCTCCAGCTCAATCCCAGGTTCCTGAGCTGTATAAGAACATTCCAGTCGAATTAGATTCATTTTGATTGATCTACGTCATCCATTTTTCTTCGAACAAAAATTCGTACAGACGAAAAATGAAGAGACCACTGCAAAATGATCAGTTTCTCTGGTTTTGCTACTTAAAGTTGCGTGTCTGAGTAAAATGAATATTTTTGTTTTGTTCTACAAACATTCTATTATCAAGTTGTCCAAAATTCAAAATAAAAATTCTGTAATTCAGAGCGTTTATTTGAAGGCCTGTCAAACGGTCAAAATAACAAAAAAGATGCAGTGTTTTCAAACCTCAAAAAACACTGAGCAAGTTAGTATTAATTTTTCAAAATCACGGTACTTAGACATAAGTCTTTAAATTAAGTTAAGATTAAGTTCAGGAGATCACCTAATGGACCGGCACGGCTACCATATAAGGAAAGATGCTGACTTAAGCAATATTTGGGGAAGATTCTAGTTCTTTCTGTGCTGTATCTGTTTTCCTAATTTATTATCCAAGATATAAAACCAGAGACAAAATGCACGGTGAACTGAAAGAAGAAAAAATAAACACACAACTACACAAAATATTTCTTCACCACATTAAAGCAGAAGCAAAATGAAGGAAAGAACATTTAGGTGGAGAAATTAGTAGGAAGACTCAGAGATCATTACTCCAGTACCTTGCAAATGAGCTCTTTTGTGTAGAGCAGCAGGTTGTGGTAATGTTTGGCTGTGGCTTGGTTAACATCCTGTAATTTAGCTGTGGGGAGGAGCAGAGCGGCGAGGGTCTTCTCTGCATCTCCAGAGTTCAGGGCCTCGTTGATCTCGGCAATGGCAATGACTCCTGCAGATGCACACACATTGCGCAGTTGACAGTATTAACCCAAATGTAGGAAGGAGCTGCAATAAAACTGAAACAAAAGTGGAGTTCTGAATGTGAAAACTGTGAAGTAAAAAAAAGGCTTGTATGTGCACAGAGTGAAAAAAATGCATTCATTGTTAATTTTTGAATTTCAGACTATTGCCTAATCAATAGCTATTAAAATTATTCTTAAATCCATGAGAATATTTCATATTCTGTCCTTTATTCAAGCACTTGAAATCAAAATGTAAGGCAATAATATTATTAAATGTAAGCCCATACTTTCATGCTCCTCGTGAACCTGAAGGTTCACAGTGTCGATGGATTTCTGAACATCATTCCAAGTGAGGAACTCCTGTCCCCGAGTAAGGGATTCTGCTCTGAGGCTTATGAGTGTGTCAGCATATCTGTGAGAAGGAAAACATGAAGAATTCAGTATTCATTTCCATTTTTATAGTGGCCTGAGGGAGCACAAAGTGCACCAAAATAATGTCCACAGCAAATTGTTTGCAATGGGAAATTGCAATTGCAATTCTAGGAGACAGGTGTGGACCCTGATATTATTATTACTTTGCAGTGCTTGATTAATATTGACCTGGGCCCTATTCATCTTGGTGAAATCGCTGGTGTTTGCCTGGTGCCACGGTCACCGCTACCTCTGCATGTTGTCATGGTCGATGTTGCTGAAGCCGAGCGGAGAGTGAGTCATCTGCTCGGTGACCGCCGAGGCGTCCTTGGTGTCCAGCACGTCGTTGAGGATGGCCACGGCGGACAGCATCTCCACGGCAACGCAGAGCTCCTCGTGGCCCAGTCCCGCCTCGTTCTGGGACACAAGGCATTGCGATGACGATGGCGAACAGAGAGCGAATGGGGTGGGAGGGGGTGTGGGTTTAGGAGGAGGGGACTCGGGCTGACCTGTGAGCTGCCCTGCAGGCTGAAGAGCTCCGACTGGTACAGCCTGGCAGCCGTGGGGTACACGAGGGGCATCTGGGCGTCGGGGTTCTGGAGCTGCTCCACCGTGTCCTCCGGGACGGCACGGCGGACGGCAGCGTTGATCGCAGCCACGGCCTCCCGCTCTGCGGCAGGGACAAGCATCAAATCCACATGCTTCAAATTCACCGCAGTCTGCACTATTATGCTTCATTATTATAGACTGTAGAGGCACCAGATATGTTCAAAGTTGGAACATTTTTCAGACGGTAAACATTCTAAGCCTTGTTAATGTGAGAAAGAGCTTCATTGTGGGAAGTACTGTGCTGCTGTGTTTCAGAAGGCCATTCCGACAGTGTCCTACAGGGACGTGCACGTGCGATACATACTCCGCTTCTCTGCTTCGGCGACGCCGTTGGAGGAGCCGAGCGCCCTTTGGATCTCTTCCATCTCCAACTGTGCAGTGCCGCCGACATCCTGCAGGGAAAGAGCCGTTAAAAAAACGCTCCTCAGAGTCACGAGCTCCGCTGCGCTACAGGACTGGGCCGTTTGACCAGAGGTCACCACCATTATAAATGATTACAACACACACTTGTGCGAACACGCCTCAGGCGCTGTGTCGTCAGTAACTCTAGGAAGCTAACCACTGGCTTTTTCCTTAAACAAAGCCATGGTGAGACGGGGACAGTCTCCTTTAGTGCCCCAATAACTTTGGTGCGGTTCAGGAACTCGTTATCCAGTACACTGACGGTCGCCTGCATCCATCCTGCGTTAGGTGGACCCACCTTAGATTTGTGCTCTCTGCAGGATGTGAAGTTCTCCAGGTAGCACTGAGAGTTGGCTTCCTCGATGCCCAGAAGGCCAAGGGCGGGTAGTCTGAGGGCAGCCAACAGGGCCTCCTTATCCTGGGCGTCTATGGCCCGGTTCACCTTCTGCACGGCTGTAATTGCTACACACAGAGAGGTGTGACGTTCTCAGAGTGCAGAGTTCAGGCAATCCTTGCAATCTGGACATGAGCGACAGATTTTCCAACGAATGTTCTGGGTAAAATTAGCTTGGCCAAAGCCCAGAGGGAGGGGACGTACGGGGACAACAGGAAGGACAGAGTTATGAAGGGATGACTGGAAACTCACTGTTGACCAAGTCCACGCTGCTCTGGATCTCCTGCTGGGTCAGTAATTCTTCATACACGTCTCTTTCTTCAGTCGCAATGGACAGGGACTGGACACACACACACACACAGGCCCAGTCACAATCAGCAGGAAATAAAGTGCACACAGGAACTTCCTAGTTCCAGCATGAATTGACTGGTGAGCTGTGAGCAGCTATATTTGAGCTATATTTATATCATAATAGAAAAAAAATCACCATATCATGCACATGCAATCATATAACCCAAACAAACCTTCTGCGGCGCATCCCAGGAAATACACCACTGAAACAGTCAAATCAGTGTAGCAAGTAATCAAAGTAATCAAAGCAAAAGAACCCTGAAACGTTACTGTTTGCAATGTGTGTCGTTTCTTGAGCTAAAACTGAATTGGCAGATGCCACGAACACTCGAACTTCTGGGAGACTCTGAGGGGAAGTGCCCAAACTTAACAGAGCCAGTTTGCAACACCAGGTTTGCCTCTTTTTGCACTCTGTGTTCATCAGTTTCATCGGTTTACACCTCTCACAATACTCAGGTACTCTTGTATCTCTCCAGCTCACAGGACTACCAGTTATTCTCTCTGGGCCTTAATGTTCCATCCCTGCTCATGGGGTCTGGACAGTCGTTTTGTGGCGGTTTGTGTACAGTTGTGCACCCCTCAGCCATCTGTCCCTGGGCAACCCTGTAGGAGCGGATTCATGTCTAATCCAATTTTGTCTGGTGCTGCAAAATCAGGAAGACCGCTATAGCACAACTTAAAGTGAGACAGGTGAAGAAGAAAGAGAAAAACAAACAAACAAACAAACAAAAAAAACACGTGAACTTTGACCCTTTAGGAAACGTGGGCGTGCAGGAGTTACCCGTCCTGAGGCGTGGGCCTGCTTCTTCATCTTGGCCCTGCTCAGCGTGTCCTGGTAGTCCTGGGCCAGCTCCTCCTGGGTGTTCCTCAGCATGGCGTTGGGGTTCTGCAGCGAGGCCACGGTGCCCTCCACCTGCCCTTTGTCTACTGCCTCGTTGATGGCGATTACAGCAGCGTGCACTGCAGACAGGCCCGGCAAAAAGGGATTAGGAGGAACCGCGGAGAACATTAAGGGGAAGTTAGAGCTAATTCGGTATCAGTGATCCGATTAATGGGATCGCAAATGAGGTGATTAGCTGACAATGGAGCCTGGTGATAATTCTGTGATTCAGGCCTGGGTTTCTGGTGCTCACGTGCGGCTTCGTCCACCGAGAGCTCGCTGGCCAAGATGCCCCCGATCTTGCTGAAGGCCGGCATCTGGATGCCGTACTTCTCCAGCTCTTTACTCATGTTACTGATCTCCTCATCTGGAAAGATACAGCACAAGGCATTGGCACATGGGGCGAGCTTCGTAAATCAGACGTTGAAAACATCTGTGCGTGCGTGTTCATGCATTTGCTTCATGCACCACATGGGCTGACGCTCACGAGCTAGAAATAAAGGTAGTTTCAAGCGATGGCCATGCATAAGTAATAGGGACAGCGTCAAAAATATTCCATATGAAATAAGCCACTCCTTGCCAGACTGGCGTTTCACGTCAGGAGGTTTGGAAACTGAAACTGAAGCCACATTGACTGTGTCACTTTAGTCAAGCCCCGGGTGCTGAGAACTTCTTTTTACCGAGAACACCTTTCCAGAAACAAACTGCTTCTGCGATTCAATTCATTATGCAGACAGAACCTTTGGTCTTGCATTGCTGCCCTTCATTATAAACAATAGGTCATCGGAGATGCATGAGACAAGGCTATATCATGCCTTAAATAAACCTGACATTACAATTAATCTAAGCACAGCCAGCAATTACTAGGCATTAGGGCTCAGTTTGGCTCATTACTGAAGTCCAATTACTGTCTGCTGAGTCTTTGGGCAGAGTGTGTAGCTGTCGGGCAGTGCGTGTACCTACTAGGCGGTGTGTACCCGTCGGGCTGTCTGTGACAGACAGTGTGTATAACTGTTAGCTGCTTCCAATGTGTGTCCGTGACTAATCATGAAGGGTTTCTGCGATTAATTCTTGAAATCAGCTACAAACTCTTAATCCACACACAGCTGCAGTAGCGCCTGGAGTCATGAAGCTAATTAATGTGTGGATTAAGAGTTTGTAGCTGATTTCAAGAATTAATCGCAGAAACCCTTCATGATTAGTCACGGACTTGGAGATAACATTCCCTTTGAGCAAATCATGACCAGAGTTGACTGTGGTGCTGTTATGTTTACCTGTGAAGGCCACTTTCCCCAGCAAGTCTTGAATTTGTGGAGCGATTCCCAATTTGTAGAGGTACAGACTGAAAAAAGAACACACACCGACCCACACACACCCCAAAAGGTCATGAGTACATGAGTGACATTATGAAGAAATCTGAACTCGGGTCCTACAATCAATTCAAAAAGGGACACTAAAACGTTTTCAGGGTAAAACAGTGTTTGTATGGTTTAACACAGTATCATGTAGTATTGTGGCATGTGTGGTAGATGAAGACAACATTAATCTGCACTTTAATCTAAACATTAACCAAATGCACTGCTTGGAATAATGAGCAACAGCACTGATTTCAGATGAGACATCTAATGGAGTAATACACGTTTCTTAACACTAGAGGTCAGTATGTAGTAGGTCAAGTCCATGTGGTGGAGACATGGTCTACGCTTCCGACACCCAAACTAGTAGAAAGTTCTGCAGTCTGTCTGTTACAGGTGCCTGGAAACTCCATTAAACTTTCATCTACCGCTGATGAAGGATAAGTAGGGCATGAATTATTGAAGCCTTTTGTGTACAGTGCAGCGGGGTGTGTGTCTATATGTGTGTACCGTTGCATGTTGGAGATAAGCTTGCATGCTTGCTTTACCTTTGACCGCAAAACACAATAGACATGGAAGCAGAGAAGCTTTCTTGACTTCAGCCTCCGTTTAACAGGGCAAAGGGCAAAGGGCAAAATGTTTAACCCCCGGCACAGAAGGAAGGGGCCAGAATTGGCAGAGTATACCGAGAAGCTTACTATAATGAAACTGTTTACAGCTTTTGTGCTAGCATGGAGAGGAACTGTCCCTTCCGGACACGTCCTGAGTAAAATAAGAAAGAGTATCAAAATGTAGGGCCTTGCCAAAAACACTCAAAAATAAAACACCCCCCAACTAAACATAAATGCTAGGCAGAGGGTTTGTGCCATTATATGCCTATAGCTGTTTCCTCCTGTCCGAGGGATCCCTGGATGATTTGCTTCTCTGACCTCAAGGCTGCTTGGTCCTGCCGAGTTGACCACAGGGTCAGGAAGGAAGCGCATGTGTGAGGGAGAAAGAGGAAGCTGTGCAGGCTCATGAAGGAGAGAGGGAGAGAGGGAGGAGAGAGGGAGGAGAAAGAAAGGGAGCAGGAAAAGCATCGTAAAGCACTTCTCTACAGCCAGAGACCTTCCTGTTGTCAGTGGCTACAAATGTTGACAGGTATTTGCTAATAGCACCCACCCACACACAGTGTAGGAGGCTGTTCAAAATTAACTTTCATTGATGTGACCCGACACTAAACCCCGACCTCAAAAAAAAAAAAACGACCAGTGCTTAGTCACCACCACTGATTTTCTGCTTAATGATTTTCTATTCTGTTGTCACAGACAAAAACGCAACCGATTGTGGACGATGGTTAATATAGTGCATGGAATGGATGACGCCATCATTCAAACATTACGCTTCGCCCACTGGATTATAAATTCTTCGTTACATTTCACGGTATGAATTAAGCGCCTTATTGGCTTGAGACAGGAAGCAGGAGGACACGCTGGGATATCCTTATCACGCCGCTCAAAGCATCATGAGGAAGCTTGCTGCTCACAGCGTCGACCACTGGGCTGAGCTACGCGGGTTGTCAGGAGTTTGTGGCATTCCTCACGACTTCCTATGTGCACGGGGACCAGTTGCTCAAAGATCATCATGACTGTGTATGTAGCGTGTACCAGAAAAGAAAACAGAAACCATCTGTGATGATGTGTTTCCTGCTAGGCTTGGCGCCTGATGTCAAAATTGCACCCGCCATTGTCACATAACCAAACCTGCATCAGTCAAAGGTCAAGAACACGTGCAAGGGGCACTTATACCATCTAGAATTGACTGTGAAAAGATAAATAAATTCATTAACTAATACATTTAGATGTATTTCAGCCTGTATAACACTCGGCTTAAGGGAAGCCAGTGTCTCGGACAGAAGAGACCACATGGGACAAAGACAACGAGATCTGCTGCTGTGGCAAAATGGCGGGAATCGACAGGAAACAGTGACAGGAAATGACTAAAAGCAGGCAGGAAGTAAACCAGTGTGGCTCTGGAGTAGCTGTACCGCAGGATACCAGTCACTGACAACGTTCACCCCAGAAAGGAGCCCGGGCTTGTGGGTTGTGGTCGTCGTGCCAACGAGCGCTAACGAAAAATCAAACAGGCTAAAGTCACGCGAGCGGCCATGCATCAAGCACCCCTGTATCTTAAGCTAGGCCTGACATGTAAATGACCTGACGCGTACACGTATCGGATTTCCACGTCCACTGGAGCACAGATTTCTGAAACTGTAAGCTGCGCGTATGAAGCAGCGAGAGAGCGTATGATAACTCGAGGCGATGTCATTTCTTGGACGGATGGGGGAAGGCAGAGTGCTGGACTGTACCTGAGTGCGTGAATACAGTAGATCACCTTGGGCATGTTCTTGCGATCATATACGTCAGTCGTCTCCGGATAGAATATCTGAAAGCAGAGACCATTATTAGTCATCCTTTATTCCTCCCGCGGTCTATGGCCCTCATCGCAACGAAAAAGCGAGAGCACAGCGCGTTTCGCTCCGCCCGCGACCTTTTCCGAGATGAGACACACGGGCAAAAAGCTTTTTTTTTTTTGGGAATTCGCTTCATTAAGAATGCGAGAGGAGCATCGTGACTGCACACTGCAGTGCCGTGTAGCTGCAGCCCTAACACACTTATGCAAACACACTTCGGGCCTCGGCAGCTCTCCAATAGGTGCTAAACCTTTTACCGTGTTGTGACTGACCAACAGCTTGGCGCTAACCGTTCCTTGTGGAAGTGATATCGAGCATTGTACACTTGCACATTTCGGTCGAAGATCTCTGCATTGTATAAAACGACGACTCATGCCCTGTCAAAGTTTGCACGCAACCGTGTGCGGTGCACTGGGTTCCTGTTTTACTGCTGGCTGCAGCGTTAAGGGTTTTAGGGTTAAGGGGGAAAGCTCTCGCCAGGTACTGCAAACACAGTCAAAACTGTGCATTCATGGGGGGGGGGGAAGGTAAAGATTCGAATCAGAGACGGCAAGTAACTGATCGGCACACTGTTGGACTGCAGAGATACAGTCCAACGTCATTAAAGGTTCTCTTTTATTCCAGGCCGATGCTCTATTTTAGGAGCCAGGCACAGACAATGAATGAATGAAAAAAAAAAAAACAATAGGTGGTTTGCACCACTATTCACCACGTAGGATAATAGCTTTGTTCTGCTCATTAATCATGCATTTGTTTGAGTCGCTCCATAAGGTCCCACCCATGCTTCTCCAAGGTAAGCTGACGCCACCAGTGTAATGGGGAAGACAGGTAATAATGCAGGATCCACTGAATGAAAGTCTCATAACATTCCGTGTTATCTTTGTTAACTATAATCTGCACGACACAGGAACAGAAATATCTTAATATTCAGGACAGGAATACTTGGTACAAACAACATTTCTGAGTTTGTGAGTGTGGTTGTGTGTGTGTGTGTGTGTGTGTGTAGAAGATCTACAGCGCAGAAAGCCTCACCTTTGGCAAACCAATGGACTCCATGGCTCTGAGCCACTGCACTGTGTTATCTGTGTGTCTGAAGTGTAGCCCTGTGCGCTGGGGACCACAGCAGAGCAAACACACCATTAGTTCAAAGTAAACCGCTTAACCCCCTAATTAAACACGTTTATCTATTTATCTGTGAATTAATTAGCTTGATCCAGTGTCGTTGTCTTTTTCCAGAATATGAACATAAATGAGGACACGAGGTCAGAGTGCTGTGTAAAATTAAATAAGTTAATGGTTTGTGTCTGCTAGTGGGAAGGAGTTCTGCAAGACTTAAGGAGGTCTGGGATGCATTTAGGACTAAATGTTTTCCTGTAGACATTTAGCATGTGCATGATCTTAGGAAATAGCACAAACATTTAGCGGCACTGGTCCAGCTGAAATCGGGACCTTAAATCAGAACTGTCCCCATATACCTTGTAACGAGCCTGGTCTCTGTCATAGATCTTCTTCTCAGACACCAGTTTGGGGGCAAAGAACTTGGCAAGTTTGCCAAGGTAGACGCCGTTGCGCAAGCCTTCCTCGAGCTCCGTGGTGGAGGGAAGCTCCTCCTCCAGACAGGCTTCCATCCACCTGGAAAGACAGAACAGGTCTGGCATCAGCAGAAGCTGAGGCCTGGGAGAGAGCTCAGCGTCTCCTACATATCGCAATGTCAGATATGAAAATTATTCTTTTGTTAGGAACCCAAAATAAAAGTAAGTATTTTATAAAAAAAAAAAAAAAAAAAAGTTCAAAGGTTGTATTTCTCTGTGGAAACATTAATGAATGACATGTAGTACAGTTTAGCGTTATATGTATATATTTTGCTGTGAGAGCAGCAAAAGTGCAATGACTGTGATCTAATTATACATTTCTTTAAATATTAACAAATATATTAATGCTGAACTATAGTTAGACTCTGGAGGATCCCGTTTTAACACAATTTGTGTTAATCTGTGTGGTTATACACAAAAAGAACAAAAACCCATATTGCAAGAATAACCAGTAAACAATTCCTGAATAATCAACAATTCATATATTAAATATATGCCGTGGTGAAACTTTATTTCATTTAAAATACAGACAATGGCATTTCAGTTCCTCAGTAATGTTAAAACAAGAAGGCTAGAATCTGTTTGTGTTGGATTGTCACAGTTCCTAGCACAAGTTGAGTTAACCTTCACCATGGAAACCTTGTAAAGTAAATGAATGTAACCTTGGACCGTCCCTTGAGTTAGGTTATGAAAGCACACAGGTTAAACAGGGTATGGATGTCAGTGCCCAAGCCGACTGGTCAATATTGGCTTTACCAGAGTGAACAGCAAAGTGATCAAGGTTAAGCGTTGGTATGAGATGGATTTTCACATCCGTCGCATGTCCACACAGAACTGGATGTGAATTCTGCTGTGATTAAGGTGATTACGCTTCTGTCCAGCCACAATCGCCTGGCAATAAAGTGAGGAGCAGAGGAACCCCTAAAAGTTACCAAGGAAATTTGCACACCAGGAGAGAAATACCTACAGACGTTTAGATTCTCAAAACCCAGCGGGTATCCCCCCAAATTCTCAGGCCAGCTCAAGTGAAATAACAGACAAGCAAAGAAAAAAAATAAAGACAAGCAAAACGTAAAACAAAAGACACATCAAGCCGTTTCCAAGGTGTTTGTCAGTAAAACATTTCGATGGGCGTCCTGTACGTGGTCCGTTGAATACTGAAAATGCAGGTGAACTGACGCGGGCCGGCGCAATTTCCTTTCTTTGCAGAAGTCAGTAGCCCATGACCCACTGAACAAGTGACCTCTGACGTACGAACACAAAGCTCCATTGTCATGGCGTCTACACTGGCACTGTTCTTGTCGCGCCTGCGTAGGGCAGCTGGCGCTGTTCCAGGGGCTGGCACTGCCCCAAAGGCTGATAACCTGTCTCACTGATCTCTGTGACATCAGTGTCCGCATTCTGCACAAAATCAGCCCGCTGTTGCCCTCTGACCGCTGTTGCCCTCTGACCTATTCATCACTCATAAAGTCTGATGGAAATTGGGAGCAAAGGCTCTCTGTGCAATTAACTTCATAGAATGCTTTTTTTCCATGTTTTAACATTCTCGCATGGTTTGCTTGGTAAAATTAAGATAACGCCAGAACAACAAACCCTATAAGACGCTGCTGTGTTGCATAACACTAATCTGCATATGAAATTAGTTGTGCTGGGGAAAACATCCGAAATGCTATTAATGAGTTACAGTCTGTGGAACTGTAGTTAATGATTTGCAAAGCCTTTTTTTTTTGGTCCTACATTAAAAGACTATTAGGTTGCGGCTGCTCGGTTCTGAGATGGCTAACTAAAACAAAAGCATCGTCTCAGGTCGCAACACACCTTTGTTTTCAAGTCGCCTCTGGAAATACAGGTGTCTGAAAGTTCTGTCCAGATTCAAGAATGGAGAACTTTAATTCACACGCAAGCCTCATGTATGCAGTGCTGCAAACTGATTATCTGGCTTTAAGCGCTGTTTTAGTCTTTCATTTTATTTCCTAATACTAATTACACCCATTTTCCCATTTGCTTTTTGAACCTGCAGTTCACTTACCCAGGCTCATATTTTTCACCCATCTCCACATTCTCCTGCTTCTGCTAGATCAGCTGCTTACCTTTAAGGGGTAGTTTAATTAAAATTACACATACGGATCAACAACGGCTGAGGAAATGTGCTGTCCAAGCACGCATCAACAGTCCTCCTGTCTCCTCCCAGGAGCTCCAGGTCAACACAAACCAATCAGCTGGAAAGAGCAGAGAGCCTCTACTTTGCGTCAATCTACTCTGGTCTTATCATGGACGATAACATGATTCGTTTGATTCTGAACAGTGGAAACACGAGGCCCGAGTGTATCGAAGAGCAAAGGATTTTGAAAGTATATCTTTGAGATTACAAATTTACCAGATCAATAACTTTAAGGTACTGATTCGGGTGTCCAAATCAGTGACTTGACAGACGAGATCCTCTTCTGAGATCTATGAAGGTGGTACATGAACTAGGATGGCAGTAATTTCCCCATGTTTGAAAAAATTACTTTCTGTCCATGTGAGATGTTTGCTGCTGATCTTACAATATCCTTTCAATAGCAGCCTCTGGTCCCATCAGGAATGCAAAAAACAATGAGGCCAAAATAGACGTTCCCTCTTGGTCCCATCAGGAATAACAGGAAAACTGCTCTCAGCAAGCGATCCCTCTTTTAAGATGGGAGTAAGAAAGACGCATGTAAATCTCAAGTCTTTACCTTTGAGTCATGAGTCCAGTCTCAAGTCAAAGCACTAGAAATCAGCCAAGCGGACATGTTCACGAAGGTTTATGTCAATTGTCAAGCATGCCAAGGTACAACCAAAATAAACAAATAAACAATGACTTCGTCAAGGAAAGTATGTAATGCTATGCAAGTACGCGATGAACATTAATTAAACGTATTGAACACAGAAGCGTAAAAAGTCAGGAAATCTTTATGCATGTTGTGAATTTTGCCAAAAATATTTTAGTTTGCCACACTTTAACGACCTGCACTGCTCCATCTACTCTATTAGTGACAAACACTCAGGTTCCCATTAACAGGCCCGCGAATGCTTCAACATAGCGCACTGAGTGGAAATCTTAATGCTACTTAAAATGAGGTGAAATTATGTGCTTTGACGCTTTTGAAATTCTATGTCGTTTTTTTTCTTTAAATACAAAATGAAGGGACTTACTGGGCTGCTAGCAGTTATCTAGCAAGCTAATCTCTGCGACGTTCAGGTCATTGAAGCTTTTCGAATTCCACCTCAAGTCAAAGTTAAGTCCTGAGTTCGGTACCTTCGCGTCAAAGTCAAGTTGAGACTCATTTAATATTTTCTCATGTAAGCCACCAGTCATTTTGTGGATGAGGAGAGTACATGCACTATAAGCTGGAATGGTTGAGGTGTTTAAGGTACATGGAGGGCGGGATATGTGCTTGCGTTGTTGTGTTGTCTCATTGTATTATGTGGTAAATCCAGACTGAACTGGTAGCACAGAGTATGCATTAATGGTGCCATTGGGGCTATGTGTTGCCTTAGTTGTTAGGGAGGCCAACGTGAATTTTACGGGTTGAGATACAGGCTGGGACACCCAGCCTCACTGTTGAGTCTAATGGAGGCGTCTCAGGTTTAATTCAGTGAAACACAGATGAAGGGAGGGGTCTGCTGGTACCTGATGACCCCTGTGAAGAGCTCGCAGTGTTGTGATTGGTGGTGTGAAGTGAGTGGGCGGGGCCCTGTGTGAAGCTCTAATGGACTGGCACAGCATATTTGATGTCTTATCCTGTGTAGAATTACAATTACCACAACTTGTACCTCAGGTTCACTGCCTCCCTGTGTTGATAATTCACTGGAAAGATTAAGCAAATATGTGAAATTTTACTCCAATGTCTCCACTAACTACTTGGTACTATTTTTGTGAGGTATATGCTCTCTACTGTAAGATTAGCCAGCGTACAGGAATACATGCTATTGCTTGTATGTCCCTGACTATACAACTCTGGAAACCACTAGCCATAAGTGTCGCTTAATGTTGTGAGCATAAACCTAGCCTGACTATACACAGTACACACCTAAAACAAGAACTTTTACAGGAAACCTAAACAGGAACTAGATTTGTGATATAGATTTTTTTTCATTTACATGTAAACATTCATGTTAAGATAATATATTATGATTCATCAATTTTTTTAATATAATGTGATATTTTTAGTCAGCCCTTCATTTTCCTTACAAAATAATTTCTTAATTTTATAAAGGATTATTTTTAAACTTTCATTTTCAGAGATTTCTGAAACCTGAAACCTATAAGTGGAAGTGTTCAAAGAACATACAAGTTATTATTGTATGATACACACCAAACAAATCTACAGTCCAATGAACAATGAAGTCATCACACGAACATTAAAGAAATAAAGTAGTGTCTTGTAAGGAACATGGTTTGCATCTTTACACAAGTTACACAGTTTTATTATTTTGAATCTACAGTCATGTTTTGAATGTCAATGTTTGATTTGGTGCAATGCTGGCATAAGGGCAGGTCCTGTCCACTTAGAACATGGGGCATGACCTCTGGAGGATGAGCAGTAGCTGGGAAAGAGACACATGAAGACCCTCCCACTTCTAGAGCAGTGGTGTTGTCTTGCAACAGGGACGGTGTGGTCACTTCCCCATCAACCAGTGCAATCAATGTGACATCAGAATGTGACACCATGTGAAGAAAAGGCGGCATGTCAGATATATTAACTTTAAAAGGAAAAAAATCGACTTCTGAAATTAGTCAATCTTAAAGCTGCTTTCCACACAATCAAATTATGATTTTCAAAAAGTGTTTACAAGTACATTGTGCACTCACCGGCCACTTTATTAGGTACAGCTGTCCAATTGCTAGTTAACACAAATGTCGAATCAGCCAATCACATTGCAGCAACTCAATGCATTTAGGCATGTAGACATGACCAAGATGATCTGCTGCAGTTCAAACCAAGCATCAGAATGTGATTTAAGTGATTTTGAGCGTGGCATGGTTGTTGGTGCCAGACAGGCTGGTCTGAGTATGTCAGAAACTGCTGATCTACTGGGATTTTCACGCACAACCATTTCTAGGGTTTACAGAGAATATGGTCCGAAAAAGAAAATATCCAGTGAGTGGCGGTTCTGTGGGTGCAAATGCCTTGTTGGTGCCAGAGGTCAGAGGAGAAAGGCCA
Organism: Brachyhypopomus occidentalis; assembly: GCA_020368025.1. Taxonomy (NCBI): domain Eukaryota; kingdom Metazoa; phylum Chordata; class Actinopteri; order Gymnotiformes; family Hypopomidae; genus Brachyhypopomus; species Brachyhypopomus occidentalis. The sequence continues at coordinate 7,534,288 of JAGXOD010001382.1, forward strand.
GACTGGTTCAAGCTGATAGAACGGCAACAGTAACTCCGAGGCAGACGAGCATCTCGAAGAGCATGTCGAACCTTGATGATGAGCTACAGCAGCAGAAGAACAGGAGACTGAGCCTACAATTCGCACAGGCTCAACAAAATTGGACAATAGAATATTGGAGAAACGTTGCCTGGTCTGATGTGTCTCGATTTCTGCTGCGACATTCGGATGGTAGGGTCAGAATTTTGCGTCAACAACATGAAAGCATGGATCCATCCTGCCTCGTATCAATGGTTCAGGCTGGTGGTGGTGGTGCGATGGTGTGGGGGATATTTCCCTGGCACACTTTGGGGCCATTAGTACCAATTGAGCATCGTGTCCACGCCACAGCCTACCTGAGTATTGTTCCTGACCATGTCCATCCCTTTATGACCACAGTGTACCCATCTTCTGATGGCTACTTCCAGAAGGATAACGCACCATGTCAAAGCTCAAATCCTCTCAGACTGATTTCTTGAACACGACAATGAGTTCGCTGTACTCGAATGGCCTCCACAGTCACCAGATCTCAATCCAATAGAGCACCTTTGGGATGTGGTGGAATGGGAGATTCGCATCATGGATGTGCAGCCAACAAATCTGCAGCAACTGCGTGATGCTATCATGTCAATATGGACCAGACTCTCTCAGGAAAGTTCTCAGTACCTTGTTGAATCTATGCTACAAAAGATTAAGGCAAGGTGTACTTAAAAATGGCCGGTGAGTGTAGATAATGTCATTTACATTATGTGAATACGTTGAACAAGAGCAAGTGGTGTGACCCTTTGATTGTTAAATTAATTTCAAGCAAGTGCAATTTATCTTTTCCAGCTAAAGGTGAATCCCCCTTTGTTTTTACTAAATTTCCCCCCACTATATAGGCTCATACATACTACAGGGCAGCACTCTTGTGGAATGTGGAAATGACAATAATCTATTATATAATAATCTAATCAGTAATCTACTAGTATCTAATAGTCAGTGTCATCCTAATTTACCTAAAACCACATGCAAAAACCAACAGAGAAGTATAAAATAAATAATCTAATTGTAAACAATCAATTGTTTCTCAAAAGGCTAAAAGTTCTGAACAACACTTTGAAAAAAAGGAAAAATTAAACCCAAAAAGTTTAACGTGCACAAATGTTTAGAAATACAGGATGAGCAAATCTGGCTTCACGACTCACTGAGTAATATGGTATATAGGCAATATGGTAATATAACTATAGGCAATAGATCTGAGTTTTTGAAAAGTGAGAGAGACCTCATCGGAGGGCTGAAACAGGTGCGGGGTCTAAAATATGACATCTTAAAATTGGGAACCGAGCCTTAACTGTGGCATAGCAGACATTCCCAACCAACGTCACGACATTACAGCCTCCAGTAAACTCACATAAGCCTTTAACGTCATACAACACCACAGCTGGCAATGGAAAAAAAGTGTTCCCAAAGGACCCCTATCTAAAAAGCACACATGGGTAAACGTGCTGTATTTACTCAAGTCAGCAGGTACAAAGTCTCCCTAGTAAAGCCGTTTAGTGGAGGAGGGACAGGAGCTGTGGGAAAAATCGTGCTTGTCAGCTGACAAGCTGTGAACTGCCATCCATGGCCCGATCTGCAGCAATAGAAAAATGTGACTGTCAAAACAAAAGACGAAGGAGATTTTAAACCCATGCTGCATTAGCCCGTTAGCTTTTAGCTGGTTTCTGAACCTACCCATCAACTTTGAACAAAAACGTGCTTTGTATTCCCTTAATGCATAAGATCTGGTACCACAGCAGTGCAACATTTGGTGACACCTACCTCCACCTGTAACGCATAACTGCAAAGTTAAAAAAAAAATAAACACAGGATGTAACAGTTTTGCCTCTTAACCAGACCAATTAGTGGCCAGCTTTAAAACCATAATGTAGAACAGAAGCTTTGCGGTTTTGAATCACAGAAACATCTTGCAATTTGTACTCAACAAACACGATTGGTCCTTACATCATTAGCCTTATATATTGTATTATCACAGATACTGCTTGTTTTCTCTTCAAATGGCCAATTAGTGAACAGTGAATATAACCCTGGTGTGAGAGTTGGAAATTCCCAGAACTAAAGCTTGATGAGTCAAGAGTCATTAAATCTGTAAAGAGCAGGATAATCAATACACTAAGCTTTGACTTAGAGTTTGCTCTCTCTTCCCCTAAATATCTTCACTAAGAGGTCAGACTCCATATTTGCTATTGTTTGCAGAACAGCGCCAGCTGTGCTTTCTGCTGTCTCGTGTAGCTTTTCCACACATATCAGTTAGGCTCTCTCTAACGCAACTGACAGGTGATAATCCCCTAATGAGCTCTTTATTGAATTGACCATGCCTGCTGTGAACTCTGTTATAGTAAACATGCATACACACATAATGTATCAGGCCACTGAACATCAGGACCCCAGTTGTAATCTTCTGCATTTTTATCTAATGGACAAAACCCCATTGTGGTTCTTGAATGGAGCTCCTTATTTGAAACGGACTAAAACGAAACACTGATCGCTTCAGCATCGCGGGCTGTCACGTCGCGTCCGTAAAACTTCGCCGACACAGCCAATCAGATCGAAGAGGTACGTGCCATCCCGGTTTGCGGTGGGAGAGATGTAGAGCGCGGGAATAGGTACCGTTTGGCTTCCTCTAGATGACACAGGTATTCGTAGGCGAGGTTCTGACGTCTCCTCTCGTCCATTTCCTCCGCCGAGAGCCTCTCGTCATCCACAATGGCTACGAAGAAACAAAGAGCAATAAATATAGTGCCTACAGAACCCCAGAAAGGCAGAGTCTGGAGACCTACTCTGAGTTTTCACACACGAAGGCCACATTGTGCAAGTAACATCGCTAAGAATCGCAGCTCTTTCCTTAGGTCAATTTAAAACAGCCAGCAATAGCTTTAAAATCTACGAAGAACTAAAGAGAAAATGTCTACCAAAACAAGACGAATAAGCACCTATGACATTCTACAGTTAAAAACAAAAATGTTTTATTGATCCAGAAGTATATACTCCGTAAGATTTTTTTTAACACGAAGCACAATCCATTAGTACTGGCTCTCTGACAAAAAGGAAAGTATGGCAGCGTGAAGGCTCATGACCCTAAGATCCCGCCATTAAACGAGTCGTGGCTAAAGAGGGTCCAGTTATGAAACATGCTGCTCCAAGCTGACCTTGCCTTGCTTTCTCTTTTCCAGTCTCTTCTCTAAGCATTAGCTAAATCCCTTTATTTCTGGACGAGTAGATTTCCTCTGCTGTACAGTCCATTAAAACTGGTTTTAAAGATCCTTCAACTAACACCATCCCGGGGGGGCAGGTTGTCATGCACTGTTAGCAAAAAAGAGACAACACAAATTCATAACTTTTGAAAAACAAAACTTATCTTTGTTAGAAAATAGGACTGACTCGTTTGCTCCCTTCAGTGGACTAAAATTTGTTTTTGTAACAGTGAAACTACCACAGCGAGGCTCAGTAAACTGTGAACCAAAACACCAGCTTTCTAAAATTGCCCCCTCAGCACAACATCCTTGTTGATGTGGGATACAACTCTCGATTTGAGCATGTGTTTTTCGTAGCACACTGGGGCACGTTCTTAACCACTCCCCCACCACAACAGAGCGTTAATGACTTAAGGGAGGCTGCAATATCGGACTTAAACGAACAACAAACTGCAAAAATATTAAGTCACCGTGTAGCCTACTGCCCAAGTTTTTTCTCCGCACTTCCTGCATGCGTAACGCGTGCAGTCACGTCTGATATGTCGGGGACCCTTACGATCAGCCACATCTGTGGCACATGCATGCGTACGTCCAACCTTTGATTGTAGCCAGTGTCGTAGCACTGCCAATAGGCTGCAGAAACACTGACTACAATGGCAAAGCTAGATTACGTTAGGGCTTTTAACCCACAAAGGAAAACCCCTCATGAGTTTTGGTAATATTTACAAAGCTATATGCACCAGCAGGTAATAATCAATTTGCAGAATGAGAAAATCAATGGTTCCGTGACATGGCAGAGATTCTCGGTCTTGATCCTTGAGATGTACCCGTGAGGTTAAATCACAGAACACAGAGCTACTAGCTATGGGCTAAACCAGGACCCTCTGGTTCTGGTTCAGGAGGGCCACAGCGCTGCAGCTCTGCAATGTGCCTGGTTCAGATTATGAAGAGTTCAGATTATTCAATTCTCTGATTATTCTGAATCACGGGGGTGTGGAGCCAATCCCAGCATCTCGGGGCACAGGGTACAATGGGCACCTGCCAGTCCACCACATGACAATGCTGATTATCTGAATCAGGTGTGAGAGAGCACAGAAAAGACCTGCTAACAATGCTGCTTCTCAGGACTGGAGTACTGGAAAGGTGGCATTTCATAAGTTTAATCAGAGATTCAGGTAACGGAACAGTGCTTCACTCACATACTAGCACAAAAGGTCCAATAAAAGGGCAAAAAAAAAAAATCCATACATGTGACAAGAGATAAAGTTATCAATTTAGTTATCAATGTATTAAAATAGGCTGAAAGAAACATACTGTTGTTTCTAATCTCCAAAGTCTTCACTCCTTCATTATTTAACATAACATCTCACAAATTTTGTACCACGAAAACAGAACATGGAGATCATTCTGAAAAGACGTTGCACCATGGGCTGAACGTGTCCCAGCCTAATGCCCACACGAGAACGCCCAGTTCACTGCCAATTGCCCCCCCCCAACTAACAATTAGGCCAAAGCTTGCTGACACGAAATTGTGTGCTCATCTTTGTCTTTTGCAAATGAGCAGCTCGTCGTGTCTGACGGCCCAGCATGCCGCAGCATGTCTCCGCCGGGTTTGACCGTGCGGGCCTCGTTGCCGTGGCCTGTCCCAACGGACACCTCACCGTACACTCATCAACGGAACACCGGTTTCACACGGCAGGGGCTTTGCAAGTCACAGCACACAAGGTGTGGCGGGCGGGCAGGTAAACACTACCCACAATTCCATGCAGGTTGTGACCATCTCTTCTATGGAGCCATGATGTCTTGTACAGAGAAACTCTGTAATAGCACATTTGCAACAGCTTAGTGCACTATGCTGAGATGATCCTGAGATCACAGCGAAGCAAGGCAGGATTCTGATTCTGATCTACTAAACCCACTGATCAGTTGATGGTGCATAAACATGTGCACACAGTGCAGGACCCCGAGATCACCCACCTCTTTTACGACTAACTTCCTAAGAGAGCCATTAAAATGCTATCACTAAGTAACTGGTTTGTGTCCTCAATAAAAAAAAACCTCAGAGTGTAGTGATAAACTTTTAAGAGAAAGCAAACATAGCAGATGTCTGCTGAATCTATGACTAGTCCATCTGAACCAAACTAAATTAAAGCTCTGAAATCAGCACATTTGAGGAATGCAGGCTTGTTTTTGCAAAACAATTTAATTTATGTGCAGTCGGAATTCAGAGAGAAAAATACTTCTCGGAAAGCAGCGTGTTCGTTGGAGTACATGATTTCATCAAACTGCTGTAACCACCTCAATATTCAGAACCCAATACAGGATTTCAAAGGTTGCTGGGCAGCCATCAAAACAGCTACAAAAATCACAGTATGTTTCCGTGGCACACATCATTGTCAGCATTAACAGTGCAGACAGCTACTCTTCAGAAATGGTAGAATTTCTCTAGAGCAAATAATACACACAAGAATTGTAAAAGATGGCAAGCAAACTTGTTTAATCTAGTGAAGCAGGCCTAAGTTAATATTACACAGGCAAAACAACAGTTGACGACAAACACTGCAAAGAAAGAAAAAAATATTTTGTGTTACTTTGTGTTTCCCTTGGAACTAAAAGTCTTCAAATTCCCTACATCAGGTGCAATAAAAGAAACTGCTGAAGGAAACCTGTCCAAAATTCAAACTCATCGCATTGATTTGCTAGCATTGCAGTGATAAGCAGAAGTCAAAATTGTATGTTGTTTTCTGCACAGCTGTCTGTGAATTCACTTGCCTCAAACAGCCGTTTTCCTGCAAAAACGGTTTAAGTTTGAAGCAGGAGAAGTAACTTTCACAAAGATGGCCGGAGTTCTTGGTTTCTCAACCAGAAAAATTTGCACCAGCTGGTATCAGTTTAGTATGATACGTCCGTGAGGAGCACCCACCCAGTCACCTGTTGATTTTTTAAGCAAGTTTTGATTTGTCTAACGCAATATACTGTTAGTTTTCAAACTTCACTTATGATGCCATGTCCTTGGAGGGAGATTCAAGTCAGACTGCAAACGAAAAGACCTTCATTTATGTGTTAAAATAAAAATAAAAATACTTACATCCATAACGTGGTCTGAGGGAGTTAGTGCTGTCTTCATGATACATCCTGTCACAGTCCCGTTGCTTTTAAGCCCCGAACAAGCTAACATCAACCGCGTTTTTGAGTCTTATCCTTGAATTTAGTCTATACCTTTTCAAATGATGACTTTGAAAGGCGTATGTCCTAGTTTTTAAATGAAAAAATGTGGTTAAACCCAGTCTGTCATGTCTGCGTCCTAACGTGAAACTGACAGTTTTGCCACAGCCTGTGAAACCGCGCCGCACGCGAGCGCGGTGAGGACTCACGAGGCTGCTCCACCTGGCGGCACGGCACGCCTTCTAGAACTTGAAACAGAACTCCATAGAGTCTCCCTCGCGTGGTCATTGTATGAAGTGCAGCTGCAGGTAAATACTTTCTTTAATTACTAATTATTACTTAAAATATACTATATTTTAAGTAATATAGTAATATTTATATATTACTTAAAATATACTGACCATTGCAAATATGATTCAAAGCATCTAAATGATCGCTCAGTTACTACTGACTTATTAAAGCACTATCGAGGGCACTACACACAGAAATCTTGAGACAAAGGCAAAATTATAATAATCGAAATGACTCCAGAATAAGGAATGAAACGTATTTGTATTTTAATGCACTTTTAATTGAGACATGAAATGTGTTTATTTTTGAACAAATCTTTTTTCATCCATATCAATCGAAAACTGAAATATAGACTGAATATATATGCTGCACTTTATAAAATGGTTTTCAACACTTAGCTTTTATCTTCACAAAATGAAGCTTTTTTTCTGTATTTCTTTGATTACAGACCACACACACACATTTCCCATAAATATTTAGCAGGGTCACACTCTTTTCTTTACTTCAAAATAACCATTTTCTGATTGTTTTTATTTTGTGATTGCCCTTTGACCACATGGCCATATGAACTCAGAAATGAGCACAAAGACCAAGTGTTTCATGCATATATGCAACATTTTTGTGATAGCAGAAGATGGTTGGATTTTTTTGTTGTTACACTTGCTGCAGTGTACTGACAGATGAAAAGGTTGTAGGGATCCATTCCATCTCCATACATGTCTGTCAAATGTATACAGATCATATTATGCCTGAATGTCCAAAACAACCACTGCATGATATATACAATATTTCACAGGTACACACACACTTTGTGTCCATACACATACATACATATATAATGTACACAAATGTTATGCTGACATAATACCCTTCAATAACATTACAGTGTCCACAAATCAAAAGGGAAATATATGTATACTGTATATATATATAGCTAATACAGAATAACACTTATGAGATATTCTTTTGAATGATAAATATTTTCCTAACAGACTGCATAGCCCTGCTGAAACTTAAACTACAGGAAATCACTTTGGTTTGTTGAAGGCCTAATCACATATAATACAAGACACACCATTTTCTATTACCATGTATTTTTTTATATAACAAAATGATTAAGAATAATTTCAAAATAGTTATTTTCAAAATATATTTATACCTTTGCTACACTCTTAAGACAACTGTGTTATTTATATATTCATCAGTACTGCGCATGACACAAAATGGCTTTGGCCCCAACATCTACGTAGTTGGTGAATAGGACACAAGCAACTCCAAGTCCAGAGTTATATTAATGGACCATCAACAAGCATACAAAGACATGGCAGGAAGAGGGGTCATCTGTGTGTAATGGGAAAACATAGCCAATAACATTACAATGTCATGTAAAAAAAAAAAACAGCTGAATGGTCTATAGCTCCTCTGTCTGTAGCTGAGGATAAACACAAATCAAATCAGTTACCACTGTAGAGCTACACTAATGACTTCCAATTCTCTTGAAGGGGGTCTATAGTATCTTGAAATAAATGTGACTCTCGGGTGTTAGGATTTACATACCTAATGGTGGCTCTGAGCACCCTATATAATTACAGTCACAGAACGTAACAACTGTTAAACACAGTGAGTCCATATTGCCACCAGCTGGGTGGCCCATGTGCTTGAGGCGGTCAGCAAAACCAAGGTGAGCCAATGACCAATTGTAAATGGGTGTGAATCTCATTCAAGCATAGCATCACATCTGTAAAATCTCTGCTTTTTGACAAGGTCTGATGAATTTGGAGAAGACATGGGCAACAAATACATCGACTGTACTGCAAAGTGCATCTCCGGACCAAAAGTAAGAATGGTCTTACACAGTTTCAGCCTTTCAGGCATTAGTATTTCCACACAAAGCCTACAGCATTTATGAAGCACCCAAAAAAGATGTGACAAATGGCTTATTTTATAATTTGACCTTACATAGGTACAGAATATTGAGTATACAGTGTTGTCGTAAAAGTTCTGCGTCCATTGTGTACCGAATAGTAATACAAATAAATACAAATAAATAATACAAATAAATAAACAAATAAAAGAGCAGGAAATATTAATTTATTCCTTTAAATTTTGCTACAAGTAATTTGTAAATTCTGCATTTTCAATTGCTGGATTTTATAGGTACACTTTAAATGAATGGTTATGTTAATTTTCTCCCAGGATGGATCACTGGTACGAAAAACTTTGATGCATTGTATAACAAATTACCTGATTTAAATGGCTTGAGTAATGGAAGAAATTGTTAAGAAGATGGCATTAATGTTTACAGCCACATCAGCAGCAGGGTTTGGCTACAGCCTATCAGAGTACAGCATGAGATCTGCAGCCGGGCTAATATTAATACTACAGCCTATCAGCATACAGCATGAGATCTGCAGCCGGGCTCATCTTAATACTATGCGGGCAAGGAGAGAAATGTAAGACTCCCTGGATCTACCTTGCTCAGACTCCATAGTGTTTCTCTTCTCATATTGCCTACACATTAATATGTAAATTAGGTTTACGCACACTGACTCAGCAACTCGGGAAAACCTCTTCAAGCGTAGTTTCATGTGTTTACATGTTTAACTGTGTCATACAGCTATTCCTTTACTGCCCCGTATGGCAGTCGTTCTCAATCTCGAGCGACTCATGGTTCCGTGGCCATCGGCTTTGCAAACAAAAAGGGGACACCTCAATCGACATGTACGGTGACGGTGATGGCAGGTGGGGGGGGGGCATGTGTGAGGCTGGTTGCATGGCTCCGCTCGAACGTGGACGCTACATCAGGACGTTGGACTGGGTGTCCGGTAGCCGCAGACCCATCAGGCCACCGCCCACCAGCACGGTGGAGGCCAGCAGGATCGGGATCGATTTTGTGATGCTGACCAAAGAGCCAAAAATAAGGTTCCCCAGCACAGCTGCCAACTTACACAAGGCATTGCAGAAGCCAAAGCCCGTCCCTCTGAAAACCGAGAGAGAAACCGAGGGAGAGAGACAGATAGAAAGAGTTTGCATCTGTGGTACATTCGCGTTATGAATAACAGGACCCGTATATGCAGTGTGTCTCATATATATGCAAATTGTACCCAATATTCATGCGTACGCTTGTTCGTTAATGTGTGTAGGACACACCTTCTGTCTGTGGGATATAGTTCTACTGTGACCACATCCAGTGAGTTCCAGGCAGAGATACTTAGGCCATTATAAAGGCAGAGCATCCCGATCATCATGGCTTCACTGCTGCCGAACCACAGGAAGAAGCAGCTGATTCCAGACAGGATCATGGAGAATCCTGCGAGCATACAAAACACAGTCTGCAAATACCTTTTTTTTTTGCATAATCAAACCAATCTGCAATTGTTTGATTTAAACAATTTTTATACATTTGTAAAGTCAAAATCTCCTTTTTTCATAATGTTATTATTTTATATATTATTTTGGTGCCCATATCAACTTGCATGTTATATAACAAATACACGACTAACATGTTAACACAAAAAATTGAATACAACGTTTTTTAACCCTACCAAGCATGGATAAGCGTCCTATTTTATCCACTAGGAGCGCGGAAACTACATTGCCTGGTAGCACAGCCAACGTCCCCATGAAATTGACGAAATACACCCAGTATGCACTGTAGTCATCATCAAAAGAGGGATGACAACCCGTTTTGTTGTGGACAAATGTGCTGTTTATGAACTTTGTTTTAAAAAGTTTGGAGTCATCAATATCTGTAAGTGGAAAAACAAACAAAAACATGACATATATACAAAAATGAATTCTAATACAGGGTGTTATACAGCATTTATTGCCAAGACATGACACAACTGTATAGAATTAGTTATTGTTGGATGTGTACCAACTTGATAACCATTAAAACTATATTTCAAATTCTTAGATTTGTTCAGTAAGTACTTGGGTAACTCTTCATTTAAAGGATCCTGTAAACTATCCATTTTGAAATGTGTAAAAGTCATGAAAGAAGTTACGCCTCAAAACTGACCAGTTTACTTACCAGTGTTGTACAGGTAAGTGTTAATAAAACTGCAGTTTCTGAAGAAGCACCCCACAGAGGTGATGTCTTCAAAATAGCAACTTTGAAATGTGCTATTGATGAAAGTGACTGCCTTCAGTTTCATACTTATGAATCTGTAAATGCAATGCAATGAGAAAAGCTTCACACACAACATATTGAAGTCTTTAACAAAAAGAAACAACACAACAGTGTAGCTAGGCCATCTCCAGCCACCAGAGGGAGACATAGAACTGCTTCAGAGTAATGAGAGGAAATCAGTCACATCTGCTGTCTAGCCTACCTGAGAGCAGTTCACAGTTATGTACTTTGTCACATAGATTTCTTAACAATATTTAGTGATATAGTTTGATTTGATGAGTGTAGTTTTTCTTTTCCCAGTCCATGAGATGCGTGACCTCACATTGGCTAGCCTACCTGGTATTGATGAACAAACTGTTCGTGTGTATTTGGTTCTCCAATGTGAAATTAAACATGACGTCCTCGATTCGCTCGTTAGTATGGCGTTGCACTTTAGAGGCATATTCGTCAGCTTGAAGGTCCTTGATGACATCAGGGAACCACACAGACAAGCCATAGTACCTGTAAGAGCACAGTGTAGAGTTCCATTGCCAGTTTAAGTGAAATGCACACAGGAACTGTAACCAGTTACTTTCTCTTAATGCATTGTATTTAATTCCATTGTATTTCCCAAAGGCTTACCCAAATGACAGACTGAACCACACAATGGCCAACTTTATTGCATTATCTCTAATTGGATAGTCGAAACACTTCATAAGGCTCAGCCAGATCTGGATGTGAAAATAGTTATAGATCAATGTTATTTGCCTTAAAATTATTATCAGATGTATATAAAAAGTTTTATTAAACACACTATGAAAATTATTCTGTGTTAAAAATGAACTAAGCAGTCTCACCCCATTAAATTCAGTCTTGACCCGAAAAATAACTTTGGACACATAGCTGTGGGACTCTGGGTGCATCTCCACAAACTCGTCGATCTGCTTTGGGATCTTAATTCTATTTACCTGTGAGAAGAATAAAGGTTTTACTATATACTTGACTTTCATAGATCGATTAAACTGCACCTATGGGGTGTACAGCATGTATACCATTAACAAAACCTACAACAAGCCAATATGACATGAATGACTCAAATTTAAATATTTCTGAAAAACAAATATTAAAAGCCATGGGAAATCACATTCAAATTGATTATAGGTTAAGTTTTTAAAGGGAATGTGAGTAAGGTTACTGATTTTGTGGCATTCAGCTTAACACCAAACCTGGAGTGTATGTCAAAGCAGGAAGTCGTTTATTTACACATCATCTGTTTTTTCTTCTTGCTACGTGTTTGTGAACGACATCATGCAAGTTCAAAACGCACATGTCAAACGAGACAACCGGTGGCGAGTCGCAGAGTTGTGCACTGCCACGGAGATAAACTCCTGCTGTCCGCATCAACATGGCGTCAAGAAGGACTAGTTAACGCTGAAAATGCTCGACTCACGGTGAACACTTTCTCCGGCTGCCCGCGCGCTCGCATGTTGGTGTCATGGATCTGTTTGAGGATCATCCAGGCCTCGTCGTGCTTCCCCACCTGAATGTAGAAAAGAGGAAAATCCACGGAGAATTAGCGGATTAGGTGCCGATGCAGAGCGCTGGATGACAGTCACGCACCCTCCCATGACGCTTGTGGAGAGAGTCACGAGTTATTTGTGCGCTATTTGCTTCAAAGGTAGCTGCTTTCTTTGTAGGCCAATTTCTACAACAGCTGTTCAGGACATTGACACAGCATGAGGAAATTATAGATCTGCATCAAATAAATTTAAACTCACACACACACACACACACACAAACTATAAAGTATATGTTCATGCTTATATGTTCAGTGAAAGCTTCTTACCTCCAGGTAAAATCTAGGGCTTTCAGGCATGAAGGTGAGAGCGACCACAGAGAAGACACACGGGAGAGCACACACAACCACAAACACTCTCCATCGATGGAACTGATAGGCCGAACCCATGCTAAAGCTCCAGCCTAAGGAACGCAAAGAATGCAAGGTAAGTCCACAAATATGTTACTGCTGCCAGTTATTATATGTCATACTTTACCAGGCAACACTGAGCAAAGCATGTAGTGATGAGGTAGAGACAACATATGAAGATATCATATCCATCCATCCATCCATTTACATCCGCTAATCCGGGTCTGGGTCGCGGGGGTAGTAGCCTAAGCAAAGAGGCCCAGGTTTCCCTCTCTCTGGCCACCTCTTCTAGCTCTTCTGGGGGGATACCGAGGCGTTCCCAGGACAGCTGAGAGGTATAATCTCTCCAGCGTGTCCTGGGTCTTCCCTGGGGTCTCCTCACAGTTGGACATGCACAGAGGGCATCCGGACCAGGTGCCTAAGCCTCCTCAACTGGCTCTTGGGATATCATATCCATACTGCTAAAAGCTTTGCTGTCATAAAGCATGGCACAATTACTATAATTCACACCTAATTTTAAGCCTGTGTAAAAGCAGAAGGCCAGACGTCTTCAGGGATCAGAAGTAACGATACAGTATCATTCTGTAACGACGGGTGTACCAGCAGGTACACACCTCGTTGTAATAGAAGTAAAAGCGAACCCAAGCGCCGTTAAACAACAGACAAACACAAATGCTGGTAACTAGGAACAAAATGAAAGCAGTGTCAGGGCTGGCTCCAGGTCCGCTCCCCCTGCCACCACTAGAGGGGGAGCGCGAGCCTCTGTCAGGGCTACCTCCCAGGTCGCGCCTCCTGCCACCACTAGAGGAGGAGCGCGAGCTGGTTCTTAATTACTTAATTCCTTCTATTAGCGGTGATGACCTGCAGCCGTCCGCCTCCCTACTTAAGGTGGGTGGCTGCAGGTTCTCTTTACTGAGTTGTTGCGGCTCTCTCTGCTACCTCTCAGTGGTTGGCAACGTTTTGGCGATCCAAGGGGTTTCGTTCCCCCTTTCCTCTCGTTTTCCCTGTTTATTCGAATCCTTTATTCCTGCGCCCTTTTCTGGCCCGTCTCAAGTTTTCCTTGTTCTGTCTTCTTCCTATCTTTTGTTATTTTTACGTTTCTCCCTGAGCAGGTGTTTCCCTCAGAAGACTGGCACGTCTAACGTTTTCCGTGCCTTTTGCTTTTGCCCCTTATGCTGATTTTTCCTTTAGGTTTCTGACACGTCGTACTAATCACGTCGTGTGTTTTTAGTTTTGCCTTTTGCAGGTTTTGTGTTTCGTTTCCCACACGTCGAGTTCTCTCCGTGTGGTTTTCTTTTCCCGTTTTTTCCCTCCCATACGCTCCAGGCATTATCGTGTGTTTTTTGGTTACTTATATATTTTACTTTTGTCTCGTTTCCCGTGTTACTTACGGAGGCTTCAGTTTATTGTTTGCGTTGTGGCGTTTGAGTCCTCTAATAAAAATACCCTTACAGAACAACTCAGTCTTAAACATGGACTCAGCCGTACCGCAAGCCATTGGCGAATTAAAAGACGCTCTCGCCTTACAAGGGCAAGCCCTTGGCCGGCATGAGCAAGCTCTCCAACAGATGATGGGGCAACTGCAGGCTATCACTACCTCGGTTCAGACGACTGGTCAGCCGAGTGGCTCGGCCGGCTCCCTCGCACCGCCCGGTTGCGCCCACTATCGCCCCTGTGGTTCGCTCTGAACCTAGTTTGCCTGCCCCCATGCGTTTCAGCGGTTCCCCCGAGGAGTGTAGGGGTTTTATTCTCCAGTGCTCTCTGATTTTTGAGCAGCAGCCCTCGCGATTTCCCACAGAACGCTCCAGAGTAGCCTATGTGATGACCTTGCTCACAGGCAAAGCGCTTCGGTGGGCCACCCCTGTTTGGGAGAATCAGCCTGAGACCTGCGCTTCCTTCGAAGTTTTTTCCCGTGCTATGCGATTGGCATTTTACCACCCAGCTATTGGTGGTTCGGTCGGGTCGAGGCTGCTTCGACTAAGGCAAGGACGGTTAACGGTGGCCGAGTATTCATTAGAGTTTCGTACCCTGGCAGCTGAGAGCGATTGGAACTCAGGGGCTCTCGCTGCCGCTTTTTTGGAAGGGTTGACTGAGGAAATTAGGGACGAGCTTGCGGTAAGAGACCAACCCGCTGGGTTAGAAGGCCTCATCGAATTATTGGTGAGATTAGACAACCGTCTGCGCGACCGTAAAGCTCAGCGTCGCACCCAGTCAAAAACTGCCAGTTCCAGCTCCGCCTCCCCTCACCGGGAATCCCCCGTGGTTGAGGAGATGGGAGATCAGCCCATGCAGTTAGGACACACACGTCTATCCAAACAAGAACGACAGACACGTATTCGTGAGGGTAGATGTCTTTATTGCGGGAGTAAGGAACATTTAATCCGTCTGTGTCCCCTGTTACAGGGAAAAGAGCCGGCCCGTCGGTGAATGGAGTATCGCGACGGGTCATGCTGGTTACTCCCCTGCAGTTGGCTTGACCCCCAGGTTGTATTATCATGGAGAGGTTCTGAGGAACATCGCCTGGTGGCGTTAGTTGACTCTGGCGCTGCGGGTAATTTCATTGATGTCCACATCGCGGAATCGCTGAAGATTCCGCTAGTATCGTTAGTAAAACCCCTTTCGGTTTCTGCCGTTGACGGTCGCCTCCTGACATCTGGCGAAGTTACCTCCCAGACTATTCCTCTCCGATTACAGATCGGGAGCCACGCAGAGACGATAACACTCTACGTTATCACTGCTCCTAAGCTCCAGCTCATTCTAGGTTTTCCGTGGCTCCAGCGCCATAATCCTGAGGTTGACTGGCTTAATCTGTTGATCAGACGCTGGGGTAAAGTATGTGAGGGATCATGTTTAGACTCGCGATCTGATGACATAACTAAGGGGGCTCCGGAGGTCATTAATTTAGTGGGCGTTCCCTCCGAGTATCACGATCTCCGCGAAGTTTTCAGTGCGAGAAAAGCCAGTTACTTGCCTCCTCACCGAGCCCACGATATCGCCATCGAGCTGCTTCCTGGTACGTCCCCTCCTAGAGGGCGGTTATTTTCGTTGGCGTTGCCCGAGCGTAGGGCTATGGAAAAGTACATCCAAGAAGCCCTGGCCGCAGGGTTTATTCGACCCTCCAGTCCTCGGTCTTAATAAACTAACTGTTAAAGATCGGCATCCGCTACCACTCATGTCTTCCGCATTCGAGGCGTTGCAGCACTCCACTATTTTTTCCAAGCCAGACCTACGGAGCGCTTACAAAGCACACAGGACAGGCCGGAGGCGGGAGACATGAAAGACGGGATGGACCTTCATGGACGGCGGGAGTAACAGGATTAACCTTTTTGTCCACCTTGAACGGACCTAGATACCGAGGGGCCAGCTTCCTGGTCCCACCCCTGACAGGTAGGTCCTTGGCAGACAACCAGACCCGCTGACCGGCACGGAAGGAGACAGCGGGAAGACGGTGCTTATCAGCACTGCGACAGTACCTAGCAGAGGCGGACACCAGGGCCCGGCGGGCCTTACGCCACGCCAAACGGCACCGCCGTACCAGGGCCCGGGCACCGGGAACCGCCACTTCTGCCTCCTGGTCAGTGAACATAGGAGGGGCGTACCCATAAAGACATTCAAAGGGTGACATGCCCAGGGCTGAGTGCCATAAGGTGTTGTGGGCGTACTCAGCCCATAAGAGCTGGTCAGACCAGGAGGTCGGGTTAGAAGACGTCAGGCACCGGAGGGTCTGCTCCAGGTCCTGGTTAGTTCTTTCCGTCTGACCGTTGGTTTGAGGGTGAAACCCCGATGACAGACTGGCCTTGGCGCCCAATAAACCCAGGAAGGCACCCCAGAACTGACTAGTGAGTTGTGGCCCCCTATCAGACACAACGTCAGATGGAAAACCGTGGTGTCGGACGATGTTATGGAGGAACAGCGAGGCCGTGTCGCGAGCCGAGGGGAGCTTAGGCAGGGCTAGGAATCTAGCCATTTTAGAAAACCGGTCAACAATAACCAAGATAGTGGTGTTACCCTGGGAGTGGGGCAGGCCAGTGACGAAGTCCAGGGCTACGCGAGACCAAGGCCTAGAAGGGATAGGAAGCGGACGCAGCAGCCCAGACGGCTTGGTGTGAGGGTTTTTATTGCGGGCGCACGTCTCACAAGCGGCCACATATGTCCCTACCTCCTGCTCCATACCCGACCACCAAAAGCGATGCTGTAGGAGTTCAAGGGTACGTCGCGCCCCCGGGTGAGCAGCGAACGGAGAGTCATGACCCCACTCTAGCACCTTTTTCCTCATAGGCGAATGGACATACAAACGGCCAGGAGGAACCCCACTAGGCCCCGGATTACGGGCGAGCGAACGTTTGACTGCGGACTCGACCTCCCACTGGATGGGAGCTACAATCTGGGAAGAGGGTAAAACAGTACTAGGTTCTGCCAGGTCAGTGGGGGTGTCCCACTGGCGTGACAAGGCGTTAGGCTTGACATTTTTGGTGCCAGGACGATAGGAGAGAGTGAAGTCGAACCTGGTAAAAAATAGTGACCACCTGGCCTGCCTGGGGTTGAGGCGTTTAGCCTGCTGGAGGTAGGACAGGTTTTTGTGGTCGGTCCAGACCAGAAACGGGTGTTTGGACCCCTCCAGCCAATGCCTCCATTCAGCTAGGGCCAGTTTGACCGCCAGCAACTCCTTGTCCCCTACATCATAATTTCTCTCAGCGGATGTCATGCGATGGGAAAAGTAAGCGCACGGATGCAACTTCTGGGGGTTGCCTGAACGCTGGGACAGGACGGCGCCCACTCTGTAATCGGAGGCGTCGACTTCCACGATGAAGGGAAGGTCAGGATTGGGCATGCGTAGGATAGGCTCGGAGGTAAACTGTTCTTTAAGCCTGTCAAACGACTGTTGGGCCGCGGGGGACCACACGAATGGACCCAAAGTCTTTTTTGTGAGCTCGGTGAGTGGGACAGCAAGAGTGCTAAACCCCTTTATAAAATGACGGTAGAAGTTGGCGAACCCTAAAAACCGCTGGACTTGGCGTAGAGAGGTAGGGGTAGGCCACTGTGCAACGGCTCGGACTTTGGACGGGTCCATGGACAAAGCGTTGGGGGCTATTTTGTAACCTAGAAAAGTCACCTCCTGAACGTGAAACAGTGATTTCCCCAGCTTCACATAAAGGTGGTTTTCGTGCAGGAGTTGGAGAACCAGCCGCACGTGCTGGATGTGATCGGACAGAGAGTCACTGTAAATGAGAATATCGTCCAGGTAGACAAAGGCGTATCTATCCAGGGCCTCCCTGAGAGCCTCGTTAATAAAACGCTGAAAAACTGCAGGGGCGTTCATTAAACCAAAAGGCATCACCAAGTATTCGTAGTGGCCGGATGGGGTGATGAACGCAGTCTTCCATTCATCCCTCTCTTTGACACGGACCAAGTTATAAGCGCTACGAAGGTCTAGTTTGGTAAAGATGGTGGCCTTCTGTAAGGCCTCGAATGCTGTGGCCATGAGAGGTAACGGGTGACGATCTTTGATGGTCACTTTATTGAGACCCCGATAATCAATACAGGGTCTCAACCCTCCATCTTTTTTCCCAACAAAGAAAAACCCCACACCGGCGGGTGAGTTAGAGGGACGGATGAAACCTGCCGCGAGAGCCTCCTTGATATAGTCCTCCATAGCTTTCCGTTCAGTGGCAGCTAGCGAGAAGAGACGACCCCTAGGAGGACTAGACCCGGGCTGCAAGTCTATGGCAATATCATAAGCTCTGTGAGGAGGAAGAAAGCCTGCTTTCTGCCAGATCGTGATAATGCACGGGGACTTGCGTGAGATCCACAGGTTCGTGAGGAGGATTGACGGAAGAACTGAGCTTGGGCTTTAGGCAGGTCTCCTTACAGAGACCGCTCCAGTCTCTTACTGTGCGCGCCAGCCAGTCTATTTCCGGGTTATGGCGTTGTAACCAAGGAAACCCCAGGATAAGACGCATTTGGCGAATACCATAGAAGGTGATCTGCTCGGAGTGTCCTCCTATACTCATTTCTACAGGTACGGTCTGTTTGGACACAGCACCTGAGCTCAAACTCCTTCCGTCGACGGCGGTAACGGGGAGAGGGTTGTCCAGACTGACTAGGGGAATGCCCAGTTCCTCAACAAGAGTAGCATCAATGAAATTGGCGGCAGCACCAGAATCAACAACTGCCATCATCGTCTCTTTTCAGACCCTCCCCAGGACAGAGAGACGTGTACACGTAGCCCATTGTCAGGAGGTTTTGAAGTGGAACCCGCCAGGACCTCCGTACTCACTGGCGGTCGTGTCCTTTTCCCTGAAGTTCAGGACATTTGGACAGCTGATGACCGTTTTCCCCACAGTAAAGGCATCTACCCTCTCTGAGGCGAGCCTGCCTCTCTGAACGTGACAATCGGGCATGGCCTATCTGCATAGGTTCGTGCTCATCGGTGACCTGCAAGCGGATTACAGGAAGAGTGGCCTCGCGGTCCTTTTTTGCACATCTACGCTCGCGACGCCGGTTATCTAGGCGCACAGTGAGGGCGATAAGCGCGTCTAGATCGGTCGTAGGGTCGCGGAGAGCCAACTCGTCTTTTAGCTCTTCAGATAAGCCCTCTTGGTAGACCGCCATAAGGGCCTCAGCCCCCCACCCACTTTCAGTGACCAGTGTTCTAAATTCAAGGGAGTATTGTGCCACAGTGGATCTACCTTGGCGTAACCGTAGTAACCGTGGACCAACCACTCCCCCAGATGACGGGTGATAAAACGCACTCTTCATCGCGCTAGCAAATAGTTCATATGAGGAACATATCTGAGTTTGTTTTTCCCAGATCGGTGTGGCCCAGGCTAATGCTTTGTCGTGCAGCAGCGCCACAACGTAGGCTACCTTAGCGCGTTCAGTAGGGAAGCGTGATGGCTGTTGCTCAAACACTAGAGAGCATTGCAACAGAAAGCCCCGGCATCCATCAGGATCTCCGGAATAGCGAGCTGGTGGAGGTAAAGCCAGTTCATGGCGACTCACGACAGGGGACACCACGACAGGGTTGGCAGAAGGAGGATCACGGGAGGACTGAGGTAAGTTGCTTAATGTTTGTAATGATCTGGCGGAGCATCTGATCGTGGTTGCCCAGCGTTTGTCCCTGGGTAACCACGGTGGTGTGGACTTGTTCCGTGACCTGGCGGAGCATCTGCTCGTGGTTACCCAATATCTGTCCCTGGTTAACCACTGCGGTGTTTACTTGCTCCGTGATCTGTTGGAGCATCTGCTCGTGGTTGCCTAGCATTTGTCCCTGATTGACTACCGCAGCCCTCAAGGCTGCCACGTCTGGTTGATCGGCTGGATTCATGTTTAGGCTGAATCGTTCTGTAACGACGGGTGTACCGGCAGGTACACACCTTGTTGTAATAGAAGTAAAAGCGAACCCAAGCGCCGTTAAACAACAGACAAACACAAATGCTGGTAACTAGGAACAAAATGAAAGCAGGGCAGCGTATACGCTGATCACACAGAACTTAAACTAACCGTATATATCACGGGATGAAAAAAAAAATGCCCTGAGAAAATAACTAGGCGCAAACAACTTAAACTCACCGTAAAAGGTACGGGATGATAATAAAGAGAAAGAAAAATAAATCTGACGTGGACACAGTCTACACGCGACAAAACGAAACTTAGGATGCCAGGGGAAATACTGGCTGCAGGCAAAAAACGCCGCAATAACAAAAAACCCTTCCCAAAAATAAATAATGATAGGAAGAGAAATAGTAGGAGGAAAACTTGAGAGAGGCCAGAAAGCGGCGCAGGAGATAGACACTCGAATAAGTAAAGCAGAGATAAGAAAAGAGAAAGGTGGCGAGACACCTTTCACGATAACGCAACGAGACTTCAAAGGTATGAGAGAGGCTGAGAACGTGAAGGCAAGGACCAAAACGATTCAGCAGTGATTCGTTTGACAAGCCGTCCTAAATAGTCCTAGCGACGGCTGAAACGAATCACTGCTGATTACTCAGATGAAGTCTGGGACTAACACGAGTGCCCCTAGTGGCTGTAGGGGGAACCGCGTCAGTGTTGGGACTGGCTCGACTGCCGCTAGTGGCCACAGGAGGAACGGTGCCAGAGGCAGGACTGTCATGACTGCCTCTAGTGGCACTAGGTGGAACAGTGTGAGAGCCAGCCCTGACACATTCATGGATGATATTGGGACGTAATGATGGACTGCCGTGATTGTGTGATGAACATCTGACCAACTCGGTTGAAAATACTTTCGAAACGATCATATGAGGCAAGAAAAGCATCCATCCTTGATCTCGTCTCACAGTCGAGATGATCACTAAGTGTGTGTCGGCGTGACCGGAAAAAAAGACTGAAAAATTTAAACACACCACACAAAAGAGCCCCGGGTTCTTTTATACAAGGCGACTCATTAAAAGCCAAGTTTAATTAATACTCTTCTCAGCCAAGACGCTTCTGTGCATAGATGCAGAGGGGGAATAGGCGGCAGCAGCAGGCGAGGTGAATGGGGAACAGGTTAATGGGATGGGTTTCTGAATTAGGAGGGCGCCGTTTTTCTTGCTCCCACTGATTTCATTAGCTACGCCAAGAGCTGCTCGTTAATCTTACAGCTGCCATATGCCAACATGTGCTCACATATGAAACTGGGCCTGAGCTTCATGCTGGAGGGCAGAGAACACCCTTTTTTTTGCTAGATGCTAATACAATATCAAACATGAATGCTGTATGTGTGTGTGTGTGTGTGTGTGTGTGTTTGACATGAATTAATCCCTGAAATGCTAACTATATATTTATCATATACAAAAATTAATATGGCAATATGAAATGCCCCTACTTTATCTATAGCTAATTTGCATACCTGATAAACCCTGAGGATAGATCTGCTGACATCTCTGTGAAGGCGGAACCAGTTACCAACAGAGATTACAATATGCTCAAGCCATTAAATATCAGAAAAGTGTCCAAATTGCTAATGCTTTCAGTCTCAAGGTACTAGATTTATCACACTTTACACTTTGCTGCAGAATACTGTAGAATGTCTGTAGAATGTCATACAACTGTTTACTTAGGAGGATGACAATCTCCATTACAGACTGAGAGGAACACTAAAATTATGACCAGAAACATGAATCTGCTTAGCAATGCAAAACGGTTTCACCCTGGCCCTTTACTAAGGCCCTACTACTGTTTTCCTTATGAAAAACTTTTGCATCGCACTCATTTTGGAAGCCTTTTTTGAGTGTTCCAAGTTGTAAAGCAACATACTAATGACACTATTTAAGTGTAAAGGACCTGTGGACATGTAGCCTACACGTATCTTTAGTTCCCACGCAATTTGTAAAGCTGCTTTGTGACAACATGTGTTGTAAAAAGCGCTATATAAATAAAATTGAATTGAATTGAATCATACGGTGAGTCAGCACAGTTTAAAAACTACATTCAATCGGAATAAGCAATTTTGTGTGGGTCAGACATTAAAAATAATACATGAAATGGCTTAATTTTAAAGTATCTTGTACTCAATTGAGCACAATGATCATGGCACTTCCAAAGAATTCTTTTCAAAACCAGCGTGAAAACCTCTTTGTTTTGGCCCTTTCTTTTATCTATTGATAGCTGACAGCTGCTCTTTCCTGTGTATCTTTTTTTGTTGATGTTTCTAGCATGTCGTGTCTCCCTAGCCACAAAAGCTCGTCCACGCACAAGTGCAAAAATTTTTTTTTTCTGGAGTACCACCACAAGCCTAATCCACTGATGTGTGGGTGCTTAAGGGGGAGGATTCTGGAGGCAGACAGGCATTAATGCAAGAAGTGACAGCTTTGAATAAAATCCGCTGGCATATTCAAACATGGCTTTGATAAACACAGCCGATTATACATGCCTGGATTGCAGCGTGTGCTTATAAGACATGAGAGTTTTGGCTGATGCTTGATGAGACGATTAAAGCTTGAGTTTAAAGGATGTGTATTAAATATCAAATATTTAATATATACTGTAAAATATATGGCCAAAAGTATGTGGACACCTGAGTGCTACACGTGTATGTATTTGTTGGACATCAGATTCTAAAACCATCGGGATTATCATGGAGTTTGTCCTTCCCCAGACTGTTTGGAAGACCACAAATTTGGAAGCATCCAAATTCCAAGTTTGTTTGTGTGTGTGTGTGTGTGTGTGTACGAGTGTGTGTGGTTGGAACCCTCCATTGTGTATTTGGCTCCTGCGGCCCTGTGCATGCAGCCGGACCCAGAAGGCCCGTGTCAGCGTAAATCGCATTAGCTGGATCATGTACATAATTGGCTGAAGTTGTGGATAGTTGGGTGAACAGCAGCGGGCAAGCCGCACGTGCGAACCCTCATACACACCAGACAACCAGTGTCACTGTCGCCATGCCAACAGCCACACTCCTTTTGTAAACACAAAAGGAGTTTACATTTCACTATTTCCGTCTGGCCCGGGAAAGTTACAAAAGTGGTTCGCACTGGAAAAACACACACATTGCTTGAAGTCAAGAAGGATATTAAGAAACAGTCGATGACAAAATGATCAGAAGTGGGTAGGGAGTGGGGGGCGGAGATGTTTGGGGAGCAGCTGCCTTCCTTCCCAAAACACTTTAACAGGAAATCAGCTTGTGTGGAACTCCGCCCAGAGCCAAAAGTGATGGATATTTCAGACGTCCGATAAAGGGCAAACCATTTTTATTTTTAGGTTATTGATCCCTCCGTCCTCCCCATGTGTTTTTACATAAGCATTATTGTGGGTGTGGATTTTTGATTATCAAAAATGACCGAGGGAGCATGTGTGTGTGTGTGAGTGTGTGTGTATGGGAGGGACAGGGGCATAACAGAGATGGCTGGTTATATGTGAGGTGCTTTATACCATCACAGGTGAAACTGCGAGAGTTCTGCGAGAGTCTGGGTTAGGTTTAAAGTTGGGGTTAGGTTTTAGGAGTAAGGTTTAAAGATAGGGTTAGGGTTAGGATTGGGGTTAGGTTTAAAGTTGGGGTTAGGTTTTAGGAGTAAGGTTTAAAGATAGGGTTAAGGTTGGGGTTGGGGTGGGGATTTGGAGGGCAGGACACCTTTAGGTGTGGGGCAGGACATATTGCAGTACTCAAGCCTAGCGAGCAACACACCTGAAGTGCTCCCCCCACTCCACCCCACAAGTCCCCAGTCCTTCCCCAGTGCCTGGGTATAAACCTGGGGGAAAAGGCACCCGTCCCATCTGTGTCTGCGTCAGGCTAACTTTTTTAACGTTTAAATCGCGCTGCCCGTGTGTGGTCTAGCAAACCTAAAAAAAAAACTCTAGTGATCATATTCTAGTCATCGTGAACCAAAAAAGACAGACAGAGTCAGCTGAGACACAACAGCTCTCTGGGTTTTCATATTGTGGCTTTCATATTCAATACCCTTCCCCCAGCTTCTTCCCAAATGAATGTAGCTTATTGCCCACGTTGAGGTCCTCATAAATCACGGAGCTGTGCCTCAACCCTCAGGAACGCCTCCGTGCTTTAAATATCCCTGCATCACACATGGCCCGCATTAATCCCTTAACATAAAGCTCCATGCCTTTTTACACTTACACCCGTCACTGTCAGCCAGGGGCACAGAGCTGGTGTGGCCGGACCATTAGCTGCCGTGATCCTTGCATTTCATTAGCAACCATAACTGCATTTCACAGATGATGAGAATGTTTAGAATTTTGGCATCCATGCTTTGGACAAAATTATCTGTATTGCATTTTACGTGACAGATGCTATTGGTCAGTTTGAATGTGATATTTGCAGATGTCATTCAAGGAAAAACACAAAAATCACATTAAACACTTAAACAGCCAACAGCTGTGAAAATAATTTGTGACTCCAGCAGGGTCTATGACCCCTTTGGCTTACCATAATGAGGTATGATAGCCCAGGCCATGGCAGAGGCATAGATCTCGCCAATCATCCAGAACATGCAGAGCCAGCTCAGATGCTCGCCGCGCTTCTCCCGCGCCAACACCTCTGCGTAGTAGGAGAAGACGATGGGCACTGCCCCACCAATGCTAACCACAGCACACCACAGGAGCAAAGATGTGAGAGAAAAACATGACAGTTTGGTCAATGGATCAGGTCAAAAACTTGCACATTTAAGATGGACGTACAGAAGAAGGCTACTGTATGAAGAAAGACGTCTTTGTTGTTTTATACACCGAGTCTGATTGATGGAGATTGATGGAAATTTTTCTCTGTTTACAGAAATATTGAAGGATCTAGTACAACATGTTTCAATAACATGTACTGTACCTGTAAAAGGTTTGTTGACTGGGACTTAAAGTGGCAGAAAGCTTTTGCAAGTCATAAATAAAATGGAAATGACAATAATCATCTTAAAGTCAAGTTCTTTAAATACATTTCCACAGGTTGTCTCTAGTAATGACAGCAGTACTGTAGTGGTATTGCAGCATCTATTGATCTGGGCAGATGTAATGTATTGTCTGTCTAAAAAAAAGCAAAAAAATGATCCAAACAAAGTCATTTTGTCTTAGAGCTGACTTGATAAAAGATTGCTACTCGATCATTTTGTATGATGCCATACAGAAAACAATGATTCTCTGTTACATTTGTGGTATACATAGTGATGTGTGTGTGTATGTGTGTGCATGTGTTTGTGTGTGTGTGTGGGGGGGGGGGGGGGCATGAGGGGAAAGTACAGAAGGCATTACATTACAGTATTTCATTGATCTGTTTTTGATGACAGTAGGCAACTATTTCTCCCTCATTCAATCATTCTCAACCTTGAGTGCATGATCATGTATAAACCCATAAACATGTTATCTTCATAAACCAAAAACAGCACTGCCTTTCTTTGAAAGTGCCACGTGGTTAATACGGAGGAAGCGGAGTGGCAGGACACTCACCCGAAGCCCGCTATCATGCGACAGAGCAGGAAGAGACCATAACCCTGCACGAAGGAAGACAGGAAGCCAAAGAAGCCGTTCAAGGACATGCATATGAGCAGGCACTGCCGTCGACCCGCCTTGTCCGCCATGCCCCCCCAGAAGAAGGCCCCCATCATCATGCCCATGTACACTATGCTACCTGCGAGGTGGGGAGTGAGGGGAAGGGAGCAGGGGAGAGAAAGGGGAGGGGGTTGTTTCATGAGCACAGACAGAAGAGACATGCACTTTGGCCCGCGGAACACGGAGATCAAAGAGGTGCTGCTCAAGGTACGACACACAACTTTGCCGGGTACTTTGGTGGGATTTTCCGTCCCCTTTTGCATTATGTGGAGAAAATTGTTCAGAGGTTGTTGTTCCTCCTAACAGCCTCTCAAAAAACTCAATTACGTTTAAAGTAAATTAGGTGCAATTCTATTATTGATGATTTTTCACCTGAGGACATCATTTGTTATTTAACTTGCTAAACAAATTGTAAAAGAAAACTCCCTATGAAAGCAGTTTGAACCAGTAGCATTGGGTGTGAGCCTTGGGCCTAGGTGAACCCATTAAAACAATGTCAGCGTGATCCAGAACTGTTCCCTGTTCGAGATTTTCCAGCCACAACAAATCGTCAGAATATAGCATATGGGTTAGCAGATGCATTCATACTAGATCTATCACTTACTCAGAAAATTCAATGACACATTAACAGGTAGCCATCCTGTCCATCAGAATCTTCCCAAAGTTAACTCTGGCCAGTATTAAAGGTCAACATCATTTACAGACACACAATAATTCAGAAGAGTTTAACTTTCCCACTGCTTAATACATCTAGTGACATGGGTAAACCTATTGTGAAATAATCTGTTTTATGTTCTTATTGTTTTGGTGCATTTCTACCATGTTGCAGTACAAAACAGATCCTATAGGATATTAACGTAGGATTTCCTCTGCTCGAGGGCACTCAGTGAGAACGCTGCAGGTGTCAGTATTTTTCATAGGTACATTCAAGCGCCTTTAGGGATTTGTTGGTTTGTAAAATGAAGCAAGCAGATTCCTGTGGACATTCAGTATGTACATTCATCAGGTTTGTTTACCTCTCAGACATCACGACAGAGCGCCTATTGTGTAATGAGTTCACGGCTGCCAGCGAAATCAGTCTGACTTGCAGTTTTCTATGTGACCAAGCATTAATGGTATGCCGCTGCGCGAGGAACGAAGCAGCTACTGGGACGGAACAGGGAGTTTCGCTGTTACAGCAGCAAGCGAGAAAGGAAACACCGACTTGTAAAGTCTTGTCCCACCAGGGGATACGTGTTTCATTAAAACGTCTTATTCCTTCTTGGAAAGTGGGCTTCGACAAAACCTAGTTTTATGGTGGAGGATGCTAGCATACAGCCGTGTTCGCAATGGAAGACATATCGTATAGGAGCAACTGGTTCAGGACTGAAGAGAGAACAGTTCAGTACCTGTCAGCGTAAAACGACGATATATTTTGATTCGAGATAATCAAAACGAGATGTGTTACTAATTAAATGATTTTGGTTATTCAGTTTGCTCCAGTGAGGCAATCATGTGGCGATTACTCATATTACATATAATAATAATGAAAATAATAATAATACTATAATTACAAGTAATATAATAATATATAAACAGCTGAGTCTAATATTTCTCATATCGCATATATCTTCTAAATTCCTTTGCTAGTCTGTGCATCTGAAACCGATACAGGCTTGTAGGTGGCACGGCCAGTGGCAAAGGGGCGCTAATAGATATGTAGCATGGCAGAGATATGGTGTGCTGTAGAATGGTAGCCTGCTCCAATGTGTGCAGGTAAATGTCACGTGAAGGCAGTGCCATTGGCGAGGATAACTGACACAGCTAGGTGGAGAGATCGAGTACAGGTGCCTGGAGGGGACAACCTTCCATAGAGTGACCGCTTTCCCAGCAGGGCATAAAGGTGCTGCTAGTCCTCATAGCTGAAAAGTACACAGTGATCACTCCAATATATGGCAACTGTTCGGAAGGAAGCAAGACTGAGAAGCAGAACGCAGCTCTCAACAGGGAAGAACATGACCTTGCATTTTTCACACATACACACACATACACACACTTACACAAACTCTGTAGCTATTAGTTCACAATGGTCATCCTACTGTCATGTTCTGAAACTGAAAAAAAAGTGCATGGAATACAACTACACACAAAAGTCAGGCTCAGACTTTTGGAAGAGAAGAGAAGAGGCATCTCTTGTTCGTCAGATCTCAGTCAGATCTGTCAGCTCTTCAGAGGGAGCCCAGGGGAGTGGCAGGAACGTTCTAGAAGCACAGCAGCCTTGCTTCGGATTTCGCACTCTGATACCCCTGACTGGTAGAGGGACCTGGGGAAGCTGTTTACCAGGAGTGCCATGTTAATTCGTCAGGATGAAGCTGACGAGCCAGGCTGCTTATTATCTACTTATTGTCCACATGTTTGATTTACTGGGCACCAAATACGAAAACTGTACAGAAGTGTCTATAACATGCCAGGATCAAATGCGTAGATTGTGCAGTAGTCTGTCAGCTAGGGTCATAGGCACAAACTGAAAAAGACATGAACACAAGGTTACGGACCAGGATTTAAGTGCAGGGTGATTGCAGAGACGTTGGATGGTCTGGCGTGCACGTCACCCAGGCCTTGATGCGCACGTGTCCATACCTGCACCTGCTTACACAGGAGCCACACAGCACTGCTGGGATTCCACTGCAGTCCAGCCATGCTCAGCTCCCTCTGCTCTGCATAGCGCAACTAGCGCACTCTGCCACATGCCAGGGGTTGGGGGGTGGGGGAGGAGGAGGGGGAGGGGGGTGGTGAGGGATCCAGGATAAGACGTAGATGATAAAAAAAAAAAGAGTCAATGGCAAAACGCCTCCTGGCTGTGTGTCAGCGTTAATGGAATAGGCGACTGAATTTACTTACAGCGCAGTCCATTAGCGTGATTGTGTGATGCAGCAACTTTCTTATGGCTTCAGCCTGTATCGTTTAATGATAATTTCTTAATTTAGCACTGGATAAACTTGGACAATGAAAGATTTCTTAGAGTGTGTATGATACAACAACCTGCCAGGGGGGTTAGAGCAAAGCAAAGTCAAATTTTTTTTCAATAGTAAAGCAATGCAGTAAAAAAGACTGACTGGTATGTCCCTGTTCCTGTCCTGTCCTATAGTTGCTACGCCAAAAAGTGAGTATTTCTCAGGTGACCTGATAGCTGTGTTGATATTTCTGGAACTGCTCATGTGTTTATTCCACTGAAAGATGTTTGTGTTAGTGATAACTTACCATGGAATTATTTTTAAACATATTTTAGCTCTTCTTTCGAACTACTTTTATTATTACATTTCCTGTTTTTCATTTCCCTTCAGTTACATAAATAACATAAATACTTCACTAAACCATTGACCTCCATGCAGAAAGCATTTAAGCACAATTTAATTTCAAAATAATATAAACAAATCAAAGGGACAGGTAGTGTCTAAAGGAGACAATAATACAGAGACTGAGGCAGATAGGGGGAGGGCAAGATGAAAGTATTGTCTGGGACACCCTGGCCCTGGCATCAGAGAGTGTCAAGAGTTACTGCGCTGACTAGGGACTACAAATCCCATGAGAATATGATGGACACCATCCTCTCTGCACTGCCCTCCAGTGCATCTATGCAAGACTTTACTGTCATTGCAGATGACATGGATTTCTACCAGTATGTAATCTCACAAATGCGCTTCTGGAAGAATGGTCAAAAATCCCAATAAACACTCTCCTAAACCTTGTGGAGAGCCTTCCCAGAAGAGTTGAAAGCTGTTCTAGCTGCAAAGGGTGGACCAACATCATATTGAACCCTATGGATTAGGAATGGGATGTCACTTAAGCTCATATGTGAGTCAAGGAAAGTGAGCAAATACTTTTGGCAATATAGTGTAATTTAAACTGGTTTAGAATACAATTTAGTGTAATGCAGAATCCTGT
The DNA here is from genome assembly GCA_020368025.1 of Brachyhypopomus occidentalis. Taxonomy (NCBI): domain Eukaryota; kingdom Metazoa; phylum Chordata; class Actinopteri; order Gymnotiformes; family Hypopomidae; genus Brachyhypopomus; species Brachyhypopomus occidentalis. Next base: position 7,563,950 of record JAGXOD010001382.1, read on the forward strand.
TGAACTACCAATCACCACAACAGCTTTAAGCACTTCGACAAGATGAGAGGTCAGACCATGACAACAGGTCATCATTGCAATGAATTGATTTAAGTCGCCAAACCATCGCAAACAGCCATCCTTCAAAACACAAGGATCTTCCATCTATGCCTATGAAGCCTTCAGCATAGTAAGAGACTTGCACTATAATGGGTTCGCTTCGGAAGCACATGCACCCAAATTTAAGAGGTGCATATTACAGAAATAAAGATGGAGAAAGCTACTAATTATGACACAACACCTTTCCATGAAAAATAAGGACCTGAAAAAAGGGGATTAAAGAACAAAACAGTGACAGAAATTAATCAGCAGAGAGAGTCAAGAGTATTGCATTTACACATCCTATCAACCTATTGTTTCTTATTCTTAACAACTCAATTAGAAAAAAGGAAAAGTGTCCAGGTATAAGCTCGTGTTTCTGTTCCTTTCGTGTGATCTCTTGAGCTAGGCTGCGATGGTGGTCATGGCGGCCATGTGCAATTACACCTTAAAAGCCACTGTCTATGGCAGGACAAAGGGAGGGGGAAAGAGAGAGAGAGAAAGAGAGGGAGAGGCAGCAGAGTGTGCTGCCCAATGTCCACGGGGCTCATGTCAGACACAGAAGGACGTTGAGGAATGAAGAATCAAGAGAGAGAGAGAGAGAGAAAGATCGGCTAAGGAGTGATTAATCTCTGACAGAATTACAGCAATCATATACCTATAGAACATATGCAAAGAAGTTTGCATATGGCCATACCAACATAGTATTATCAGTCTTTACCAAAAGCTCACTGCACCATGTATTATTGAAGGTAATGTTCTGACACGTTGATGAAGGTCTTACCCAGCCAACTAGAGCCAGAGTCAGGCACGCACATGTCCGTCTCAGCGCTCGGCAGGACGAAGCCCACGATGAACACCTCCACGCCGTCCGACATGAGCGCCATGCCCAGCGTGAAGAAGAGCTGCCACTGGTAGCGGCCGTGCCCGCACTCCTGCAGGATCAGCTCGTACTGCTGCGCCAGCTCCTCCTCATCCTCCTGCCTCTCGCTCTCCAGCTCGCGGCGGTCCTTCAGGTCATCCACTGCGGCCTGCCCCGCCCCCGCCTGCCCATTCCTGGGCACGGTGTCCGAGGGGATCCCCTGGTACTCGCCCTCGTAGATCTCGTCCTCATCATCGTGGCCGTCGGTGGCTTCGCTGGAGCCATCATCCTCTTCGTTCTTGACCTGCTCGACCGCGCCGTACCCGTCCAGCCCACCTTGGTAGTTGGTGTCGAGGTTGTCTTGGAAGTGCTGGTTGCCGTGGCTGTATTCTTCTGAGGTCCAGTCCAAGAGCTGGGCCTCTTGAAACGAGGGGTTCACGGGGATTGTTTCATTCATGGTGGGAGGAGCCACTGGGTGAGGGTGGAGTCTGCAGTTACCAGAGAAGAGCCTGAAACTCCCTGGGTCTCATTAGCTGCTTCTAACAGAAGAGGGAGAGAAGGTTCTTGTTTAGAAAGGTGAGGTCACACTGCCAATAATTTCCCTAAAAATGTTATTTTAAGATTACAGTGGGATAGTGTAATAGTTCATTATGACTGTTGGAAGACTCTTGAGAATATGAAATTTCATTGTCTGTTTGTGACACATATAGAATACATCACTGAGCATCCCATCAAAATAAAAATCATTTAATAACTTTTTTTTTTTTTTGGGTGATGCAGAAATAAAGCAAGCCGAGCGAAAATGTTGCTAAAACATGATAATAAAATATTTTGTAATATAGTAATATTCCCTCTATACTATGAATGATCAGCATAAGAGTTTGTCTTGCATGATGTTGTCATGTAAGAACTGCGCAAAAGCAGTTCAGTAAAAGAATGGGAACAGACGAGCATGGGACACATGAGAAAGGATCTGATTTGCCTCTCGCCATGACATTTTCTTGAGTATAGCCCGTTTCTTTCCTAGCATCAACTGTGACGTGCTCAATGTTCACACCTCATGGAAATGCAATCTGAAAGCACTCAGTGGATGGCAATAACTTATACTACAAAATCAATTTGTCTCCACTGTATGAGAACATGTAACTCAAAATTTGGTTTCCCATACTAACTGGCAGCTCAATATTGGAACAATTCTCAATCATCATATAAAATAAAAAAGTAAGATATTTAATCCACACTTTTATAATGGATTCATATATCCAGATAATATTTGAGGGAGCAAAGGGTTTTGCATAATTGCATTTATATTTAGAATATGTTGAGCTAATGAATGAAAAATTATTTGTGGCACATTACTTTCCAGGTGCCTGGTTCCCTTCACTCTCAGTCATGTTATGAATCACAAAATGGGAACCTAGTGTGAAGTACAATTGTTTGGTTAGTAGTGTACAACGTCTCGCATATATATACTGTATGTGTATATATATGGACACCGAGTGGTTGGGTAGGTGGGAGTGATCCATTATCTGGCCTCCTGGATGGAGGTGGACCGCCTGTCTGTCAGCGGGTCAGTGAGGTGGACAATTGCCCCGCGCCCTGCAAAAGGGTGGACGGCATTGCAGGCAGGTACAAGGAGAGGGGTGCAAACAGCAGAGCTCATTGGTTGAGAGGTCTGCTGATGATCTGTTGACTCCCAGTCAGAATATTAGCACTCATTTTTCAAAATGTAGATAAGGCAATAGCATCTACCAATAGAGCAAGAGAAGTGAACTGCTGCACGTCCATAAAGTCTGGCTATGTGAGATAGAGTCAGTTTTGATGGAGTACAACCCACAGTGTTCGCTGGCCGGCCATAGTCAAAGGCTCTTTCAAACTTTTTTTTTTGCTTCAAACTCATCATGTAGAGAGTGTAATTTAAGTGTATAGTTTATATGTGAATCACTCACAGCAGGACAGAAAACAGGCCTTGCACTCTTGATAGCCTCTGTCTGGATGATCTATGGTGTTTCTGTTACCGCTGGTCCCTTGGGTGCATAAAAAAAAACAGCAGGTCAAGATCTATATGCCTGACGGTGCTAGCGTTTAGCATGGGCAATCCATCGCACTGCGTCCTAGAAGGATTTTTTGGGGGGTAACCTAGGTTATTGATATCACATTCAAAGTATGTGACTTGTGCAAATTTCTACACCTGTCACGCATAAAATGATGCATAAAGTGATTTTATAATAATGTTTCTGCTCTGAAACTGCACATACTGCAGTTTTGCACTGGAATTTAATATACATTATTTCATTTTAATTTTCACATTTTATTTTCATGATTTTGTAACATCCAGTCACAGAATCCAGTAGCAATTAGAGTATGTTTTCGTGAATAAAGGTGAATAAAAGCAAAGTCTCTCCACCCGGTGCAGGAGCCCACCTGACAGTTTCACAGTTATGGACCCACCTGACAGTTTCACAGTTACGGACCCACCTGACAGTTTCACAGTTACGGAGCCACCTGACAGTTTCACAGTTCTGCTCTATCCAAGTTCCCTCATTAGGCTGGAGCAAAAACGTGGAACGGCTGTCAGGCCCCAAGGACTGGGTTGAAAAACACTGAACTAATGCATTCACACTCATCACTGCAGTCCTTATATCTACAATTTTCCTATAATGTTCATAGCTCTAAGATATATGGTCATCGTTTTTAGTGTCCCAGGAATGTCCAAGTGCACAAATTAGTTTCGTGCATGCACACGTACGAATTTGTCTTTCCTGACTTTGACAGACTCACCCAGCTGAAAAGCCTAAAAGGTGGTGAGTGGGGACGGTTCCTCTCGTTAGTGTCAGACAGCTGGAATCAGCCAAGTCTAATCTCATAATGGCTGGAGGACATAATCACATCAAATCGGAAAGCGAATAACCTCGTCCAAAAGGAGAGAGCTAGGACGTCTCGTGTTAAAAGATTGCATCAGGCACTGATGCCATTACTAAGAATGCAGGAAGAGGGAGGGAGCAAGATAAGAGGAGAGACAAAAAGACAAGACAGATAGAAGGAGGGTAAGAGATGTGTGCGGCATAACAAACACAGGTGGACAGACACTGATATGCACTGTTTCTTGGAGGCATGGTCTGTCAGGACACAATTAGACACGTTAGCTTGGGCCAGGGGTTTAAGAGAAATTCTTTAAATAATTAATTAACAAGTAAAATGTACAAGTATGTGTACAAGGAAAATGTATCTTTATATTGAAGGCTGCAGAGTAGTCTTTAGTATAAATTCAACTTTGTTCTGCAGACTACTCAATTTGTTTATGACCAGCATTGGATGACTCAGAGGCACTTTGGTTTTTCCAGTAAAGCATGCAGAAGTTGTTTTTTTTATTCCTCTGTAGTCCTAAGGATTCCTCATTGAACCTCCTTCCAGACCTTAATACGGGCTTTGTGCCATATACTAACTCGCACCTAAGCAGCGGAAATGCGAATTATAACGGACCTGTCGCTCTTGATCAGGCCACAGCCGACCGTTCAGTCCCGCGGGACATTTAATAAAGCGTCTCCTTACCGATCGGCGAAACGAGCCAGGAATCTGCCCCTACCTCCAACAGCACAATAACAGCCATTTGGGGGGGGGGGTTGTTTGGCTTTCCGTGTCAGGATCCTGAGTGGAGCGGTGGACATATGTTCGCCCTGCCATGCCAGCACAGAGCATGGGCAGAGGCAATCGTCCCCCACCGCCTGGGCTGCACATGCTTGGCTCCGGCTGCTAGAGGAATGCAGTATGGCGATGCGCTCGCACAAATGGAATAGTTTCAACGGGGCACGAGGACTGTGTCCGGTGTGTCCGGAGTACTTTCACCTCAAAGCTGTTTTAAAAGTAGAATTTCTTGATTATCTTATTTTGTTCTGTAAGTCCAGTATGCCTAGAAACTGATAATGAGAGTATAACACATACAGAAACGTAAGCCTTGGCTAGCATACCTTAACGTTGTTCCACTGCTCAAAAAGAAGCATATGCATTCATAATACAATTACTGGTCACTCACTCGCTCTACATCATTGCTCAATATATATATTATCTAGCTCTAAATTGCCTATTTGGCTTAAAAATATAACCTAATGTGGGTGAATCAAGAGTGCGGGTAGATGTATTTGAACTTTGTGAAAATCATCGTGAGTGCGGCAGTGCTGATGAAGCATCCAACTCAAGGATACAACCTTGACGCCTGCCTGATAGTCGCTGGCCAGTCGGATGGGTTGAGTGTCGAAATTAACAGAAAACACAGTCATGCATATTTAGAGATGCTCAGACATATACAAAGTAAACCTGCGTATGTCCTGAAGCAGGCCACTGTTGGTGTTGGGACAATTTAAAATACGTACCTAATATGCTTCTCTCAGAATATTTGAAACAATTCAGCGATGATATGTTAGACAAAGTTAGTAAAACTTCAATTTGAGTTTGAATCTCGTAATGCCTGCAAAACCGTTAAAATGCAAGGATATCACCAGACTGCCAGTGTGGCACTGAGATTAATCAGGACTGCAAACCGCAGGCGGATCTGAGTGGGGAATTTAAAAAATATAAAGGATGTGGCAAATTCGTCGCCTCCATTTCCCAGTGTCAGATGTATAGCCACCACAGCAGCTTTAGTCCTGATGCTGTGACCACATCAGGCGTACTAAAATCACCTGGGACAGCTCACATGTAGTTAAATAAAGTGCCATTCAGTTCTGAGCATAATACTTGTAATTTCACAGCCTCAGCACTCATTTACCTCTACTTTGAAGTTAACAACGTATCGGTTTTTCTAGACAAATAAAACATTTTCAACCTTAGACTACATTTGCCAGGGCATAACATGATGTTTATAACTACTACACGAAGCAGTGGCAAATACAATTTCATGTCGCTGTTATCGTAGTCTTTTTTTCTGGGTTTTGTTTTTGTCCGCGGGAATAAGTGTCGACACTCCAGGTTTACAGCACTCTTCGGCGCACTGTCACGGACTGCAGAGTGCTTTAATTTCCCGAGGCGGATAACCCGCATGGTGTTGTGTACCTCAACGACCGAGAAGTCGATTCCGCTCTTGTCAAAATGTACTTTAACACAAGACCGTTTACATGGCTATATCTGGGACTGTGGTACAAAACGATGTATGATCTGAAGGCAGGACTTTTTAATGCAGGCTATTAGTGACACGCTGACTAATTCAGTCCAGTGGATGCAGCGTCAGGCACCAGGAAATCCGAAGACACTGTAACCAGTGCAAAGCAGCAAAATGCACTTCAGGTGATAGAAAAAATCTACTTGAGCTAAGGGAATCTGGTTACAGTATAGGTCTCTCTATTTCATAACACTCAGAATAACTTTTTCTATGCAAATAAATTAATAGTATTACTGGGAAATAGTTGCTACAGTTTCTCCTTATATTGTAGCTTGGATTTTCCGTGGAGGATGCTGCCCGACGCATTCACCTGCATAGTACAGCGTTCGAGTTGTGGTGTTCATGATCTCAATGTATCGCTATTGCTGCGAGTTTACTCAAATGTGTAGATTTGTTTCATAAGAAACTAAACCCTGAATGCAATGGATGTAAATAAACTTACCTTTTAGGGAGCAGGGCAAACGAGATCTCGGTGCCGGTACTCCATTGTCCTAAATGAGCCGCGTCCAGTGAATACAAATTTTCTTGTAACACTACGGACATCCAGGAACTGAGGTAAGAGCCGACAGTAAGTGTTTTTCCCTTGCTGCAGGCAGTTGTATTCCTGCAGGACTTCTAGTAAGGAGGGAGAGAGAGAGGCACGCTGGTAGGGTTAATAAGTATGATGTGCTGCGGATAAACCTGATGGAATCACCGTCATGGTGTGACGCAGGCTAACACAAAATCGTTATTTGACATGAACGTACATCATCTGATGACGAGAGAGTCTTTTACCAGACAGGAAGGCACAATGCGCACGCTATGCTATTACCGGTAAAGTTTTTAAAGGATCTCTCTCTCTCTCTCTCTCTCTCTCTCTCTTTCTGATTGTGTGTGTCGGGGTGCGCATGTAAATCTAAAACACAATGACTTCCTGACTGCAAAACTATAGATGGAAACCTTTAACTGATTTGCTTTGCCATATGTTATATCTTGTGCTATATGCCTACACATTCTAACAGCTATCCCTCTGGTACTCAGTAGCTTATCAGGGTTTAGGTTTAAGGTGTATAAAGCAGCCCAGTGACCTGGTTTTGTGTTGTTGGTCTTAACTGTGTTTTCTCCTTAACCATTCACAGGAGATGTTGAAAAAAACATCTGGAGTAGCACATTATGTGTTAATGAAAGATGACAGTGGACCCCTGCCGTTAATATAATCAAAGCTCAAGTTTTGTGATGTCTGATGACATAGGTGTTGTCATTTTTACCACCTTCCTGATTCTAAACTCCATATTGCAGGTCGTGCAAGCACTAAGTTTGAACTCTTAATAAAAACTGTCCACAAAATCAATTCTGGTTTCCGGAATTAACAATATTTCACAAATGCATTTTCATTAAAGTCCTGACACTCTGACATGTCCTACTCTTGAAAATGTTATTGTATAGGGCCATGGGTGTCCTTATGATAATGCACTAATGCTATACTAATTATGGATTTATAAAAGAGGGACTACTCTTGGGGATAAGTCTGCTGAAAGAAAGGCCAAGCACAACCATCAAATTCACAAAACTAAAACCAGCAGTGCATCTTTCAGTGCTTTATTTAAAACTGTACATTATATGGTTCAGCTCGTGTTTTCTACCTCTGAAACTCATTTCACCTTATATTTCCCAGCTGTTTAATTCCATACATGTATTCCTTACAGTCACTACATTCGTTTGACTGTCCTGGCAAAATACAAAACAGAACATTACGCTGCATTGCTTCAGTCAGTTAATGTCATGTATCATAAATACTTGATATTACGGATTTAGCGTAATATGTATATTGAATATTGCAAAACGGCCCTCATCTATCAAGAACAATACAGACAATTCAAATGCATGACCTTGAATTTAGATCATCAGTCTTGAGTCTGTAAATGAACTGATTGTAATGGCGGGTGACCTTTGGTGCTCTTCTTGTATGACTGAGGAAGGCGGAGCTGCTTTGGCATGCTGACTATACTCATAACCTGAATGATGGAAAGCCAAGAAGCACTTAACTTAAAGAGTCACCAATGTGAAATATTAGTCCAGCAGGGACTGTGATCTGGGCCAGCTAAAATCCATCCTGTGCTGCCTCTACAAAGCAACAGTATAAAGCAAAGCTTATGAAACCTATATATACAAACAAACCCGTGTAAACTCATACAATTCATAACCAATGTAATTATTATGGTAATAAACAAATGTTACGTTTTATGTGACTGTCTAGCTCTTGGTTCTGAGGGGCTGAATGTTAATTTTCTGACCACAAGGTGTGATTTCTCACCCCTGTTTTTCTTTCACTGTAAGTTAGGAATCTTGTTCAGATCAGTTTCTTCCAATTAAAGAAGTTGTTCACCTTCAGCTTGTACAAAACGATGTAGCCTGTCTTCTCACTAATACCAAATGTAAGAATCATACTACACCACCACTATCTTATAAAACACTGCATGAGGAAGTCTCAGGCCTATTTTCCACATATAAGAATATGAGGATTTGGAGTGCTGAACCAGGGGGTCTTAGCTGTCCCCAAAAACGTTCAAATCAAAGAGGAATTGCACATGCATGAAAACTTTGGAAAGATCTTCCCAGGGCTACAAGACTATGTTTTTAGAGAATTGTTTTTAGAGAGTTTTCTTCTCATTCCGACAGTGATTCTTCATTCATGGTGGACTGTACATGTATGAAATTCCAATATTTGGTTGGCATATTATGTTTTGTCTAGTTGTTGTGTGTATTATGTTGTGTCTAACCCAACCCTAACCCTAACACTAACCCTAACTCAACCCTAACCCAACCCTAACCCTAACCCAACCCTAACCCTAACCCTAACCCTAACCCTAGTCTGGGACTGTTTTATATGTATGTTTTCTGTGTTTGTAATTATCAAGCCCATCAAACTCACTTTGAAACCAAATTGCACCTATTTAAATGTAAACCCAAACTGGCCTCCCTGATGTACCCAGTCCCACTAACACCATTAATGCACGCTCAGTACTCCAGTACCATAAGAGGTTTATGTACTATGCCACAATCAAAACCCGTAAAAAATCCATTCTGGCCTCCCCAGGAACTAAGGCCATACCCAGTCCCTATTGTATTGTGAAGCACGTTTTGGCTCAGTCTAGAAATCTGCTATATAATCAAAGATTTACTTAATTACTTGTTGAGACCACACCAAGATGAACTGTATAATTTATTGAGACTTGAAGGCTCTTTACATCAGCCTACTTTACTGGCATTGACAACATACTCCAGATGCAAAAACCACATATAGAATAAAATAGACAAATCTAGACCATTTCTTCACTGTTTTGTTCAGGAAACATATGAGCATCTGAAACACTGTCAAATTAAGTTTGGGGTCAGTGCAGATGGATACCATTGTTTATACCATGGATACCATTGTCATTGCTTTTATGATGATAAATTCAAACATTTTCATTATGCACCTACATAGGTAGCAATATGAGAGACTTGACCACAACAAATGATGCACTGCTACCTTTATTGTCTCTGTGAGACCTTCCATGCCTTCTTCCACTGCTTTAAACGTAAATTCGTAATGGACACTTATAATCTGGTTATTGCTTTTGTAAATCACTCTGCAATGCCCTTGAGTTTTCACAAGCAATGCCAAAGAGAATGCCATGCCAAAGCACTTCAAAAGTCGTGACTTGTTCTGTGTTGACATAAACAACATGTCCAAGTTTAGCCAGTTAAATGAGAAGGTAAAGGAACCTGAATTAATGACGCAGGCTAGCATCTTCCGTGGAGTGATTTTCCAGACAATTACGAGGGCGGGGTTATGATGCAGTCAATGATGAACCATGCTAATGCTTCAAATAGTACTACAAATCAGTACTTCAGTGTAGGAGCTACATTCACCGGCTGCTGTGTAAGGGGAACTATAAGTGTACCTAGTACGGGTTCAATGACTGCAGCCTGCCTATTAGTGTGAACAATTTAGCAGCCACTCTCTGCCTCACTCATGTGTTGGTTTGAGAGTATCAATAACAGCGGTGAGGCCTGACTATTGATGTTTGAGAGTCATGTGGTCAGAAATTAACCATTAAAGCTGCCGTAAATTACATCAGCATGTACATACAAAATAACTGACAGGCACGGAGGACCGCCTCCTTATTGAGAAGTTGCCTACAGACAGAGGTGGAATTTTTTGCTGCGGATTACAGAGCTGAACTTGGAGTCAAACAATCAAAATAGAGCAATGTATTTCATGTTAAACTAAGCAGCCAGGTAGATTACAGGTAAATCATATATTCTTTATATTATTTTAGGAAATTAAGTCACTTCAGTAGTGGTCCAAACTAGCAAAAATCTTAATATGAATCTGTCACAATATATAAAGCGTGCACTGCTGTATATTCAGGTGGGCAGTCTTTACAATAGCAAAAAGGCACACTGTTGTTTGGTAATATTAATGCAGAACCACCCATAATCATGGTTGTAAAGGTTTGTTCCATGTTCTTTATGTAATAGATTGGTGCAAGCATCAAACCAAAGCTACAGTATAGATAGGATGTGCATGAAAGGGATTTTTCTTTTGAGAGAGAGAATAAAACAGTACCGTTTTTGGGGCAGAGCAGAGAAATGCAAAAAGACGCTGGAAAGCAGAACATTTGTCCCTGCACTCTCAAAATTAACTCGTATTTTTCATCCAGAGTGCTGCCAACACATCCTCTGCTGATTGCACATAAAGTTAGTGTTTGTGTTAAATAGTGATGGGCCTTCTGACTCTTTTTAGTGAGTCATGTTGATCAGCTAAGCTCAGCAATAAAAGATGACTCTTTTGGTTTATAAATAGTTCTTCATTTACTCGCAGTGAGGCTTTTTTTTTTTCAAATATGCCAATATTACTTTACAGCACAGCTAATTCAAAACTGAGAATTAAAGAAATGTTTCAGTATTATTGCGAGATTTGAATGTAAATCTAAATTCAGATATGGATATGAAGTTTCACTTCAGGCTCTGGCTCCTCATGCAAGGGAAAACAGGGCCTTAATATTTAGTGTGGAAAAACAACAACAAAAATGTCCACTGCTCTTCAATGTTCCTATCATTCACTTAAAAGAGATCAAAGAACAGTATAATGCCCTGGCAGTTACACACCACAGCAGGCTGAACATGTGAGCATGATAGCTGAGGGAAAATGAATATAAAAACTTGTCCTTGTGGAGGGGCACACACTGGTTTAAGGCTGGAATAAATAAAAACAAATAAAGACTTTTCTAAATTAATTATATAAGTATATATAAGTAGCTGTAATATGATCCCTCTTTCTCCTGCAGGTCAGGACCCTTGCAGCAGCGTTCTGATTATATTACACCTGCACTCCACTCACTGCACTGGTTACCATATATATACAAAAGCATGTTGGCAAAGGGTCCAGGGTCCAAATAGGGCTAAGTACGCAGTATGGGGCCCCTGCATTCACCAAGCCTGTGCAGTGCTTAAAGGACCTAAAGTGTTTTAAATGGCAGTTTAAATCACTTTTCAGCTCCACTATGAACCGGAGAAATAGGCTTCATACAATCACGCAAATCGGTAACATAGGTGCGGATAACCTTATTACAAGACTTTGGGACACCTCGAATTATGACAAAGATAAACCGTTTGCTGTAAAGGACAATTTTTTAATATTATGCTTATTTTAGTCCCTATGCTCGATTCTTACAATTACTCATATTTTAATCTTTGGTAACGTTGCTTAAACTGAGTTGGATAGCTTAGCTAGCAAGATAGGAAATCAGCTTCAACGGTGGCACAGCGTCTACGTTTCCACAGAAACAAACTGCCCAATCAGAATGGTTAATGAACGGTATGTCAAATTTTAAACCAGTACGATTAAAGCTTGCTCGACGCTTCAACCGTTTGAAACGCCAAATTCACTCAAGCTTGTGTTTGCACTGAGGATTTAATAACACGGTAGGAATTATATCGATAAAGAATAGTAGATGTTAACTCCGTAACGTCACGGTCTATAAAGTTTTCTCCGTTGAGAAATGTTAGCCAACATATAACTAGCCAGCTAGCTAAGTTGGCTAGCCTATCTCAGGCGTTTCTAGTTGGCTAAGTGTTCTGTTGATTAGCCGGTGTTATAGTTAGTTGGCTAGTTAACGTTAAGTTTACTCCGGTAGAGTGTTACGCTACAAGGTCAGTTTTGTATGAGTATTTCAAGCTATCCGTCTTGCAATCAACTGCTTTCCGATTCGAGCTTCAGGTGCATAGCTAAAAGAATTTAAAAAAAGTTAATTTAGCCATCATGTAGTAAATGTAAATTGTGTAGCCAACAAGCTTGCATCCTCATTAACGCTAGCTAACTTTAGCTATGTTATTTTGTTAGCTAATGTTAACTTTACGAAAGTAAATATAACTGTTAAGATCATGTTTAAATATAAAACCCATATGTAGTTACGGGTTGTAAATTGCGTGTGAAAACGTCCTTCGCCTAGTTTTTTTCCGCGTCTTAAGATGTCCTCAGATGAAGGTGAGCCTAATAGTCTTAACCTACCAAAGGACTCGGATAGAGGAAGCTCAGTGTCTTCTGAACTTCAAGTGAGTAGATTTCCCGATAATAGCAGATATTAGGTAACGGGTTTTAGCTATAGTTGCATAGATAACGTTAGATGAATAGAAAGACAGCTAAAGACAGTCGCATATTGTGCGGAGATGCCCTGTGAAGTCTGTGACATATCAAATTTTTCACAACCTCTCATAGGATGAGTATGAAGAGCTGCTTCGCTTTGCTGTGGTCACTCCAAAGTATGAGTCCAGTCATCCATCACAACTGCTGAGCAGCTCATTGGCATCAAAAAAGGCTCAGAGTTCCAGTTTAATGGATGATACAAGATTTCAGGTGCATGAAGGTTGGAAGAATTCTTCATTATACCAATGTTTTATATGTAAGTGGATTAAGATGATGGTATAATTGCAGGCTTCTTAGACTTATTTAAAACAAAATATAAACTGATATTCGGTACACAATGGGCCGTTACATTTGGGCTGCTTGTTTCATTGAGTAGTGTTTATAGTTTTGTACTTTGCAGTACTTGAGATCTGTTTTTCACATCAGAATATGGGAAGCAATCTGCAAGTGAGATTCTTTCAGGCACAACTACTCCACAGTTAGAAGGATCCAGACCACAGAGTCAAATTTCTCAAGGTAAGTCCACCTAACACTACAAGACATGCGTAGCATCTGATCTCCGAGTACATTTGCTGCTAATGCCAGTGAATATTGCATTGTCTTCAGGGCAGGAGATGGAAGCCAGGTTTGAGAGAGAATCTGAGAGAACTCCGACTAGGTCAGACAGATCTGAGCAGAGCAGTCCAGATCCTACGATCACTATGATGACTGAGATGTTCATCTCTGAGGAGAACCTGAACAAGATGGAGAACATCCTGGACACCTGGAGTAATAGCCTAAAGGTTTAAGTTCCGTCTGAAATGTGCAGTGCTGTTCATAAGTATGGATAATCACTCTGTTTTTCTGTTTTGAAACTATAGTCCAGCTCACTGGATGGCAGTTTTAAACCTACCCTTAAACGTAGGAGAGTCACCACTTTCAGTGCATAAGTAATGGATGGAGCTGCACAGTTATTTCTTGGCCAGCTCAGCATAATTGCAGGCCTTAACTACACAAATGTAGACATTTAGGCACTCACGCTGTAGTCTTTCATTGTTCTTCAGCATGAGGACAAAAGAAATCAGATCCAGTAGAGCTGGCGAATATCCTGGGGCTGGAAAATCTCAATAGGTTAGTCAGACAAATCTGAACGGCTAGGTACCTATGGCTAAGTCGATGCATTGGTGAGGCAGACAGGGCTTGGATGGAACTATATCAAAGTGATGGAATGGGCTTGAAAGAGAAAATAAATCTGTTCATGGTCCAAAGCCTTCCATCACGTCTGTCAAACATTGTGGAATAGGTGCATGAATGGCTGTCAGCAGAACGGTATGTCTTGTCCTTTTTTATATCACAGTTGAGGATGATCTCTGAAGTGCCTTTTAGCACATGGTGTTTCACCTTGTTTCTCCCTACAAAACACTGCTAAAACAATTATGTAGTTTCTTTCACAGCCAAAATGTATAATGTTCTAGATAAACCAAATCAATCATGTACACTTAACCCCACAGAGCATGCTGCCTTCAAAAATAGACTGAAAGCCCAAACAAGTGGGAACTGAAAGTGGTGACACAGGAAGACTTTGTATAGGTTGTGAATCATGATTCACCCAATGTAAATATCTTCACATTAAAGCTGTCACACTTCAGTTGGACTCCATAACCATTGTTTCGATTTAAATCCAGCGTTCTGTAGTACAGAGCCTAAACAAATATTATCACTGTTTAACTACTTATGGGTTGTGGTTTGTAATAGTGCTTTATTAACATTGGGAAATTGCTGATTGAATTTATTGGTTCTGCTGATCATAATGGAGGCGGTGCTCAAGATTTTGCCGGAAGATGCTCCGGCACTTTGTCCCACAGAGCTTTTTCCCGTCTGCTGAATGGCACCTGAATGTTCACATGTTCTAGAGTAATGTGATGATGGAGCTGAGGAAATGGAAGCTGACCTTGGTGGAGCAGCACAAGCTGGAGATGAAGAAGGAGAGGGAGAAACACGCCGCTCATGTAGCGGGTATCAATGCAGAGATGGACAGCCTGAAAGGCCTGCTCAACACCTACCAGACCTCCAATCAGAGGAAAGACGAGGTGTGTCCTCCTCCCCTTCTTTATTCTGGTTTTGAAAAAACCACGACCAGAGGAATCATTTTGGCTTCCGATATCAATATCGTTGCACCAGTCAGGCACCAAGAATGTAGGGACCTCAGATCCACAGTCCCTGCTGTTGTGTTCCTGTGGTAGGTCATCGTGAACCTGACGCGGGCAGTCGACAGGCAGCGGGAGCGGGCGGAGCTGATGAGGAGCTTCACCCACTGGAGGCTCCAGCGCTGCGCTGCCAGGGAGGAGGTGAGCGAGGACACAGGCTGGCTGGATGGAGGCGCAGGGCCTCCACACGTTTGCACAACTGTTTACCTAGGCCAGGTTAATGTAGACGTTCGTACCCGTGCTGGACAGGATTGATGTTCTCATGGTTCACTCTTCAAAGGATTGTTGGCTTACAGTCCACTTCTTGCTTTGTACAACGATAGTGAAGTTACTGTCACGTAAACGTGAGAAAGAGAAAGTGACCGACCTACCGTTACCCCACGTGCCTCTGCTCTCCGGGCCGCAGGTGCAGGGAGGCAGGATGGCAGAGCAGCACTACCAGCTGCAGCTGAAGAGGAAGGTGTGGGCTGCCTGGCACTCGCTCATCCAGACGGACTGGAGGGCCAGGGTGGAACGGGCGTGCCGGGCCCGGGCGGAGGAGGTGTGCCTGCGGCTCTCCACGGACTACGAGGCCAAGCTGGAGGAGGTGAACGGGCCATGGGAAAACTACGCCGTGCTACGTTGACCAGTTTAATGGTCCGAGTTAGTTTAAGCAGTAGAGAGTACAGACCTGCATGAGGGTGCAGGGGAGTAAGTGGAGTGTCCCAGAGTTTGGGTCATGTAGCACCAAGCATTGTTGTTACCAGTGAAGAGCGATGTTCAGTTGGGCCAAGTGTGGGACTCACGGCGTGCGCACGTATGTTTTAGCATGTGGACGCCCTGCACAGGGCCCAGGCTGAGATCCAAAGGCTCCACGCGGAGAGGGAGCGCTACGAAGACTCCATGAAGAAGGCTTTCATGCGCGGGG
This sequence comes from Brachyhypopomus occidentalis, assembly GCA_020368025.1. NCBI lineage: Eukaryota > Metazoa > Chordata > Actinopteri > Gymnotiformes > Hypopomidae > Brachyhypopomus > Brachyhypopomus occidentalis. The sequence continues at coordinate 7,579,811 of JAGXOD010001382.1, forward strand.
TGTGCGCGCTCAACATCGAGGCCCTCAGCATGTTCCACGCCGGAGGGACGGCTGGACAGGAACGAGGTGAGCTAGCCTTTACCGCAGAGGAGTTATGGTGACCTACATGTTGCTAAGGTACGGCTGTTCCACGCAACCCGTGACTGAATCTCGGACTGTAATTTGGTCCAGGACTGGAAGCAATTTGTGT